>OY757944.1:46402245-46484745 GCA_963585895.1 Sepioteuthis lessoniana | reverse complement strand
CAATAGTTGAGAAAATGTACGAAATATAAAACAATGCTTGTCCGTTGGTTCGAAGACGATCATTAACCAAAGCTGAAACTTGGACAATGAATTACACAGGTGATTTGTTTATAGAGGTAAAGCCTTGTATAGGAATAGCAACATTTTTGGGTTATTGACCCATTATTTATTTCAACACGTCAAAAGTTATTCGATGCCTTGTAGTAAGAAAATTATGTTTATTGCACGTTTATATCTACATTTTTGTGTTGTTTTTTCTTTGTTTGTTTGTTTGTTTGTTCGTTTGTTTTTGCTCACGTTCCTATCGAATACAAATCCTTTTCAAACAGATTTATTTGACCGATAGATGGTAATCTAATTAGTAGCATGACTCTGGGTCAGTAGGAACACGTGAGTAATGACAATGAAGGGCTACTCCACACTCTCCCTCAAATGCAATTTTGTGTCCTACCAAAAACAGACATTTTTTCTATGAGGATAATTACAACGCCATTGAGTAGGCATATGCGAAATGTAAAATATAGCAAAATCAAGAGAGGAGAAAAATAAAGCTTTTTGTCATGGAATTTTTATCGGCCTTAAAATCCTCGATAATATGTTTGATCTTCTTGAATAATCTTTGAAAAAAGTATAACCGTGTTCATTTAATCCATAGAAACAGAACAAACATAACCAAAAATAAAACTCTTACCCCAAAAGAAAATGAACAACATAACATGGATTTACGTGTTAATGAAAAACAGAATTATACATAAGAGGATGAGTAAAAAGACGAGAAGCAAAGAAAAAACGAAATAAGAGCGAAAAGAAAGCGAATATATAACAGTTGATTAGTGAACAAAAAGAACAAATTGAATGGAGAGAACGATACATATGAAATAAAAAGACATTGAACAAAATGACACGTTGAATAGAAAGAAATTCTTATTATAAAAGACGATAAAGACATGCACTAAATGGAGAGGGAAATACACACTAAATTGAAAGAAAGACACACACTGACTGAAAAGAAAGACACACACTGACTGAAAAGAAAGACACACACTGACTGGAAAGAAGGACACATTAAATGGAATGGAGCTATAAAGAGTCAATATGAACTTTGAAACAAGTGGCTTATGTTAACTCGAATATTGACTGGCCTATATTCCCATTTTGCTTTGCAATCAAAGTTGCAATCAAAATGCCAATAGCGTCAAGAAAATTGACAAAGAACATTGTAACAATTGTGTTGGTACATGAATGAAAAGAACAAAGTAGAAAAGATCGGAACGTAAGTTGTAACTTGAGATGGGAATATGTTATTTCCTTTAACACAGATGGATATCTCTATTCTTGTTGTTTGTTTTACTAGTGATTTCTTCTTAAAGACAAGTATCATGATCTTCGATCTTAGACGAGCGATAATGTGTTTTTCAGTGTGTCTATAGCAATAAGACAAAATTACTTACTTATAGAAGATTTGCATATATGACTACTCTTTCACTGAAAGTTTATATGATTTACACTCAGAGAGAAAGTTTTCTAGAATCTTTACGTGCATGGCAAATGTATTGCTTTGATATGATTTATACAGAAGGTTTATAAGAAAAAATAAAAGCTGCTACCTTTTATTGATTTTTAGAAATAATATCGTCAGTTATCCATTTTTGAAAACACTTTTGTTTCATCTTTAATTATTGTAATTTTTTTCATTGTAACTTGCTCAGTCTTACTGAAAACGAATTTGAAATAATAAACGATATATTCGGTGAGACTTACGTTCACATTTGTCTCGATTATCCTAACCAACTGCTCTTTCCAACTGAGCTACGAGAACTTTATGATTGAGCGAAAATCAAATCTAACATTTCCAACTTATCTTTACTCTTAAATCATTTCTCTCGTCGATACAGTTTTACACAAATAGTATCAGTAGCATTAACAGTATCTATATTTTCTTCTTAATAAAACTACTGTCAAACTTTAGAATAATAATAGTAGTAATTACAAAATTATTATTAATAATCATTATAATAATAGTAACTACCAGACCTAGAGATAGTCAACAAAAAAGAGAACCTGCCGATTTGTGGACTTTGTCGATCCAGCTTATCACAGGGTCAAACTGAAAGAAAACGAAAAGAGATAAGTACCTGGACCTTGCGAGAGAACGGTAAAAGCAATAGAGCATGAGAATGAAGGTGATACCAATTGTAATTGGTGCCCTCTGTACAGTCACCAAAAGTCTGGTACAAGGGGTGGAGGACATGGAAATAAGAGGACTAGTGGAGACCATCGAAACTACAGCATTGTTGAGATTGGGCACAATACTGAGAAAAGTCCTGGAGACTTGAGAAAACTTGCTGTCACTGAAACTCCAGTGAGAAACCATCAGCTAACGCTGATGGGAAAAACTCTCAAAAGAGAATAATATTATTAATAATTCCGTTTTCTTTTATTTGAAATTTTTGTTCTTTTTCTTCTGTAATGAAATGACGTCTTTTCTAAAGGATCTCGATGTTACCACTTGACCCCGATAACGGAAAGGAAGGATAATAGCGTTAGTCATTAAAAAATCACTTACATTTACTTCAAGATGTTGCATTCTTCTCTCGCATTGGTCTCAAAAAGAAGGCACGGTATGTCTTTGCCCAGAAAAAGACATGCCCTCTCATTTAAAAAAATATTGCTTTATTATTTCCAATCTGTGCTGAGTTGCTCGCTGCCATAGATTAACGCCCCGAGTTTCCATGAAAAGTTACTAAAAGTTAAAATGAAAGAAAATATAAGGCAAAAATTAATGATAAGATGCAATTTTAATGAAATGACGTCATTCTTATGGAGTCTCGATATTGCCACTTAACGCTGATGGCGGACAAGCGCTGGTTACACAAACCATTCACGTTTATTTCAAAATGTAACATAATTCTTTCTTTCTTCGGTCCCAAAAAGGAAAGTATGACTTTGCTCAGTCAATGAAGGTAAAAGATCTATATCCATTCATTGATAAGCTGTTACTCTACCTCAATTCAGTGAGGAGTGGTTTCACTTAAATCTCAACTCTTGTCTCCTGTAAATTCCCCTGCCCCACAAATGGTAAGTACATCCGCTAAAGGTGGTGGGGATCATTACATGACACTTTGAGACTAACTCAGACTCAATATTTGTTGGGTGCTCGCTGCTATAGATTAAGTTTTGATGAAAAGCAACTAAAAGGTAAAATGAAAGAACATATTCACCAAACATTAAATAATAGCGTAGCCTTATTAATACAAGGACTCGGGGAATGAATTCAAAAGATCAACGAAAGCCTAAGTAAAGCAGCTAATAACAGCATTGGCAAGATAAGTACAGACAGAAAAACAACAAAAAAGGAAGGAAACAAAAATCGGAAGAAAAACAACTGTATGAATATTTCAAGCAACAAACAAGATTACTCTCGTCTTTAATTGGAATCATTTTGAGATGAGGCTTCTTAATCTGAGAATTAATCTTTTATCTATTGCGGACTTTTTGTCCTCATCTTGGTAGTTTTTGTGTTGTTTGTTCTTTCACTACGTTTCGGCCAAATTTCACCTCTGGCCTTCTTCAGGTGATTTACCGCGACCTCGGATAGGAGTCTTGTAACCGTATCCCTAGTAATTACTGCCTTCCATAGTTGTTGTCTATCGCACCACGGTTTCAGGTGAGCATTGTCAGAAGATAGCGGTTTCAAATCCTACCCAAGCCGGCCAGAGGTTTACTGGGTCAAAAACGTGGTGCGATAGACAACAACTATGGAAGGCAGTAATTACTGGGGATACGGTTACAAGACTCAGCATTCCTATCCGAGGTCGCAGTAAATCACCTGAAGAAGGCCGGAGGTGAAAATTTGGCCGAAACGAAGTGAAAGAACAAACAACACAAAAACTACCAAGATGAGGACAAAAAGTCCGCAACAAATAAAAAATTAATTCTAAGATTACTCTCACACGAGAACGCCATAATGACCAATTCAGGTTTATTATTTATTTATTAACGCCATCATCGATAATACGCATCAGTGTTGGTTATGCATAGAATCACAATAAGCGAATGCATCAAACTAGAACAAAAGGATTACAAGACCAGGCACGACAGGGCTGGAAAGGTGATCCACGAGGCATTGTGTAAGAGAATGAAATTTGACCCTAGTTTCAAATGCACAATTCAGAACCCATCCTCGGGAATAAGATGCATAAAATTCACTGTGATTTTGAGATCTAGTGTTAATTAGCATATAAAAGAAAATTTGCGGTGGATTTTGTCATTTCGACGGACAACAGAGTGAAGATAAAAGAAAGCGAAAAGATAGACAAATTCTTGGACCTTGCTATTAAATTAAAAACGCTTTGGAACATGAATGTAGTTGATGCGCTTGAAATGGTCCTCATGGGCATGGAGACGGAACTGAAGGAATTGGAAATCAGTGGAACAATGGAGACCAAGCAGGCTACATCATTACTCAGAGAGGCCAGAATACTGCGAAGAGTCCTGGAGACCTGAGGAGACTTACTATTACTCAGACCACAGTGAAAGACCACTAACACTGGTGTAAATAAACTTGAAAGGAATAAATTGATGATAATTGTTGAATAAACATCGTAATATATAAGTTAGCTAAAAATCGGAAGAATGGGAAGGATTTTAAGTTACGAAAACTGACAATGAATTTATTATTTTTACTTTTAATTGCAGCATTAGGCATAAAAATAGTACTAAATATGTTTTTGAGGGTTTTAAAGTTCATAAACGTCATCGAATGATTAATGTATGTGACCTCTTGGTGACCATTATTTATACACCAAATGTAAAAACATTTTTTAAAAACTTGATTTTATAGTAACCGAGAAAATATCATGGGATTAAGGTCATAAATTTGGTTTGTAACGTAGAATTTTTTATTCCAGATTATTTTATCCGGCTTGACAAAAAAAAAGTTTCAGTTTAATTAAACTAACGGACATAACGTAAGGATTCAGAATAGTATTATGCATTGTAAATTGAATCCACTATTAAAAGTTTAAAAGTTTAGGAATTACCAAAATAATATTCTAAACACATACTCTGAGGTCATTTCAATAACTGCAGAAAATCTAGTGGCTATAGTTCTTGTAATCATTGAATTAGATTATGCAATGAACCAAAGAAAAATGTTGGTCAATCATTACAAGATGTGTTGACTATTGTCACTAATTTCAATTTACAACAATCATGATCAAATTTCTCCAATATATACAACCTCTCTCTCTCTCTCTCTCTCTCTCTCTCTCTCTCTCTCCCAGATATTATAAAATCTGTACTTGAAAAACTTTTGGTCTTCATAAATGTAGGTTTAGTTTCAAGACATGACTCTCATGCTTCTCTACCGTTCTCGCTTTATCAGCGAGTCTTAAAATACGCTGACTGTAACGCCTGCAGAAAAATAACACCAAAATACATAAAAGGTGTATCTTGGGTATGACACTAAACTGCATCTGATGGTGAAGCTCCATATAAAGGGTCTGTTGTACCCCGCCATTACCATTACACCCAGATCCAATCTGACCCGGTATCAGAGTCCGATCTATGGGTCAAATATATCTCTTTAAAAACCATTTGATGGAACTTATCCAAAAAAGGGGTTGACATGCCGTTAAAATCAATCAATCTCGTCTTTTCATTGTAAGAATTAGTTTTTGGCAATAAATTCATTTTCATTCAGATGGTACTTGTATCAATCTGCTTTTCATAACCGTCTTCTTCATATATATATATGTGTGTGTGTGTGTGTGTGTGTGTGAGAGAGAGAGAGAGAGAGAGAGAGAGAGAGAGAGAGAGTGAGAGAGAGAGAGAGAGAGAGAGAGAGATAAAGAACAAAAGTTTACCGAAGTGAGTTTTAGTTGAAACAAATAAATCAAATTATGTAAGTAAAATTCTCAAATTTCGCTTATTTTTGCATCTGGGTATTCCGTGGCCGCTGATAGTAGATTCTGGTCACGAAATCACCTCCCAATTTCTTCTAGTGACATTTTATTACCTCGTGCGTCTTACCTCTACGAATCACTTGGCCATAAATGTTCGCGTCAGGTGGAGTGGGGGGGTCAAACTGGCGGATTTCAGTGCCAAATTTATTATACATATTGGCACCATACAACCCATCTTGTCGCTTCTTATAAAATCTGGTCATTCTTTTCAGGAAAAAAAGGTTGAATTTTACACACACACACACACACACACACACACATATACACATATACACATACACATGCACACACGTACAAAAGAGTTCATGAAGGCACATACGCCTTTATTTCATGATGAAAATCAACCATAGAAATAAATAACAGATTTAATATCGATTTTAGCAAGCAATTTTAGCTTTCAAAGAGTGAAAATATGATTGAAATTCATAGAAAACTCATCCTGCACACACACACACACGCGTGCGCGCGCGCTCTATCAGTAGGGCTTTCAATACGCTGACTGTATCCTCTGCTAAGAAGTTAGACACTCCTCAAAAATTTGTGTCCTAGGTATGACAGAAACTGCATGTGATGGTGAGGTTCCAGTTCTAGATCTCTGGTGAATGTAGAAAACATCTTCATGGTCATTACTCCCAGGCTCATTCTGACCCCAAGTAATATATAACCTTTTAAGGTTCCTTCAAAGGGTTAAACAGATCTGTTTCACAAAATTATGGAAATATGAGATAGCTCTACTTCCAAACACAAAATTGTTCTAGACAAAAGAGATTACCTAACCTCTAAACAGAAAATTGTTCTAGACAAAAGAGATTGCATAACCTCTAAACACAAAATTGTTCTAGACAAAAGAGATTGCATAACCTCTAAACACAAAATTGTTCTAGACAAAAGAGATTGCATAACCTCTAAACACAAAATTGTTCTAGACAAAAGAGATTGCACAACCTCTAAACACAAAATTGTTCTAGACAAAAGAGATTGCCTAACCTCTAAACACAAAATTGTTCTAGACTAAAGAGATTGCCTAACCTGTAAACACAAAATTGTTCTAGATGGGTTGATATAACGCTAAAACGGAATCAAACAATACACACACGCGCGTACTTACAGAGACATGCACATGCACTCAGACACATATAAAGAAAATGCTGGACATTTTTCGGCCAAGTAAAAAAATGAATTACCATTTTTATTAGGGTTTTTTTTCTGAAAAAAGAAAGAAAATTAAGAAACCAAGTGTCAAGTGTGTTAAAATGCGGATGAATATGTGTACGTTTCATTCACTTCTTGGTCAACCTGGTAAGTCTAGCAGCCCTAATATTTCTCTTGATTATATATATATATATATATGTGTGTGTGTGTGTGTGTGTGCTCCCAAATCCATCGTAAGGACAGGATGTGACACATGGTCAATTTTGAGCGTAGTTTAATACGTGTGAATTCAGAGTTTTCCTTTTCCTAACTTAGTTACCATACCAAGGTTAAATAGCCCAGTAAAACCCTACTGGAGGAAGAATAATTCGATACATACCTTTCCCAAAAGTTTATACTTTTGGGAAAGGTATATATCTCATTATTCTATGTGAAATACAAACAGTTTCATCCGAGTATTCGAGCACTCTGCTTTTGTTCCCAACACTGTTTTTCATTTATTACTTTCATTCTCTGCGAATGTTTCAAACCAGTCTTAACTGGTAATTCTTCATTAAAGCCGAGTAGCATTCAGTCTTTTCAGGTCTCCAGGAATCTTCTTTGTGTTCTTACTTACTTTAGCTGTACTGTAGTCAAGATGGTTTCGATTCTTCCACTGATTTTCAGTTCTAGTCTCTTTTCCATGTCTTTGGGGATCTTTCCAAGACCACCAACCGCTGCTATCACCGTCATCTTCATGTTACACAGTTTATTTAGCTCTCTAGCAAGTTCCAGGTATGTGACTATCTAATCGCTTTATTTTATTTTCACTCAACAGCCGGCTAGAACGCTAAAATCTACACGATGAAAAGTTATTTTCTTGTTAACATTAGGTCTGGTCTTCTAGCAGGAATTCGAAGATCCAGTTGCATGTCCAAATTCCAGAGAATTTTATGGGTTCCATTTTCTCGGGCAGATTCTTGTTTGTATATTTACAATTTATCAACATGGTCAAATATTAATGTCTTGCACAATTCCGGGTGAATCACTTTCTCCACCCAATCGTGCGTAGTTTTGTGCTCCTTTTGAACTAGTCAGTAGCATTCGCTAATTATTGGAATTTTTCTAGATAAATATCTTTTTTAAACTAAAGTGATTTTTGTGTAAAATTTGAACATGGTCGAATTTTCCATAAAATGAATTGATTGATGATTTTGAAAGCATTTTATTCAAACCATGTACGCTACTCTTTAAGCCCTGCACATATTTTAATTTGTTGATGTCAATATATGTGCAAATATCAATAATAAAAATTATTCATATTTGCACATACGTTGACACCAACAAATTAAAATATGTGCAGGGCTTAAAGAGTAGCGTACATGGTTTGAATAAAATGCTTTTAAAATCATCAATCAATTCATTTTATGAAAACTTCGACCATGTTTAAATCATTAAAAAAATCCTTTGAATCCTGAGCCCGTTGGTTACTGAGCTGATAAAATTCATAAAAACAGCACAAACTTCATTCAAACCAATCTCAGAGTGTAAGCATCCTAATTCTATTAAAAAGTTATGAATTAGCCTCCTAATATTTGTAGTATAATATTAGACTAAATTATCGAGCTTACTCTGTATAGTAAAATAGGGTTCAGCCCGGAATACTGAGTTTGCGGGTTCAAAAGGTAAATAACAAAAACGTTTATTTTCCTAATCGTTAATTTAAACGAGCATAAGAAAACGATAAGTTGTTCTATTGATTGGTTGATTAATTAATTTTAATGGCATTTCAAACTATCTCGTGCTATTTGATACATAGAGATTAGGGAATCGCATTCATTATGCGTTCATATTTGCATTTTTATATAGTTCTTACTTAAGAGGTTTTATTCTGTTGTTAGCACATAGTCCTATTGAATATGAATAGTTTTTTAAACAGATGAATTTTACCCCCAGATGGGACTCAAACATATCTACTAGTAGTACCTACCTCTCCAGGTCAAAATGAACCTGGGAGTAATTGTAATGAACGGGTACTCCTCATTCCACAGACCTCTAGAACTAGATAATCACTATCAGATGCAGTTTAGTGTTATATTCAGGACACCCATTTTTGAGGGAATCTTATCCCTCTGCAGTGGATACAGTCCAAAGCAGAAGCTGTGCTATAGCATCTAATCAACAAGTGTCTTAGTTAAAGAATATCTCCTTTAAGAATAAAAGGGATGTTGCGTATAAAAAGGATCTCCGATTTTCAAGTAAATCAGTATGAAATTCTTTAGAGAAGTGGCATTGATCCTCATATCGTGAAAATTCGCTACTTGATTTTTTTGTTTTTAGCAAATTATTACCTTCTGTCTGAAATAAAAAATATTTTGATATTTTGAAAGCGTCAGCTAAAGAATAATGGTAGATGGAACATCTACTCTGGATCCTATTTACTATAATAACAACTTCTGAGAACAAGTATAATTGATTTTTAAGATTTATTTCTGGCGTATATATCGATCTGGAGTGTCAATCTTATCACTAGCGTTCATAATCAAATTCGGCATCTTTCACTTACCGCAGAATTAAATAAGAATCCTTATACAAAGCATTGTTTTCTATTGATTCATTTCTTTAACCCAATATAATGTATTTCTGTGTAGCCATCACCCTTTTCCTTCACGCTTTCTCTCTCTCTCTCTCTCTCTCTCTCTCTCTCTCTCTCTCACTCACACACACACACACACACACATACCACCACGTACGCACACACACATGCAAACACATACATATACAAATATACTAAAATAAAGGGAGTAAATCTTTATAACTTCTACTTCTGTAGTAAGAAACAAAAGTAAGAGTATAAAAATAATATTTGTATATTAGACACGCCAAAACCGATAGGATTATTTATACCTGTTTCATTTGCATTTTGTTGTTGAATATTTTAAGTCTCTTTTTCATTCTCTCTCTCTCTCTCTCTCTCTCTCTCACACACACACACACACACACACACACACACACATACACACACACGCGCGCTCACACACACACACACACACACATACACATGCCCACACGCGCATGTGCGTGCATACACACACACACACACTTACAAAAAAATTCTTTGTTTCTCTCCCTCGTCAATGGATGTCCAACGAAGAAAGAAGTCAAGTTTGCTTTGAAAACGTACTTATACTACAATGGTCGACTGAAAAGTTAAGAGCCAAACCAAGATGTTTACATGGAATATTAACAAATGGGCTCTAATTTTCAACATTGTAATCCATATATTTCTTTCATCGGTGTTGAAGTTTTTGTATTTCATTGGTCAAAAACGTCATCGACATCAGATATGGCATCATCATATAAAATTTTCAACCCCCAACCCACGTGTATAGAATTTTGCATGAGAGTGAACTTATTATAACAACTGTAAAGTTTAGCTTTTTTGTCACAGCGTTTGTGCTTTTCCATAAAATATTGATCGGCGTGTACTTGATCGGGTGACAATGCATATATATATATATATATATATATATATATATATGGGGGGTATGAGAGAGAGAGAGAGAGAGAGAGAGAGAGTGAGAGAGAGAGAAAAAGTGAGAGATTCACTCAGAAATGGAGCTCTACTTGCTTATTTAGACAAGCTCTCTCTGTCCTTAGTCGTAAACAGGGGCATACAAATGTAAATGTTGGTTGATGAAAAACTCTTTTCATCTTTTCAACCACATCAGGATAATCTTGCTAGTTTATTACTTTTCCGTCATTTCATCACGGAAATTAGTTCAACCAAACTTTACACACTTGTGCCTCTAAACCGAGAATTTCCAGTTCGAACTCGGTTCGTCAAATATTGTCAAATATTATCCATGCGTTTTTGACGACTCTGCTTATGGACGTTATATATTCCTTTCAATGTTTACGCTAATCCAAAAACTTACACATATTTATAACAAATTTGTGTTGTACCCAGCTATGGGTTAAATAGCACCGCTAAAGTTCTTGTTCAAAGATTGTTTTGGCATTAAAGGATTCATGAAGATTGATATGCCATTAAAAAAGAAACCAAACCTTTCTTATTTTCAATAAGAAATTAATAGCTTTGAAAATCGTAAAAATTCCTTCCTCGTTATTCGTCTATTCTCATTCTATATTTATTTTATGAATATATGAATATGTGTATTAGTATATTAACGTTTTATGTAATTGCAAACCCCACACAATTAGGATTTGTTTGCAAATTGAACTGTAAATTGCTTTATTTTCAAAGTGCATTCTAAGTGTAGTGCTCTGATAAAAATCTCGTAATTGTGTGTCTTTTTTCTGGGTTATGGTTACAGTAACGAACATATATACAAACATAGTTAGAATTTACTCATATAAAATATCTTTACTGTAACGGTTAACGTTGTATGAAATGAAATCAGTGGCCCGAGTTCAAATCTCGGACGAGGCTCGTCGAGTTTCACTTCCTGCAAATACTCTTCGGAAAAGGCATGAATCCAACCTAGCTATGAGTCAAATAGTTGGACACACAAGGTTCTTCAGCTTTGCTTAGGTAACTTGTGAAAAGAAAAAACTAAAACTAGCTTTTCTCCGTTTAAAAAATGACTTTGTGTCACATCATTCCCGTAGCGGAGGGTTGGGTAAATACATACAAATTGTCGGTTTGCACTTTTTAACCTCATTGAAAGAAAATGTTTTTGGTGTTAGGAAATTAACTAAGCTTTTCTTAGTCTGTCACGTTTTCCTACAGGACTTAATGTACCTAAATGATCCCTCATTCAAATTCTGACTTGGGTTAAACTTCGGTGATCTCGACTGTAAATACTTTGGTCCCATGGTTTTTCGAGTTCATCAAGTTCAATAAATATTTGAACAACAATTAAAAGTACTTTTAACCTTGACTACCAAGCAAATGAACACACACACACACACACACACACACACACACACACACACATACACACACACACACACACACACACACACACACAAAATCATACAAAAGTCTATAATCTATTATATAAACTTACTAACAGTTTGTTCTCATATATAGAGATCTAATTAGACATTAAGTGTTCCTGACGTTAGTCTGTATTGAAGACTAATTTGTTATTAATAAATATGCTAATTATCTTTTCTTTTGTTTTATGTTTTTGTGTTTTTCTTGCTTTTCTGCCAAAAGCCCGTTCGGTACTCCATAAATAATAAAAACGCCAGGAAAACAAAACGAATTTCAATGCTGCAAACATAAAGACAGCAATTAGGGATGGTAAAAAGCTGATTAGACATGCACGGCTTAGATTACACAAAAAAATTGGAGGAATTTAGATAGATAGATAGACAGATAGATAGATAATGAATATTGGCTTTATTTTATGGCATAATCCATGTGAGTTATTTAATCCTAAATCATATATATATATATATATATGGTTTGTATAGAAATAGTTTTTCGGTAACCTTTTTAAACGAGCCAGAACTCAGTTGTTTGCACATAGTTAAATGGTTTCATATATTGCTATTTAACATTAGTAATTCTATTTATCAAGTATTTCTATCTAATTTAATTCTAATCATTTCTTTGCATACAGCTGAATGGTTTCCCTAGCTGCTCTTTAATAATTTCATTATTGGTGGCAAAAGATTGAATGGGTCGATTTGGCCCATAAATGGGACCTTAACAGTTACTACCACTACGTGTCAGACTGGACCAAATGAAAGAGTACTCCACAGTCCCCAAATTCAGAGACTAGAGCCTCACCATCAGATGAATTTCAATGTCTTACCTAGCGCACTAAATAGTTTCAAGTACTCCTATCTAACAATAATATATAACAATGATAATTCTATTAAACATTAATGATTTGTTTGCACACAGATAAATGGTTTCAGCAATAGCCAATGATTCAATAATTCTATTTGATCCATTGATGGGGCCCTAATAGGTACTGCCACTCCGAATCAGAGAGGACCTGAAAGTAATGGCAATGAAGGAGTACTCCACATTCCCCAAATCTCACCATCAGATGGTTTAGTGTCATATCCAGGACACACGTTGAGGTGGAGTTCTTACAACTCTGCAGAGATGTAGTCGGCGTATTTTACTGACCCAGCCGACTGGGCGAGATAATGAACAGATTGACATAGATAAATAGATAGATAGATTACCTATGAAAGAACAGTAGAAAGGAATAAAGTATTATCGCCTTTAGTATTGCCTCTTGTAAGAAGAAATAAGAAGCTTTCGATTCTTTATGCTCTGTCAACTTATTTGGTTTTTGCTCGTTTTTTATATACTTCAGACATTTTTCTTTTGTTTTATTTCTATTTTATAGCGAATTGCACAAATATTATAAGAATCATTATAGTTAGTCGAAATTAACTGTGGGAAATTCACAAATATATTTGAATTCTTATTAAGATTATTTAGTTTAGGAAAAGAAACAATATGATGAATTATATACATGTATTAACATATTTGTTCGTGATTTCATATCAACGGATTTTCTCATTAACCATTTTATTGAACTCTTTATAAAGAAATATTCAGGGTACGTAAAAAATTACGCACGAAAAATTATATATATAGAGACAGACAGACAGAGAGAAAGAGAGAGAATGTGTGTGTGTGTGTGTGTGTGTGTGTGTGTGTGTGTGTGTGTGTGTGTGTGTGTTTGAAACCATCTCCTGAAATAACCAAAAAGCACCTATGACAAATTAATGCTTGCGTGCCCTGTTGCATAAAAATCAAAAGAACTGTCTTTGGTGTTAGCATTAACTCCCTGCATTCTCATATGGCTCCCCAGACCTGCTGCAGACCCACATATTTTGTTACAGAACCGACACGAAATACCGGCAGGTTGCTGTGAATGGACCTGTAAAAAATCAACCGGCGAATGTTTGCTGTTATACAATTTCAAGTCACTAGCAAGTCCGGTTTCGGATTCAGTCTCAAAAGTGTCCGGGATTGAAATCAAACCCTATTTTCGAAATGCTCGAATAAAAAATAAGTAATCGATTATTCGTTATTCAAATGTTTTATAACAATCGAAGATCACTTTCTTTCGTACTGATTGATTTTTAGTAATTTACTTCCAGTTTTCAACATCTATACAAAGAGCCTTAAGGTTGTTTTAAGACATACTTTGAATGGATACTCGCTGCATTCTATGTATGCATTATTTTCTTGCTGCACATCTCTTCTGCAGAATTGTTGGAGATTTTTTTTCTAACAATTTCAGTCCTGATAAACCAGAACTATCAAGAACCTTTAAAAAGATTGATTTTCACTCAGAATTTTACATCATTACAATAATACTCCTTGCGAGATTTTTCACACCAGCGTGAGCTGATTGTCTTTCCCTAGGATCTGAGTGGTAACAGTAAGTTTCCTAAGGTCTCCGGGACTCTTTTCAGTATTCTGGCTGACCTCAGCAATGCTTTTGTTTGGGCGGTCTCCTCCAATTTGCAAATCTTCAAGCCCCCTTAGCAAACCTTAGGAGAACGCTCCAAGTACACCAATTCCAATTGGTATCACCGTCACCTTCATGTTCCATAGCTTTTTTTAGTTCTCTAGCAAGGTCTGAAAATTTGTCTCTTTTTTCATTTTCTCTTATTTTTATACAGTTAAGTTAACTATCACTTGGTCTGGTCTTCTAGCCGGAATTAGGTCTGGTCGTCTGGCCGAGATTAGAGGATCTGTTTGTATCTTAAAATCCCAGAGAAATTTGTTCGTCTCATTCTTCTGGACAGATTCTCAGTTGTGCATATATATTGTGAGACCGAAACTTACCTGCATCGTGGACTCTTCCAGCACTATATTACTAGCGTAGTAATATCCTAATACCGAGCCTGCGGTAGCAGTCGCAGCAGTAGTACAAGAGTACTAGAAGTACGACTACCAATATTGGACTCTATCTTTTGTAACTTTTGTTAATATATCTTTCTTACCTCTAAACCGTGTTCCGTATTTTCCTTCTGTGTACCGACTTTGGTTCCACATCAATATACCAACTGGATTTCTTGCACAATTCCCAGTGGATCACCTTCCCTGTCTTGTACTCTTTTTTTTTTTTTTTTTTTTTGCTAGTTTGCTGCATTCACTTAATATGTGATTCATCGTTTCGTCTCCGTTATCACGTAATCTACACCTGCGAGTCTTTTGTGCCTTATCTATTTTCGGTTTAATATAGTTGGTCCGTATGGCGTATTCAGTTTCTCTAAAAGTTTCTATTTCTTAGCCATGTTAAGGTCTTCTCGTGTGAGATTTCATTTGTTTGTCCCTTGAAATATCAATACAATTATTTTTCTTCCTGTTTTTGGTTTTTATTGTTGCTCCCTTGATCCTTATGCTGTCTGTGCTGTTTCTGGTCGCTATAATAAGTATTTCTTTTCTCTTTTTTATGTAGTCTTCGAGTCCTTGTATTGATGCAACGACACTAACTTCAATGCTGGTGTGTCCCTTTTCTCCTTTTCTGATGGACCCATGTAGTCTATTTATGTCATCTCTTCTATGTAAGGCCTTAAGCCCCGTCAATAGTTTTCTTGCTCTCTGGTACATTTGTCCGAATTTTCCCTTCGTCTATTTTAAGAATGATTCCAAGTATCTTATGAGGGATGACAGCGGCAGAGATTGGTTTATAGAAACTTTAATTATCATTATTATTTTTTAACTCCTTGAGAGTTTTTCACATCGACGTTAGCCAATGGTCTTTCACTGCAGTCTATAGCAATGCTATAGTTTTGATGATCACCACTCTCCCTCTTATTTCCAAGTCCTCTAGTCCTTTTACCAATCCTCTAGTGACTGTACCAAGGGCACCAATTGCAACTGGTATCACCGTTACTTTCATATTCCACAGTTTTTTTCAATTCCCTAGCAAGGTCGGGGTATTTATCCTTCTTCTTGCTTTCTTTTCATTTTACTCTGTGGTCATCCGAGACAACAAAGTCCACAATTGTGCAAGTTCTCTTTTATTTTATTTATTTATGTTGTTGTTGATTATTATTATAAGGTCTGGTTTTCTGGCCGAGATTAGGTGATTCGTTAGTTTCTAAAAATCCCAGAGGAGTTTATGTGTCTCATTCCCAGGACAGACTGTAGGTTGTGCATATACCATTTGTTCGTATGGTCAAATTTTAATTTTTTGCACAGTTCCCAGTGGACCACCTTGCCAATACAGTCGTGTCTAATATTATTCTCTTTATGTACTAATTTGCTGTATTCGCTTATTATGTGATTGATCGTTTCGTCTCTATCACCACATTACCTACATCTGCTGTTTTGTTGCGTCTTATATATTCTTGCTTTGATATGGTTAGTCCTTATGGCGTTGTTTTGTGCTTCTATAAGAAGATATTCAGTTTCTCTCTTAAGGTTTCATTTTCTTAGCCACGTCCACGTGTGAGATGTTGCTTGTTAGTCGCTTAAAACGTGCATAAAGTTGTTTTTCTTTCCATTTTTGTTTTCTGGTTATTTCCGTTCTGCTGATCCTTGTGAGGTCAGTATTGTTTCAGGGGGCTGTAATTAGTCTTCCTCCGTGCTTTTCTATGTAGTCTTCAAGTCATTGTATCGATGCCTCAACGCTTTCTTCAATGCTGGCAAGTCCTCTTCCTCTCTCTTTTCTTGGCACATATAGTCTGTCAACGTCATCGCTGGGATGCAATGGCTTGTGCATGGTTATTAGTTTTCTTGTTTTCTGGCCCATTTGTTTAAGGTCTTCTCTCATCCACTTTAAGAATGGTCCCGAGCATCTGACGAAGGGGACAGCCCAAGTATTTATCCCTTTCATAAGGTTCTTTATAGTTTTGTCTCGTGTGGCTTTCTGGTTCTCCTGAGATACTCTTTCTTAATTTTTTTTCTTTCATTTCCACTTGTTTGATGGTGTCATCTTCCAATATTCCCAGATATTCGTAGTTTTCCTTTCCTCCGAGCGTTCTGATTTTTTCTCTTTTTGGTAGTTCGATTCCATCTATCATGTGTTGTTTCCCGCTGTTTATTACTAGTTTTCTATGCCAAAATCCATTCATATATCATATATTCTCACTGTCTGTATTAGGGTTTCCAATTCTCTTTCGTTTTTTGCAAAGATTTGATGTCGTCTGTATACATTAGGTGATTAGTCTTTTCCTGTTGTTTACTGAGTTCGTATCCGGCTGTGCATTTCCTGACAATATGATTGAGTGGAATCATCACTTTTAGTAATAGTAATGGTGATAGTGCATCTCCCTGGAATATGCCACTCTAAATTTTTACTTCTGCTAAGCTTTTTCCTCCAGCTGTCAATTCCACTCGCCAGGTTTCCATGGTCTACTTGATAAACTGAATGACTTCGTAGGGTATTTTACACATTTTGAAACATCGTTGTATCGAACTTTGGGGGACCATATCGTAAGTCTTTTTGGAGTCAATCCAGATTTTTCTGTCTCGTTTTACTCTCGTTGAGGATGAGGGGATCTATATATAGTAGTAATCCTGTTCCCCTGGCCAATTGCAGCATCCTCTCTGTTCGACGGGAAAGAGCCCACAGCTTATCAATGAGTAATAGATCTCCTCCCTTATTTGTACCGTTAGTATTTTCCACATCATTAGTAGGTACGTTAAGGATCTGTAGTTGGTTGGGATGGTTTCTTTGAAAGGGTCTGTTTGGATCAGGGTGGTCTTCCTTTTGATCATCCATTTATTCATTTCAGTAGCCGGTCTGTCTCGTGGATGGAGGCGAATTTCCTAAACCAAAATCTGTGTATGCCATCTAGGCAACTATGTTTCCATGTTGTTTATCCATTCGGCTTCTTTCCGTTGTCATATTTTGCTCCAAAATCTTTTTGCCTCGTTCGCATCCGGCTGTTGGTATGACTTCGCCCAATCTCCCTATACTTGTTGGTAGAATTTTCAATCGCGGTTTTGGAAAGTCCAGTTTTGTCTGTATTGTTTGGTCTTGTCTCGGTATCTATTTAGTCTTCTTTCTTTCGCCATTATTTTTTGATAAGTCTCTCCGCGTTGAATTTTCGTTCTAGTTTCCCCTTCGACAGAAACTTTTTTCTTAATGTTCCGTTTTAGTATTTTTACTTGTTGTCATATCTTGCTAATCTTCGACTCTAATCTGTACAATACACTGGCTACACCTCTGCAGAGGGGTAAGACCACCCCCCTAATGAGTGTCCTGGATATGACACTAAACAATCTGATGGTGAGGTTCCAGCAATGCTGGAGCTTTTGGGAATGCGGAGTAGCCCTTCATTGCCATCGCTCCCAGGTCCACTCTGGCCCGGAGTGGTAGCACCTAATAAGGGTCCTATCTATGGGTTAAATAGAATTAACAGCATACTTATGCTAAAATGAATTGTTTGAGTAAAACTGAATAGTTTGAAATAGAAATGACTTTTACAATTAAACCGTACTTACATTTAAACTGTGTGCCTATGCTTAACTGAATTATTCGAAATAGAACTGTTTTTCGACATTAAAACTGTATTTACACTTAACCGAATTGTTACATACAACTGCTTGAATAGTTAGAAATGGAAATGTTTTTGACCATTAAACTGCGTACTTATGCTAAACTAAATTGTTTTAAATAGAACAGATTATTTACATAAAAATGGATTTGGCGTTAAATAACCTACAAAGGCTGATATGCCATAAAACCCAACAAACCAACCAATAATCTGAGTTCCCATCTGAGTTTTGACTTTCTGTCTGTAGTCTTCAGGGGAACACCGATTTTTTCATAGACTAATTTTGTCCCTGAATATATTAAATCATTTAATTCCGTGATGTTGTTTGTCGGGCTATTTGTCAATAAGTCGTTCACTTGCTCAATTTTGGACTTGACTGTCCCCCAGTCTTGGTTCCTGAGAGAAGGCAATGTGGTTTTCTTTTCAGATATGATTCTTTTCATGATTTCTACATTCATTTTCCTTCGTTGGTCAGTGTTTGCGTCTTTGTGCTTACGGTTCATCGGTCATTATCATTTAGTGTTTGGTTTCAATTAGGAGTTTCTGGTTTTCCAATATTTAGTGTCTCGGTTACTGTCTGTTGATATGTTTGCGGTGGATTTCCTGTATTTGAAGGTCAGAAAACCAGTCATTCTTTTTTATTGTCCTAACCCTGCCAAAGGATCCAGAAGCACAGCAGAATTACTTTACATAGATCAACACATTCTAAATGAGAGCAAAACCAGCTATGGCCTGGATTGAGTACAAAAAGGCATATGATATGGTTCCGCATAGCTGGATAATAAACAGCCTCAAAATATACAAAATATCACATGAAGTCATAAACTTTATCGTCAAAACCATGAAAACCTGGAGAGTTAAATTGACAGCAGGGAGAAGAAGCTTAGCTGAAGCAAAGATCCAAAGAAGTATATTCCAATGAGATGCTCTATCACTCTTACAATTCATAATTGCCCTGATGCCACTTAACCACATACTCAGAAAATGCACAGCCGAATACAAACTTAGTAGATCGCAGGAAAAAAATCAATCACCTAATCGTTTTTTTAAACACTAAAGATGGAATACATTTGAGATAGCTAGTCAGCACAATTTTAATGTCATTTCTGCTTCACTTATTTTTAGTCTTAGTTGGACAGATACCCTTTAGTAGACCTTCAAGGAAATACATATAAATAAAGAGGTAAAGAGTTACAGGAGGACGACATCAGTCATCGAGGAAATACACGTTAATAAAACGTTAAGGAGTTACAATAGGACGACTATCAAGGAAGCAGATGAAGATCATGATGTTGAAAACCGTTTTCTGAGTTTGAAACTCTCTGATATATTATAAGTTGTGAGTTTAACTTGACATGATTTTAAAAAATATCCTATGATACGTACAAAATTTTGTTTATTCTTCTCCACTGTTTGCTTTTGTCACGGAGTTCTCAGAATCTTTTTTAGAACTTTTGATATATGCTCTACTTAAAGCTACTCCAAAACACATGATTTTATCACCTGTGACCCTGTCCCATGGAGAGTATGGTTCTATCAGAAAGAACAATGAGATGTATTGAAAAAGTATTGAGACTGAAGCTGTGTTTACTCAGACAAAAATAAACAATGAATGAAACGTTAATTTTCTTTAAAGAATTCCCCTTAATATTTAACACACTTGTTCCAGTGAGTGTTTCATTAGTCGAAGCACCTCTGAAACTTCTAATTTTAGATGGTGCGAACCTGCTCTGTGGTACTTCTTTTAATCTTCTTGATATCTTTATATCTTACCGTTGTGATGAAGTTCCATTTTAGGAAACGTGAAAAAATTGCGGGAAGCTAAGTATAATGAGTATGGAAAGTGTTGCACTTGCAAAATTCTGTGTTTGGTCACAAAACATTTCGTTCAAAAATTATCGCGACTGGCTGATTTTTAAAAAATGATACTAGCTCGTATCGTGGGAATATAGAGAGAATCATTTAAATGTCTTCATTTTGATTTTTAAATTCAACTTTCAAAATGAAAGATTAAAACTTTCGTCTTGATGCTTTTTGTCTCATCAGATACATGTATTTTTATCAAAAATGTAATTATTATACGGCTATGTCTACGGCTATAATAATAATAATAATAATAATAATAATAATAATAATAATAATCAAAACGACACTTAAAAATATCAAACTGGAAAACGCCTGACCATGATGGAATACATGGTTTCTGGTTCAAGAAATTCACCTCTATTCACGACAGACTAACACTAGAAATGAATAAATGCCTACAAAGAGCACACGTGTCCGAATGGATGACCAATGGAAGGACGACATTGATACGAAAGGACCCAAACAAAGAAACCACCCAAACAATTACAGGCCCATAACTTGCCTACCAAAATGCATCAAATAGTTGATTTAAAACATTTCTGTTGATTACGATGTCAAATTGAAAGAAAGTGAAGATTTGAACCAATTTATCTACACTTGGCAAAAGAAGAGAAAAATTGTGAGACATGAATGTTAGAGATGTACAAAGAAAAATTACGATTAAGATTAATTTGAAAGAGTTGAAAATATCACGAAGAACCGAAACAATCCAAACAACATTCCTGAAAATAGAATATTTAGGAGGGTTCTAGAATATTTCAGGGGACTTAATCTGAGTAAATGATTATTTCAATTAAACATTATCAAATATGTTTATAGGTAGATCATATTTGAGTTGTAGAAAAATCATCTATTATTCAGCTACAATTCAGTTTGTTAGAACTAATAACCCGGACGATAACAAAAATATTCAAATCGATAAATCTAAATTCTAGAGTTTAAAATAGCTCAAAATTTTAACTTCTTTTGATAATACAAAACAATTACCAACAAAGTATTTTCCAAACATCACATATACAGGGTGTCCCATAATTTTTAAACAAAATAATCGAGCACAAATCAAGGAGAACAAAGGATAGATCAATTAAAATTACATTGATCAAAAATTTAAAAAAATAACATTCTTGGATCTTCAACCGTAATCGTCTCCTCTGTATTAGTCTCAAACATGAAACAAAAATGTCAAGATTAGCCCAAGAGTACATGCTCCGGATGTCATCCGTTGAGATCTTAACAGACTCTGGCTGACTGGCTCTTGAACCCTGGTGATATTCTTTGGTGTTCAGATTGTTGTTGAGGCAGAGATGGTGAGGAGCCCGTTGCCCAACAATCTTCACAAGTACCATGGGTTTCAAAGTTCTTGAGCAACTTGAAAATCTGACTCCTGTTTGAAATATGCTGAAATTGAACTTCCTTCTGTATGTTGTTTGAATAAGCTAAAAAGACTCAGTTTCCTGTTGTGCTTTCATATAAAAGATCTTTTACACAATCTTTAAAGACATGATTTCGCTATATTTTGTTAAATATATCAAAATACTAATTATTCCCCAGTAATAATCCTAAAAGAAAAAGAAAATAAAATCAGCAAAGAAGATTTGAGAGGCCGCTGCTTTGTTGAAACAATTATAAAACACCCTGTACGAGAAATTTAAACAAATATTTTTGCAATGATAACAATAGTCTTAAATCTTTATTAACAGTCAATAAATCAAAAGACTATTTTACCTCACTGTAGTGCAGTGGTGAGCAAACTTATTTAGAAAACCAATCTCTACTGAACAGTAAGATTCATCTTCACTAAGTGATTCATTCTTAAAGTTTTTTACTAAACCTAAGCAACTAAGAATAAATAACAATAAATCACAAGATTAGCGAAGAAACGCTACGAGTCAGGTATTCGATCCTTGTCCTTCTGAAGTTCATGATACAAAAATAACTGTCGTGTTACAGCTAGATGAGCAACACACCATTATTGAAAAAGGTCCTCACCTTGTGATTTGTTTCTTGGTAAATTATCTTACTACAAATATAATGAAAACTCGTTAGATTTTCTCTATTACCACCAAGTATATTAATTAAAGGTTTTGCTGCAATGAGATTACTAATTTAAATTGAGTCCCTCCCGCTATCTCTCAGTTTTCACCGATATAATTGGAAGTTGTTGAGTGATAACACTTTGAAGTCCAGTCGCAAATACAAGAAAAATAGCCAAGAAAAATTATCCACTAAATACACTGAGAGTATATTTAAGTGTAAGCAAATAGCTATTGTAGCGGCTCTCTCAACCAATTTAATATGGCTATGTATACAATTGTTATTACATAATCACACAAAGTGAGAGACAGACAGACAGACAGACAGACGTATATATGCATGTATATTTACAACCACACCCTCGTGTGGACGGGTGATGCATGTGTGAGTGAACACAGTAGGTCGCCTGATATAAATATATATATATATATATATATATATATATATATATATATATATATATATATATATACATATTTGATGTAACATTATACATACATACATACATACATACATAGAGAGAGACTGAGAGAGATTAACAGAGAGATATAAACAAACAAGGAGACAAAGACAGGGTGGTATGAAATATTCTTGGTATGGCATGAATATTGTTATATATAGATATCATTGATTATGCTCGCACAGAAGCCCATACATACATACATACATACATACATACATACATACATACATACATACATACATACATACATACATACAAATTCAATGTAACAGTTATCGTCGTAGGAAATGGACAGGGCGACTCTAATTAAAATCCTGGATGAGTTTCACATCGAGGAAGGTATGGATCTGTCTATTCTCCCTCTCATCAAGAGGGCAAATTAAGCTCTTTATCTTTGGTATGGCAACAAGTCTAGGAGAAGGAAAACTCTCAAACCAGTTGTATTTAGCTTTGGAATTTACCTTGTGTCGCATCATACTCGTGGCAGAGGGTGCGGGTAAATACATACAGAGATGCAATGCATACATATATATCTAAATCTGATACAGGGTCATAATTAATTGGGCGTCAACGATAATTTAATTTGTAAAGGTGAGGTGGAGGTTTTCAATCATCGTACATACACACACACACACTCTCTCTCTCTCTCTCTCTCTCTATATATATATATATATATATATATATATATATATATCGTAGTACAGAAAAATATGGAATTCTGTATTTTTGAATATACATATATATATATATATATATTATTTAATTTTTATACCTATTCGATAATTCTGACAGTGGTAAAATATATATATATATATATATATATATATATATATATATATATATATATATATATATATATACACGGAGACGCTTTTGTACACATTAGAATATACATACGTAGGTGCTTCAATAAATCTTTTGTCTATTAATGAAAGTAAATTTATTTTTTAAATTCATATTTTATGTTAATGCAACAAATTCAGTGGTGAATATATACAAGATATAGGTCGGTTGATCGTTTCGTTTAAGGTATATCCTTACTGATTCGTTTATTTTAGTCAGTCTAACAATTATGGTCTCTAATTATATACAGTAAACAATGTATCTTCACAATCATTTGAAACCGGTTAACACGTCAGCAGATCTATTTGAACTATAAGTACTAACAAGTACAACCACTCCAGTGAAGCTAGGAGTGATGACAACGAAATGATCACTACAAATTCGTTGGAGTGGTTTTATCCCTCAGCAGAAGTTGGCATATTCAACTCACTGCCCACGGATCGTATTTAATATGCTTATATATATATATATATATATATATATATATATATATATATATATATATGTGTGTGTGTGTGTGTGTGTGTGCGTGTGTGTGTGTGTGTGTGTGTGTGTGTGTGTGTGTGTGTGTGTGTGTGTGTGTGTGTGTGTGTTGATAATATCCGTATATAAATTGAAATCGACCAAAACTGAACATTTATATCAGCAAATACAAAGAGAAAGAAATGATTGTCTATAAAGATATAAAAAAGTTATGTAATTGTTTTTGTTTTTGTTTTTGTATTTTTTTGTTTTTCTTTATTGTTTGTTTTTTATTTTTGTTTTTTCTTGGGGGGTTGTTTGCTATTTTTGTTGTTGTCTTTTGGGTTTTTTTTTTTTTTGCTTTTTGTTGTTTTTGTTTTGTTTTTTTGGGGGGGGTCGTGGGGGGGGTTCTAACAAGTCTTTTCATTGAAAAAAATAAATGAATAAATAAATGAAAAAGTACCATAACTGAATTTCTACAGATTTGAAATGATTTCTTTATTTTTTATAAGATCAATTGGCGTTTCTACCATTAATTAACACATTTTTGAAAAATTTAACTTCAGTAGGAAGTATCTTTTTAACAAAAGTTAAGACTTTGCTGAAAATAAAATTGGTGAAAATATTTTCCTCTATTTTTTAAAAACTTTCAAGAATCTTTTAACATGTGATTGATGATCAGATTTAGATAAGTCGAGGATTTTTTTAATTTTTGAGGTGCTAACATTTATCAAACAAGATAAAACTAATATACATTCAAGCCAACATTTTTTTAAATCAATAATTCTTACGAGTATTTTCTATTGTTTTTTATCTTCTTAATTTTTATTATTTTTTTAACCACAACTCGTCCGGGTCATCATTTCTACGACAGAGAAGAACAGAACATATCGGAAACAACAATAAAAGGTACCCTACCGGTGAGACGCGATCGCATATCCTTCTTACCTCAGGGAAGCCTTTTTTTTTTTGGTGGGGGAATATAGCTGCTCTATCAAACTATGAAAGCAATGATATTGCAATTTTCTTGATAACATCAATAGATAAATTCAATATTTTTGTCACTAATATTTTCCCACCATATTTGTTATTGTTTTTATACACAAGCTGTGTTACTAGCATATTTTCTTCGTGTTTATTTATTATTTAACTGAAGCACTGTAAGCCATTATGAATCTTTTCTTCTTTTTTTATATTTTCTTTTTATATATTTTTAAAAATACTTTTCTTCATCTCAGAATTTAATTTTAACAGCTATTTTATTATTATTAAAACAAGTCTTTCTCGTAACAATAGATGGTATGAGTTCGAATCTCATCCAAAATTATGGTTTATTGTTGTTTCTGAGACGTGATGCTCCTTGGAGTCAAAACGAACCGAATGAGTTGCAATTAAAAAGCAAACAAAATTAAGATGGGGGAAAAACTATAAATAATAATGCACAACCCAGCACCTGTCCCAGAAAATGACACATAAACTCCTATGGGACTTAGACATACACACAGATCACCTAATCTCGGCCAGAAGACCAGACCTTATAATAATCAACAAAAAAAGATAAGTTGAAAAATTGCTATCCCAGCTAACCATAGAATAAAACTAAAAGAATGTGAAAAGAAGGATAAGTACCTTGACCTTGCTAGAGAATTGAAAAAGATGTGGAACATGAAAGTGACGATTGTACCATTGTGATTGGTGCTTTTGACACAGTTACTAAAGGATTATTAAAGGGCCTGGAGGATTTGTAAGTTAGCTAACGAGTGGAGACCATCCAATCGACAGCATTATTGAAGACAGCCAGAATACTGAGAAGACTCCTGGAGACTTGAGGAGACTTGCTGTCAATCAAACTCCAGTGAAAAACCATCACCTGACGTTGATGTGAAATTCGACCATACAAACAAATGGTATATGCACAACCCGGCGCCTGTCATAGAAAATGACTCGCATAAACTCCTATGGGACGTTAACATACAAACGGATCACCTAATCCCGGCCAGAAGACCAGACCTCATAATAATCAACAAAAGAAAGAGAACCTACAAAATTGTTGACTTTGCTGTCCCGGCCGACCACAGAATAAATCTGAAGGATGGTGAAAAGAAGGATAAGTACCTCGACCTTGCCAGAGAATTGAAAAAACTGTGTAACATGAAAGTAACGATTGTACCCATTGTGATTGGTGCGTTAGGCACAGTAACTAAAGGATTACTAAAGGCCCTGGAGGACTTGGAAGTTGGCGGACGGGTAGAGACTATCCAAACGACAGCATTGCTGAGGACGGCCAGAATACTGAGACAAGTCCTGGAAACTTGAGGAGACTTGTTGTCACTCAAACTCAAGTGAAAAACCATCAGCTAATACTGATGTGAAAAACTCTAGAGGAGTAATAATAATAATATAAGCAAGTTTACTAAAACGTAACATTAAGAAAAAAGTTTCGGACGAAACTAAAAAAGCATCACAAATAGAACTAAAACAAAAGCTTGAAGACACCAACCAAAAAATATTATCGAAAGAATGAAGACTAAAAAACACCGAGAAAAGACAAAACTATACAGACAAAATTGAAGTTTTCATAACAATGGAAAAATTCTACCAGCAATAAGGTGAATGGGTGAGGCCATATCAACAACAGATGCAAAAGATCATAACAAAAAAGCTGAATTGATAAACAACATGGAAACAGAGTTGCGAATGATCGAAGAGGGCCCTCTGCTGAACATACACTCCGACGCACTTAAGGTAAGACTTAAAAAGATAGCAAACTGGAAAACCCCTAGCCTTGATGGTATACACAGATTTTGGTTAAAAGAAATCCACCTCCATACATGACAGACTTGCGACTGAAATGAATGAATGCATACAGAAAACGGAGATACTCGAATGAATGACTAAAGGGAAGACCACTCTAATCCAAAAAGACCCCCTCAAAGGAACTGTCACGACCAACTACCGACCCATAACGTGCCTACCGATGGTGTGGAAAATACTAACGGCACAAATTACTACTCATTGATAATCCGCGGAATCTTCACTGACTAACAGAAAGAATGCCGTAAGTGAACCAGTGGCACAGAGGAAAACTATATATAGATCAACACATCCTCAACGAAATATAACGAGACGGAAAAATCTAGATATGGGCGGGATCGATTACAAAAAAGCTTACAATATGGTCCCTCAAAGCTGGATAGTACACTGTCCCAAAATGTATAAAATACCTGACCAAATCGTGCAGTTTGTCGAGAAGGCCATGCAAACCTGGAGAGTGGAATTGACAGCAGGAGGACAAAGCTTAGCTGAGGTAAAGATCCAAAGAGGCATATTCCAGGAAGATGCACTATCACCACAACTATTTGTGATAGCCATGATGCCACTCAACAACATCCTTAGGAAATGCACAGCCGGATACAAACTCAGTAAATCGCAGGAAAAGATCAACTACTTGATGTACATGGACGATATCAAAATTTTTGTCTCAAACGAAAGAGAATTGGAAACTCTAATACAAAATGTGAGAATATAGAGTCAAGATATATGAATAGATTTTGGCATAGAAAAATGCACCAGGCTATTAATGAAAAGTGGCAAACGATACTTGACGGAGAGAGTTAGCCACTATATCAAGTAGTCATCAGAACGCTCGGAGAAAAGGAAACCTTCAAATACGTGGGGATATTGGAAGCTGACACCATCAAACAACAGCATTAAAAAAGAGTATCTCAAAAGAGGCAAAAAATTAATCGAGACAAAACTCTATAGCAGGAACCTTGTCAAAAGGATAAATACCTGGGCTATTACCCTTGTAAAATACCCGGGACCATTCTTGAAGTGGACCACGGAAGAACTTAAACAAATGGAGCAGAGAACAAGGATACTAATATCCATGCACAAGGCATTGCGTCCTCGAGATGACGTTGACAGACTATATCTGTTAAGAAGAGAGGGAGAAAGAGGACTTACCAGCATTGAAGACAGAGTGGACACATCGATTCAACGACTCGAATACTACATTAAAAAGCGGGAGGGAAGACTGATTACAGCCACCAGAAGCAATTCTAATGACACGAGAACCAGCAGAACGACAATAACCAGAAAATAGAAGTGAGAAGAAAAACAATTCTATGGACGTTTTGAGCGACTAACCATATCTCACACGAGAAAACGTGGACGTGGCTAAAAAAAATTAAACCTTAAGAGAGAAACTAAATCTCTTCCAATAGAAGCATAAAACAACGCCATAAAGACTAACCATATCGAAGCGAGAATAGATAAGATTCAACAAAACAGCAGATGTAGGTAATGTGGTGAAAGAAACGAAATGGTTAATCACATAATAAGCGAATGCGGCAAGTTAGCACAGGAAGGATATAAGACTAGGGACGACTGGGTGGGCATGGTCATCCACTGGGAATTGTGCAAGAAGTTGCACAACCTGGAGTGTCCTGGAGAATAAGACACACAAACTCCTCTGGAATTTTGAAATACAAACAGATCACCAAATCTCGGCCAGACAACCAGATCGTATAATAATCAACAACAAAAAAAGAGAATTGCAGAATTGTGGACTTATGAAAAAAGTTATGAAATTTAGAGGTTGAAGTTATGAAACTTAGAATAATCCCCCTTTTTTTTAACAAACAGTATAGAAATACTTTAAAATGCAAATAGACCACCAAATCCGAACAAGAAGACTAGACATGGTTTTAATTAACAAGAAGCAAATAACTATGGGATTTTGCCGTTCCAGGTAAATATATACAAATACATGTATCCTTTCAGAGAGCTAAAAAAGCTTCGGAACATGAAGATGGTAATAATATCACTAAAAGCCTGAAAAAGAGAATGGAGGAAATTAGAAATCTGATAAAAACCTGAGATAGCCCAAACCACAGCACTGCTGGAATCAACTAAAATACTGAGAACAGTCCTGCAGAGCTAAAGAAATTTGCTGTCGCCCGGACTTCACTGAAGATCAGCAGTAACTAGTGGCAACTCAGGAAAGAACAGTAATTTACTAAATGCTTCTTCATGTATGTTCTATCTTCAATCTTTCTCTCTCTCTCTCTCTATATATATATATATACTCTATTATTTACTTATATATATATATATATATATATATATATATATATATATATATATATATATATATATATATATATATATGTACATATATACCACACGAATCGACTGCATAAAAACTAAATTAGTGATCCGAATATATCCAGAAGTGTTCAATAAGTAATATTATATAATGCTGCAAAAAGAACATGTGCGACCAACAAAGCCTCCATCTGATGATATCTCTAGATTCACCCGTGGTTTCGGGAACATATATATATATAGAGAGAGAGACAGACAGACAGACAGACAGATACAGGGAAAGAGAAAACCAGAAAGAACCAGAAACTACCTACCCAGGTTTCACCAAACGGATCTTCAGGATAATTCTGACTAAAGAGGATTGGCCTTACCATATCGTATTACTAAAGTCCCCCCCCCCAAAGAAAAATACATTCTATCTGCCATGGAGCTAGGCTTTTTGTTATACCTGCAAGCATTTAATATTTCAAATCTCTTATTGAGCAATGAAAAGCAGTAATTAACTTTTCCTCCGTACTTTTTTATCAATTTTTTCCAGATATTGGTTTGTTATATATATTTTTTATTTACAAATTACATTATCTGTTTTTTTTTTTATCACGTCGCGAGAGTTACAGAAAAAGCTATAAAGATAAAAATAATATATATATATATATATATATATATATATATATATATATATATATATATATATGTGTGATAATTATTGTGAATCTGGCCTACCATACTACACTCGCCTATTTACGCTTACAAATCATATCTTCATTTTATTTTCTTCAAAATGCAATGATGATATTTTGTTCCTTCGTTATAATCACCTCCACTTATATACGCACAAGTACATAAAGAATTTTTTCTCGGCCCTACTGTAGTAAAGTCTGCTCCAGCTGCATTCGCCTATCCGGAAATCAACCACAAGTTTATCGCGCTGCATATGTATCTTCACACAAACATACCCTAAACAACACTTATACATCTACACACAATAACACACAACAATAAACAACACAAACACACACACACACACACACACACACACACACACATATATATATATATATATATATATATATATATATATATATATATATATATATATATAAAGTTTTAAAAAAAACAGGAATATTTACTTACTTTTTAATGTCACTGCGAGGTTCAGCTGTTGATCATCATCGGTGAATTAAAAGATTTTAAAAAAATTTTCAACAAATTGTTTACAAAAACTTTTTTTTTAATTCTTTAATACACTACAAAATGATGTTGCGATGAATGACCATAATACTGAAATACATATAAAATATATATATATATATATATATATATATATATATATATATTTCATTATGATGTTCATTTATCGCTATATTTTTTGTAGTGTATTAATGAATTCAAATATATATACATCGCAGAATGTTATCGTCGTAGGAAATTGAAGCAATGACTTGAGTTCAAATCCTCGATGAAGTTGTTTGCATCTTGCTTTGCGCTTAGGAAAGGCATGAATCCATCTGTTTTGTTTTGTTTTTTTTTTTTCAGCTAAGAGTAAATAGTAAGGTAGACTGATACTTTAGTTTTTGTTAGACAACCAGTCTATAAGGAAAACTGAATTCAAACCAGCTTGACCTTGTTTCACTCTTGTCCGAAGTAGAGGGATTTAGTAGGCAAGCACACACACACACACACACATGTATATATATATATATATATATATATATATATATATATATGTATATATATATTAATTATACCGCAAAATTTGGTCCATGATTAACTCACCAAGTGAGCTACTGAACACCATAAACCTCTTCAATATAGAGATAGATAATGCAATTGTTGTAAAATCAGCATCCCTCATTTAAGATTATGATTCTGGACAAATTCTTACTAAAACCAACCCATATCGCTCGGTAATAACCTATTTTAGGCTTAGTTTTATTTAACGGTGTACAAGTAACAGTTCCGTGCCGATGTCGTTTGCTTGATCTCCGAACCTCTTGATATTTTTGTTCTTTTCTTTCGTAGACAATCCAAATTTCGTCACGTATGCGAAGGTCGAGTTTGCATCAGAATTCAATTGGAAATAATTGCTTTCAAATTATTAAGAATACAATGTAATTGATCACAAAGAATCAATTAAAATAGTTGTATTTTATTCGAAGTTATTCGTTTTTTCAGACATCGAACATTTTTTTTATTCTTCGATGTCTATCATAAATAGGACAATAACTTTTTAATCATTGTTTTAAAACATAAACCCGGTCAATGGAATCAATTTTTTCATTAGATGAAAAAGATTATAAAATTATCTATGTTTTAAAAGTTATTTAAAATTCAAGATCAGAATTTTCGCAATTAATTTTAATAATTCAGGACGATGTTCAATTAAAAAATAGCATAAAAATCGGACTGGTTTTCTCAAAGTTTTGACGAGTTTTAAGATTTAAAAAAAATGAAGACGAGTCAAAAAATTACACTGTCCCACAAACCGAATTTTCGCCAAAAGAAAATATATCCTAACTCAATTTCTATCTTACTCAACAATAAAATTCTATTTGTGCAAAAAAGTTTCTACTCTTATATATAGTTTTTAAAATCGAACACAAATCAGTTTTAAACAGTGCAGTGAAAAGATTTTAGTTTATATGCTGTCGATTTCTGTGGTATATAGGCATGTGTGTATATATAAAAAGGTAACTGGCTTTTGGAGAATATCGTAGTTTGTTACATTATTGAAGTGTAATGTGAAGTTCACAAGGCAGCGATTCGGACAAGATAATGTGGGATTAAATATCATCAATTTTCGCCGGCGGGAATTTTTTGTCGAAACCAGGAATGGTCTAGTATCGGACAGGTCAGATCATATATTTTTGGTGTGGTTTTTGATGAAGATGGCTGCCAAATATGTTTTGGTTTAGTAAATAAGTCTTGAATTAAATGGTGAAAATATCAAAACGTTGGAAATTATATTTTGTGCCAGGCTTTAAACAATGGAAATTAAATTGAATTGTTTCATCGTGTAAATCAGTTTAATATGTGGACGGATAATTATGGACGGATAAGTAGCCATTTTTGTCGACCGAAACAGACGGCAGAAGAGAAGCCAAAAAAAGGCAGACAAGAGATGGGCTTTGCAAGTGAAGGAAGACTGATCAGCACACACGCAAAAGTCACACACTTAAAAAATACCCTTGCATTTGCTGATCTTCTGATTGGATTTTGCTGACACGTTAGATCAAATTTCATATCGCTATCTTGTATTCTTTTGTATAAATATATTTGATTGCAGATTAAATTGTCTATCTATATCAAAGACTGGCATTCTTATTTCAAAAAAGCTCAACTTATTCCATTCAGAGAAGACGTCACAAGAAAGCATACCACGACTTACTGACTTGGAAGGAAATGTATCTTTCTTCGTCGGTAAGAATCACAACACTTCTAAAGAATTAGACGATGGCCGAAACTAGTACGAAGCCCTGACAGTTTCATTTTGTAACATTCACTCATTCCAGCAGTTGTTCGGAGATTGGAATATCTTGTCGACAGAAATGAAGACAAGACCGCAGAGGCTGATACGTCATGGGTGGAGTGACGGGACTGAATTATTTCAAGTGAATTACTTATTAACAAAATATTACACTACTGAAACTCTAAAACTACAGACAAAATCACATAAATATTTAATATGCCGGAACCCAGAGCCATCATTGTCCGCTAAAGGCTTTTTGTTTTGTTTTGTTTTGTTTTTTGTTTTGCAGTTTGATGGGGGGTGTTTGTGTTTTTTGTTTGTTTGTTTTGTTTTTTGGTGTGTTTTTTTTTGTTTTTGTTTTTTGTTTTTTGTTGTTTGTTTTTTTTTGGCGGGGCCAGCCTGCACATTTTAATGATAATATTGGACTGCTACATATTCGAACTGAACGTCATCTTTTAATGATCCAAATTCTTAGTATGACGGAGAGAAAAAGGAAATGTTAATTAGAATCCTTCGCTTCCTTCTAAACAGAAGCATAAATATCATAAATGACTCCGGAATTTGAACGAGTTCCCTATTAGAGTGTTCAATACCAGGTCGAGTCATACAGAAAGACACAAAAAATGGTACTTGATGCCTCCGTGCTTAACACTCAGTATTATAAAGTAAGGATCGATCCAGGGAAAGGAGTAGCACCCTTCCCTACACCTCTATGTAGTAGTAATTATTGAAATGGAAGCCTTCGTGTCACCTTCGGCCACCTTCGGCCAACAACAGCATATATATATATATATATATATATATATATATATATATATGCGTGTGTGTGTGTGTGTTCCCTCCCCCTTTCTCTTTCCATCTCTCTCTCTCTCTCACACACACGTACACAAATACAAACAAACACACACACAGACACACACATACACACACACACACACACTCACATACACATAAATATAAAGGGTAAAAATTCCAACAAAATGTATAGTGTTTACCCATCCTTATGCAAAAATTACCGGTTATAATCATTATAAAAAAACTGAAACATTTATTATTCTCAAAGGAACACAAGAGAAAAAGTCTCATCTTCATGACAATGCTTTTTTCTTATGAAACTGGTAGTTATGAGACAACCACAAAAGAGTGACTAAACATTCATTCATTTTAGATTTTATGCTGCTCATTTGTGTACTATTCAGGTTTTCCACTCTAATACAATGTTCTACTCTATCCGAATAAAATATGACACATTAAGTTATTTGATATGAAATTCAATTTTCAGGATTTTCTACAATAATACGCAAATCTATTAAAGCGCTACACATGAACAGAACATATTTCAGTAATGCTTGATTTTCGTTGAACAAGTAATGCTACAGTCAATGTTAATGTCAGTATTAGCCACAAAAATTTACCTAATTGTTTTTAATAATGAAAGAAAGAGTAGAGCAGTGAGAATTATTTGTTTTAAAAAAATCGATATCTAATAAAATATTTACGTGTGTGTGTATGTGTGTGTGTGTGTGTGTGAGAGAGAGAGAGAGAGAGAGAGAGAGAGCTAAAATCCACACATCAACGTTAGGAGATGAGCTTTTTATTAACTTGTCATCAAACTTCTCATCTGTTTTCTGTTTTGTCCACAGTCCATTATCAGGACGTGTTTATTTTAACAGAAATAGATTTTTGAACACTCATTAAACTATTCAGCTTACAAATGTTAAGTGAGCGTTTGCGTTTATGAATATTTTACGTTTTTAACGATTTTTCATTCGATAATTGTATTTTGTGATTGATTGATTGTTTAATTCTAATAGTTTATCAAATAACTAAGGGTCATGATATGTCTCAAAGTCAGAGAAATGCGTTTATTGTTCATATTACTTTAACAGAGACACTAAATACCCAGTAATATCTTATAATATCATATCATTGATATACGTAAAAAAAAAACAACTCCGTGTGTGTGTGTGTGTGTGTGTGTGTGTGTGTGTGTGTGTGTGTGTGTGTGTGTGTGTGTGTGTGTGTGTGTGTGTGTTTAAAAGTGTCGATTTTGACAAGTGTCGATTTAGCAAGACAGAAAAGAAAAGTGATTAAAACGTAAAAATACCAGGCGTGTTCAAAAAGTATCAAGATTGAACCAGTCTTTTCCCAGATAGAAATGAACACTGAGTGAAACGTTAATTTCTTTCAAAATGGTTTTCTTAGTATTCAACACATTCATTCTTGCGAATTTCCTATCAGCTGAAGTACACTAATTTTTCATATTGAAACAGCGTGGTTGTATTTTTAATGTCCTATACGAACTCAAATCTTAACTTTGATATGAATTTTCAGTCTAGAAAACAAAAATAAAATTGCTCAGTAGTTTGTCTAGTGAATATGAAAGAGTTTCACTTGTCAAAAATATTTCTTCGAAAAAGTACTGAGATTTTTTTTCAATTGACAATGACTCTTCAACATAAAATTTATCGAGACCTTTACACATCATTACGCAGTTCAGAATTCGATTTTAACCAACTTTCTCAACGAATTCCGTTACTTTACTCCTATCATACAAAAAATGCATAATATTTATATATAAAGTAAGTATTATTGATTGAATTTGTGCGATATTTTCCAGAGTTTTTTAAAGTAAGGGTTTCTTGTATTTTAACAATAAATTTGATAAACTGATAATTGTGCTCCATATTTAAAAAAAAATCCTGCCCGTGCTCGATTGCAATGCGATCTTGAAGATGATGATTGGTTGACCTGTCAATTACGGGAATAAAGAACAATGGAATTTATATTTCTTGTAGCATAGTACCTCTAAAACAATGATGGTATGCCAAAACTTCTTAAAAAAAGATTTAAAAGAACTAACGAGTCTATGAATAGTAGGAAAAAAGCGAGAGAGAAGAAAATAATTCACAATATTTGCTTTTTGTTTGTTCGTGTGTTTTTTTTTTTTTTTGTGGGGGTTGTTTTGTTTTGTTTTGTTTTCATTTCAAAAAAAGGGGTGAGTTGTGCTCCTTGAACTGTGAGTCAGCCAATAAATGCGGAGAAATGAAATTTGATTCGGGCAGACGATATAATTTTCGCAAACGAACGAGATTTTTGCGATGAAAGATTTTGAAGTAGAAATAGTCAATTTTGAGTCAGCCAGATCAGGAAAAATATTCCAAGTTTAAGATATCTTGAAGCGAGAATTTTTTTACGGGAAAAAAGGGTATTTTATTGTTTTCTCTCCTCGGAACGAAAAAATATTCTCACTGGAGTGTAATGTGCATTTATTTTAATATTCCTTGTGTGTGGGTTTAAAAAACAAAGTTGACTGTCATTAGAATTGAGGACAAAGTTTTTTTTCCCTCGAAGAAGGAAACAATATTTCCTTGAAAATATATGCAGGCTTGTATGTTATTTTACATTTTCCTCATATGTTGAAATGAATTGTTTAATGAAATAATTATTTCAACTTCTCAATTTTCTCCGAGTCTTTTTTTTTTTTATGAACTAGTTTCTCCAGTTTATTTTGCTGGATATTTTTTTTTCAAAACAAAGCTCAGTTTACTCTCTTTTTATTACAACTTGAGTTACGAGGACAGCAAGAAGATAAGGCTTGATTTTTTTTATAATTTGAAGTTCAAGCTGAAACACTTCGTGACGCGGTTTTATTTACCTACGCTGTATACTCATATACATGCGAAATGCATATTGACACAATAATAAAGACGAGCGAAGACTTCTTTTAGAAAAATATACCTCTCACTTTATTTGAAAGGTTTGTGTGTGAGAGGGAGTTGGAGACCGAGCAGAACTGCAACATATTGACCCCCACTCTTATGGCCATCAGCGTCTCTTTCCCGCTCTCCAGGGCTGCTCAACCGGAGGCCCGGGTGCCCACTCTGCTGGGTGCAGGCTTCCTCTGCCGCATCTTGTCTCTAACTCATCTGATCTCCAAACTGGTCTCCAAACTAACTGGTTTCCAAACTAACTGACTTCCCATCTTCACCGAGTTATATAATAGTTCAATCATCCACTCAATATCTCCCCATAACTGGCCATCGGGATGTGTCACTTCCGCTGTCCTTGGAATGGCATGTTTGATTGTCATTGAGCGGAAATGACTATCATGCAGTTCACAGGTCACTCTCTTCCGGTGCATCAGTCTGACTGTACCGTGGGATTTTACCTTGTCCCATATTGTCAGCCAAGCCCGCTTACACCAATGGAATATGCAACTTCCGCGTCTTTGGAATGGCATGTTTGGCCGGGTCGAATGTCAATATACAACACATACATATCTGTTATACAGCTAAATTCTTTGCTATATATTCTTTAAGAAAGTTTGCTTTCTACAATCGAAATTGTTTAGATTTGAAAAGAAATTGACTCACCTATTTTGAGAAAATTGATATCTTTTACAAAGTTTTGATCGTAAAAATAATTTTTAAATATTTGCTGTCTATTCTATGAGAAACATCAATTTATAAAAATCTAATTATGTATAGTTCAAAACAACTTCAATCAATGAACTTATTTTGAAAAGCAAAGTTCTTTACAAAATTTGAAATGTAAAATTATGTTTCAAAAATATTCTGACTATTCTTTTAAAAAATGTAAAATTACGAGTAAGAGCAATAGAAATAGACCATTTACTGATATGAAAATATATTCCTTAATCTTCTTATTGGTCAGGTTATCTACCTCACTAGCCACAATTCATTTCCGATTCGTTCTAGATCTCACTTTTCTTCTCCATGTCGACCCGCATTGTTGACGATGAATAGCCACTTCTTTATACAACTTAAACTATGCAGGAGTAAATACGATATATCTTTATAAGTCTCTTTGTTATTTTTCGTATTTCATGATTTGTGATGCAAAAAAAAATCCTTACTAGATATATTTATGAAGGCGATACTTAAACTTTTTCCCGGGATCCTATCTTTTTAATTTGAAACTCGTTCGAATTGTGGGTTTGGAGAAATATTAATTCATTAATTCAATTCTCCTCACGGCTAAATCGCATCGAAGGAAATATAAAGTGGGAATACATTCAATCCAGCAAGTTTATGGGAAAAGAGCAGCAAATAACTGAGAAGACATTACTGGCCATAATGGAGCAAAGTAAAAGGAATAATAGCCACCACCACTTACACCACCCACTGTGAAAAACGAATCCCATTAAGTGATCGAGCGGGCGCAGATGTTCCAAACAGTGAGTAGTAAAACCTTTGATGTATCATCAATTGAGTTTAGACCCAGAGTCCGAAGGAAAATATTCGTTGTTCGATTAAGATGTGAATGAAGCTAATTAAAGAGACTGAATTTGACCGCCATTGCTAATCATGGACGTGGGGCTATTTCTCCTATCCTTAACTTGTATGTCTTTCAGAAGGGAAGGATCCAAATAACACCACATGGAACATTTCCAAAAAGTGTGCTTAGGTGCCATCATTTGTTCAATTTATAGAACCATGGAAATTATTTGATACATTATTACAATTCTTTCAATGAATGCTAATTTATTCATATGATATATATATACGTTTATATATATATATATATATATATATATATATATATATATATATATATGCAACAAACAGTACATATTTATATTTCATACGGCTTTTAAGATGGTCACTGGTGATTGATTGATTTTAATGCCGCGTCAGTCCGTTTAGATACAAATAAGGGTATCTATATAGATAATAAGATGTCTAAATGGTTTTATATAAGGCTGCAAAATTCTATAAACGTATATATATATATATATATATATATATATATATATATACAGATCGGCAAACACTGATACATACATACATACATACATATACTTTTATACATACACCGACATACGAGGATCATAAAATAAGTTTCCAGACTTTTTTCGTATGGGCACTTTTATTGATAGTACACACATGAAACTCTAGTCCCCTTTAAAGTAATCTTCTCCGGCTGCAATGTACTTCTTGTACCATTCCAACAACTTCTGGAAGGCCCCAAGGAAGTCCTCTTGTGTTAGCGTGTCAATGACCTTCGTCACAGCCTCTTTCATCTCCTCAATTGTCTCATAACGACAGCCTCTGAGCTTAGGGAATAACCAAAAGTCACAGGGAGCAAGGTCTGGACTATAGGGAGGCTGAGGAACTGTCTTGATGCCCATCTTGGTCAAATAGTCTGTAACAAGGATGGAGTTGTGGACTGGTGCATTTCCCTGGTGGAAATGCCACCGACCCGATTTGAAGAGTGCTGGCCTCTTCCGACCGAATCTCTTCCTGAACTCCCTTAAAACCTCAACATTGTAACCCTAACCCTAACCCTTTGGCCAATCAACTCTGGTGTATTGGCTTCCTTACTTCTCCCACACCTCTTATCATCCCTCACAGACTCCCTGCCTTTCTTGAATCTCATATGCCACTCAAAAACAGATGCTCGATTCATACAAGATGGTCGAAAAGCAGTCTGAAGCATTCCATACGTTTCTGTGGCATTTTTTTTTCAAGTTTAAAACAGAATTTTATTGTATATCGTTCTTCTAAAGTGTCCTCACGTCCAGATTGCATTTTTGAAATTCACCAGCTGTGACAACAACTTACAACTATTTTGCTGAAAAACAACTTACAACCGTTTAGTGTTGTTTTCATCAAGTTTTACAAATATCTTTTAATGAATCACTCAGATCATCCTTCTTTGACAAACCTTTCAAAAATTCCAGATTTGACACACTTCGGACAGGAATCTAGATGTTTAGTTCAACCCTCAGATTTTCAATGGGATTTTAGTCATTTATGTTTATTTAGACCAACCGATAACGGTAGCTATGGCAAGTTGTTCTTTATACGAAACGATGTCCGTTCCAAGTTGTTATCATATCACAAGACAAAACAACAACACAAAGCAAATTTTAATTCTAACTATTTTAGTTTTATCTTTTTCAGAATCCTCTCACATTTTCATTTCTTCATTTTAAACGATGTACTCTTCAAGCTATTTTAATCTCAGAAAAAAAACAATGACCCACAATTAATTTTACTGATGAATAATTTGGGGGGGCGGAATTTTCTCATATTCTCATTTATTCAATCGAAACTTCAAACTGCTTTCATGTTACAAAACAAAAAACAACGACCCAAACCAAATTTTACAGCTGACTATTTTAGGTTTTCTTTTAGAATCCTCTCAATTCTCCATGATTCCTTTTACCTACAGAAAATTACTAGTTCCGGATGCATTGAGGTATCTTCATAGAATTATAATCCCGCCGTTTTATTTCACTATTTGAGCGGCATCTCTTGGGTTCTTCAACTTTCCTTTCTCTCTCCAAACATATGTAGCAACTCTATAGCCAAAGAATTGTTTTCATCTCACCTTACCAAATCACACAGTTCTAGTATCTGTCATGTGGCTTGGAGGTGGCTCTTTTGCTGAAGTAGAATTTTTTCTTAGCCTGTAAACTCTCCATCCCTTACTGTGTTGTGCTCTATCGACGGTTTTCTTTAAGATTTCAAACTTGGCTAAGGCATTCTCTAGAATCTTAGCAGTTGTTCTAAACTCATTAGACACATCTTTCATTAGTTTTCTTTCCAGAGTCTTTCAAATCTTTCAGTTTCTAATTCTGTCAGTCTTCTGTCAGTCTCACTTTCAACTTCTTGAAAACACTTCTCACTCTAATTCTTGAGATTTGGAAATGCTTTTATAATTTTATATGTCCTTCTTCGCAAATCTAGACGATTTCTTTGGATTATGCTTTCACAAATGCAAGTTCAAATTCTTACTTATGTTGTTATACTAGAGGTGTAAAGTTCTTCAAACCGGGGGTGTAAATATCTTCAACCTGGGGGAGTAAAGTTCTTCAAGCTGGGAATGTAAAGTTCTTTAAGCTGGAGAAGCGAGGAATTTACGGTAGGGATATAAAGTTCTTTAATCTGAGGAAGTAAGTTTCTTCACAAAGGTGATTTTAAAGTTCTTTAAGTGGTGGACGCTAAATTCTTCAAGCTAGGGATGTAAATTTCTTTAAACAAGGGATTTAAAGTTCTTTAAGCTATCAGTATAAAGTTCTTCAAGCCTGGGTATGTAAACATTCTTACGCTGGGGGTGAAAAGGTTTTTAAGCTGGGGATGAGCGGATTTTTACAGTAGGAATGTAAAATTCTTTAAGATGGGAATGTAAAGTTCTTCAAACTGATGATGTACAGATTTTTACGGTAGGGATGTAAGTTATTTAAGCTGGGGATGTGAGGGTTTTTACGGCCGGGATGTAAAGTCATTTAAGCTGAGAATATAACGTTCTTCAGGCTGGGGATATGAGGATTTTTGCGGTGCAAGCTGGGGAAGTAATTTTCATCAAACAGGTGATGTAAATGTTCTTCAAGTGGTGGACGTTAAGTTATTCAAGCTAGGGATGTAAATTTCTTTAAGCTAGCGGTGAAAATTTTCTCAATCTTCGCATGTAAAGTTTCTTACGCGGGCGGTGTAAAGTTCTTTAAGCTGGTGATGGAAAAAAATTTAAGCTTGAGGTGTAAAGTTTTTATGCTGGTGGAGTAAAATTCTTCAAACTGGGGATGTAAAAGTTCTTCAAACTGGGTGAGGGTTACATTTCTTCACGCAGATGATGTAACATTCTTCTAGTTAGTGTTTTAAGTTCCTCATGCTTGGATTGTAAAGATTTTTAAGCTGGGGACGTAAAGTTATTTAAGTTGCGGGTGTAATGTTCTTTAAGCTAGGGATGTAAACGTCTTCAAACTGGTGGTGTAAATATCTTCAAGCTGGGGATGAAAAATGATTATTTATATTTAATTAAGACAAACATTTCAGACGAAAATGAAAATTTTTAAATCCATCTAATTCATGTAAATTCTAAGATATTTCTCTACAAAACTCCTTGAAACTTTTCCGATATTATTATATGTTTTTAAAATAAGATCAAAAATGTAATTGGTAAAATTATTATAAAAAACTTCGAGTGACAAGTTTGTTATACAGAAGTGTCTGATGATCAATAAAAAATATATCAAACTCCAATTAATGCTAAAACCTTATACTAACTAACCAGTTTTAGAGGTTTTATTTATTTATCTTTTAATTGATTAATTGATTTATTTTAATCACAGAGTGGATATAACCTTTTATAACTAATTCAACCACTCAGATGTTATGTTAAAATTCACTATTAACTCACAAAAACAAAAATACTTAAATCCATAAATCTCTAAAGTTTTACTAACGTAAATTAAAAAATATTTCTCTACAAAACTCCGTGAAAAGGTTCAAAGATTATATAAAATTTTCATAAAATAACTAAATAAAATTAGTGGGGGTGACTTAAAAGTTTTGTAATATTCATATAAGTGATAGTTTGTAGTACGTTATCAAGTGACAGGTGCTGTTTAAGCCGTTGTAACTACTCGCTTTCGTTGGTAGTATTGTGGTAGTTGGTGAGCAGACACATTGTGCATTTCTTTACTATGTGTGAAATGTAAAAGCCACATAGATGTACATGTAACTTTGTTTAATTCGATAACTTTCGCTTTATGAGTTCGAACTTGGGTAAAACTTCTCAGAAGAAATCAAAAGATTTGTTCGGAAAAGGTCGAATGCGTAGTTGATCACAGTGAAGTAACCAAATGGTTGACCAAATTTTACTCTGGTCGCAAGATCTTTGACGAGAAAAGTCAGGTAGGCTTAAAACCTTCCAATGTCATGCTCCAAGTCAAAGAGACAAACCAAGCGAGCTTGCATTTCAAATTCAAGTGCTGTTCGTCACCTTCAGAATATCGGCAAGAGTATTCGGTGCTGTGACCCACGTTTCCAAAATATTGCAAAATTTTCGACTCGCCTTAGTAAAAATGTAATAGATAAAAAGTCGATTAAAATACCTCGAGTGGTAAATTTTTTGTTCAAGTGCAGAAAATCGGATATTTCTCACATGACAAAATGATTCTTGCGTTTAGGGATAATTAAATACAACAGACAGATACACACAAAAAATTCCATTTATAAATTAGATCGAGCGTAAAGGACAGATACGTTTTGTTGATAAAATGTTCTTGCATAAAACATAAGAAATTAATAGAAGATTGAAATAAAATAAAGTGTGTGTATTTTCCACTTAATATATTTCTCTGTCTAGACTCATTTATTTACTTTTTAATCGCGGTTAAATTGGATTTTCTTAAGTACGCCCAAGCGACGATTTGTATGGCAGATGTGTTCTTTCCACAACTCTCTTCCATTAAGAGCTTCTTATCAGTAAAATCAGATATTATATCAATATCAGTCCCAGTCCCCAGACAGACTTTTACAAGTAAATAAAACGAACAACGGCCCAACACTGTAGTTTCTTTCTTTCTTTTTTTAATCATTAAAAGTACTTTAGAATGTCTTCTTTTACACAATCAGAGAGAGAGAGACAGAGAGACAGAGACAGAGAGAGCGAAAGAGAGAGAGATAGAGAGAAAGGGGGGATAGAGTGGTACACAAGATTATTTACATCTTTATGACAAACACACCGAACAACACACAACCTTTCCTATATGTTCTACTCAATCGAGATACTTGAAATTCCCAGTCTACAGAAAAACCCCAAAATATGAATGACCACGTAATTCTTTTATTCACTTCACAACAACAAAAAATCGAATTTGAAAGGATTATAGAAATTTATCTTAGAGCCGTTAGGATTTGTTCCTGTGAACACTTTCAAGAAGAAGAAATGTACATCAAAAATACATTTAAAAGCCTACATTATCTTGAACACTTTATGCGCAACACAAAAAGAAAGTCATACAGAAAATACAATGCTGAAATTGGCAACATAAAAAAAGAACACAAATAGCTCATTTATAATATGACCAGCGAATAGGACAACCATCAGACTCGACAAAAACCTAAATCATCTTCGAATAGCTGGGTAAAGATAAACGAATCTTTGCTGTATGTTTTTCGAAGAAAAGAAAGTCCGGTGAGTCTTTAATTTAAAAAAAAAATTATTTCGTTACTCGTGAAATCCTTTGGTGAATAGTTATAATTTGAATAAAGGCATTTTATTTTCCAAAATTATTTTCAGCTAAACTATTTTAAAATCACGAAATAGATTTTTTTTTTAATTTTCCGCGCTAAATTCTATATGGCTAACGTATGACTTCTCTCTGTCGATGAAAATATATCTACCTGATATAGCCTGAAAGCGTTAAGTAGGAAAAATTACCGCCCTCAAGGAAACCGGAAAGACATAAGTAGCCTACTCTTTATTAAGAAAGGACCAGCCTTAATAGAAATAAAGTCTCAAAATAGGGCAGTAAATATAAAACTAAAAAAAGTGATACATTAACTCCTGAAACTAGCTTAGGTACTTATTTTGAGAGATAAGAAATAAAAATAGCAAGTTAACTTTAACTAAGTTAAAAATTAAGGATTTATACACTTGATTTTTTCTTCTATTTTTTCTTCTGTTTTTATTTATTTATGTATTTTTTCCGTGATCTGCTGTTCATTAACAGTCACCGTAACTGTTCTTGGTCACATCTGTGTCAGACTCACAAATAATAAACAACCCCTGGGTCTGGTATAGCCACAATATACTACCCATGAAAAATGACAAATCGAAGCCTAAATCAACATGGGGCCCAGACGACGGGTATGGGTGTCATTATTGTTAGGTACTCACTTGTTAGCCAACATGGGGGACTGTTCGGCATCCTGAGAATGTTGGCTGTTCTTTTTCCAGATACAAATTAACAATTCCAGGTGGGGGATGAATAGATCGACCACTCACACCAGTGACCACAGCGTAGAAAATGGACTAAGGAAGATAACAAACTAGCATTATACTGTTAATTTAGAAGCAACCCTGCCGAAAGAGGGTTTAGAAAAAGAATGATAAAAATCTAGACAGAACTCGACAGATTTAAGGCAACAAACCAAAGGCTCGCTGACCAGGTTAGAATAATATCAAAGAAAGTTTAGTTTTCTGACCTTGAAATACTAGAAATCCACTAACAAATATATAGAAAATCACATCAACAAACACATGCCACATTAACCGAGACAATAAATACAGGAAAGCCAGAGACTCCTATCCAAAATCTACAAAAAGACTCATGCACCACAAACACACAAACGCAAACACTGACCCAAGAGGAAAAAACTAATATAGATATCATTAAAAGAATCATGTATGAAAAGAAAACCACGTTGCCTTCTCTCAGAAAATAAGATTGGAGGACAGTCAAGTCTAAAACTGAGAAAGTAAACGAATTATTGACAAATATCACGACAAACGACATCACAGAGTTAAACGACATAATATACGCGGGAGCAAAATTAGTCTGTGTGAAAATCAGGGTCCCCTTGAAGACTACAGACAGAAAGTCAAAACCCGGGGGGTGGGACTCAAACTTGAATCGCAGATAAAAAGACTACGACAACAAGCAAGAATACTAAAACGGAACATTAGGAAATTTTCGGACGAAACCGAAAAAGCACGCCAACTAGAACTCAAAAAAAGCTTGAGGAGACCAACCAAAAATAATAGCAAAATAAGGAAGACTAAAAAGGTAACGAGACACGACTAAACTATATAGATAAAACAGGACGTTCCAAAACAACGAAAAATGATTCTACTTACAATTAGGGGAAGAAGGGGTGAAGCCATACCAACAACTGGATGCGGGAGAAGCAAGAAGATTTTGGAGGAAAATATGACAACGGAAAGATCATAACAAAAAAGCCGAATGGATAAACAACAAGAAAACCGAGTTGCGAATACTTGAAGAAGGCCCTCAGTTGAACATACACCCAGACATGCTCAAGACAACGTTGAAAAGATAGGAAACTGGAGAACCCCTGGCCTAGATGGCATACACGGATTTTTGTTTTAAAATTCACCTCCATACATAACACACTTGCTACTGAAATAAATAAATGCATACAGAAAATTGAGATATCCGAATGGATGACCAAAGGGAAGACAACTCTAATCGAAAAAAGACACCCTCAGAGGAACTGCCCCAACCAACTGCAGACTCATAACGTACCTACCGATGATGTGAAAAATACCAACGGCACAAATTAGGGAGAAGCCGCGGAATCTTCCCCGACGGACAGAAAGGATGTCGCAAGAGAACTAGAGGCACAGAGGAACTACTATATATAGATCAATACATCATCAACGAAAGTAAAACGAGACGGAAAATCTAGCTTTGGCCTGGATTGACGACAAAAAAGCTTACAATATGGTCCCCTAAAGCTGGATACTACACTGTGTCAAAATGTATCAAATATCTGACCAAATTGTACAGTTTATCAAGAAGACCATGCAAACCTAGAGAGAATGAATTGACAGCAGCAGGAGGACAAAGCTTAACAGAGGTAAAGATCTAAAGAGTCATATTCCAAGGAAATGCACTATCTCTATTACTATTAGTAATAGCCATGGTGCCACTTAACTACAGCTTTAGGAAATGTACAGCCGGATAAAACCTCAGTGAATCGTAGGAAAAGATCAACCACTTGATGTACATGGACGACATCAAACTTTTTGCCAAAAACGAAAGAGAATTGGAAACCCTAATATAAACTGTGAGAATATATAGACAGGATTGAGGAATGGAATCTGACATAGAAAAATGCATCATGCTAGCAATGAAAAGTGGCAAACGACACATAACTACCAGATCTAGTAGTCACAAGAAAGCTCCAAGAAAAGGAAACCTACAAATACTTGGGGACTCCATCAAACAACAGGAAATGAAAAAAAATTAAATAAGAGTATCTCAGAAGAGCCAGAAAATTACTCAAGACAAAACTCTATCGCAGGAACCATGTCAAAGGGATAAATACCTGGGATGTTCCCCTTATAAGACAACTCAGGACCATTCTTGAAGTGGACCAGAGAAGAACTTAAACAAATGGACCAGAGAACAAGAAAACTAATGACCATGCATAAGGCATTGCATCCCAGAGATGACATAGACAGACTATATGTATCAAGAAGAGAGGGAAGAAGAGGACTTGCCAGCTTTGAAGACAACATTGACACATTGATACAACGACTTGAAGTCTACATATAAAAGCATGGAGGAAGACACCAGAAAACAATACAAACAACACAAGGACCAGTGGAACAACAATAACCAGAAAACGAAAGTAGGAAGAAAAACAATTCTATGGATGCTTTAAGTGACTAACAAGCAACATCTCACACGAGAAAACGTGGATGTGGCTAAGAGAGGATTTGAATCTCTTCTAATAGAAGCACAAAACAACGCTATAAGGACTAGTGGGTAGAGTGTTCGCCCATGGTCCGGGTGACCTGGGTTCAATCCCAGGTCGCGTCATACCAAATACTTTAAAAATGGTACTTGATGCTTCCTCGCTTAACACTCAGCAATATAAGGTACGTATCAAGGGTAAAGTGAAGCAATTCAGGAAAAGGAGTAGCGCCCTCCCCTATACTTCGGTGTAGAAACTATTGAAAAAGGAGCCTTCTGGTTGCCCTCTGCTACAGTCGCCAACTTTACCTACTTAGCGAGAATAGATAAGATGCAACAAAACAGCAGATGGAGGTTATGTGGTGAAAGAGACAAAACGATCAATCACATAAGTGAATGCAGAAAATTAGGACAGAAAGAATATCAGACTAGGCATGACTGGGTTGGCAAGGTAATCCACTGGGAATTATGCAAGAAACTGTAATTTGACCTTACTAATAAATGGTATATGCACAACCGAAGGAATGAAACGCACAAACTCCTCTGGGATTTTGAAATACAAACAGATCACCAAATCTTGGCCAGACGTCCAGATCTTATAATAATCAACAAAAAAAAGAGAACTTACAGAATTTTGGCATTTGCTGTCCTGGCGGACCACTGAGTGAAATGAAGGATAAGTACCTCCACTTGGCTAAGGAATTAAAAACGCTGTGGAACAAGAATGTCACGATAATACCAAATGTTGTTGGCGCGCTTGATATAGTCAAAGGATTAGTATAAGAACAGGAGGATTGGAAATAAGAGGAAGAGTGGAGACTACTGCATTATTGATATCGGTCAGAATACTGAAAAGAGTCCTGGAGACTTGAGGAGACTTTTTGTCACTCTCACTCTAGTGAGAAACCATCAGCTAACGTTGGTGTGAAAAACCTTCTTAAGTAAACATTAAAAATAATAATAATAATAATAATAAAGAAATGAAATATCCTGCAAATAATGAAAAAAAAATAGCTGAATATAAAAGAGATTTAAAAATGAATAATTCGCTTAATTTTATGGTGCACTACAGGAGCATACATGACCATAACTTTGATTTGATTAATGTGTATTTAATTAAAAAAAAAGAAACATTTGTCCCGTTGAAGGTGAAAGAGGCATCAACATCACTAGAAAAAGAAAGATGTAGTACATCTCCCTTTTCCTCACCAAATTAATACCTCAAAAAATGTGCGACACTAAAAGATATAAACAATAAAAATGAAACAAAACTCAAAACGATGAAGGATTCGATAGGAGCATTGTCTTTAATTGGAATCATTTTGACATGAGGCTTCTTAATCTGAGAATTAATTTTTATTTATTGGGGACTTTTTGTCCTCATCTTGGTAGTTTTTTGGTGTTGTTTTTTCTTTCACTACGTTTCGGCCAAATCACCTGAAGAAGGCCAGAGGCGAAATTTGGCCGAAACGTAGCGAAAGAAAAAAAAAACACAAAAACTACCAAGATGAGGACAAAAAGTCCCCAATAAATAAAAATTAATTCTGATAGGAACATTTTTAAAAGGAGGCATATTTCTCAGCCTTTTCTTAATCTTGGATTTTGTTTTGGGAATTTTTTTTTTTCTTACGAAGTTATGTTTATAGCGAAATAAATGAATTTAGTTTTTGTTATTGCCTTTCTTTTCCATCGAATTTATTCCAAACTTTATCAATATATATATCGATATAAATACGTATACACTACCAATAAAAAGTATTAGGTCACCCTCAATTTTTCTATTTCTTACCCTAAAAGTGTTATTTTTAATGAAACAAGCACCACAATATTTTTTATTTATTATACTAAATAAAAGTCTACCTCAGTAACTTTGACCTTAGTATAATCGGATATCTTTTGAAAAATTGTTTGAAGAGGTTTTTCTTCTTTAGTACTAAAAATAAAAACTCCCAGAACTACAGTGGATTATACTGTTAGGAGACATCAGGAAACTTGACAAAACAAAATCAAAAGTAGGGCTGATAGACCAAAAACAACAAGAGCAAAGGATAATTTCATCCGAGTCACCAGCTTGCGTGACAGAAGGCTTACTGCTCCAAACATCATTGTACAACTGAACCAATGCCGCGAAAAAATGCGTCAACATCCACGGCGTGGAGAAAACTATGAGAAGCTGGCTTATATGGCAGAATTGCTGTCAAGAAACCATTGTTGAGGAAGCAAAACAATGTCAAAAAGCTTTAGTGGGCCAACGCACACAAAGTCTGAGCAACAGAGCAGTGGAATAAAGACCTTTCGGTTGACGAATCAAAGTTTGAAATCTTTGGGTCAAATCGAAAGTCGATGTGCGGTGAACAGTTAATGAAAGAGCTGCAATCACCAGTATTCCTCGCTGTAAAATACACTGACTGCACCTCTACACAATGAGTGGCCTGGATATGCCACAAAACAATTTGATGATAAGGTTCCAGTGATGCTGGGGCTTTGGGGAATGCGGAGGACGCCTTCATTGCCATTACTCCCAGGTCCACTCTGGCCCGGAATGGTACCACCTGATTGGGCCCTATCTATGGGTTGAATAGAACTAACGGCATACTTATGCTAAACTGAATTGTTTCACTAAACTAAATAGCTTGAAATAGAAATGTTTTTGACAATTAAAACGTATTAACATTTAAACTGCGTGCTGATGCTAAGCTGAATTATTTGAAATGGAACTGTTTTTTGACATTGAAACTGTACTTACACTAAACTGATTTATTCAATATAAAACTGTTTTGACATTTAACTGTGTGTAAACAAAATCTGTACTTATACTAAACTGAATTCGTCGAATTAGAATTGCTTGACTAAACTGAATTGCTTGAAATAGGAATGTTTTTCACAATCAAACTGTACTTACATTGCGTACTTATGCTAAACTGAATTATTTGAAATAGAACTATTTTCATAAAAATGGATTAGGCATTAAATAACCTACAAAGGTTGATATGCCATAAAACCAAACCAACTGGTATTACACCAACTATAAAGCATGTTGGGGGGGGGGCTTTTGCTAATTGCAAAGTCAAGGATTTGCACCAAGAGAAGGACAAATTTAATCAGACCGGCTATCACAGCATACTGCAGCATCACGTGATCCCATCTGGAACGAGGCGGCTTGGAGCTCAAGGATTTGTACTCATGCAAGATAATGACCCAATGCATAGGTGTAAACATTAAAAGCATAGAGGAGCAGCACGTCCTTCAACTGATGTCTTGACCGGCGCAATCAACGTACTTAAAACCCATTGAACTGGTGGGGGATGGATTTGACCAAAATGTCAGAGTTAAACAACCCACAAATGTAGCTTACCTCTGGCAACACTTGCAGGAAAGCTGGGCAGATTTATCTTCAGTCTACTTCTAGCGTTAAGTGGAAATTATGCGGAGAATCTGAGAAACATTGATAGCGGCAAAAGGTGGTCATTTTGATTAATCAAAAGTTTTTAAAGTTTTGTTGTTGTTTTTTTTTTTTTGGTTTAATTTGTATTTAATGTGGCTCAAGAACACTTATATTTAGTACAGTAAATAAAGACATTGTGGTGCTTAAGTTGTTTCATTAAAAATAACACTTTTAGGATGAGAAAAAATGTGTAAGGGTGGTCAAGGGTAGAGGATATATATATATATATATATATATATATATATATATATATATTCAATGCGTATATAAGATACAATCTAATAATATTTAAAAGTAAAATGGTCCATTTAAAAACATTAAACAATGAAAAGAATAAAAACAAAACGTTAATATTCTTATTTTATTAAATAGGTTTCAATAGTTTCTTTTTGTACATGTCTATTTATTTATTCATTTGTTATATAAGTGCATTCAACAACAAAGTGATTGGACGGCTACATATCCATGTTTTTGTTACAACTCCAATGTTGTAGAGTTTAATAATCTATAATACCTAATGATATATGATTTAACTGTATAATGTTGCCCAAGAAATAATAAATTCCTGCTATCCTAGTTTAGAAAAAATTAACATTTGAGAATTAAATTGTTGATATGTACTCATTTATGAGTAATCCTATACCCCGCCTCTCACACACACATACATACATACATACACATACATACAAACACACACACACATATATATATATATATATATATATGTATGTATAGAATAGGCCAACTAACGAAGCTGACAGCTTCTGCTATAGATCATAAGATAGACATGATATGCATATAAGAACACAGATACCTTCATACCGAAGATATAAAATACCATGATAGCGGCAATGGATAGACGTTTGTCTCGGCATCTGCATGGAAAAATCCTGTCAACGCTGTGATCGGAGGTGTAGGCATGCTTATAGGACAACGGGCCCTAAAAATATCGAGAAAATACAACCGAGGATGATGATAGCTACGTTTAATGGCAACCCCAGCGCAACAATCATCTCCTGCTACAGCCCTAACAATGTTAGTGAAGAAACGAACCTTGTTACCTTCTATAACGAGCTATCCTCCCTTGTTTGTAGTATCCCGAAACACAATGTTCTCATCATCGGTGGAGACATGAATACCCAAATAGGTAAAAACGTAAATAACAAATTCAGCTTACACAATTCGTCAAATAGAAATGGGTCACATCTAACAGATTTCAGGCTAAAAAATAGATTAACATGCTTTAATACTAAATTTCAGAAAAGAAAGGGTAAACAATGGACCTACATCTACGCAAACAATACTAAAGCACAGATAGACTACATCCTCATAAATAAGAAATGGAATAATAGCACATTGAATTGCAAGGCATATTCCTCTTTCGAGAGTGTGTCCTCCGATCACCGAATTGTCACAGCAAAGATACAACTGAGCCTACGAAAGAATGTGGCCCGAACAACCACAACCGTACACTATGACTGGTTTCTGCTTAACAACATGGATATTAGAGATAAATATACGTTAAGACTAAGAAAAAATTCAATGTACTTCATAAGATATCAAAAACGCCTACTCCGAATGACGAATATAAGAACTTCGTCAATGTCCACTTAGAAGCGCAGAATGTATACTAACTAAACAAAGAGCTAAATCTAGAGTCCCATAGGAGACATTAGCGGTTAGAAAAAGCGTGCAGACGTAACAATCGCCTCCCTACGCAATAAGAGGGACTAATATCAATACTCGGAAACTTAAGAAGGCACAAAGTGAATTAACTAACGTCTACCAAAAAGAACAGAATACATACAAAATCAGTTCTATAAGATTAGAGACTCGGTTGAAGATAGACAATCTAAGACAGTACGGCATACGGTAAACGATGTGAGCAGGAGTACTACGAAAGCTAAACCGAAAACTGCCAGCCAAGATAAACGAATACACCTAATGAAACAAAATTTCGAGAACTTACTCATGAAGTTACGCATGAACCAATCACAGAAATTATTAGTAATCAACTAAGTATCAAACTCGGACAGTTTACGCAAAAAGAACTCGACTCAGTACTAAGAAAAATGTTAAATAGAAAAGCAGCAGGATTTGATAAAATACACCCAGGAATATGGAAGACCTTGGAATTCGACGACCTACTGCTCCGACACTGTAATAATGAATTTAACCAGAGCACAATAGACAGATGGACAAAGGGATGCATCCTCCCTTTCCCTAAGAAGAGTGACCTCAGAATAGCCAAGAGCTACCGAGGTATAACCCTTACATCCATAGCAGCCAAGATCTACAATGCTCTACAACGCAACCGCATAGAACCCAATTTTTTAGAAAACTCTTAGGAAGACCCAAAAGGGCTTTCGGGGAAACAATTCCCGACATCACAAAATTTGACGATCCGTCGAATTCTAGAAAGTGTGCGTCCAAAAAAAATTGAGACAACAATATTATTTCGTTGAATTCTCCAAGGCATTTGACTCCATACACAGAGGGAAGATGGAGTAAATATTTCTCACCAACGGACTCCCCAAAGAAACTGTCGCAACCGTAATGATGCTATATAAAAACACGAAAGTAAAAGTCCGCTCCCCGGATGGAGACCCAGACAACTTAGGCATTGTAGTAGGTGTGCTGCATAGAGATACATTTGCCCTATTCCTGTTTATTATCTGCCAAGACAAAGTGTTTATAACGTCTATAGATTTGATGAAAGAAAACGGTTTCAAGCTGACAAAGGAAAGAAGCAGATGATACTTCGCACAAACAATTACGGACGCAGACTACGCCGATGACTTAGCGCTTCTAGCGAATACACCAGCCCAAGCAGGATCGCTGCTACATAATCTGGAACGAGCAACAGGTGGTATAGGCCTCCATGTCAACGCAGACAAGACAGAATATATGTGCTTTAATTAAAGAAGCGACATCTCCACTCTAACGAGTGGTCCTTTGAAACTGGTGGACAAGTTCACCTACCTCGGATGCAATGTCTCATCAACCGAGATTGACATCAACACGTGACTAGTAAAGGCATGAACAGCTATCGATAGGCTATTGGTCAATATGGAACTCAGACCTGACCGATTAAAATAAACGCAATTTTTCCAAGCAGCAGGTCGTGTCGATACTGCTATATGGATGCACCACATGGAAGCTAACTAAACACATGGGGGAAAAGCTTGACGGTAATTACTCAAGAATGCTGCGAGCAATACTGAACAAGTCCTGGAGACAACACCCCACAAAACAAGAGCTGTACGGCCACATACTAGCCATCACGAAAACTATCCAAGTTAGACAAACCAGACATGCGTGGTACTGTTGGAGAAGTAAGGACGAACCCATCATCGATGTACTGAAGTGGAATCCTTCACATGGACGAGCTAAGCTTGGACGAGCAAATCTTGGATAACCAGCTAGAACCTATATACAATAGCTCTGTGCCGATACATGATATAGCCTGGAAGACCTTCCAGAAGCGATGGACGATAGAGACGGGTGGCGATAGAGTGTCAGGGAGATCCATGCTGGCAGCTCGACATGAAATATATATATATATATATATGTGTGTGTGTGTGTGTGTGTGTGTGTGTGTGTGTGTGTGTGTGTGTGATACACGTGCTTGTATGAGGGCAATGTGCTGATTTGTTTTTAATCTTCTTTTTCTTGAGCTCTTCATTAGACCTTCTGTTTCCTCACTCATTGAGATTTAATATACCTAGGGGGACATATCTAAATTCCTTCTCCTAAAAATTATCTCTGCATCTTACAAAACTCATTAAATTTCAGCTTATTTTTGGAAGAGAAACTAAATAAATAACTTTTTGTTATTGCACTTATGTAATTTTAAAATTGTTTGTTTACAATTAAAGATAGGTTTTCATTTTCAACACAAATTTAAAAATTTTTAGACAAATAAACAATTTATACACAAATAAATAAGTTTCAGGAAAAATCAATAACTACGTTCAGAATAAAGTAGGACTATAATTTTCAATCATTTAACAAAACTTTTAAAAGCTTTTTTCTTTTGTCACAAACAAAACCATTGAGATCGACCAGAGGAAAAATTAACTAAATTGCTTCTGTACATTGTAACTGATGACTTAGAATTGAAATTGTCAATCAATGTGAGAGTCTCTTATTGATAGCAATTAATTTCAAAAGACGCACAACAGCGATTCTTATTTAATCATAACGAAAAGAAAAAGCAAATTAATCTTTGATAGCAATGAAAATGGGATATTTCTCTATATAAATACATCAAGATGTATTTGCAGGTAAGACAAAGTAGACTGTGATATATATATATATATATATATATATATATACTTGTCGGCGGTCGCAACATTATGTCTATGTCCTCATTACTACTTATATATATATATGTGTGTGTGTGTGTGTGAGTCGAAAAGATAGATTTGTAGGGAATTTGACAGTATGATGTGAAAAGTTGGATAAATCAAAGCCTTAACTCAGATTTAGATATGTGATATTTCGTTCGGGCTTTATTTCATCTTCAAGAACTTCTTCAAGACTGGGACTGTTCTCTGAGTTTTTTTAAATTTAAAAGCAGGTGAGGAGAGTGGAGTGGGTATAGTTGTGGCAGGAAAATTTGGGAGGGATTTAAAGTCTCAGGTTTCATTAAAGCTTTTCTTTTTTTTATTTTTGAAAGTGTGTTACGCAGGCTTGCAGGGTTCCGTTCGTTCCCACCAAGTCCACCAGTTGAAACTGGGCACACAGGTAGGCTGTGGTTTGCCAACGCTATTTAATATTACAGATATCACCATCCCCCAAGTTGAACCACATTTTAAAGCCACTAGGTGGGTTATAGGCGAGTTATTAAAATTCAACACAGCTAACTGGCCAGCTTCCTCCTTCAAATACAAGGTCTTCGACAAATACAATACTTCAACAACAACAAAAAGACTCTGAACTGCCGTGTTTGAGTCAACAAGATTGAAATAACAATATTCTTATACTGAACAGAAGAAATAAATGAGAAACAATTCAGGTAAAAGCCAGGAGCGAGAAAGTTTTCTTTTAAAGAACAGAGGGTAAAACACAGTTCTTCAGCACGGTAGATACGGTCTGCTTTCATTCAGATTTTGGGTTTGATGGTAGAGCACGAATTTAAAAATATCAAGTTTATCATTCGAGGTATATTCCCTCTTCTTTTCTCCTCTAGCTTATCAGAGCTATTCTTTCCTTCCGTAATTTGTCTTTTATTCACGTCAGCATGAATACAGCAAGAGAAATTTAAATATACTTCAATTGTATGTTCACTTACTTGGGATTTTCAGAGTCTCTTCTTTTCTCTTTTTCCTGTCGTGATGGGCTCTCATAACACGTTGATAGAAAGATGCACGGCTTATTTCAGATAAGACCAAGACTAATTGTTATCTCTTTCCTCGTGGACAATTCTCCAGCTTTGGGTGTTTCATTTAACGAAGTCTCCCAGACGCCGGAGTGCGAATTCATTCAAAGGAGAAGCTTTTTCCTCTCAGTGTTCTCTGTGCGGCATAACTTTGGAATCTGGGTTTGTTCAATGTCCGAACTACGTCTCTTCTCTCTCCCACAAACAAACGGCAACTAGTGATTTTCTGTAGTTTGAAAAATGACCACGTGTTGGCTTTTTGGCAGTTTATCCCTTCCCCTAATCACAGTTGCCGTCTGCTTCTCTCTGCTGACGCCTACATAGTTAATAGTGAGTGGGATTCTCTCATGGCTCTATCTCTTAATGCTAGTTGGGAGAGTTGGAGAGAAGCGGCGTTTCCACTGGCACTTTCTTGGTTACTACTATAGTCGGCTAACGATTCTATAATCAGTTTAAAAATTAGCCTTTAGGTAATTCGTGTATATATATATATATATACATGCAAGCAACCCCTGATGAAGGCCTATGAAAGGTCCGAAAGCTCTCAGGACAATTTTGGTAAATTCATCCACTAATTTCAACCTGAAACCAAGAAACTTATCAAGAAACTTGAAAGGATCTTAATAAAATCATATAGACAAAATGTGTCTTTATTATTTAATCAAACATGCTTAAATGAAACACTGCTGCCTAACTACACACATACTCACACACACACACACACACATATATATATATATATATATATATATATATATGAAAGATAAGGTTAAGAGACATTTAAATTTAAAATAAGATGAAATTTCAATTCATTTTAATATTTATATTAGAATTTATGCAAAATTTGAAAATCTTTTTTGACACCAATAAAAGACCAATAAGACCACCAATAAAAACTAAAGACAAAAGGACTTAATTTAATTGAAAAATTTTATTATATATAGTCTACGTGATATAAAAACTATTAAAACTGTAATACTTAAAATGCTAAAAACATAAATAACTAAAGGAACTAAACAATCTGAATTTGAGATTGGCGAGATTACAGCTCTGAAAAGAGTCGGAAAATCTCCGAGAGAAATTTCGAAGACCTTAAGATGCAGTAAAACTATTATCTGCAATCACTTGAAAAGTCCAAATAAGTATGGAACAAGAAAACCGATTGGCAGGCTTCTGGCCTGCCAGTCGGTTTTCTTGTTCCATACTTATCACCACAATTCAAGCTATCACCACAATTCAAGAGAAGAATTTTTCGCGAAATAAAATATCAAAAATAGTGAAATCTCTAGTTGATGCTCCTTGCAGTACTAGAACAATTTAAGCAACGAAAAAGTTAAGCAATGAAAAAGTTAAGCATAAGTTTTATGGGACCGTTACCTACCCATTCATGGACTCTGCCAAATTCTATATTAATCGAGAGCCAAGTTCTCTCGAAGAGATAGGATATTCTACGCCACCATTTTTCTCTGTATGTTGTTATTTCAATATATCTGTAAACTTATACCGTGTTCTGCGTTGTCTTTTCGTGGTCCCAAACTGGGCCCACATCAACTGGCGAACGAGGATTCGAGATTACGTTCTCATTCAAAATTTCAGTGGATCAACTGTCGAATTAGACAAACGAGGATTTCAAATCTAGAAAAACCTAGTTGATCTCAAACCAAAGGGCAACCAGGAATCGCGTGCATAAAAGTTACCCTTCCTTGAAATTACCGAACAACATTTTCGAAAATAAAACCAGTTTCTTCTAAACAGGAAAAGCAAGTTCTTCCGACTTGGGTTATTTCAACATTTTCGAAAATAAAACCAGTTTCTTCAAAACAGAAAACGCAAGTTCTTCTGACTTATTGGGTTATTTCAACATTAAAACCAGTTGACTCCCACGGACTAAGTGATAACCCTCCACACACTTCAAAGTCTGCCGACAAATTTCATAATACCCCAGTTAAAGAAATAAAAACCTGCTCTAGTTGAAATAATAACTTCGAAGGACTTTTGACACCACACCAGGAAATAATTTTTTGTATTCCTTTTTAAATTATTTTTTGGGCAACCGTAAAAACAAGTGTGGAAAATTTTTTAATTTTCGCGTGAATATTTTGGAGCGACAGTATTTTAAAGGAAAAAAAAGAGGGAAAATCTTGACTATATTTTTTTTGTTCCTCCCCTTTGTTTATGTGTTTTCAAAAGAAACCGTAATTAATATTACTTTTTTTTTGTGGTTGAGTCTGCTCTCTCTTTTTTCACGTAAAAATTCGTTGTCATTTTTTTGTCTGGATATTACAAAAATTTCTGTAATCCAATAATGGAGGACTTCTAGAAAATAATTGTACAAATGTTAAAAGTTCAGATGCACCAATAACAGAAGAGTGATGAATGGTAACAGAGAATGGAAGAACAGCAGGTACAGCAACAAAAAGAACAACAACAAAGAAATGAGAAAAACTCCCACAAGCATTAAGGAAAAGTGAGGAACGACAGAACCAAATGGAAGAGTTACAATTAAAATCGTTAAACGGTACCAAAACTTCTGGAGATGATACTACTTTTCCCAGGGTACTATTTACAGTACCATAGACACTTTTGAGTATATACCAGAAAACGATAAAACCTCTGATGCATTCTACAGACGATATGAAGACGTATCTAACGTGAACTGCAAAGAATGGTCAAACGAAAATAAGGTACGTTTATTACTCAGGAAATTGAGTACAAGTGAACACAGTAGGTTCTTCGATTTTTATCATTATCTGAACTGTTTGGGCCGAACACATCACTTTTTCATAAGAGATGGAAATGCCTTAATATATTTAAGGATGACCAGCAAAATTATTTGACGTTTGCGGCGACAGTGAATAAACACTGAAACGATTTCAAGTTAACAGATTTAACCGCAGACGACTTAAAATGTCTTATTTTCGTGCAGGGTCTGGTCTCAGCAGAAGACGCTGAAATTAGACGCCGTGTGTTAACTAAAGTAGAGAACGAACAAGGCCTGACCCTTAAAAAATTGGTCGATGATTGCTAGAGGGTAGTATCCGTTAAAAGTGACTCTAAAATTCTTGAGGAATCGGGAGTTGCTCATATTAAAAAGACCAAGAACAAACCGACACTCTATTCCCCACAGAAGGAGAAAAGTAAAATTAAGCGACCACATATTTACAACAATCAAAGTACGAATCGACGAAAAAATCCACGACCAGGACCATGTTCAGTGAAAAAGAAAAACTGTAAAAACTGTGGTAAAGTTGGCCACAAAGTAACACGTTGGTATGCAAAAAAATTGAGGAAACCCAGAAATAAAATAAAACTAACACAGTCAGGCGATAACGAAGACGGGAATTTACGCAAATATGTAATGGTTAAAATCTTCAACAAAACTGTAAAATTCAAGCTTGACTCGGGTTCTGACCTCTCGATAATAAATTTGCATACGTGGCGACGCCTAAACAAGCCATCATTACTGAACGAAAAAGACATGTTCCGTGACAGTATAAACATTTTCGGTGAAGTTGTCCTCAGTGTAACTTTGAACGTAATTACGAAGAAACTCAAAGTATATGTACTATGAAATAAAGACAATCTATTCGGTACGGATTGGATTGAAAAATTCAACCTTTGGGACTGCCCTATGTCGTAAATTAGAAAGCCCAACTATTTGCACCGAAAAATTAAAACAGGAACACAAACAAAAATTCCGAGGTGTTTTCAGGCGGCCTAGGGAAATGTACAAAAATTAAAGCACAGTTCCAGGTAAAGGACAATGCCCAGCTCATATTTAAAAAAAGCGAAACGTCCCTTTCGCGGCTCTAGAGCAAATTAATGAAGAACTGGACTGGTTGGAAAGAGCAGGTATCCTATCTAAGATTTTAGCAAGTGGGCTACGCCAACAGTCTGTGTGAAAAAAATCTAATCAAATTAGAGTTTGCACCGATTTTCAACAGGTTTGAACCAAGGACTACCCACTTCCTAGCCCTGGGGAGATATTTAATAAACTCGGTGATGGCAAAATCTTTACAAAAATAGATTTATCGAACGCATATCTTCAAATCGAGGTGGAAGAAAGTAAATCAAAGCTCCTGTGCATAAACACGCACAGAGGTCTTTATAAGTTTAATAGACGAGCTTTTGGTGTCAAGGTTGCGCCTGCCATCTTTCAGCAGGTCATGGACGCCATGCTGGGCGACTTTGATTTCGCAACTACTTATTATGACGGCATATTAATCACCAGCAAATCTGTGTCAGAGCATAGGAAGTATATTATGTGCGTATTCGACAAACTCCAAGAATACGGTTTCAAAGTTAAGGAAGCGAAATGTGATTTTTTTTTCTAGCAGAAATAAAATACTTGGGGCATATAATTAATAAAGACGGTCGACGGCCGGATCCTGACAGGGCTACCGCGATCAAAGACTAACCGGCCCCAGACAACGTCCAAGCTCTGCAAAGCTTCCTTGGCTTGGCAAACTTATACGTAATATTTATTAAAGATATGCATGATTTAAGGACACCCCTCAATGAACTTCTTAAGAAAGATAAAACCTGGAGTTGGACATTCGAAAGAATAAGACACTTACGTCTGATCTCTCTCTCTCTCTCTCACTCATTATGACCCCAAGCTTGATATAATAGTAGCAAGCAATGCCAGCTCTTATGGCATTGGTACCTGCAATTTACACAAGCTACCAGACAGAACAAGTAAAGCCATTGCGCATGCACCTCGATCATTACTACCTGCGGAAAAGCAATACTCGCAGATAGAGAAGGAGGTATTAGGCATAATTTTTGCTGTGACTCTGTTCCACAGATACCTCCATGGCAGACAGTTTACACTACAGACGAATCACAAACCGCTGTTGTTGATTTTCGGTTCAAAAAAGGTATACCGGTATACACCGCCAACAGACTTCTACGTTGGGGTACTATACTACTAAAGTACAATTTCATAATTGAGTACCTGTCTTCTAAAAACATCTGTCTTGCCGACGGTTTATGCCGACTTGTTCCGAAGAACACCGAAGTATTCAAGGATTCAATCATCGCAACATTAAGGACTAACTACGAAATAAAGAATATGATCGCGGATAGTATAAGAGAGCTCCCCGTCAAACTTGCAGACATTAAAAGGGAGGCTCTGAAGGATGACTTTATCCATACCACAAAGAATAAAATCTATAATAAAGATCCTAATATGCCGGAGGTTTTTTTTTTCACTTTGCGACGATGTCCTTTTATATAACGACAGAGTGGTGATACCGAGCAGTCTGCAGAAAAAAATCCTGAGGGATTTTCATATGGGACATCCGGGGGAAAAACCGTACTAAAAGCCTCATGCGCTGTTTTGTCTATTGGCCGAATATGGACAAGGACATAGCAGACATGGTTGATTCATGTAAAGGATGCGCCAGCATCGCTTCCACATAAACCGTGGCCAAAAACGACCCAACTGTGGCAAAGGATCCACGTCGACTTCGCAAGTCCTTTGGGTGACCAGTACTATCTCATTGTCGTCGGCAGCCACACTAAATGGCCAGAAGTCCTAAAATGTAAAAGACCTACCACAAATTGCAAGATAGGGTTCCAACAGGAAGTATTTGTACGCTTCGGCGTGGTTGATTGTGTAGTTACTGACAATGGGACGCAGTTCACATGTCATGAATTCAAGCAATTCTGTGATACGTATCAGGTGAAGTGCATCACTACTCTGCAATACCATCCATGTTCAGGCGGAGAGGTTTGTAGATACCTTGAAGAGGGCTCTCAGAAAAGGCCAAGGCACACCGACAGATAAGGCGCTGCAACAGTTTCTGCAGGTGTACAGAATAAGGCCTAACCCGAATAAACCTATGGGATGCTTGCCTGCAGAAACTGTTTGCGAGAAAAATAAGATCGGTGTTTAACAAACTCATTCTGAGGCAAGCAAGATTTTAAAAGACTCACTCTTCCTAAAAAAACGTTACGCCCGTGGCGAAAAGTGGTATTCAAAGAGCCAATTGATATTATATTCGAGAACTTTGACCTCGACGCACCCCAGGCTTCTCCCGAGGTTAGACGTTCAATGAAAATTTGTGGGGGTTGATTTTTGCAAAGTTTATGAAGGCGGTCGTCAGTCCTCAGCAATTTCTGAACCCAAAAACGCAATCTTAGACGCATGCGAAAAAATACCTTCGGTTCAACTTGAGAAACTAGTTGATAGTATACCTAACCGAATTTTTGAGGTTATCAAAGCTAATGGTGGATCTACAAAATGTGAAATAAAAGAATTTGCCTTTATATTCTAGAGTTCTGCTCATTGGTCTTATATTTATATCCATACAAAATTTAAGATTAAGCATAGATGCTAATATACCTATAAAAATGAATTGAAATATCTTCATATTTTAAATTCAATTGTCTTTATGCCTTATCTTTCATATATCTGATTTTTCATAATCTAAAAATTGTAAACATTATTTTTTCTTGAATTTTGAGGATGGTCTGATGTTTTTCCAGGGGTGTAATATATATATATATATATATATATATATATATATATATATATATATATATATATATAATTGCAATGTAAATGAATTAAAAAAATTAACTTTTATATTGATATCTAAAATAGAGCTATTATAGAGTAAAGTTAGAACATTTTATAAATTATTTCAAAAAATCAATCTTAAAACCATTTACTTTTTTAATGTTACCGGTGGTTTCCCTGACTTCTTATCGATCAAAAAAAGGTATCTGATGATGAATAAGAAATTTGTGAAACGAACAATAACACTAAATTTTGTGCTAACCGGTTTTAGACATATTATTTATTTATTCATTTATTTATTAGAAATGATTTTAATGATCTTCTGGATATAACGTTATGTAACTAATTCAACTAATCAGATGTTATGGTAAAATTCAAGGAAACAGCAAATATTACAATTAGAAATTTTTAATAACATTCATATCATGTAAAAATACTCCATTTTGTTGATATCTCTATAATTAATTTCATATTGACATCTTTTTTCAATTCTTTCTATGATTCCTTAAATGTTGACGCTAGATCCTTAGGAAACAATTCCCTCGTCCTTCTTACAGTCCACATCTTGACCCCTATGATTTCCATTTGTTTGGCCCCTCAAAAAATTTCTCCATGGAACAAAGTTTTCAAGCGATGGAGTTAATTGCATGAGTAAATGGCTAAAACTCAATTCAACGGTTTATATGCAGAAGAAAAACTTATTTTTGATGGAAAAATGGTTTTAAATTATATACAGCATAAAACTCTGTTTACAATGATTCTAAACGGGTAAACACATCATTATCTCAGACTGGTCAATTTGACCCACAAAGGGAACCATAACTGATACTACCACTTCGGATCAGAGTGAATCTGAGTTTAATGGAAATAAAGAGACACCACGAAAATCCCATATTGGAGCCTCACCATCGGATACAATTTAGTGGCATACCCTTTTTTATGGAGGGATTCTTACACCTCTGCAGGGGCTGTACCCGGCGTATTCTAGACCTCGCTGACTGAGGCATCAGTATTGTGAAGGAAAATGAATAGATACTACTGGACCGTAAATTATTGCTAAGGAGCCTAATGATAATGATGCCTTAGCCTCGAAACTATCCCTGACCCCATCATTTTAAGGCTTTGGGGTGATATAACTGTTGTAGCAACATGTGCTTGAAATTATTCATATGAATTATGCAGCAAAGCTAAATATACTTTTTGTGACAAAACCACAAGCTCATATGTATTTATGGTTTCTTATTACAAAAATTTTTTTTCGTTATAAAATACATGACTTACACTGTCATTTACATAACGATCTTTTCTTTTCTTTTCTCTCTGTCTGTCTGTCTGTCTGTCTGTCTGTCTCTCTCTCTCTCTCTCTCTCTCTCTCTCTCTCTCTCTCTCTCTCTCTCTCTCTCTGTGTAGTTGGGCAGCAGTCTTTCTTTTAAACATGTTTGATTAAATAGTAGACACATTTTGTCCATATAATTTTCTTATGATCCTTTGAAGTTTCCACTTTGGACAATTTCGGTAAACTCATCTACCAACTCCAACCTAAAAGTAAAACACTTGTCAGGAAACTTGAAAGGATCCTAATAAAATTATATAGACAAAGGTGCCGTTATTATTAAATCAAATATGCTTAAATATATATATATATATGTGTGTGTGTGTGTGTGTGTGTGTGTGTGTGTGTGTGTGTGTGTGTGTGTGTGTGTGTGATCATTCATAATTTATATATCTATTTATTAAACATCAAAATAACAAGCAAAAACTACAGATTCTCGAGGCACTATATATTAGGAACATACAACACAAACTTAACAATTAATTTTGAAACCAGTCCTAGTGTACTTAAATGTTTTTAGTTACTGACGTTATTTATAGAAACAAATTCGAAAAGTAAACGCCACACAATACAAAAGTACAGACGCTCTTCTTACAAAGTAGTAATGTACATACAAAAGTTACATCACTTTTGTTATACATCCTCCCCTGATGATGGCCAAATATTGGGCAGAAAGTACTTGAGAAATAGCTTATTATGGAAGATCTATCAACCAATTCCTGCCGAATATCATAAGATCAATACGGCAATTCGAAAGGATTAACAAAAAAATATGTAGACAAAAAATGCATATTATGTTCAATTTATATATCTCTAAATAAATTGATTTACAGTTAATATCATTCACAATTTTAGAGAATATTCTAACTTCAAAAGCGTTAACAGGTGTTACTCAAACTGTTTTGTTACTCGAACTGTACATAGAAAAAGTCGAGTGATATCGACATTCAAACAATCGTTGGATTGACTATATTTATGTATTAATATATTCTGGTTACAAATTTCAAAATACTATTCGTCCTGTCGGTGGGGCTAAGAATATGGTAACTGTATTCGCTGTAGAGAGGTAAGACTACCACAAAACAGGATGTCGTGTGTGACAAAAAACTACATCTGATGGTGAGGCTCCAGTTCTGGAGATCTAAGGAATTTTTGTTACTCCCAAGTCCACTGGATTAATAGTACTTATTAAGGTCTCATCTATGGGCCATATAGATCTGTTGAAAAATCATTTGTTTTTGATAAGCATACTTGATGCCATAAATTACTTAAAATTGATAATAATTACTTGAAGATATAATTGATTTTTATCTATCTAAAACCATATAACTATGTGCAAACAAATGATTATTAACAAATAGAAAGTATTACTTGAAACTAGGAAATCATTAATATTAGGACCGTGAGCAAAAAAAAAAAAAAAAAAAATTAAGAAACGAGACAAAATATTTAGATATGAAAATACAATAAACGCAATTCCCTCTCGAAATAAAATAACTCTGGACGGGTTGACATACCGTGAAAATCAATAAATCAATCAATCATAACACTGTTGCCTTACGAATAATAAGGAAAGCAAAAGCACTTTTGTATATAGTCAAATACTTAATGTGTTGCCAGAATAGTAAAGTAAGACCTTTTTTCCCAATGCCAAATGCCACGTATTTTCCCTCACAGAAATTGAAAAGATATTTTGAAAAAGGACAAAGTGTCAGTCTCTATTGCTGTCAATCAAAATCAACAAATAAAAATATTTTTTTACGTCCAACGAACAAAGATTGCAGATGTTTTACAAGGGCGGGAAAAATCATTGGTTTGCTTTAGTTTATTTTTAAACTCTCCTGTTTTTCATCCAATGACGTGTTTCCAGAACGAGTGAGAGTACCTTCTCTCTCTCTCTCTCTCTCTCTCTCTCTCTCTCTCTCTCTCTCTCTCTCTCTCTCTGTCTCATGTTTTTCTTTTAAAATCTCATGGTCGTTGTTTATTCTCTGAAAAAACTGAAGGGTTTGACAATTTAGACGATTGTGAAAAAATATTTGACAGCACATGAGTGGAATGCAAAAATAGTGATCAATACAAAAACATTTCTAAGTTCAAAATACTCACTGTTCTTTCAAATCAAAAAAGAACTAAACAACTGAGCTATACATGAACCCATTGAGTTCCTGTTATAACAGCTGTCCATAATTACAATGATGTTTATATTTAGAAAAGAGTGAATGATTTTAATTAACATGTTATAATTATCTTTGCTTTATGGAAATTTTCAATGATGAAAATTTGGGTAATGAATCAATAAAATGTGTATAATTTTAACAAATTATGTCTAAATCTCAAATCATTTCCTTAACTCTTTCACTACTGAATTTTCATATGTTTCGTGCCTCCACGTGTTACATGTTCCAATGTAAAATGACTTTTTGAAAACACTTTATTTTAAGATGTGTTTTGTGTAACGGTTATCGTTGTTGGAAATAGAATGGCCGACCCAAGTTCAAATCCTGAGTAAGGTTGTTTGTATTTCACTTCGTGATAATGCCCTTAGGAAAGACATGAATATGTTTGTTCCCCCGTATGCAGCTATGGGTAAATTGTAGGATATATTGATTTATTTAGCTTTTGGTTAATCAATTAGACTAGGAGAAGGAAAACTCTTAATTCAAACCAGCTGAACTCCGCTTTAAAATTATTCTTGTGGTAGAGGATTGGATTAATATATAGTTTAAAATGCTATGATAATGGAAATGTTCTCACACTATACTTTTTTTTCATAAAATCACTTTTTTTCTGTCTTTTTAAGGGATAATTAATTTCTATAGAGGTTAAATTTTCAGGTATAAGGCGAGGCAGTTTGGATGATACGTAGACCAAGATCATCCGTTTCCATACTTACATCCACATCTTGTTTGCTTCTGATATTGATAGGATAAGTGCAAGAACGCTATCAAAAGGTGTAACATATGGATCAGGAAATGGATCATGATATGAAAATTGATGTTTGTTTCCATTCAGCCAAACGTTTGCTAAACGTGATTTACATTTAGGAAATAGCTCTTTCGTTGCAGCATACCTTCCGTGTTCCATTTTTCAGCCAACATTGATTGTTTCAAAAATCGTTATTTTAGAACTGTTAAATCACTCTAAATGAAATCTTGGTTGATTGGTTGGTTTTATTTACTCTTTTAATCGATTATTTTATGCTGAAGTCAGTTTAATAATTATTATCCCCAATTATATACGGTTCAAAAATGTATATTCACAATATATTTTTAACAGATGAACACTTCATTATTCCAAACAGATCTATTTGACCCTTTGATGGGACCCTAAAAGGTACAACCACTTCGGGTCAGAGTGGACCTGGGAGTAATGGCTGCAAACATGTACTCTACTCCCTCCAGAGCTCAAGAACATGAGTTTAACCATCAGATGCAGTTTAGTGTTATAGCTATTTGACGGGGGGAGTATTACCCCTCTGCAGGAGATGCTATCAGCCTATTCTAAGCCCTGCCAACATGGTAAGTACATGATAGGATGATAGGAATTTAAGTACAGTCTGATACAGCAGTAAAATTAAAATATCTTGAATTATAAATTACTCGCTTAAAGGCAGTCATTAAACTTACATGAATTTATTTCCTGTCTATAAAATTAGGAACAACAAATATATAAGTAAAAAATATTCTTTGATAAGAGATGAATCCAATAATTCTCTCTAACAGCTATGGGGTAATAGTAGGACAGACTAGGCTCTTCAACCTTGGTATAGCAACTGATCAAAGAGAAGGAAAACTCTGAATTCAAACCAGTTGTAAGCCTGGAGAGGTGCTATTCCTGTCCAAAGTATATTTACAGTAGAATTACCCACCCATTGGCTTAGTGGGTAGAGTGTCTGCCAATGGGCCGGGAGACCGGGGTTCAATTCTCGGTCGAGTATTACCAAAGACTCAAAAATGGTACTTGATACCTCCTTGCTTACCACTAAGCATTATAAGGTACGTATCAAGGGTAAAGTGGAGCAATCTATGGAAAAGAGTGGCGCCCTTCCCTACACCTCGATGTAGTAACTATTTAAAAGGGAGCCTTTGGGTCGCCCTCGACTACGGTCGCCAACTTTACTTTTACTACTCATTGGGAAATTCCATATGCTTAATAATCCAAGATATCTGAATTTCAAAACAAAAAACTATATTATTTGAAAGACTAACTTAAATTTTTCCATTGAAAATCTATGTGAGAACATAGTAATTCCTTTAAGTAAACTATTAAAATTCGTTTTTGTATGGAACTTGACAACAGATGATAGACACGACCGATTTCATAGTATACACACCAGAAGAAGGCTGGAAGTTAATCAACCGAAACGTTGTAAACAAAGAAACACATAGACAAGGTAATTAGTCTAATACAAAATGAAATTCCTTGTATAACAGATCTTTTACTTATTTTTAAAATGAAGCCTTGAAGTAAAAACCCACATGACCCTCAGCACCCAGGATAGCGGATATATGAAACATTTACGGAGATGTAATTAACAGGTGGCACAGGTCAAAGGTTTTATATGCCAAACAAAACCAGGAAAGTGGAAATTGCTTCAGGTGAGATGCGAGAGATGCGGATTTTAGGCTGCCGAATTGTATAGTAGAGACTTAAATGAAACCGCTACCCATTTAGGGGGGGGCAACGGTTTATTGATAAAAAGCTGCCGCTCCTTTTAGTCCATTGACTGAACAAAGCCATATTTCACCTTCCATTTGTGACCAATATGAGAAAGAAAGAAATATGACATCTTGAAATAAGCATAAGGGGGTTTTGCGACCAACATTCCTTTCGCCATCGGAATCAAGTGGCAACCTTATGAAAGATGTCATTTCATTAAAATTGTATATTATCACTATTATTATTAGTGACTGATTCCATAATTTGTTCCTCTACAGAATAGAGTAGTCTTCCAAAAATTATATATATATATATATATATATATATATATATAGAGAGAGAGAGAGAGAGAGAGAGAGAGGGGGGTATTGATCATAAATAAATCCACCCTATTAGGTCTCGAAATATAATCCTACATTTCTCCAAATGCATTCTGATGACCGTGTACTTTGTAAGAGGATCTTTTTTGCTTTCTTCTTTTTCGTTATGTTTACACGAGTATAATCTCTCTCTCTCTCTCTCTCTCTCTCTCTCTCTCTCTCTCTCTCTCTCTCTCTCTCTCTCGTCATCGTGCTGTCTGAGGTTTGTAAAGGCAATAAACTTAAAGTGACAGCTTGACTTTTATTATGAACACCTTTTACGATTCTAGGTTTTAAACTAGCTCTCTTTCGATTATATAGTTTAAAATAGTTGATTATATATATATATATATATATATATATATATATATATATATATATATATATATATATATATATATATATATATTCTATGTTCTTTTGTGTTCTTGTATTTGACATCCTGGTTGTTAAATATGTTTTGTTGTTCGCCGGTTGAATGCGCTTTTGTTTTCAATTCGAGAGCAATAACATCTCAACATTTACCCTTGAGACTTTCTATTCAAGCTTGAATTTAACATGTACAGCCTTTTGCAAAGGCGAGAGAAACCCAGGGAAAAAAAATTTTAAATAAGTTTTGTCTGTGATCATTAATAAAACTTGTTCACAGTAATGAGTTATGCCATATTGTCATATTCTGTTTTATATATAATTAGATTATCAAATATTCTTATAAAATATCTATCAAAACTCATTGTATAAATATCTATCCAAATTTATAGCATAAATATTTCACTTCCTATACATCATAAGCCAAACTTATAATTAAAAAACGTATGTTAACAAGCGAAGCAACTTTTACCCCCTTTTTTTTTTTTTTTTTTTTTGAAGTTTTTACCATTTTAATGTCAAGAATGAGAAGTATTATCTTTTAACATCTGTAAGAATCATTGAACATCAGAAAGAGAATTAAATTAAGGTGATTATACAAGTCTATGACTTATGATTGCTTACAAAATAAATATTCATTTTTAACAATAATCTTCTTCATTTCCTATACACTTGATTGAATATTGAATATAAATCATGAACATTGAGCCTAAAACAGTAGAAATTCCAAATCAGAGTCAAAATGATTAGTATGTCAGGCTATTGACTCATTGATCAACGCTGGTACACTTTACCACACACACACACACACACACACACACACACATATATATATATATATATATATATATATATATATATTGATAGAGTGCGAGAGAGAGAGAGAGAGAGAGAGAGAGACTAGAAAATAATTTTCCTTTGATAAATGGATATGCTACGTAACTAGTTTATTTTCGTCACTTCTTTCTCAGCATATCACTTCCTTTCAAATCTTTATAAAAATAATAATCATTTCCACAAAAGCTTTTCTCCAGACGATGACGTAAGGTCGAAATTAGTTTAGAAGAATCAAAAAGTAAATTACAAAAAAGAAATATTCCTATTTGTCTTATCACTTTTGTTCATCTTACGTATAATATATATATATATATATATATATATATATATAGGCAGTATTTTTCTTACGCATCTTTCGTTAAAAAACCACTCACAAGATTCTTCTAAACATCTTTTATTCATTTTTTCCTTGTCTTTTTTTCAAGGTTCAATCTTATATAAAACGTGACTGAAATGTTCTCCTCGAACACTTTCCACCATCATTAATCATTTTCAAATCCAGTGAAACTTTTGTTTTTAATTTCATAGAGATTTAGAACATTTAAAGTTTTTCTATAGTATTTTTGACGTTAGAATTTTTCAATGTAGATCGTCACCAATTCATCATATAGCAAGCGTTGGAAATGGCGTAAATTGTGGACAGTTTATTAAGAATTATCCAAAAAGGTATTGCTAAAATATATCTAGTTCACTAATTCTGAGATTGAAGGCTGTTTTATAAATTATAGGTTTTCCTTTTTCTGCAGTGGGGATGGCTTCTTGGATTTATACTTCATTTATACAATAAGTTTGTATTTTTTACGCGTATTTTCTAATGTGATTTGGAATAGGGTAGCTTTGCCGTTTATGTTCATTGATATGAATGCATACACTCCCCTCCCGGAAGTTGAGCACTATGGTGAAGGAATTAACGGCTGCCAACCGTGTAATGCAAAGCACTTCTAACGAATTGAGCTCTCCTGTATCCGATAGCGCAAAATGTGAACAAACGAGAGCTAATACATAATACGTAATAATTCCCGAGCTGACGGGGGTCAACCAAGTGGCTGAGCAGTAAAATACTAAGTCTAGCGTAGAATTAGGCGGGTTTGGATCCTAGCTTGAAGCGTCCTGCGTGTCTAGCTGCGCTTAAGAGTTATGATACAAAGAATCTGCATGTGGATGACTATATATATATATATATATATATATATATATATATATATTGGGGAAACCTGTAACTCTAAGCTTAATGTTATTAGTCTGCCTTTTCAACTTAATCACACTATATAACGTGTTTCATGTAATCGGGTGGAAAGGCTATTATCCTTTCTATTTTAATTTACCTCAATAAAGTGAATAAAGATTTTGATGCAAGTTTCTCTGAAGATTACGAACTCCGACAAATACCAGGAGAAAGCCAGAGGATACAACGATCAAAACGTAGAGACTATAACAACAACCAAGATGAGGACAATCGTCCCAGTGAATAAGAATTCATCGCCTCAAAAATTCTGGCAAAAACAAATTCACTTAGTTTTGACTATTGTAACCCAAAGAAAAATGAAATTTTCCGCAAATTTTTCTCAATGGTACAAAATTTATGGAATACGACTTTACCCCAACATCAAAAATTACCGATCCTATTTAAGTAATTTTTTAGTTAGATTGCACTCAGAAAATATTTTGCAAAAAAAAACTTTTCTTGTTCATATTTAATACTGACTTAATATTGAACTAAAGCTGAAAGGAAGAAAAGGTAACCACTTATCCCTTTGCTTTGTTCACTAGCAGTGGCAACGAAGATACTTTATACTACTGAAGGGTGAAGTATAGAAAGTTACAGTTAGAGAAAAGAAACGAAAGAAGTGAAAGACCAAAAGAATGGGAGAGATTCAGTAATGTAGTCTCCTTAGTTATTACCCACATATATCCATGACTTTTTCAAATCATTGAGATATTTTGATTTATCAAATGCGTCGAGTTACGACATATCTCATTATTATTTAGTAAGAATATTTGGCATGACCGATAACTGAATAGATTTATAAAAGCACATTGTATTTTTATACGTAGATAGCTCCCCCTTCTCTCTCTCTCTCTCTCTCTCTCTCTCTCTCTCTCTCTCTCTCTCTCTCTCTCTCTCTTCGTATGAATGTCACCTTGCACCGTTTTGTTAACACAATGAATTTAATGCAAATAGATGTGGCAATGTTTTAAGATCAGCGTCTATTTCCTTCAGAAATACACTTTTAACAAAGATGTGCCCAGTCAGTGAAGTTAAGAGTACTTTGACTGTATCCCCTGAAGGTGTGCAAGACCCTCCACCCCGTCAAAAAAGGGAATGTTCTTGGTATGACACTAAACTGCATCTGATTGATAAGCTCCAGTCCTGAAGATCTTGGAACAGTGGAATCCCTCTTTCATTGCCATTAGTCCCAGATCCATTTTGACCCTGAGTGGCAGTACCTGTTAGTGTCCCATCAAATAGATTAATCCTATTCGAAAGGACTGTGTGCAAAAAGATTTCTTAAGAAAGTACTACACAAAAAAATATCGGTGATTGTGCTGCGGTTTTCTTCTAGACTGGCTTACTTCTAAGGGCCCAGTTTGCTTTGTTTTTTACCGATTGTGGGCCGAGAGAGGGATTCTTGATTTTCTCAAAAGCATTAGCACAAAGTAAAACGCAAACAACCTCATCAAGGATTTGAACTCGATTCGTTGAATCCATTTCTTATGATGTTACACCCCGTTACCTCCAACCTTTCCTGAATAGAAGCATTAATATCATCATGGATCATTATGACAACAGGAACCCAACATGTTCGTGGAATGTCTGCTTATTTATTTTAGTTTTATTCTTTTCAGTCATTGTTATCAATTGTAGTCTTTATTATCTTTATTAAAGCTGAACCAAAAGATTCTTTTCTTCTTTTCTTTTCTTCCCTGCTGTTCTCTTCAAATCAGATCCCAATGTTTGGCATCGTTGTACTGGATAACCTTAGCGTTCTGTTTGTTTCCTTGACGCCATAACACACGATCAAATTCGATTTTTTTTCTATTTATTTTATAAAACGTCAACCCATCATCCGGTTCTAGCTGAACAAATCCATTTTTCCTGACTGACTGTCCGGCTGTCTCTCTTACCCTTCACTAAACACCCACATGTTTGAGTTGACCTCTTTTTAGTAAACCCAGATGGTGTAACGTGACATGTCACATCCATCTACGTCACACTGGATTCATTGATAAAACATTGCCATTGAAGCAAATGACTGACATTTATGCAAACACACACACACATATATATACACACAGTAGGTTCACACATTTACACACAATGGGACTAACACACATGTACATACATACATACGCACACATACACACAGTGGGATCACACAAACAATGGGGCTTACGTACATACACACATGCACACACATACACACACAAATATATACGAGTATATACGCACAGTGGTGTTCAGTTATACACATACAATGAGGTTCACGCACATAAATATACACAGTGGCGTTCATACACACATGCATACATACATACAAACGCATACACACATAATTGGGCTCATGCATACACACATACGCATACACAAAAATACAAACGCATATACAGTGAGGCTCACACGTACATACTCATATAGAGATGAGTCAGACATTGAAAAATTTTGGTTCTAACTGAATAAGATTTTGCGGGAATTGAATAAAAGAAAAGAAAAAATGCAAATATTACTAAGTTTTACAAAATCGCAAAGAGACTTTAATTACCCTGAAATATTTTACAATGTAAAAATCTCGATTTATCGATAACACTAGAACATTTTTTGCTTAAATTCCTGCCAACTACCTGGCGTCTTAATAGATTTTGCAAAATTTTATCATCAATTTTTATTTCGTATTTATTTCATTTTAATTTTGTTCGCTTCTCTCTCGCTTCTCTCTCTCTCTCTCTCTCTCTCTCTCTCTCTCTCCACACACACATACACACACACACACACACACACACATATATATATATATATATATATATATATATATATATATATTCGTACCTTTATATCACACTATCGATCAATAACATAGAACAAATAGCGTGAATCAAAAATGAAAGATACTCAAATTAGGTGCGACGGGAATTCACGTCTCATGAACTGAATTTAAATCTAACCTTTAACCAACACGCAGTCCGCAAATTACCTTTCTGTGGCACACAACAGAACAACAGTCGGGACACATATTTTCTTAAAACTTGGTAATTTTTTCTTCACCCTTGATCCTGTTTCTCTCCGGATAAGGATAGAATGTTCTCAAATATTTCAGTCGCTTTCACTTCAACATCAAAAACTGAAAAGTAGAAATAATTCAATTTTATAGACATTAAAAAAACATTATGAATAAGAATGTGAGTGAAATCTAGATTAGCTTATTTCAAAGAATTATTATTTCGGAGGGGTGACTGAGATTATATTGTTGTGGAGTGGTGACTGATATTACAGAAAATTAACTCAACAGAAAATGAGTATTTTTTAACGTAAGAAGGAGTAGATTTGACGACTCATATTAGGGAAGGTGTACCTGAAACGAAAGACAATACACAAAAATAGAAATCATTAAAAAAAATTGGGGAGCGGATTTTTAAATAAACATAAATTATATCTACTAGTTCTTTAAATGTGCTAAAACTCTGAATTTTCCTTTTGTTTTGGGGTTAAATCATATCTATATAACAATTTATTGCAATTTACTTATCGAATGCACCTAATCAGAAAAATTTGCCGCCTTTCTGCATTTTGCACTAATTTGTATATCTCACTTACTAATTTACATATCTCACTATCATATACGAATTTTTTTAATGAAAAATAAGGAGCAGTTAACCGACTGTATTGCAGATTTGCACTATAAAAGATGGAAAAAATGCACTAACCTTATCTGACTTTTTGCCCGCTGTACATCTCCCACGGACCCTTTTGTATTTGAGACCCCTATCTTAAATCTTCCCTTTATTTTTCATCTCAGTACCATCTTTGATTGTTTGTTTTAATCTAGTTGTATTGAAAGTAGTAATATCATATTTTCTCTTTACTTTATAAGATAAATTGTTGTCAACGATTATCAAGTTTTGATTCGTATTCCCCCGCCCACATTCGGCATATTTTTAGTTCCTTTAGTTTAATTTGATGATGGATGCCACTATTAAAATCTTCCCTCTTGATTCGCATTGCATTCCTTAATCACTGGGGTTAGTGCCAACATGCCAAAGAGAACGTTTAATAAGAAAAAACAAACTATAAATGTGCTATTATTCATGTTGCAAGAGATGTTTTGAGATGATTACAATAAAACATCATGTCACATATTGATTTAAACAAATTCAAATTAAAAATTGAGATAAAAGAAAATACTAATCGAAGATCTATAATGAAAGTTATTCAAATCCAAACTGAACATAGTTTAGCACAGAACCAGAAGTATAGTGCACTCAGTGAGAATAAACCATCCAATGATAATCAAGCTAACTAACCATTTCACCATGCGAGATGCTCCTAAACATACTAAACAGTTGTTTTTTTACAAGAATTCACTTCGTCTGGCAAGACGTTTCAGGTTGCTTACAGCACCTACTGTTACGATGTTTGAGCAAGATTATGCTCTATCGTCGAAGCTTAGAATAACTTGATTACATCCTCTGTAGAAGGAGTAAGACCTTTCAAAAACGAGTTGTAATTGATAAGACACTTAACCAAATCTGGAAGTGAAATTACAGTTCTAGAGTTCTTCATTGTCATTACTCACAGGTTCACTCTGACCCAGAATGGTATTACCTGTCAACCTATGGATCAAATAGATCTGTTTCACAAAAAATATAAATATAAATGTACAATGAACGAGATTTCCAAACCTCTAGTCTAATAATAACCCTTGATATGTTGACATGCTGTTGAAATCAATTAATTAACCCCAAACAAGATTGTAAGGAAAATCTGGAGAATGTTTCTCCACTTTACAGGATTAAAGATAACGTCAAACCTCCTTGATGGTTTCAGTTCCTCGTTTCAGATTCCCCTTAGCTTGTTTTTCATGGCATTATTTTACGCATTACCAAAGGGAAAAGTTTTGAATTCACACCTTTACAAAGTGAATGTAAACATCTTCAGAAAGAAATTTAACTCTGTTCGCCTATTCTATTTTTCGTTCTGATAAACATTACAAGACTGTACCTCAAATATAAAGTAGAATGAAACCAAGTATGTTTTGTGACGATTATACATAATAAATCTATACATATACCAACTTGTAAAATCTAGAAATACTTGATATATAAACAGTGTCTAAACGAGCGCGTAATTATAGAAGCTTTCTGTAACTGTTAGCGTAATTAGTAATTAATGTCTAATGCCATGTTTTGTTTCGACACATGTGTTGTCCTAATTACGGCAAGGCAGTTGCTGTCGTCAACAAATTAGCTTCAAGATACTTCAACATTTCTAGATTCGGTTTCATTTGTTGCAAATAACTATTAACGGTTTAGAGAGAACATTAGCAGCACAGAAATAAAATAAAAAAATCTTTCAGTTAATTCGCTATGGCGTGAACAGTGGCAGAAATGAAAAGTTTCCGTTTTGTGTGTGTGTGTATATATATATATATATAATTATTAATGTTTACTCCTTTAGAGTTTTTCACATCAGTATTAGCTGATGATTTTTCACTGGACTTTGCGTAACAGCAAGTCTCCTCAATTCTCTAGGACTCTTCTCAGTATTCTGGCCGTCCTATACCTATTAATAATCCTTTAGTTATTGTGCCAAAAGTACCAATCACAATTGTTACAATTGTCACTTTCATGTTCCACAGCTTTTTCAATGCCATAGCAAGGTCGAAGTACTAATCCTTCTTTTCACATTCTTTCAGTTTTATTCTGTGGTCAGCTGGAACAGCAAAGTCGACAATTTTACAAATTCTCTCTTTTTTTTTTCTTTTTTTTTTTTTTTTTTTGTTAATTATTATAAGGTCTGGTCTTCTGGCGGAGATTAGGTGATCTGTGTGTATACCAAAGTCTCATAGGAGTTTATGTGTGTCATTTTCTAGGACAGGTTGTGCATATAACATTTGTTTGTGTGGTCAAATTTAAATTTATAGCACATTTCCCAGTAGATCACCTTGCCGATCCAGTCGTATTTCGTCTTATACTCCCTCTGTGCTAATTTGCTGCATTCTCTTGTTATGTGATTGATCGTTTCGTCTCTGTCACCGCATAGTCTACATTTGCTATTTTGTTGTGTCCTGTCTATTCTCACTTTGATATGATTGGTTCATATGGCGTTGTCCTGTGCTGCTATTAGGAGAGATTCCGTTTCTCTCTTAAGGTTACCTTTTCTTAGCCAGGTCCAGGTTTTCTCCTGTGAGATGGTGTTTATTAGTCGTTTAAAGCGGCCATAGATTTGTTTTTTTCGAATTTTTGTTACCTAGTTATTGTCATTCTTTTGTCTATCGTGTTGTCGGTATTGTTTCTGAAGGCTATAATCAGTCCCTGTTCGTGTTTTTCTATGTAGTCTTCGAGCCGTTGTATCGATGCATCAACGCGCATGCGTGTGTGTGTGTGTTTGTGTGTGTGTGACATAATCTTGAAAACCTTATTCTATAAACTGATAAACAAAAACATGAATCCACTTCAACTCCAGCAAAGTGTAAAATAGTTGGACAGATTGGGTTATCTGACCCTACTCGTATGTAACCAGTCACGGTTAAATTGTGGAGAAAGCAACATGATTTTACCATCTTTCCCAGAACGGTCATAATAATTGGCAATTTCTTGATAAAGAAATCTGCGAAGAGACATGAATTCCTTAAATTTTCAATCGTATTGGAATATGACACTTCTCATTTCATTATTAACAAATTTTTATTAACAATATCGCCGGAATTTTTTCACATCGGATGCAATCTATACATTTACGTAGATTATTACTTTGCCAACAAAAGATATAATCTTATATAGGGTTAGGCAAAAATCTCTAAGCACTTTTTTTAATAAAGCTCTGTGAAGCTAAAATTGTAGAAATATTTTTATACCACAATTAGCACTAAGTAATTTCCAAGAGTCAAAATAAATAAAATCAAAAGAATTATTTTTTCTTTTTTTATTCAAAAACTGTTCAGTTTTTGCAGCATCCTGCATATATTTTGCTAATGATTATACAATCGGACGAAATGGTAAAAGAAAATCTAATTCGTCGATATCGAATATCCTTTAGTTGATATTCTCCTTCAGTACAAAAAATGTAAAATAGATATCTTCGTTGCAACTCAATTGGAACTTTTAACCCCCACCACATAGCTAACTCTTGATCCTTCGTTGGTTTACTCTACACTCTGAGCTGATAAAACAAGTATTTGTTTCTCTAACCATTGGGCTCTACCCAGACGCTAAAATTAAGCGGGGAAAAAATAAATGGCCACTCCTTCCACCAAATGGGCATCGCCTTGAAAACAATGTCTGAAATATTTTATACTGGACAATCTATATTTCTAATTGAATAATTATTTTAATTAACAAATGAAAAGAAGTATGTAAAAACAATCATTACGTAACATTGCTTCCTAATGTTGTTATAGAATAAGTCTGGATAATTACACAGCATTAAATATATGCATATCTTAAATTCGATTTGTGTGTAGGGGTGAATGGAAACTTTATTTATTAACATAAATTTACAGCAAATGTGGTTGCTCAAAATTATTCTGTTTATGTGCTTCTTGCGTTTTATTTAAATCAATCCTGAATAAAAACAACCGTTACACAAAAGTTGGCGGATAAATAAGTCCTATGAAACAAGTTTTAGACCAGACAGAAAAATAAAAATGGACCGCAGTATGGAAGAGGGCTAATTGATTAATATGGTCTCTTCTAATTCTATAAAACAAGTTTTAGACCAGACAGAAAAAGGAAAATGGACCGCAGTATGGAAGAGGGCTAATTGATTAATATGGTCTCTTCTAATTCTATAAAACAAGTTTTAGACCAGACAGAAAAATAAAAATGGACCGCAGTATGGAAGAGGGCTAATTGATTAATATGGTCTCTTCTAATTCTATAAAACAAGTTTTAGACCAGACAGAAAAATAAAAATGGACCGCAGTATGGAAGAGGGCTAATTGATTAATATGGTCTCTTCTAATTCTATGAAACAAGTTTTAGACCAGACAGAAAAAGGAAAATGGACCGCAGTATGGAAGAGGGCTAATTGATTAATATGGTCTCTTCTAATTCTATAAAACAAGTTTTAGACCAGACAGAAAAATAAAAATGGACCGCAGTATGGAAGAGGGCTAATTGATTAATATGGTCTCTTCTAATTCTATAAAACAAGTTTTAGACCAGACAGAAAAATAAAAATGGACCGCAGTATGGAAGAGGGCTAATTGATTAATATGGTCTCTTCTAATTCTATGAAACAAGTTTTAGACCTGACAGAATAAGGAAAATTATATCAAAATAAAATCAATTCATTTCTCTTTAACTTTATTTTTCAACATTGTTCCTACTGTGTGCCACACATTTATCCAAACATTCTCTGCACTTTTTTATTCCGTTCAAAAAATAACTTTCTGGTTTACTTTTGATCAATCTGTACACAAAATCGGTTGATATTTTTTTATCAAGAAAATTCCCGATCAAAATTCCTTTCTTTTTAATTGAGAAACAACCTTCAATTTGCAAAAATTCTCTCATTGATTTCTATTTTAAATTTTGGACGTAATACACAAGATGAAGTTACGCTATCCCCTAATGTCTTCATAAAACGAATTAAGTTAGACAGGACTTTATATATATCTTAACTACATGCTCAAACGTTTTCCCCCATTAACAATTCCACATAGTTGGAAACCTTACCAATCAATCAGCTGCTGTACATAAATTTAGAACGTCGTGTCGGCAGAGCATAGAATATGCCGTCTGTATCATTTGCTGAGGAGTAAAAAAAAAGGGGGGGAGTAGGACACTAAACTGCATCTGGTGATAAGGCTCTACTTCAGAAGCTCTTGGAAATATGGAGCACCCCTTCATTGCCATTACTTCCAGGTCCACTTTGACTAGGAGTGGTAGAACCTGATAGGGTCCCATTTATAGTCAAATTGATCTGTTTGCAAATTATTCGTATTCTATAGGACCGTGAAAACTCTTAAGAAACAACTACACAAAAATTACACAAAAGTAAAATGAATGTGATTCTTTAACCTATGGGCATAAAATAACCCTAGACGAGTTGACATGCTATTTGTTCTTCCCTTCTTTCTTGCTTTGTTGAGACTTTTCCTATCTTATCAGCGGTTATATATAAACCTAACATGGAAGTGGGAGCTTAAAATCATTCCGTTGGTTTTGAACTTTAGTTTAATTAATCATCGAAAAAGAAAACAGCAGCCGATGCAAATTTTCTTTTTTAATTTAATTTACAAAACAGAAACCGTTTCTATTTGTGTCTAAGTTAAAAGTCGGGAACATGAGAAGAAGAAATAATTAATAGGAAGAGAAATATATACGGTAACTTACAACAACACAATAATTGCAAGAAGATTACTGAATTTCTGAGATTATTGCCCTAGGCTGCCTAATCCCATGTCTACGAACTAGACTGCAAATGTTTACAAAATACGTTTTGGAAACCTTAATCAGACTATTTAAACAAAAATTGTAATTTAATTATGAAAACTACTCACTGAATTATATATACATATATATATATATATATATATATATGAAAACTATTATAAAGAATATAAGGCAGGATAATAACTTAACTCAGGTTGCGAGTTTCATGTCCTCGATCGTCAGAGTAGACACAAAGTCAATGGTGCTTGGAGGAAAGGTTATTTAATGCTATATCCATTTTTACACAAATAATCAGTTCTATTTCAAACAATTCAATTTAGCATGAGTTCGCAATTTAATTGTCAAAAACATTTATTTCAAGCTATTCATTTTAGTCAAACAGTTCTTATTCAGCCAATTCAGTTTAGTATAAGTATAGATTTTGTTTACACACGGTTAAATGTCAAAACAGTTCTATATTGAATTATTCAGTTTAGCATAAGTACAGTTTTAACGTCAAAACCAGTCAAATTTCAAACAATTCAATTTAGCATCAGTGCGCAGTTTAATTGTCAAAAACATTTCTATTTTAAGCCATTCAGTTTAGTCAAACAGTTCTTATTCAAACAATTCAGTTTAGCATAACTATGCAGTTTAGTTCTATTTAACCCATAGATATGGCCCTATCAGGTGCTACCATGCCGGACCAGAGTGGACCTGGGAGCAATGGCAATGAAGGGGTACTCCGCATTCCCTAAGGCCCTAGTATCATTGGAACCTCGCTATCAGATTGTTTAGTGTTGTATCCAGGACACTCGTTGTGGAAGTCTTACCCCTCTGGAGAGATGTAGTCGGTGTATTCTACAGCCCCAGCCGACTGGGCAAAGCATTCTGTGAAGGACGCTCTAACTTCTACTGTAATTTTTTTTGTATAATTTTGTGATTTGGTGATTTATTCACACGAATTAGTTTTATTCATTATTTTCTTGTGTTTTATTATCACATATATATGATAATAAATAAAACACTAGAAAATAATAGATTTACAATTTATACATGCATGCAACAATACACACAGACGTAGGTACATATATTAGAGTCAATTATTTTTTTATTATCGTAATTACTGTTGTTATTCATTTATTTTTGTTGTTTAGTTTTGTTTATTGAGTTATCTGATAATCTGTGACGTATGGATGGTGAGATTTCTCTCAGTATGGTGGGTGGATGGTCGGATGGTTTGGTTTCATTTTATGACATATCAACCATTGTAGGTTATTTAATGCCAAATCTTTTTTTACATATATGTTGATTGGTTTCGATTTGGTTTCTTTGTTTAATGGCATATCAACTCTTTTTAGGTTATTTAATGCCAAAGTCATTCTCCTAGAAGAACAGTAGTGGTACTATTTAACCCATAGCTGGGAGGATAAGGGGGTTCATACCTTTCGCAAGGGTATTTGCCCGAAAGTGAACGTAATAACGCGACTGGAGTACGAACTCGCGTACTACGATTCCGCAGTCCATCGCTTTAACCATTACACCCCATCTATGTTGAATATATATGATTTTTAAACATTCTGCTGCTAACATTTTTAAATGAACATGAGCCGATTTTTGCATACAGTAAGATATTTTCAAGTATTGTTATAAAACAGTAACGATTCAACATTATTAACGATTGCACACATTTAAATGGATATACGTATATGATTTGTGAGTGAATAATTTCTTAGTAATTTCATTTTTAAATGAATTAGAACTAATTTTTTGCACACTATCACCGTCATCACACTTAAATGGTTTCAATTATTTGCTATCAAACACTTATAATTCTATTCAACATTATTCATTTGTTAGCACTCAGTTAAATAGTTCCAATTATTGATATGTGTCATTAACGATTCAATTAAACATCAATCATTTGCTTACACAATTAAATGACCAAACAGTTCTATTTCACACAAGTCAATTTAACACAAGCCATTTGTTTGCA
>OY757944.1:46287245-46397245 GCA_963585895.1 Sepioteuthis lessoniana | reverse complement strand
TTGGACCATTTTCTTAAGAGCCTTCGGACACTGAGCGAAGATTACAACTTCTGCCCAATGATGGCATTAGAGGCCCAAGAGCAACACATTTTAGACGCCTTCATTAACGGCTGACGTTAATACTCAAATAAGACAACGTTTTCTTGAGAATAAAACCCCTAAATTATCTGTAATGAAAAACCTTTGTTGCGAAATAATACTGGGACACGATTTTTTGCATTAACACTCACAGATTGAAATTCCGTTTTGCGGTTCAATGTCCGCATTGAAAATTTGTGGATTGGCGACAAGCAAAAATCCAGTACCCGTCACTTTTCGAAAACTTAACTGAAAACTGCAAATCCATTGCAGTGAGAAGCAGACGTTTTTCTTATAATAATAAAAAAATTCATTGACTCTGAGATAAAAAGACTACTCGAGGAGGGTATAATTGAGCCTAGCAAATCACCCGGGAAGGCTCAGGTAGTTATAACCACTTCTAAAAATCATAAGACAATGGTTATAGATTACTCCAAAACCATAAATAGATTTACTCTCTTGGACACCTTCCCACTACCCAGGATGGATGAAATGATAGGCGAAATAGCCAAATATCGTATGTTAAGCACTCTGGACTTGAAAATCGCCATTAGACCAAGAGACAAGCTATACACTGCTTTCGAGGCGAACGGTCGACTATATCAATTTCGCTGGATTCCTTTTGGCGTTACGAATGGGGTAGCCAGCTTCCAAAGGATAGTCGACCAAATCATAACGGGTGAGAAACTAGAAGGCACATTTGTGTACATCGACAACGTCACAGTATGTAATAATAGAAAGGAACATAACGAAAATCTCAGACGGTTCATGTCCACCGTCGACAAATACAACCTTACCCTAAACGACGACAAATGCTCGTTTGGACTGGACAAAATAAACCTGCAGGGGTATACCATAAGCAAAAGTTTTATGGCACCGGATGCAGATCGATTGAAAACTTTACTCCAGATGCCTGTCCCTCACAACCAGCCTTCTCTTCGACGTGCTATGAGCATGTTTGCTCACGACTCCCAATGGGTTGCTTTGTTCTCAGAAAAGATACATCTATTAACACAAGTAGAAACATTTCCTCTGTCCCGTCAAGCCGTTGAGTCATTCGAGGGACTAAAAAAGGATATTGCGAAATCTGCAATTACAACAATAGACCAAAATATTCCTCTGGTTGTTGAAACGGATGCGTCAGACTGTGCTATTGCTGCTTCTTTGAGACAAGCTGATTGTCCTGTAGCCTTTTTTTCAAGGACCCTCTCACAGGCTGAAAGACGATACCCCGCAATTGAAAAGGAAGCCTACGCCATAGTCGAGGCATTAAGAAAATGGCGACACTACCTGATCGGACGCCACTTCAAACTTATTACTGACCAGAAACCAGTTGCTTTTATGTTCAATTCTAAAACTACAAGTAAAATAAAGAATGAAAAGATAGCGAGGTGGAGAATTGAACTATCTTGTTTCTCCTTTGACGTCAGCTACTGAACTGGCAAGGAGAACTTAACAGCTGATACATTGTCAAGAGTATGCTGTACGGCATCAAGCGGAGACGAACTCCGAACGTAACATAACAATCTCTGTCACCCGGGCATTACTCGAATGGTTCACGCTGTGAGGTGTAGAAACTTGCCTTTCTCAGTGGAGGAGGTAAAAAGAATTACTAATTCCTGTCGAACATGTGCTGAAATACCACCTCGGTTTTATAAACCCAAAACTGGCGTTTTAATAAAAGCAACACAACCGTTTGAAAACTCAATCTTGATTTTAAAGGACCGCTACCAAGCAAAACAAGGAACCGAGATATATTAACGGTTGTCGACGAATATTCACGGTTTCCTTTTGCCTTCCCTTGCTCAGACATATCAGCTGCTGCAATTATACAATGCCTCTGCTTACTATTCGCCATCTTTGGAGCCCCTGCCTATATACATTAAGACCGAGGGGCTTCTTTCATGTCAGAGTAGCTTCGACAATTTCTACTGGAACGAAGAGTAGCTATAAGCTGGACAACTCCTTACAACCCTAAGGGTAACGGCCAATGCGAAAGATATAACGACATTATTTGGAAGACCGTTCAATTGGCTGCCTCAAATAACGGATGTTCGATTGATAATTGGGAAGATCTTCCTGTCGCATGATACGCCATTCGATCCCTATTGTGTACCCTGACGAATGCCACCCCACACGAAGGGTTTTTACCTTTTCAGCGACGGAGTTCGACGGGAGCTTCGATTCCATCTTGGCTCTCTCGACCCGGTGCTGTGTTTCTGAGACGACATGCACGTTACACCAAGAACGACCCCTTGGTGGACGAGGTAGAGCTTATAGAGGCGAACCCTCAGTACGCTCTCTACATGCAGATGGCAGAGAGTCTAATGTGTCTCTCCGGGACCTTACACCGGCAGGAGACGTACCAGGACCGTGGATAGCCCCTGAGGACAGACCAACTCCCCCTGAAGCTCCTCCGGAAGATCATGGCACTGAAATTGCTCCTGACACGTCGTCTAATGACACTGTCTCCATTGACGCTCCGTCAGACACTTCGGATGGGTCAAAACCTTAATCCCTGACTGATGAAGGACTAGCACCGAAAAAAACGTGTTCATCCAGAGACTGACTCTGACGCAGAACGGCCTGCTCCTCTGAGAAGGAAATATTTCGGAGCAAAGTATTTTAGAGCCCACAGACAGGCTCGCACTGAAGAGCCTCCCTGTTCGAGTACTCCGACCACGAATCATGGACTGCCGAGGCGGCCATTGCGAGCTCGTAGGGAGCCTGGACATTTAAGGGACTTTATTCTCTATCAGTGAGAAATTTGGTGGGGGAGAATGTTGTGAATATGGATTATCTCCTCTTTGATAATCCAAGCTATAAAAGCTGTACATTTCCGCTTGTCAAGTAGACGAGTAGTAAGATTCTTAATTAAATAAAAGATTACTAGACAGAATCTCTTGTCCTGTTTTCATTACACCTGTGTCGCATCCTACGCGTGAAAAGGGGTTGGATAAATATGGAATTGTTAAATGTAAAACTTTCTTCTGAACCTGGGAGAATAACCACATGCTTGGCGAAATAGTTCGTCCATTCGATTTTTTTTTTTACAATAACTTCTCGATCACACCGATGGAGATTGCATATCATATAAATATTGTTTAGTATGATACCCAGTATACCACTTTTGTGTGGGGTATCCCTCTGTAAGGAGATACAGTTAGCGAATTCTAAACCCCGCCGACAGAATAAAAGTCAAAATTTTGATTACAGACACGTCATAATTAACAGAAAAAACCCACGCATCTCTTCTGTTTATTTCATTTTTCGAAACAATGTTTATTTTAAAATCTTTGTCGAATAAATATTACATCGAATTGTTACAAATGGTAATTGTTATGATAAAAGATAAAACCACATAAAAGAATCAAATTTTGATTTACTTATTTATTATTTGACAAATAAATCTTGAAGAACTATTTATAATTCTAATTAGTAATGTCAAATTAAATGTAAATAATTATTTTAGTAACAAGTAATTCGTTTGTTTTTTTTTTCTGTTTGTTTTGTTTTTTAAGCGCGTCCAATGAAATCCGGTGCAATCAGTTACATCTTGTAACGTGGCTTTCCACTAATTATTGTTGATTGTTAGAAACCACCTCTCGATAATTTTCACTATGAGATCAAAGAGGTGTTTTTAGCGTTAAACTATTTATTCTGGCTACAGTAATTATGTAAAGCAACTTTAAGAACTCTATCTCAAACATTTGAGGATAGAGAAATGTTTATCAGTATTTAATACAGATTTATTTTAATTTCATCTACCAATTTTTTTTCATCATACAAAGTGTGAAAGCACGTGCGATACCCTAGCCTCATCAACCGCCAACCAGGGTGATAACACAGTTTCGGTAGCTCAAGGCGGTACTGCCACTCCTGGCGATACCGAGCAGCTTTTGCCACCGGATAGGGTATTTAAAAGAAATATATATCTATGTATACACAAGATCAACTAAAAGCGGACATTACATTGGACGTTCATCTTTATTTTGGTGCAGTTTGTGATTTAAAAATGCGTTTACTTACGGCCGTTAGATGTCATAGCAACTGTTTCTTGATTTTGCGTAATTACACGAGAAAGGTGGTTCCGCGTGTATAACATTCATGTTGAAATCCTTTCTATACCCGTTATCTATTCGGTTCGTTTTCTTTCATTTATGCGTCACTGCCATATAGTAGTTCATATAATATGATGATCATTATAAGTTAATTGGCACGTAAGACATAGATAAATTTAAACATATTTTTCGTATTGCTAGTCATAACTAAGCAATTGTACTTTACATCACCAGCTTGAAAAATTTGTAATAAAACTAATTAGTAAAACTAATCAAATGCGAATAACTATTTTATTATCACAAATAATTTGTTGTTTTTTTCTTGAAGTTTGGAAGTTCAGAACAATTTGTTAGATCTTACCTTAACGTGGCCTCTCAGGAACAATTGCTTATTGTTTGAAACCACCTTTAGAAGTAAGTCCTTTCCCCATGGTTTCAAGTGTTTTTATTTAAAATATATTTTCTATTATGTGTTCATGTTATATAGGGGCGTCTTCTTGTTGGTTAGGGATCTTGTTCTTCTTTGACCCCCAACAATATCCCAACTTCTTCATTAGATGCTCTATTCTTTTCACTGAGATTAAAAAAAATGCGACGTCTTCTTGCTCATCGGCACACGTAACCTCATTCATTACATTTAGATTACTGACTGGGGGTCAGGAGAGCCAGAACACAGATGGAAAATTACGTCTTATCACTTCGACTGGTTTCAGCTAACTAACTTAAAGTTTAACTTTAAACGTCTAGGATTTTAGTTACCTGACTTTACAATTCTATAATGACAGCCAATCTTTAAGTTGATTCTAAAACGATTTTTCCTAGATTTTTCTTAGCGTTCTGACCGATCTCAACAGTGCTTTAGTTTGGATGGTCTGTTTTCCAAATTTTTCCAATCTCCTTTCCAAGTCTTCCAAGTGCATCAACTACAATTGGTATCATTGTCACCCTCACGTTCCACAGTTGTTTGTTTGTTTCAGTTCCCTGGCAAGTTTCAAATGTTTGTCTTTTTTTAGCTTTTTTATTTTCACTTTGTGGTTCGCTGGAACGGCAAAGTCGACTCTATGGCAAGTTCTTTTCTTTTTCTTTTCTTTTGTTAATTAGCACACAGTCTGGTTTTCTTGCTGAGATCGGGTGATCCGTTTGTATGTCAAAATCCAAGAGAATTCACTCTTTTACATAATTACTAGTGTATCACCTTTCTTATCCAGTTGTACCTGGTACACTTTTTTGCAAACTTGCTCCATTCGCTTACTATATGATTAATCGTTTCATCGCTTTGCCAGCAGAACATTCACTTGTTATTCTTTTGCATATTATCGATTTTTGCTTTAACATAATTGGTCCTTATGGCGTTGTTTCGTGCTGCTCGTGGAAGAGATTTAGTTTTTCTCTTGAGATTTCCCTTTCTTAGCCATATCTATGTCTTCTCGCGCACAATCTTGCCAGTTTATCTCTTGAAATATCCATACTGTTGTTTTTCTTTCCATTTCTGTTTCCTAGTTTTGCTGATTTTCTATCTGTTCTTCTGTTGCCAATACTATTATTGGCTGCTGTAATTAGTCTTCCTTTGCTTTTTTTTAATGTTGTCCTTTTCCTCCTTCTTTCCTTTGCATATACTGTCTATGTCATCTCTTGGGTGTAAAGCATAGTCATCAATTTTCTGGCCATTTGGTCCATTTATCTGAGTTCATGTCCAGTCCTAAGTATCATACAAGAGGGACTGACCAGGTGTTTATCTCTTCGATGAGTTTTCTGCAGCAGAGCTTAATTTCGAGAATCCTTCTCGTTCTTCAGAGGAACTGTTTTCTTAATTTTTCCTTCTTCTCCGCTTATTTTAATGTGACTGCTTCCAATATTACCAAATATTCGTAATTTTCCTTCTCTCAAAACGATCTAGAGCTTTCCTTATTGGGCGGTTCTATTTCTTCCCCTGTTTCTCTTTTCCCACTTTTCATTATCAGCATGGCACATTTTTCTATAGCTAATTCTATTCCTATATCCTCGCTGTATATTCATATTGTTTGTACCAAGGTTTACCATCCTTTTTCATTTTACTATTATTATTATTATTATTAGATTCATACCAGTCTTGTGCTACATCTAAGCAAAAAAGCTTAGTAAATTACTACGTCAAATGGTTGATCTTTTCCTGCGATTTACTAAATTTGTATCTGGCTGTGCATTTCCTAATGACATGGTTGAGTAACATAATGGCTATTACAAATACTAATGGTGATTTTGCTTCTCCCTCTAATATGCCTCTTTAGATTTTTACCTTTGCTAAGCTTTGTCCTCCTGCTGACAAATTCCACTCTCCAGGTTTGTATGGTCTTCTCGATAAACTGTACAATTTGTATTTGATAAATTTTGAGACAGTGTAGTATCCAGCTTTGGAGGACCATATTGTTAGCCTTTTTTGTAGTCGATCCAGGCCATAGCTACATTTTTCCGTCTCGTTTTACTTTCGTTAAGGATGCGTTTATCTATATTTAGAAGTGTCTCTGATTCTCTTGTAGCATCCTTTCTGTTCGTCGGGGAAGATTCCGCGGCTTATCAATGAGTAGTAGTTCTTCTCCTTAATTTGTGCCGTTAGTATTTTCCACGTTATCGGTAGGTACGTTATGTGTCTGTAGTTGGTTGGGGCAGTTCCTTTGAGAGAGTCTTTTTGGATTAGAGCGGTCCTCCTTTTGGTCATCCATTCGAGTATCTCAGTTTTTGTATGCATTTATTCATTTAAGTAGCAAGCCAGTCGTGTATGGAGGGGAATTTTTTAAACCAAAATCCGTTATACCATCAAGGCCAGAGATTTTCCAGTTTGCTATCTTTTTAAGCGTTGCCTTGCGCCTATCGGGGTGTATGTTCACCGGAGTGTCCTCTTCGAGTATTTGCAACTTTGTTTCCATATTGTTTATTCATTCGCCTTTTTTGTGATGATCTTTCCGTTGCCATATTTTGCTCCATAATCTTCTTGCCTCTTGTTTGTTGATATGGCTTCGCCCATTTCCCCCTAATTGTTGGTTGAATCATTTTTCGTTGTTTTTGCTTTGGTTTTTTTTGTTTTGTTTTTTGGTCTTTTCTATATCGTTTGATCTTGTCTCGGTATCTTTTTAGTCTTCCTTCTTTCGCTCGTATTTTTGGTTGGTCTCCTCAAGCTTTTTTGCGTTCTAGTTGCAGTGCTTTTTCAGTTTCGTCGGAAAATTTCTTTATGTTCCGTTTTAGTATTCTTGCTTATTGTCGTAGTCTTTTTATCTGCGATTCAAGTCTGAGTTCCCACTCGGGGTTTGACTTTCCGTCTGTAGTCTTCAAAGGGACCCCGATTTTTTCACTGACTAATTTTGCTCCTGCGTATATTAAGTCGTTTAACTCTGTGATGTCGTTTGTCGTGATATTTGTTAATAATTCGTTAACTTTCTCGGCTTCGGACTTGACTGTCCTCCAATCTTACTTCCTGAGAGAACGCAATGTGGTTTTCTTTTCAGACATGATCCTTTTAATGGTATCTATATTAGTTTTTTCCTCTTGGGTCAGTGTTTTCGTTTGTGTGTTTGTGGTCTTTTTCATGTAGAGTTTGGTTAGGAGTCTCTGGCTTTCCTGTATTTATTGTCTCGGTTACTGTGGCATGTGTTTGTTGATGTGATTTCCTATATATTTGTTAGTGGATTTCTAGTATTTCAAGGTCAGGTTATTGACATAACTTGGTCAGCGAGCCTTTGGTTTGTTGCCTGAAATCTGCCGAGTTCTGTCCAGATTTCTATCATTCTTTTTCTATACCTTCTTTTGGCAGGTTTGCTTCTAAAATAACAGTATAATGCTAGTTTGTTATCTTCCCTAGTCCATTTTCTACGCTGTGATCTCTGGTGTGAGTGGTCGATTTGTTATTCGTTTGTGTACCCGAAAGAAGAATTATTCGTGTACCTGGAAAAAGAACAGCCAATATTCGAAGGATACCGATCAGTTCCCCATGTTAGCTATCAAGGGAGCTCCTGTCGATCATGACACCCATACCCGTCCTCTGGGCCCCATGTTGACTTAGGTTTCGATTATTCATTTTTCATGGGTAGTATCTTGTGACTCTACCAGACCCAGGGGCTATTTATTATCTGTGCGCCTGACACAGATGTGACCAAGAACAGTTAAGGCGACTGTTCATGAACAGCAGGTCACGGAAAAAATAAATGAATAAATCAAAATAAAAGAAAAAAAAAGGAAAAAAAATTAAATGTATAAATCCTTATTTTCTAAGTAAGTTAAAATCCGTTAACCTGCCATTTTTATATTTTATCTCTCAAAATATGTACCTGAGCTAGTTTCAGGAGTTCATGTATCACCTTTTTGGTTTTATATTTACTGCCCTATTTTGAGACTTTATTTCCACTAAAACTTGTCCTTTCTTAATGTAAAGTTGGCTGCTTATGTCTTTCCGGTATCATTGAGGACCGTAACTGTTCTTAACTAACGCTTTTAGGCGAAATCAGGTAGATGTATTTTTATCGATTGAGAGAAGTCACACGTAAGCCAAATAGAATTTAGTGCGGGAAATTTTTAAAAATCTATTTCGTGATTTTGAAATAGTTTAGCTGAAAATAATTTTGGAAAATAAAATGTCTTCATTTGAATTATAACTATTCACCAAAGGACTTCACGAATGACAAAATAAATATTTTTAAATGAAAGTCAAATTTTACTAACCCGACTTTCTTCGAAAAAAAATGAAGCTCCTCCCACACACACACACACACACACACACCGACAGAAGTCACGCGTAAGCCATATAGAATTTTGCGCGGAAAATTTAAGCAAATCTATTTCGTGATTTCAAAATGTCGTTAGGAATCACCTAGAATGGTCAAATTTTGTCGTGTTGAGTGTTTTATATATATATATATATAAAACACTCAACAATATATTATATTATATATATATATATATATATATATATATATATCCAGGATCTTTTATGCTCACGTCTTCAGTTAAATTTTCAAAGGATAAAACTATTTCAAGATGAGTCATTTTTGTTGAACGTCAAGGTGAAATTCGTGAAACCAAAACCAGATTAAGATAAACTTTTACCAGGATTACAAATGTTTGATTAAGTCATCTTTGGCAAAAGAATTTATTGATAGTGCAACCCTTGATATAGCCACTCCTAAGTTTGTAAGATTTTTACTTTAAACAATCAGAACTCTTGAAAATGATTTAGATCATTTTCTTTTCAAATATTTTGATATGAAATTCATTTGACTTTATCTCCACGTCTCGCATTGAATTTTTTCTTCATTTGCAATAAACATGAATATTAATTATGTTGGTTTAATTGTTTCTTGATTTTCTTTTATAATTGCAATATATGCATTTGTCAGCCGCTTCACTTGAACAGGATTTGACATCAACTGGGTTTAATAAGTTTCAACTCAGAATTTCTTTTGAACACAGGTTGTCATACCAAGATATGAGCTTGGCTTACTCAACTATTTACAAATCGCTGGAGAGAGAATTCATGGATTCATACTTTTCTTATACGACAGATATAAGCTTACATATAAGAAAATAAAACAATGAAATAACAAATGAATAAAAGAGGTAAGTTATTTAGTTCTTTATTAAAACATGCTTTTTAAAATCATAGTGCAAATTAGATCGTTTGTGAACGTGATAAGTCTTTTGTTTGTATACATAATACTTTCATCGTACGCATTAATGATTAAACGTGATGTATGCATTTAATATAAGTATTATCTAGTGATCTTAATATTACCCCAAGATAAAATTCAGAGAATTTTGTAGAGAAATATTTGTAATTTAAGTAACATTTAAGAGATTTATCAATTTAAGCACTTTTTTCTGAAATATTATTCACAATTAAACCATTATGCTAAATAGTTATTTTAAAGTTCATTAATAATGAAGTGTGTGTGTGTGTGTGTGTGTGTGTGTGTGTGTGTGTGTGTGTGTGTGTGTGTGTGTGTGTGTGTGTGTGTGTGTGTGTGTGTGTGATTATTTCAGCAATACAAATTATTAACTTTTTTTTGAGGCCGGGGTGAGTTTGAAAATTCAATTCTGAACGATTTGTTACATTTCGCAGCAAAATATCTTCTTGTTGATTACTGTTTATTGCTAGAAGCCATCTCTCAATGAAAACTCTCCGTTCTTCATGAAAAACAACGTTTTTCTTAACGTGGAAACCTTTTCTAGAGTACAATAATCATCAATAAAAAGTTTGGTAGCTCTTTTTACAGTATACATGAATACCATTGCTTGAGTATATATTCATGTGTGTGTGCATATGTGTGTGTGTGTGTGTGAGAGCATGTGAATTCCCTATTGACGGGCTATGAATACGCTGACTGAATCGTCTGCTGAAGGTATGATACTAAACTGTATCTGATGGTGAGGCTCCTGTTCTTGAGCTCTGAAGAGTATGGAGAACACCTTCATTGCCATTACTCTCAGATCCACTCTGACTCGGGGTTGTAGAACCATTTAGGGTTTCATCCATGGTTCAAACAGATCACTTTGCAAATTATTTGTTTTAAACAGGAATTCTTGATATCGTATAATCGAAGAGACGCTTTTAAAAATGTTAATAGGAAATGTATGCAATTCCCGAAGGAATATTATACGTTACTTGAAACCATATAACTATGTACCAATAAATGCCAATTATCAAATAGAAATGATTACTGGAAACTACATAATTATTAGTATTTGATAGGAATACTTGAAGTAATACAACAGTGTGGACATTATTTATATTTGATAGGAATACTTAATATCATAATGCATAATATTAAATAATAAGCACAAAAATGTAAATATAAATGTACCATGTACGCAATTTTCTAAACTATTGACAAAAATAAGCCAAGAAGAGTTGACATGCCATTAAGATCAATCAATCAATCAATCAATCAGTCAGTTATGAATATAAAAATGCGTTCATGTGTCAGGATGACATGTCACATTGTAATTTTTCCTCCTTTTTTCACTAAAATTTCAAGTGAACTGACTCCGACATTTTTTAAATTTATTTTTTAATATTTGGAAATCAGGAAATATTTCAATAATTCCTTGATTTCAACAGCAAGCCATGTGCACACAATGGTGAAAGTGCGTTCGCGCATGCGCATGCAAATAATGGCTGTTCCTGATGTAAAAGTTTTATGTTAAATTCGAAAACATTGCTGCAAGTGAAAAAATGGACAAAGAAAAGGTTTATTTAATTAACGCAACTTCCGTTTCTTGCAATTCTATAGCAATTGTTTAACTCCAGCAACATTTTGAAATCATTTAAATATCATTGCTTCGAGAATTGCAATAGGAAAATCGCTGTAGAGCCAGAAACGTTGCTTAAGGCTCAAAATTGCGTTTGTCAGCTTCAACTCTTTTGTAGGCTTTCTTTTCGCCATTTTTTAAGTTTGCTTCTTTATTCAATTAAAATTTCTCTGCAATTAATAATGATCAGGATTTGAAAATTACAATTCAGAAAAAATAAATAAATAGCAAATTAGAAGGGAAGTAATAGAAAAGTATCGCTTTTCTGAGAAGATTTTTAATGAAAATCACAAAATATTCCCTAAATTGTAAGGCTATAAAATATTAATAGATCTTTGCATTGTCTTTCTTAATTTTATAGTACTAGCTAATGTATCGGTCTTCAACGGGTTTGGATTACAGACCCACAAATGTTTATAAAATATTCTATTCATTTCATATTTCTCCACAATTTTCCAATCTTTGTAGTCATTAAAAAGGTTTGAAAATGTAATTGTTACCATAAAAGATAAATCCATTGAACATAAAAAAGAATAACCAATTATATTTTAACTAATTATAACACGAATTATTATAATTGCTGAAGGAAAATAATAGTTAAATACTAATTATAGCGCACTTTCTTTTCTTTCTTTCTTTCTTTCTTTCTTTCTTTATTTATTTATTTATTTATTTGCAAGTAATTATAATAAAAAGAGGAAACGTTCGTATCGATTATCGTTGTAGCAAGTGGAATCGGGTACCTCAGTTCAAATCGTGAATGGGACGGTTTCTATTTCCCATAGCGCCAATACCCTTGTGAAAAGCCTGAAACTAACTAGTCTCTCTCCAGCTACGGGTAAAATAGTAGGTCAGGCGGTTTTTAACCTAGATATAGCAACGAGACCAAGACAAAAAGTCTGAATTCAAAGCAATTATAGACATGGATAGGGGTGGACATCAGTGGTGCACCGTGATTAAACAAGATTACGGCACAGGTGACAGTGAGATAATAAAAACACTCTCAATATAATGCGACTCGACTTTTAGCAAAGACCGTGGAAGGCTGCTTTTAAGCGACTTTTTTAAAAAGATTGTTTTATTCCAGTCAAATAACCATTTTTTTACGAAATCTTTTTGTGTGTTAATTTTTTCCTAAATTTCTTCTCGAATTCCTCCATGTCACAAAAAACGCCAGCTCAAAAATCCAGAAAATTTCTCTTGTAGAAACGAGGAAAAAATTTTAATAGTTTTTTCAGAAGGAAGAAAAAAATATTTTATACAAAAACTGATCCTAGTTTTTTAACTCTTTATTTATGTTATATTTGCTTATCCATAGCATCCTACTGAAATATATACTAGAGTTTCTTCAAAATATTCCATCTCTTATCTTTTTTTCCTGGACATTGCCGGGTACCTCTACTAGTTGATAAAGGTTTTCTAACTAGGAACGAATTTTAACTGGTTTCTGTGTCTACTTTTACTTCCTTCTTTACTGTGGCTGTTTTAAAAAGTCATAAATTTAGCATGCAATATGGCGCAAGGGAAACCTGGATTGCTGACAACAGTTGGAAAGGTTAAAGAACACTCTGGCCGGTGAATTTAACTGGTTAACGTAAAGGTCGATAAAGGGCTTCTAAGATTAGACGCTTTCAATGGAGTATATTTGTGACAAACCTATAAAGGTTAATATCACAAAGCAATTCTTGGTGTGTAAATTTCTTCGGTCATTTTATCTTTTCAGGTGACTTGTAATGTTGTTGTACGACGGCAGAGTGTTATTATAAGCAATGACCGAGTAGACAAAAGAGTTGATAAAAGTGTATCTGGTAACTTGGTGGTTATGAGTTCAATTCCTGAGACGGTGTGCCTAAAAGTCATATATTCTAGTTCAGTGGAAGAGACAATGATAAGTTAGTTGTGTGGTACCGAAAAACCAAAAATAGCGGATTCATTCTAAATTAATTTATTGGTCTTTAGGCGCCCCTTTCTTCAGGCACTCGGGGGTGACGTAGTGGGAAACGTACTGCACTATGACATCGTAGTTAGCAAGTTCAAACTCAATCAAGATATTATGTTTACTTTTTGACTAATAATTCTTGCAAATTTATTAGTCTCCTTATCCCCACCCCCGCTATAGATGAAGAGCAGTAGTGGTATTATTTATACCACTACTGCTCTTCATCAAAGATGGCTTTAGCATTAAATTACCCAAAATGTTGATCTGCAATTATACAAAGAAACCAAGTCGAAAGCAATCTTCAGACAATCCACATGTAATCAACATTTAACGCAAACAAAAAGATTTTCAAACCAATTTTGATATTGTTAAAAAAAAAAAAAGGGTAGAGACAAAATTAAAAATGGCTTAATTAAATTTAACGTATTATTTATTTCTCTTTTATCGTACAGTACTTTATGAAAACTCAATGAATTTGGTCAGGAACTCATCAATCTTTTCAAACCAATAAAATACGATAATTATAATATTGTTAAAAAAGAGGTAGAGAAAAATCCATCCTTAAATTAAGCAAAAAAATCACCTGTTTTTGTGGACACAAATTTTGCTCTTGCAATGTAAATGGAGACCAAAATTGAAAGATTCGCCGATGATTATCTGGCGAGGTTTTAAATTTTAAAACAATCGTTGTTTTACGTCTCTGGACAAACAGGATTATTGAACAAATATTGACAAATTGTGGAATACATTGTTTGGGTATAAAAATGTGAAGATCATTAGAGTATGTAATCAAACATCAAACGTTCTGTGTGATTCTATTTTTCAATCTTTTTAATCAGAACCATGGTGGCACTCGGCGACCACACGTTTACAAGAATGCAAATGGTGAAATCATTATTTTTATTTGTAAGTTGTAGTTTGTTTTTTTATACTTCTACCAGAGCAAAGAATTCAATTATATTGTAATATTTGAAGAATAATATCCTTTGAGAAAGATTTGAATATGTGAATAACATAGTAATTACAACAGGCCTATTGGGCCCACAAACGTCGAAATCTACACACACACACACACACACACACACACACATATGTTCAAATGTCACTTGGAAGCCTGTGTCTCCAAAGAATAATTCATTCGTTGGTCTTACCAATACGATTCTTTCAAAACGTCTTACTATGAATCTTATTGATTATAAGTCTATGATTCAAAATCTTAAAACGCCACTCTTTCTCCAAATCCAAATTTCGAAAAATCTTTTTGAAAACACTACTATAATAGCACTCGGCTACATTATAAAAACAAAAACCCAAGAATTAATAGAATTAACTTCGAAAATAGTGACAATGTAGTGAAATTCCTAATATATATATAATATATATATATATATATATATATATATATATATATATATATATATAGCCTTAAAAGAACAGCAAATAATAAAAGAATTTGTATAAAAGAGTGCTCGACGAAAATATGGTAGGGCAAGCAGGCATAAAACATATATAGTTGAACTATGGACACTATGAAACAGTTACTTTAAGTTTTATGAGTTTCACACAATTTTCAGACGGAAATATCAGAAGATTGTGTAAAATACACAAAACTTAAAGTAACGAAACTTTTATTTCAATAATCATAATATATATATATATATATATATATATATATATATATATATATATATATATATATATATAAAGAGAGAGAGGACGAGGGGAAGAGACAGAGAAAGAAAGACACAAACATACTTCGTTGAAATAAGCAAAAGTGGAATCATTCTTATAATATAATAATATAATATAATAATAATAAAATGGTCGAGAAAAGCTATAGAAAAAAAGGATGGTATTATGGTTTAGAAGATTTTTCCAAAACTTGGTGAAAAGTTTTACCTCAATACACACACACACACACACACACACACACACACACACATATATATATATATATATATATATATATATATATATATATATATATATATTTGAATAAACAAGTCGTCCGACAAGTCGTCCGACAAAAATGGGCTTAATGTTTACTTATCCCTACTTGACAGTGTCATATAATCACTTTTTAAAATACAATACTCAGATGTGACTTATAAATAAAAATGAAAAAGCGGAAAAATACTCACTGTTTTTCGAACGATGCAAAAATGACCCCGTTGCAGAGAAATGGGAGTATCAGAGGAAGTGTGGAAGGAGATTAAAAAAACATTTTAGTGGCGTTAAATATCTCATCAAACTTATCCTAATTGCTTTTTAAAGTGGGGGAGGGTATTTGCTAGTTTTGAATACTAAATTCCTAAAATCAGAGTTCTTTCTCAACTTCCACTTATAAAAAAAGATTTGACATAAATTGGTAATAAATGAATTCAATGATTATTGGTGAAATTTATAAAATGCTCTAAATTGCTGTATTGGAAAAAAATGGTTGAAAAAATGAAATTTTCAAAGATCTTATTTTTTTCAAGGAAGCAATTAATTCCATAAAGCCTGAGTAGCAACGTACACACACACACACACACACACACACACACACACACATACAAACACACACACACACACACACACACACACACACATATATATATATATTATATACATGTGTTGAATATATATATAGTTGAATAAACAAGTCGTCCAACATATACATATATATATATATATATATATATATATATATATATATATATATATATATATGCGATTGACTGTACTGAAAAGGAGGGACGGGAGAAATATGGGTTTAAAACTAGGAAACACCCCCCCCCCCATATTAAAGAGATAGATAAGATTGTTGCACCAAAATCAAATCAAGAAGGTAAAAAATGGGAAAAATCTTCGGACATTACTAAACATAAAATCAAAACAAACAGTGAATATGTCCAAGAAGTGTGGTGGAACCTGCTATAAACAATTCGACAGATTGTTGCACCAAAAAGACTTATTGTCAGCATAGTTAGAATTATATATATATATATATATATATATATATATATATATATATATATATATATATATATATATATGCGATTGACTGTACTGAAAAGGAGGGACGGGAGAAATACGGGTTTAAAACTCGGAAACACCCCCCCATATTAAAGAGATAGATAAGATTATGGCTGAAATGATAGGAATGGTTAAGGAGATAATGTTTAGAAAATGCGCAACATACATTTTTCAGCAGAAAATGTATGAGGATATGAGGAGAATTAAGGAGTCCGACAGCATATTTGTAAAGTCGAATAAGTCGGGCAATTTGTACGAAATAGAAAAGGGAAAATATAAGCAAATGATGTTTAAGGAGGTGGTTAAACATTATAGGAAAGCACCACCAGATCTCGAAAAGGAATTGAATAGCGAGGCAAAAATGTTGGCGCATAGATTAGGTATTGTAGATAGAGTGGAAAAATACAATACCAAGAATTGTTTCATTACGATCAAGGACCACAAAAGTGATTTTAAGACTAATCCTGAATGTAGGCTTATTAACCCGACCAAAACACAAATAGGTAGGGTTAGTAAAATAATCGTCCAAGACATATGTGCTTCGCTTAGGATAGCATTAAATATTAACCAGTGGCGAAGCACAAAAGATTATATTAAGTGGTTTGAGGAATATGATAAGGATGATAGGTGTTCCTTTATCAAATATGATATTAGGGAATTTTACCCATCGATAACCGAAAGGGCAGTAGAGAGAGCTTTAGATTTGGCTAAGGAATATATGGTGATACCTTTAGGCAAGGTGGAGATAATTAAGCATTGTCGTAAAACATTGCTATATAGTGATCCAGGTAATGAGGATAGTATATGGATTAAAAAAAGAAGGTGGGAACTTTGACACACCAATTGGGGCATATGATGAGCTCGTGGGGTGTGTATTATTGCATAGTATTAATAAGATTGTGGACCCGGATAGCCACGGGCTTTATCATACTGATGGGTTGTTTATCGCGGATAAAAGCACACCGGAAAAATGTGATGGTATTAGAAAAAGATTGCATAGGCTGTTTGGCGAATTTGGATTTAGGTTAGATATGCAAACAGACCTAAAAATTGCCGATTATCTTGATGTTACTTTAAACCTATACAATGGAACTGTATCTCCGTTTAGAAAAAGGAACCAGGACATGCGTTACGTGGACATGGGATCCAACCACCCAATACAGGTATTTAAACACATACCTAAGGGAATAGAGCATAGGTTATCAAATAATTCCTCTTATAAGGAAATTTTCGAAAGAAGCAAGCAGGAGTATGAGGAAGCATTGAAGAATGACGGACATAGGATCAAATTAGAATATCGGGATAGAGAGGGGAAAAAAGAAGAAATAGACCTTGAAAAATCCTATGGTTTAATCCCCCCTATAACATGGAGGTAGTCAACAACTTAGGGAAAGAATTCTTTAAGTTGTTAAAAAGAAATTTCCCCAGTGGGAACCCGCTACATAAGATATTTAATAAGAATTGTGTTAAATTAAGTTATAGTTGCATGCCAAACATCAATGGCATAATAAACAGGAGTAATATAGCTAAACTAAGTAAAGAGAAAAATAAGGTGATTGCTAAATGTAATATTAGGGATAAGGTAAGGTGCCCACTGGAAGGCACCTAACAAGAATGTGTGGTGTATAAAGTGGAAGTATATAGTGATCCGGGTAATGATAGAAATAAAAAGGTATATTTTGGATCGACGCAAGGGGAATTTAAGACTAGGTACTATAACCATAGAACGAGTTTCTCCCACGAGAAATACAGGCATAGTACCACGTTATCTAGTTATGTGTGGGAGGTCAAAGGAATAGATCCAGTACTGAAATGGGAAGTAATAAAGAAATGCCGTAAATATAGGGCTGGCGATAGGGATTGTTTGCTTTGCATTGACGAAAAATTAGCAAAAGCGTCTTGTAAAAGTAGGGATATGTTAAACCAAAGGTCGGAGGTTTTAAATAGTTGTAAACACAAAACCCCCTTTTGTGTTTACAACTATTTAAAACCTCCGACCTTTGGTTTAACATATCCCTACTTTTTCAAGACGCTATTGCTACTCTATAATTAGAGATAGGTTTCTACGTATTTATACCAGAGGGGGGGGTTGGGGGGGGGGGTAAATAAAAGTAAGGTTTTTGTTCTTTTTATTTGTTTCTTTTGTTATGTAAATTTTAAGCTGGGTAGGTTTTTGGTGAATATAAAAAATGGTGTTTTCTCCTTTATCGTTGGTCGGTGTGAGACTCCCTGATGATCCGTTGAGGTGAAACTTTAGGAGGAGAATTCCGACTCGCGATTTAAGTTAATTTTGTAATTGGCTCCACTCGTGTTGAGCACTCTTGTAATTGTAGCATTGCAGCGTTTACGGTGGGTTTTATTTTTCTTTTGACCAACTGACTGCATATCTCTTGAATTTTTTCAACTGATGTGACGGGGTTGGACTTTTCTTTTTTTTTTCTTTTTTTTTTTTTTGGCCTATGATATTTTTTCCTTTTTCCCCCCGGCGGTGATTCGAGATATTTTTATCTCTTGTTCCTGGCGGGGTTTTTTTTTCTTTTTTTCTGGTAACCGTGAATGCTGGTAGATAGTAGATTTGTATATATATATATATATATATATATATATATATATATATATATATGTGATAAAAATAAGTGAAAAGGGGAATAAACCGAACACTGACAACGGATTCTTCAATATTTCATTCTTTATTGGAATTTCAGAAGTTCTATTTCCAATAAAGAATGAAATATTGAAGAATCCGTTGTAAATGTTTGGTTTATCCACTTTTCCACTAATTTTTATCATATAAATTCCACTTATATCACATTGAGTTTTATGTATAAATAGAGTTATTATATTATAGAGTTATTATTAACTGAATGCTTACGAGAATGTTATACATTTTATGATAATCAAGTTCTTTGATAATTCGACATGATTCATAACAGTAAAATCTTGAGTGATATTGAAGATAAGCTGCTATCTACAAATATTCGTGAAGCTGTTATTATAAACTTCATAGATATCTTTATTACCAACTGAAAAAATACTAACTTGGCAAAAACTTATGCGTTTGTGTGTGCGAGTATATGTGTGTCTGTGTGTGCATGTGAGTGCGTGTATGCGTGAGAGAGCGAGTGCGTGCGCGTGCAAATATCAAAACAGGAACCTGTGACCGTTTCAAACTTTTTGTGGAAACGATAAAAGTGAAACATCAAGGCAGCAAATAATAGTCGATGTTACAACAAAAAACAGATAGATTATATGACCAAACATTTTCTTCAAGAAAAGATAAGGTTTAATCTTTTCTGTTTCTATCGACTAAAAGAAAACACTCTTCTTCTGTTAAAAAGATCTTAAATTGTTGAGCCAGAGTTTCATTGGCATTCACTTTTCGGCTATTGATACAGATCAAACTAAAACATCTGGGGTTTTTTTTTCGGCAACAAAATCAATTCTGAACTTGGATATCATGAATTTTCATCAACGTGACTTCTTGGTATTTTTTTTCTCTTTGAACAGATCAAATCGATTTAGTTCTGCGTTCCTGATGTTCAACATCGGGAAGATTAGTAGAATGTCCAAAATGTTTTAGCTTTCATTACTGTAAAATGTTGATAAAAACATCAAAGGATTTCTTGAAAATATATAAATTATATATATTATGTGTGTAGGTGTATATTATTTATGTATTTGTGTGTGAGTGTTTGTGTATGTATGTTTGCACATGCATATGCATGTGTCTATGTGTTTCTGTGGGGGGGGGGGGTAAATTCATAGGTGGCCAATGAAAGTTGATATCTCAAATTTATTTCCAGTTGCAAAGACTGAAGGACAAATGAGTCCAGATTTTAAACTTTTTATATTTTTATGTATCATAACAGCACAGCAATGAAGATCTAAAGAATAAAATACCATTTTTCTCATCCAAAAATGAACGTTCCAACAAAATCTCAAAGAGAAATCTGATAATTGGCAAAACACACACACACACACATAGAAAGAAAGAAAGAAAGGAAGAAAGAAAGGGAGATCATCAATTATAAAAACTGTAAGGTTAGGTAAGAACTTCACGGCTGAGCTGGTAACCAACACACCTACTGTCATACATACAAGAGCTGCTAGATAATAATTATTCCGATCTAAAATGAATAGAACTTTTTAATATCAAATTTTTTTCTATGATTAAGAAAAATTCTGAAATGATGATCAAGTATGGTGAAATTTGTAACTAATTAGACCAATATGTTCAATGTTTCTTGACTCGAGGTCATTCTCTTCTTGGTCGGTACGAAAAATGTTCAGTATTAACAATATACATATATATATATTTGTGTGTGTGTGTGTGTGTGTGTGTGTGTGTGTGTGTGTGTGTGTGTGTGTGTGTGTGTGTGTGGAATGCTCTGGTTTTGTGTTAATGATGGTTTGACCCCCAAAATTTTCTTGACCACAGAATAATCTGGTGAGGAAATTGCAGTTTATTTCCAATATCTATCTATCTATCAATATATATATATATATATATATATATATATATATATATACTGCCAAATATATATTTTTTATGTATATATAAAAGTAATAAAGAATATTTTATCAAAAACTTTTTCTATGGGTGTTTCTATTTTTTATATATATTATACTGATTTATTATACGTCGACTTTCTATACTAATATGTATATATGAGTGTGTGTGTGTGTGTAGGTGCGTGTGTGTACGTGTTTTTTGACAAGGTTTCCCATAAAGATAAGCGAATGTGCTTTCCTCAGAACTGTTATGCGAATTTAATGTCAAAGACAAAAAATTAAACAGAATAACAACATCTTTCGTTATGTTAATAATAGTTGAATAAATCATCTGAAATTCTGTCTCTCTATAACATGAAGATCAAAAGAAAAACCTATTTCACTGGTTTGATTCGTGGGTAAAAATTTATGATCTTAAATAACTGACTCCTGTAACCTCGGCTGTCTTTATTATATTTGTGTCATATTCAGATATTTTTATTAGTTAAATCGGTCTGCGTGTGTGTCAGAATAGCAACCAACCCTACAGGTGACTTGCAGAGTACAAAATTCATTGCAAAATCAATGATTGAAAATAATGGGAAGCCAAACAATAAAAAGAACATGATTAATATGAAGTCGAATGCGTGTATAACTGTCTGTATGCATGTGAATTAATCTATGTTACGATGTTTTAAGTAATGCACATTCAATTAACATTATCGTCTTTCTTATATTGCAGATACTGTTGAAAGCTACATTCACATATTGATTTTTAAAATACCTTCAAAACATACACATATTAAGATGACTCATAGATAAATAATGCCAAATAGATTAATGAATAAGGCTTGATTGATAAATAAGGTCTCTGATCCTATAAACAATTTTTACACAAAAGAGAAGAATTCAAATAGTAGCAAAATGAAGCAAATTTATTTCTCCTAAGAATTACAAGTTTATTTTTTTTACCATAGTCACCATTTAGTACTGTTCATGCTACTAATTTTTTTCCTCCTGTCCATGAAGCTAGTTTCTGTTTTTCTTTTGATCCAGTTGCGCACAACATCTTCACGTTCTGTGGACATTTTTCACATCTTTACAATCATCACCAAAAATTCTTTTCATACGTCAGGATTTCAATTGAGGTACAAATTTCAATTGTCAAATGTTCTCTCATCAATTGCCGCTTTTTACGTAATTTGGCCGCAGTGCTCTTGATTTGGGAGCGCAATTACTCAATAGTGTCACACAGAAACTTAAACTTTGGTATTGCATGAAAAAGTTGTTTAAAACGCTCCTTTCAATTTGGTCAGAAATCTACTCCTGTTAATGAGGCATAGAATATACTAACTGTATCCTCTACAGAGGAGTAATACCCCCTCCCTCTAAATAAGAGGTGTCCTTGGTATGACACTAAACTGCATCTGGAGATATAGAAATTGTGGAGTACCCATCTATGGGTCAAATAGAACTTTTGAAAAGAATATTCGCATTCGATAGGATTGCGTACAGAAAAATCTCATACGGAACTCAACAAAAATATAAATATGAACATACAATCAACGGGATTCGTAACATTTGGCATAAAATAAGTGTTGAAATCAATCAATCAATAATGTGAAATCTCATGTTACCAAATCGAGGATCAAGTCAGTAAAAAGCGTGGGAAGTAAGAGTGACTTTCAAGTTTCTCCTTGTCTACCATGTTTGTAGACTTCAATAATCATCAATCAGACCTTCTCATTTTTTATCCTGCAGCAGATTTTGGCATGACAAACCAAATAATGGACATTTTTTTACATCTAAACAACTATCGCTCGTCCTTTTTTTTTTTTTTTTTCATACGTCTGTGAATTTCGATAACGTACATCCTAAATTTTCACTGATCACTACTTTATATGGAGGGGGTGTAATGACTAAAGTGGCAAAATGGCTGAAGGGCTGAACAGCAGCCTCGAAGTAAGTGAGTTCGAACTCCATTCACGCTATTACCTTCAATTGGGAATGGTAGGGAATGCTCTTATTCAGCCTCTTCATCTATGGGTTAAATCGTATTACAGGTGCTCTTCAAGATGGATTTGACATGTAGATTGATATGCCATTTTACAAAGAAACCGAAACTGCACTTAATATATAATGTAGCCTATTTCTAAATACTACTTCACAGTGAACTGATACTCAACTCTTTAGAAAAGAAATTTATTTACTATGTTATATATATTCAAACATATTTTTATCTTCACAATTAATTTCGAAAAACAATGTGATTTTTAAACGTTTCTGTCATCTGTAGTTTATATTTATGATTTAATTCTTTGCAATGATTATCTGCTAAGATATCTTATTTTGGTATTTATCAATTTTGATAAGCCAATTGCCAAAGGCCAAAATAGGCAAAGTGATTACTTTTATACGAAGGCAGAACACAATATATTTAAATTAAATATCCAAATAATACAACAATCGAGCTCAGAGAAAGACTAAATGTAATCAGGATAAAACAAATTTGGCCATATATTTTTGTATTATTAATCTTTTTTTTTTCTTTTTAATTCTATACTATATTTATTTTCAAATAATATTTACATGTGTTTTGTAATGAGTCAAAGCAAGAGAAAATGTACTTACTAGTTTGCTTAAAGATAGGCATGGAAATAACTTGGTTTGGTTTGGTTTCTTTGTTTAATGGCATATCAACCTTCGTGGGCTATCTAATGCCATAGCCATTCTTTTAGAAGTACAGGAATCGTAAACTTTAACCATTACTTGGGGAGATAAGGGAATTCTTACCTTTTACAAAGGTATTAGTCCGAAAGTGAATGTAATAGCGTGACTAGAGTTCGAACTCGCTGGCTACGATGTTAGAATCCAGTACGATAGCCACAACGCCAATGGGACATCACCAAGTAACTCGGATATTGAGAGATAAATTCGAAGGAATTAATATTAGGTTTGTGTGTTGTTTTAACTATTGACGTAAATGCTTTATAACTATTTTCTAAGAACTGAAAATGGTTTGAGAGATGAGTTTTTTTTTTCTGTCCACCGGGAATTCGTCAAGATAGTCTACAATGATGTCCTGGCCCAGTCGGCTGAGGCTGTAGAATACACCAACTGCATCTCTGCATAGGAGTAAGCCCTCCAACAAGTGTCCTGGATATGACACTTAACAATCTGATGCTAAAGCTCCAGTAATACTGGGGCTTTGTGGAATGCGGAGTACCCGTTTATTGCTATCGTTCCCAGGTCTACTCTGTCCCAGAGTGGTAGCACCTGATAGGGTCCTATCTATGAGTCAAAAAGAACTAAACTATGTACTTACACTAAACTGAACTGTTTAATGTATAAAAATTGATTTGGCATTAAATAACCTAAAATGGTTTGTATGTCACAAAATTAAACCAAACCAATGATTTTCGGATTCTTTCAGAAGAAATTGGGAAACTTGTAAAAAAGAAGAAATTCAAATCTTCGGTTGGGATTGCAGAGTTCGCCATTAGCAATATTTTGATTTACACCATTAAATTCCGATGACAGGGGTGGATTTTTACACGACTGGTAACTGCACAAGTTACAATATATTTTAGTCACTAGAAAGAATCAGTCACTCCACAGATTCCACGCAGTTTATATAGGGTCCCCCCTCATTCTGTGTTCTATTACCCACCCACGAGACAGGAAACCAGGAGTTAAAAATCCGGTTTCTGCTTTTGATTGATTGATTGATTTTCATGACATATCAACTTGTCGAAGGTTATTTTATTCTTCGACGTTAGAGAATTACGTTCATATTTACATTTTTGCGTACTTGTTTCCAAAGAGATTTTTTGCACTCAGTTCTCTTGAATACGAATAATTTTTAAACAGATCTATTTGACCCATAGACGGGACCCTAGCAGTTACAACCACTAATGATGATCTTGAGGTTTATCTATTTGACCCAGTGATATAACACTGACAGATAATACCATTCCGAGCGATAGTGTATCTGGGAGTAATGGCAATGAAGGAGTACTCCACACTCCCCGAATCTTCAGGACTAGAATCTCACCATCAGATACTGTTTAATGTCATACCCAGAACACCTCTTGGGGGCCTTTCGCCTGTGCAAGGAATAAAAGAAGCTTGTTCTATGCCTCGCCGACATGTTGACCTGGTTTTGAATTCACAGTTGTTCTCCTTCACTAGATTCCAAGAAAGATTAGAAAGTCTAGTTCTATTTATAATGTTGGTCTTTTAACGGCTCTATGTTTTTAGTTTAATAGTTTTAATAAACTATGTAAAATTTATTAAATAATTAGGAATTATATATGAGAATCATTTTATTGTTTATTCATTCTTGGAGTGAATATGGAAGTTGCTATCTTGATATTTTTATCAATAAAATGAAAAAAGAATTATATATATTACAGCATTATACATTGTTGTTCAAAAGTAAGTTCACCCTAACCATTTTTTAATAAAGATTTCATTTTCTTCTAAACTAAAGATACCAGAGTTTTAGTATTTTTAATGAAATTAATATTTCAATCAAAGCAAATAAGAGTAGGTATTATTTACTACGAAACTCAACAACACTGACATTCTGTAAGCAAAAATATAAATATGTAGCAATACAAAAATAATTAAATCACTTATAATAATTATACAATTTTATTTTTGGTTTTGTTCAATGTAGTAGAGATTGTTGAGAAAAAAAATCCGTAATTAGTCATGTCTTTCACGCATTCGTGTATAATACGAAACTTTCGACTTGGAAATTCGAGGGGAAAAAAAAACTCTCGTGCATAGTACGAATTGACTTTTGAAAATTTTAACAGCTAAATTTTATCCTAAAATTGACATTTGTCACCCGGTTATATATTTTATGTAAAGTTTCTAAACAAAAAAATTACGCAGTATTTAGAGCAAAGGCAAGGATAAGTTCACACGAAAATGTAAGAAATTTTCGTCAAAAATAAGTAGACAATAGAAGAAACAAATTATAAAAGGAGTGCAGTCACCGTGCCATAGTGCCTTAAATACTGGCCTCCGACATTGTAGGAAGCGAGTTCGAAATCCAGTCGCGTATAACATTTATTTTCAGCCAAATACCCTTTGGAAAAGCATGAACCTTCTTATTTCCCACTGGTATGGGTTAAATAGTGCCACTACAATTCTTCTACAAGGGTGGCTTTGACTTTGTAATGACCGATGAAGGTTGATATACCATTAAAATTAACCAAACGAAACCAAATTATAAGCAAACAGGCATTTCAGGTTATTTCTCTGTAGCGATATAAAACATAAATGTTTATTAAACATTACGTAGTTTGGATCACCGATATAACTAACTTTTGGTTATGCCATCACGAATATACGGAAACACATGGCCGGAAAAAAGTTAATATCTACTTCTCGTGTATAATACGCACCACTGGCTTTTAGGCTTTAAAATCTGAGAGAGAGAGAGAGAGAGAGAGAGAGAGAGAGTACGCATTATACACGAATAATTACTGTGCCTGATAAAATCAGTTTTTAATTTATATCTCACTAGAAATAATAAAATCCTAGGATATTTGATTTAGAATAAAATCAACATTCGATTAAAAAATAACTCGAGTGTACTTAGTTCTGGGCGATATTGTATTTCACCAATTCGTTTAATATTAGACTTGTTTGTGGCTTTTGTAAACAACATAAATAGTCTAGCAATACAATGACAACAAGAGTAGAACGACTGAATGAATTCCATCTTAGATTGGTCGACATTTGATCCATCAATCAGAACAGAGGTAGATCGATAACAAAAGGCGGGATAAGGCAATTAATACCGACTACATCAATAAACTGGAGAAAGAAAAATGGCGACTCTCTAATTACTACGTCTTAAGACTTGTACAGGCAAAGACGGCAAAAAATTCGAGATCCATTAGATGAGAAAGAGACGTATAGAAAGAAAAGATCTCTGAGCCGAATCTGAGAAGGTCGATTCGCAATAACAATCGAAGGACAAAATAAAAAGACACGGGCGAAAAATGGCGGTTTAATATTAACGATACAGAAAAGGGAAGGGTTTTCGATCAACCAATAGAAGCAATTTTAAGATATAACTGAAGAAAGATGTGTGTGCCGATAAAAGAAGGAAGGAAGAAAGCTTAATATACTTGTAAACGTCTATACACATTGGTTACAAGTAAAATACAAATCATTATATGTATACATATATAGATATATATACATGCACATACATTTGGAGGCGTACTAAGCATAACGAAAAGATCCAGTAAATACATACTTTACACATATATTAATACACAAAAGAGTCAAAAGAGTCCACTTGCCAATTTTCATCAAGACTGGACAATTAAACAGTGTAAAATATTGTCTCGATTTTAAAATGAAACTTATATAGTCAGCTAGTCAGTTAATTCAGATTTTACATGACTGAATTAACAATTCGTTGCAGGAAAGTTGAGAAGGATTATTCGAAGGATTATTTGAAGGATTATTTGAAGAAGCTGTATCTTGATATGGCTTTCTCGCGATATGACGGAAAACCAACAAAATCCGGTGAGTTTTTGAAATACTGTTAAGATGCTCAAGGTTTGTGATAAATCAGCTTTGACCTTGAAACCATGGCTGACCCCAGATAGATATTTTGTTGGCTGCTCAGCTTTATATTACGCTGAAATATATTTAGGTTCGGAATTTGAGAAAATCCTGTTTTAAAAAGTATTTCGACCAAATGTAAGTTTACATTTTATTATGGAGGTGTGAGTTGTGTAATGGTCATTGATTCGTAAAATGGAACAGGTGAGCCGAGCCCTACTTCGCATTAATACCTTTGGTAAAGGCATGTAACCATTATTTCTACTTTCACCAAGGTAGCTCGGTGTTGTTTTCAACATTGTTCACGCAACTAATACGACAACACTGGTACCAAACTGACGATATGGAAAAGGGAGATTTGTAAAAAAAAAAATACATACAATTTTTCTTGCTCTTTTCCTAGCAAAGTTGTATAAAAGACCGTTCGTTGCAACAAATCCTCTTCACTGATACTGTACTATGTTTTAAGCGGTACAAGAAAATGTGGCAAATGTCATAATTTTTGTATCTGATAGATGTTTAATGGTGATAAAGATTGGTGAGGAATCAAAACTAATCAACTCATTTTTAATGAGGATTGAAAACCTGAAAAAATTAAAAAATTAGTCTTACTACTTTCGAGACTCAAAAAATCAGTCTCATTACTTTTTAGATACTTTCTGTAAACAATTATTAGGGAAAAAATTCTGGGGAAAACAACTCTCTCGTGCCCTTTGTCTATTCTCTAATCACAAAAATCAAAAACCACCATTTGAAAACTGTTGAAAATGTGAGGAACCAGCTGAAGTTTGCGTCAGTTAAAGACTTTCAGCACGGTTTCCAGGACTTTGAACGTCTTTGCCAATGAGTGGCTTTCCATATCGGTTACTTTAAAAGAGTTAAAGTTGTTTTGTAATTAAGTCGATGATGACATTTTTTCACACAATTTCATTTCTTATTTGACCTGATCGTTTTCATTGTATCTGGAATTTTATGATCCGTCTGCCTTTTTATTCAAGAGACATTTGTCAACAAGTGAGAAATTCCTTACATGTCATCGACAATTGTGTGACTGGTTTAGAAGAAAAATATCATTGTAAAAAAATACATGACATAAATGACGGTCAGCGCGTGGACGATGCACTAAATAATCTTTGGTAAAAAGGCGCGAAAATAACAGTAATCAGTAAAGACACGATTAGAGAGAGAGAGAGAGAGAGAGAGAGAGAGAGAGAGAGAAAGAGAGAGAGAGAGAGAGAAATAGAGGCAGACAGAGGCAGAGAGATTGATTAGTAAGAAAGATAGAGAAAAATTACTAAGAGCAGAAGAAGAATTTTTTTTAATAGTGTTGATAGCGGGAAACAGAGAAACGGGTTTTGGTGAAAGAAAGAAAGAAAGAAAGAAAGAAAGAAAGAAAGAAAGAAAGAAAGAAAGAAAGAAATTGTTTTAAAAAGAAAGTGAAATGAATAAAAATCAACACACAAGAAAATTGTTCGAAAGAAATACAATACAAAATCTTTTTTTATAGCGAATAGAAAATTGACTGTATTAATTTGTAATCATTTTCTTAATATTTTCATATTCTGTATTATCTGTTATAATGATCCAATTAATTAGATGTACGAGAGGAAAATATGAAAGATGCCCAGTCTGGCCAAGAAGATAAATTGCCAGGAGTTATTTAAAAATTCGTCAATACAATTTAATGTGTTCATTCTGAAGTTCAGCGTATTAAGTTTCTCAGGTTTCTTCAATCTTCCATCAAATTCAATCAAGTTTTAACAGAAAAGTTATTTTCTTCCAATAGGAACAAACAAATTCACAACACGACCCCGTGTATGATCGTAATATATAAAAACTGAATTTTTGTCAGCGCAATAGCATTAAAATTCTCTGGCGTAGAGAATAAAATCACTTTCAGTTCAATTTGAAACGTAATAATTATGTGACTTTTTTGTACGCGGTCACCCTTAGCATAATTCCTCAAGGGAGGTTACCATTATCATAGGTTATTTCCTCTTATTTATTTATTTATTTATTTGTAATTAATTATAATATAAATTCTATAGATAGAACGTGACTCTACAACGAACTTAAAGATGCCGAAGGCAATTTCTACGAGATTTAAACAACTATTTAATATCATTTCATAATAGAAGGGATTTTAATTATGAATTTGTGTAAGAAATAATACTTGCTATATTATGAGAGTTTACGTGGGTTGAAAGCTGCTAATAATGAATTCATTCTTCATTACAGAAATAATCTGATAGCAACGGTTACGTTGCTGTTAAAAACAAGAAACAGCCAATGGTTATACGTCACTGGTAGCGAGGAATTCTGAAAAAATACAAAACAAACCTAGTTAATTAAGAACCTGGCCGACGCTTGAGACATCTTTGTAATTAGCTGTTTGCTGCTAATCTTCAGTTTACTGGGTGCTTCACAAACTTGGAATTTTACCAAATGTTATATATATATATATATATATATATATATATATATATATATATATATATAAGTTAGGATAGCGTAGACACAGAATCAACGGCACCTGATGACTATCAGTTTTTCGGTCATGCAATTATCAGACCAATGGACGAGAAAGCGACTGTCACTTGGCGCACAGGACTGTGTTTGCGCTATCCTAACATAGCTATATATGCTCTATCATCGATATTTAACACTCTTTATATATATATATATATATATAGTAGCAAGCATAAAGATCAGAACAATGTTAAGATAAAGTCTAAATTTGAAATGATTTTATTTTTAAGATTCATTGTACATTTTATCAACGAAAAATAAGGATATATAGGTAAATTATATAAATCCAAAATATGAAACTCAATAAACTTATTTTGATAAAGTCATGAGAATAATTATATAACATTCGAAAAAAATGGATGATCAAAAACATCAGAACTGTTGACAATATATATATATATATATATACAATGGCTATCTGAAGAGGTTTGTTTCTCATATAGAAGGACCAGCTGAAATAAATTTATAATACCCAAATGACGGCCTGCTAAGTTTTCAAATTATATAATATATATATATATATATATATATATATATATATATATATATATATACTGTTATGGTACCTACCTAAATGATAATAGACTATTCCTCTTCAATACTACTAGACACTCGGAGAGATAACCTACAAGCTGCCCATAGCTATTACGCATTGATCTACTCATTCTTTATCAGACGCCAGTCTGAACCATTTCTTGCTTATTTTTTTCTCTCATCTCTTGCTAGTTTTCAGCCACAGTTGCCTTTTCTTATCTTTAGACTTGACGCTTTTCTATAATCTCCAAAAACAACAACAGAAAACAATCTCCTCCAGAACTTCACCTTCTTTCCTTCTTGTTGCCTAAAGCAATTATGGAGGAAGAAAACATTAACTTCCATCCAGATCTGTTCCACAAGCCTCAAAGACCTGGAAGCCACCCCTAAGGAGCCGGAACAACCGGTAGCAATAATACCAACGCCAAAAGAATTGCCAGTGCTACTGGGTTCCCAGGAATCATCTCACACAGCTAGTTCTATCCAGCCTGGACGAAGGACTTCAAATAACAGCAACTGCCCAGCAACGCCAGTCTCCAGGACCATAAAAGGAAAAACAGCTGAAGATTACAAAAAGGACAGGGTGGGCAAATATGTCCCATACTTTCAAGGCAATATCATCTTGCCTATCCCGGACCTGACGGCGGCCTTGGAAACTAAGACCCGGTCTCTTATAGTCACCGACTTAAGAACAAGGAGACTTGCTGGTTTAAAATGGAATCTTTCGGGGAGCTATTGAGAACTGCCGGCATCCCATGTCAGTAATTTTGCCGGCGAAGCTACGCCACCTGGGATGTTCTGCTGCCCTCGGAGGACCTAGCATTAAAACTGGCTGGGAACAACAAAACAACGAAGTTCTTCCGGCTCCAACCCGAATACAGTGGAAAACGGACGATAAGGGTGACCGTGTGTAACGTCCCTATTAAGTTAAATGGGGACGTCTTCGCGGCCTATCTGAGTAAATACGGCAGCATGTAGGCGGTAACGCCTCTGAAATCATCTGATGGGACGGCACGCGGTGACTAAATCCTTATGGTCTGTCTGGATAAAGAAGGCTTCCGGGTCATTCCCCAAATCATTTCCTATGAGCAACAACAAATGATGGTAGTTGTCGAAGGCAGGAGGCGGCTTTGTTGGGTCTGTAAACAGCTAAGCCACATACCAAGAGCCTGCCCTCAATAGACGGATGCCATCAAAACCACCGGCACAAACACCAGCATCCCACTCAGCACCAGAACAACCACCAGCATAACTTCAACTGAAGCCTTGGAACCTGAGGTCCATCCAGACAACCAAGAAAAAGGATGGACCCTGGTTACAAGAAAAAAGAAGACAACATCTTCAGCTACAAAACCAGCAAAAGAAGCAAGAGCAGCGACAACAACAGAAGCGATAACAACAGAAACTACTACAGTCCCGGAAACAACAACTGACTCTGCAACCACCCAACCTTCATAACCCCCCCCCACCAGAAAACCAAAAAGAAAGGAAAAAAAGACCATCGAGGGAGAACAGGCTGAGAATATGGAAACCTTAGTGAACTTAAAAAGAAGAGAGAGAGTGGAGAAATACAAGCAAAAAATTGTGTACTCAGCCCAACCCCCCAATAGAAAAACTAGAAAAACAAACAATGAGAAAAAACCCTAGCAAAGTCCCCTTCTTCTGCACAGTGGGCAGCCCCACAACGCTCTCCTGAAAAAGAAAAACATTTCCAACCCATATTTGTTCAGGGGTACACGCATGGTGACCACCTTCGTTCGTTCGGCTTCCAGCCGAACGAAGAAAGGTCTTTTTCCTCATGGTGTGTCCCCATTTATTTGTTTCCCTCCTTTTACAGATCATTAAAGCTGAGGTACCCCCTAGACGTCAGAGGCTTGCCAAGAGACGCCCGAGTTACAACTGAACTCGGCACTGGACTCCTGAGGCATGCAGTCGGCGTTCTCACCCTCGAGGATTTCCAAGCGGTAGTCGACAGCGCGTAACGTAAGTTGGTTTGATGGCTCTAAACCTTGCCACTTTGAGGATTGAGGGATCCAAATAAATTTGCGCGCTTACTTAGTAAACTCTCGAACCTCAGTGTGGATGCTACTGTGCAAGAGACTCACTTAACTTGTGCTGCAGACTGCTGGGTGCTGGAGAACAACTATGTTGTCCTTTCAACGTACGGCAGCAGTAGCAACGTTGGGGTCTTTTTGCTAACTAGACGCTGCCTTAAGGCGGGACCGGCTGGTTGTTACCGATGTTGCCGATTAAAGTTTCGAGTACCAGGTGGTCGCGGTTTATGCGCCCAATATCGCTGTTTAGAGGGTTTCCTTTTTTCGGCGGCATTCCTCGACAATCTGAAACAGATTATTTTAGTAGGTGATTGGAATACGATCCTTGATCCCAAGATAGACAAGGTCGGAAGGAGAGCTAGAGGGTCAGGAAGGTGTGAAAGCAGCCTCATCGATTTTATGGCTCGCCATGACTTGGTCGACAGGTTTCGTCTGGATCACCCGGGGAGGGAGATGTGGACGGGGCAAGATAGTTCACCCTCTGTCCGTACTAGATCCTATCAGGACAGTGCGTTCGCTAGAAGTGCTGACACTTATTTTGTTAAGTGTCCCACGTTCCACTATGTAGCGCAGACCGACCATAGGCGTGTTAGGGTCAGTCTGCGGTTAGCTGATAGGCCTAGTCTAGTTGGCTACTGGAAGTTTAATACCTCCTTACTGGAGATACGGGACTTCTGGGACCAGCTGGAATCACTAGTTCAGCCGGCATTAGTGGGGGCAGTTACTGGGAATTAGTGGTGTGGACCTCTAAGACATAGGTCGCCAGCTCAAGATAGTACCAAGATGGCAAAATCTTTACAAGATAAGCTACACCGGGCAGTGGAAGCGGGGATTTCCTAGCCATAGGTTTAGCTAGGCGGGACCTTGAGTGTGAGGTTAGCGATACGTAGTTAAAAAGGGTTCTCAACGAAGCCGTGAAATGCAATGCGTTAGCGTGTGAGGAAGAAGTACGAAGGTTCCCCTTTCGGTATATCAAATCGGTCAAGTCCCCAGACGGACGCGTCCTCGGCTCGAATCGTGAGATGCGTGACGCCTTTCGGGCGCACTTCCGTGATCGCTTTGCTTGTTGTCCTGACCTCCGCGTTCAGGTGTTTCGTTGCTATTTAGTCGAGTTCTCTCGCTTTCGGTAGGTTGAAGTGGCTAGCCGCGAGGGTTTGGTTACTGAATGCGAAGTCCGTGATGCGTTGAAGCTGGTCGGCCTCTACAAATCGCCCGGACTTGATGGTTTACCACACGAAGTGTACTTGAGGCTGCTGCATCTGTTTTTTGCCTATTCTGACGGATATGTTTAACCATTGGTTCACCCAGGGAGCTATCCCTGGTACCATTACCAAGGGCATGATCACATTGCTGAAGAAAGGTAGCTGGCATGTTTAGGAGGAGCTGCTTAACACAGAGTTAAAGATTTGGGACAAGGTCTTAGGGAACCTTTTGCAACTTGTCATAAGTGATTTGATCGGACCTGAACAGAACTACACTGTGAAGGGAAAATCGATCCAAAACAACTTGTACTTGAGGGGTTAGAAGACAGCATCGAAGCCGAACTGATCAATTTAGATCAGACCAAGGCTTTCGATAGGGTTGACCATCGGTTCTTGGTGACTGTTTTGGAGACTGCCGGATTCCAACCGTAGTTCCGCAAATGGATTAGCATGGTGTACCACAACCAGCAGGTGAACGGGAAACACTCGGAGGCGTTCGCGATCGAAGGGTCGATCCGGCAGGGTTGCCTCCTGTCTCCTTTTCTCTATGTCCACGCTTCGGATAACTTCAAATGCTTGATATTCGTACGAGGACAATTTCAACAAAAGATGCAGAAATTAGGCGCAGAATACTAAATAAATTGGAGAATGAGCCAAATACAACTTTACAGTTGATTGCTGAGGATTGTCAAAGTTATGTCAGTGTAGAACGAGATTCTAAAAAAAAATGAGGAATCTGGTTTTGCTCACATCAGAAAAAGACGCTACAATAAGAAACAAACTAAGTCTCCCTCTAAAATTAAAGAACCGAAACAAAGTCTTCTGCTAAAAGCAATGAATCAAAGAACAAGCAAAAGTATTTGCCCCCCTAACCTATGTTCCGAATGTGGAGCTCTACACTGGAACAAAGATTATACTTTCCTAAATAAGAAATGTTCTATATGTAACCGAGTCGGACATAAAAGATTACAGCTATTGTGCATAAATGTACATCACGGATTATATAAATTCGAGCGTTTACCGTTCGGGGTCAAGATTGCGCCAGCAATTTTTCAGCAGGTGATGGATACTATGCTGAGTGGTCTTGACTTCGCGGTTGCTTATTTAGATGATGTTCTGATGAAAAGCAAAAGCATTATCGAACACAAGGAACACGTCCACAATTTCTTTTACTAAGATTCAAGATTATGGTTTTAAACCAAATGTGATTTTTTTCATGGAAAAAATGAAATACCTGGGTCACATTATTGATAAGGATGGTAGAAGACCAGACCCTGGACGAGCTGTTGCAATTAAAGAGATGCCAAACCCGATAATATAGCTTCATTGCAGAGTTTCCTGGGACTAACTAATCATTACCGGATATTCATATCGAATATGTATGATTTGCGTGCCCCCTCAATGAATCGTTAAAAAAAGACAAGCCCGGGGTTTGAATAGCAGAATGCCCGGAGACATTTGAAAAAATAAAGAAAATACTGACGTTAGACCTATTTCTTACCCATTATATTCCAGATTTGGATATTATAGTGGGTAGCGAAGCTAGTTCGTATGGTGTAGGGGCATGCATTCTGCACAAAATGACTGATGGGACAACTAAACCGATAGCTCATGCGTCGAGAGCTTTGCTTCCTGCGGAGAAAAATCATTCATAAATTGAAAAAGAGGTTTTGGGGATGATATCTGCAGTCTTAAAGTTTCACTGTTTTATGCATGGTTGACACTTTACACTACAGACTGACCACAAGCCATTACTCGCCATTTTTGACTCAAAGAAAGGTCTGCCTATTCACAGAGCCAACAGACTGCAGAGATGAGGTACAATCCTGCTTAATTATAATTTCAAAAAGAATGTATCAACCATCGAATAAATTCGGCCATGCGGACTATCAAGGCTAATTCCCAAATAAAAAGAACCACTTGAAGACACTGTTATTGCTTCTCTTCAATCTGAAGGCGAATCAAAAACAACCCTTTGCAATTCAGTTAGGAAACTCCCAGTGACACTTGATCAAATTAAGCAAGAAGCTCTCCCCGATGAGTATATCAACCGGATAAAGACAAAATTTTGGAAAAGGACCAGTGTACTACAGACGTTTTCTCTACATGCGACGATTTGTTACTTTACAAAAAACGCGTCATGATTCCGTCGACATTGCAGGAACGTATTTTGAAAGATTTTCACGCTGGCCACCCAGGGAGTAATAGGATAAAAAGTCTGATGCGTATCAATGTCTATTGTCCAAACATGGACAAAGATATTGAAAACGCAGTCAAACTATGCAAAGGCTGTGCCCTGGCTGCTATTAGATTCAACCCCTAGCCAAAGACAAACCTTCCATGGTCTAAGATACACATTAACTTCGCTGGCCCGCTGGAAGGATTTTACTTCATTGTAGTCGACAGTTTTTCAAAGTGGCCCGAAGTACATATATATAAAAACCCAACCACTGAAATCACCATAAAATTTCTTCATGAACTGTTCGCAAGGTTTAGTGTAGTAGACATCATTGTGTCCGACAATGGAAGCCAGTTTACATCAGGAAAGTTTAAAGATTTCTATGAATCATATCAGATTGACCACGTCACTACCGCCCCGTTCCATCCACGGTCTAACGGACAGGCTGAACGATTTGTGGATACCTTGAAAAGAACTTTGAAAAAAGTTAGGGCTATCCTTGCGGCATAGTTCACAACTGAAAGGACATTCATAGTTTGAATGACTTTTAGGCTTTGTTCCCGTTAAACTATCAATTTTTATCCAAAATATCCTCACGGGTTAAGAGGTCAAAATCTGATAACAGAGCACAACAACGAAACAAATGTCAAAAATCCTTTCAACTTTTTTCTCATAAATAATGTCAATTTTACAGACATGGATTGTAACCAAGTATATATATATATATATATATATATATACACGATTACCATTAGTAATTGTTACTCTTTCAGAAGTTATATTTTGAGATGTTTATGTATTAATTTGTTTTAAGTAGACAAAGGTACGATAAATCCAAGAATGTATGTCTTGTAACTATCAGTCTATTCACACCGTGAGAAAATGAACAAATTTTTATCGAATGTATGAAAAAGATGAGATAAAAAGTATAGACGAGGTGCAAATACAAATGATTATATCTCAGTGAATATCTACTTTAGACTAATAATCTATAATACGTTAAAATGGTGTTAATTAATTTGATTAATTCACTTTCTCATTATATTTTTTCTTTATTCAATTCGGTCAAAGTCAAAAGTTCTTAAAAACTATTATACTTTATCTATTCTCCGTCCCACCACCGGACAAGTACGGTACAAGGCCTTTTTTAAAGTGCGTCCGTAAGCTGCCCACACGCGTCCGGCAAAATCCTAAAATACCTTTCGTCCCGTCGGCACCCCCCAAAAGGGGCGCTTCAGAGGCCAGGAAACAAACAACAAACAATTGGTAAAACAATTGGTAACATTTGGATTTATCATACTTTAATCTATATATTCAAATCATAAAAACATAAAGGGGTCACAGCTCTTGGGCGATACCATAAAACATAAAGGGGCCACAGCTCTTGGACGATACTATAAAAACATGAAAGGGTCTCAGTTCTTGGACGATACGATAAAACAAAAAGGGGCCACAGCTCTTGGATGATACTATAAAACCTAAAGGGGTCACTGCTCCAGGACGATACTATAAAACATAAAGGGGTCACAGTTCTTGGGATATAAAAGATAAAGCCAGATAAGTGAAAAGAGATTTAACAATTAAATATTCTGAAGTTGACATTCTCCTGTGAAAATTTCAAGAAGTTTTTAAAGGAATATTTATTAAGTTAATTAACACTTATTAATTATTATTCCTGACTTAGTATTAATACTATGGAAGAATTTAACATCTCCAGCTTGAAGATTTATAATAATCTTAATTAATATATAAGCTTGTCTTATGTCGTTAAACCATATGAAACACACTGATCCAAAATTTATTGTCGTTAATAACATTATTAGATTAATTAACTAATTAATACATTAATATTGAATATGATTCTGAAATGATATAACAATTTCTTTTTCATCTTTTGCATATTCTCTATTCCCAGCATGGATCTTTCCACCATTATCTCTTTGGTAACCATGGACAAATCCATAATGGAAATATTGTTTCGTGAACACATCCAAAGCGAGGTATTTCTGGAGCGGAGTGAACTGAAGGCCGTGAACTTTGTGTACCAAAAGTAAAGTTCCACTTAACCAAACACGTTACAAGGTTCACAGACAATAGGTAGACCTATGCAGTGGTCGAGTGGTATCGGAGAGATCGGAAACAACCTCTCAGAAAAGGCCGCAAAACATCGGATAAATATGCACAGGTGAACAACCGTAAGTATTCGTGTATAATTCGCACTAATAATTTCCCATATTTTCAGCCAAAAAGAAGGGCTAAATATTAACCGAATTCGATTTTTTAGTTTTTTAGTTTTTGTTATTAATTCATTCATTTATTGCGAACAGTTATATGGTTTCAAGTAACTAATGATAATAATCCTTAGTAAACAATTACTTTCAATATTTTCCATATGAATAATTTGCAAAGTTATATTATCTTAATTATTCATATCTAAATCTAATGATTTCCCAACAGATGTTTTGACTCGGGTGAAACCCAAACATACTACTATTACTACTACTACTGACAAAAAAAAGAATGACTTTAGCATTAAAAAAAACAAGAAGGGTTCCCATGTAAAATCAACAATGGGTATCTAATCTCAGTGATTTAAAAAGAAGAGGAATGCTCTTAATTTGAAGAAGAAATGCACGTTGCCAGATTTATTCCTATAATAAGTATGATACGCGCTTTATTTTCCAAATTCTTAGCCTCAAAGTTATTGATGCCAGAACAAAATATTAACTTTTTCTTGTCACGTGTGTCCTCATATTCTGGACGGTATGACCGAAAGTAAATTATATCTATTGTCCAAACAAAATATTTTGTCTTTTTTGCTTTGTTTGGTTTTGTTTTTTTGTTTTTTTTTCTGTATTCACATGGATATTAAGTAGATTTTAGTTTGTTTCTTTGTTATCCGTGCTAAAGATGAACTTCATGGCAGTAATGTCTTGTTTTATTTTTCACCCATAGAAATAGTCATTATCTACTGGGATATGTTTCTTTGTAATACTTTTTCTCTTAGTGAAATCTTATTTTCACTGCAACTTTGTTGCATTTTTGTCTGAACATAGCCGTGCGTTTTCAATAAAAACTCAATAATTTTTGTTTTCAAACATAATGTAATCTATATAAATTCTTATTTTTAATCAATACAAAGTGGCTAAAACGTTGAATAAATTTAAGTTAAATTCGGCAGCTACAATTTCTAAAAAGTCCCTGCGTATTATACACGAATTTCATAGCATAAAGTTTGGTGGGTACCGGCTCATTGACCTAGTGGATAGAATGTTCGCCAATGACCCGGGAGACCAAGTCGCGTCATACCAAAGACTTAAAAAATGGTACTTGATACCTCCTTGCTTAACACTCAGCATTATAAGATACGAATCAAGGGTAAAGTGGAACAGTCCGGAGGAAAGAGTAGCACCCTCCCCTACACCTCAGTGTAGCTATTGAAAAGGGAGCCTTCGACTACGGTCGCCAACTTTACTTTTAATTTGCATATAATACAAGATCATTTCAAGAAGTTCAAAGCCCCAACCAGAAAGAAGAGCCATGGCTGAACATTTTCGTCATAGCAACACAACAAAAACCAGAAAAACTAATTCAGATTTCTGTTTTAATTTCTATGTATATGAGCCCCATACAAAGATGAGCGGTGTGAGACAAATCTAAAATCTAGGCGAAACTTAGAATTTTTTAACGACCCCCATTCACGAATATGTACAGTATTTTGCTGTCAAGTCCAAATGCCATTCTGATTGTTTTATAGAAAATCAATTACAAACTTCCACGTCCAATTAAAGTTTATATCAATTGATTCGAACTTAAGGAAATTATTTGATGTCCGACAGAACTCATATTTCTTCAAATACTTGTTCTATTGATTGTGTCCATTTCAGGCACGGCCTTGTGTCACATTCTCTCTCTCTCTCTCTCTCTCTCTCTCTCTCTCTCTCTCTTGAGAGAGAGAGAGAGAGAGAGAGAGAAAGAGAGAGAGAAGAGGTACTAGAACAATCCTAATGAGGGTACTAATCAGAGTTAATCAGTGCATAATAACATTTTTTCTAGTATTCTAAAAACAAAACCAAGTGTTGGCTTCTATGAGAAAACAAGTATTGCAAATATCTGAGCGATTGATAAAGCTAAAATTGATTATCCATATTTCCCCTCATTTTCTCCGTTTCCCATCAAAAACGACCATTTTCATTGTTATATTGAAAGTTAGTAACAATGAAACTGAAAATTGAGTTCGTGACGATTGGAATTCAGCAACAATTTGCTTATTAAGCTTTGCTAATTTTTTAATAAAACTAGACCAACCCCGAATCTGTTGGGTTTCCGTTTGAACAGTGATATCGGTGATTCTATTTCGGAAGCAGTAAAAGATTATGATTAGTATTTCATAATCATATTGAGAATTTGAATGATTAAAAAATTACATTCAGCGCCAATGTAAACCACTCACTCTTATCATTCACCAACAAATTGAACTACTTTATTTTCTAAGTCAGACTATTGTAACTGTATTGCTCTAAACACAATCTTAATATGATATGCCATTTGTGTTGAGTCATATTTACATACAAATATAAGAATTTCAGTAATATATAGATTATCTGTCTGCTAAGATATCGACGACAGTAAAAATGTTTCATTTAGTGATAGTGATAGTGTATAATTGAATCAAAATGGCAGCATTTAGACGTCTATAAAGAGAAAATAGACGATAGAAGAGAAATGACAAAAGGTTAAGAAATATTCAATTTTTAGGATAAATAAATGAAACGAGAAAAGAAAATTAATTTCATTAAATTAGTTGATTTAATATCCTTAACCCGGTAGTATTTTCCAAGACTACTTTGATGATTAGTTGGCTTTATGGCATGTCAACCGGAGATGAGTTATTCCTGTCTAATACAAGTAATTTATATATATATATATATATATATATATGGTTTCTGCTAAAACTACTTAATAATAATAATAATAATAATAATAATAAGAAGAAGAAGAAGAAGAAGAAGAAGAAGAAGAAGAAGAAGAAGAAGAAGAAGAAGAAGAAGAAGAAGAAGAAGAAGAAGAAGAGTTACATATCTCACAAAGTTATGCAAATAATTTGTACACAATTGTATTATTTCAAGTATTCATATCAATTACAAATAATTTTCAGACAAATATATTTGACGCATAGATAAGACGCTAGAAATACCACTCCAGGTCAATACAGATTTGGGAATAATGGCAACAAAGTGATTACTCAACACTTTTGCTTCCGGTTAATGCATTGAAGAGCTTGGCTTTAGAGGACTGTTCGCTTAGGCAGCATCTTCTTCTTATCTAAAAGGGCAAAAGTTAGGTTCATTGCCTGATACCTGAGGCGCCTCCTATTAGGAGGAAGGTGATGATAACCAAGCTTTAGAACTAGAATAATACCAGGGGATGCCTCGGACACACCATTTTTATATAGACTTAATTGTTCTGATACGACATAAACATTTAAATTTTATGAGTAAAAGGTTTTAATTTTATATTGCGAAAACTCACACGTGATTGAACAAGTGAAACAGAAATAGTAAATAACTTTGCTCAAAAAGAATCTTGAGAATATTGAAGGACAAATTGAGTATCGTAAATCGAAAAGCAGCTTAATGATTACGTATTTTTTTCTACTTTTCAAATGTGCTATGATATATATAAGCATGATATAACCGACAAGGTCTGATATGCCATAAATTAAAAGCAAAACAAACCAAACATGAAACTTTATTATTATATTCCATCAAAATTTAACCAAGAACTTTCTTCACGATTTTTTCTGCATCAACTTTTTACTTGGTTTCATTTGGCTTACAGTCTGTGTAATTGTTAATTCTAAAAGCAATAGAGAAAAAATCTATAGATTATAAGTCACTGAAGTTCCAATTGATACCTACTAGCATGGGTAAACAGAAAAGAGACAAAGAAATCATTATGTCTGCTTTGAAGAACTAATGAGTAAATCAGGATAAAATGGGGATTTTTATGACTTCCAAGATTATGTCCCAAATATGACCAAACAGTTCATGCATCGACATTTTAGAACCCCTCTCTCTTTCTCTCTCTCTCTCTCTCTCTCTCTCTCTCATTCTTTATATAAATATCCTTTCTCCACTATTTTTCCATCCATTCTGCATTTTTCCATTCTCTCTCTCTCTCTCTCTCTCTCTCTCTCTCTCTCTCTCTCTCTTTATTCCTTTATCCTACTCACTCAGTGTTGCAATTTTTTCACTCTTTTTCTTCACTTACCCTGGTACTTCCCCTCCTTCTTCACTATCCCTCTCCCAATTGTCTTTACTCCCTCCCTGTTCCACTTTTCTCCCTTTCTCCTTCTGTCTTCTCCTCTATTTCTCTCTCACTTCTTTGCCCTCCCTTCCCACTTTCTTTCTCTCGCATTCATTGGAATAAGTCTTCTATATTTATCCCCATAATAATTATTCTTCCCCAACCGGATAAACATCTGCAAAATCTTTTCTTCTTTTTTACTTTTTTTCACAAACTTTCTCAGTTGGACTTAGCATTCAAGTAAAATAATACGCCTGTTCCAGTAAAAACAAAAAACAAAGAACATTTAATTCATTGATCATTTCTACGTTGTCATTTTTATCATTCTTGATGGTTCTTTTTCATACACTTTTTATATAGGAGCTTAAAGGCCGCCTTTGATTCAATGTTAAGTTACATCCTATTTATATGGAGACGCACATGCTGTAACGATTATCGTCATAAAAATGTTCTCAGTGAGCCAAGTTTAATAACTGGACGAAACTGTTAGCGTTTCACTTTTGCTAAATCCCATTGTGAAATGTATGAATCTATCCCTTCTCCCTTCAGTTATGAGTAAAGTATAAACTGGGCTAGTTAGTCTTAGTACAGCAAGCAGTCTCGGAAAAAACTCTCTGAATTCAAACCAGTGGTTCTCTGATTAGGAATTGGTGCTTTATTTCATTCTGCCTGTGATGTGGGAATTGGATATATAGTTCCTATTTACAAAATATCATAATTGTTTGTCATTGGAGGTAAATCAATAACTGAATCAATAAGAGAGGATACTTATCAAGTCAAAAGAGGATTTAAGTTCGAATCTTGCAGAGAACTTATCTTTCGGTATTTCCAATTCGCGCTGTATCCTCGTTGTCTTAAATGGATGACCCAAACGATTCGCAATAAAAGAAATGTAAGAGCATATCCATGAAACTTGATAACAATAAAGACTGACTGACAAATATGGTGAGAAAAATTGTTAAGTAACAAGCAAGTTTACCGACAGATGTGTGCACAATTAAAAAGTGATAATTATTGTCTGTTGCCATTAACTTCATTTGTTTCTTTTCAATGCTCTTAATCCAACACTTCTTCATTACTTACACCTCCCTAACGGCAGACCTTAAAATATACTGACTGTATCCCCACTAAAAAGATGGGGATTCCTGGTGACGACACTAAACTGCATCTGATGGTAAGGTTCTCGTACTGGAGATCTGAGGAGTGTTGAGTATTCCTTCATTGCCATTACTCCTTGGTCCACTATGACCTAAGGAATTTATACCTGAAAGGGTTCCATATAGAAGTCAAATAGATTTGTTTAAAAGTTATTCATATTCGATAGAACCGTGAGGAAAAAAAAACCTTAAACAAATACACAAAAAATGTAAATATAAATGTAAAATAATCACGATTCCCTAACTCCAAGGCATAAAATAAACCTAGATGGGTTGACATACCGTTATAATCAATCAATCATTAATCACATTCACTGAAAATTTGAATAAATGTTTGGTATACAACTTAATTATGAACTTAAAAAAAGAATAAAGCAGATTAAAATGACCTAAGAACTATTTCGGCAACCCCTTCATTTTCAGGGGTAAATCCTTAGCAAAAACTATGAATGAAACCAATGCTTACCCCATAAAACCCATGAAAGAAAAGAGAAAATATAAAAAAAGGTTTCAAAATTCAAAAAAGACAGCAAAAGATTATAGGGAATATCCAAATACTCAACCCAAATTTATTACTAAAATTAACCAATAATGGGAAAGACAAAATTATATGTTTCCAAATTTTTAGACTTTTTAAAAATGTGAACGATTAAAAGAAGAACCTAATGGGAGAAAAAATGTATGTGTCTCTTATTAGATTCAACAATGTTTTAAAAACATCTTGATACCCGGATAGAACTGGTTTCCGGATGTTTATAATGATTTCCTCCAAAATATGGACATCGTTTATAACTCGCGCTATACAAATGCGATTCTCTTGGCAAAAGATAATTTCATGACGTTAAAATCAATCAATTCATAAAGGAAACTAAAACATTCATTTTTATTCCCGAGTAAATTTTTTGCCAAGAATTAACATAATACAGCGAAAATTTCAGATAAAAATTCAGTTAATAACTATGTTGGTCTACAGTTTTACTTTTATAAAATACTAGATAAATAGATTACGAGGTAAAAAAAAAACAAAACACAGACAGCATGTGAAATGTGGGTCTACGTTTGGTCCATTTCCAAAGGGTGTCCCCTATCAATTCTTTGCTTAATTTTTACAATAAATATTCAATATTATAACGTATATCCTGCCATGGGCAACAACATTAGCATAATCTAATTCATGTTCATGAATAAAGGGTTCGGTTTAAAATTTCCATGAGGTTACCAAATATGACAGACAACTGAAAAAGAATGAAAAATTAAATGGCCAAAAACATAAATATAACAACTAAGATGAGGGACATACATCCTAATCGATCAATGTATATGAATCCATATGAGTAATTCTGAAAGATTGATTATCTTTTCAATTTTTAATAAAATCTTATTTCTGCAAAAGACTGCTGAACAATACTAATTTCACCAAAGTTTAATCTTTAAATTTTAATTATTTCATCTTCTCTCATTTTTCTATTCACACGTTTCACCAATAAATTAGATAAAACCTTTTCGTGGTGCAATAGTTAACAAGCTGGTCACGCAATCCAATTTCTAGAGAGTTTGAACCTCACTAGGTGTCACATAATTGCGAACATGCACCAAATGTCAGTCATGATAAGTTTTTTGCAACGCTACGTGTTTTTATTGAAACGATTAATGAGCTTGACTAGAAGACCTATGCTAGTGAGTTTGATTCTCACAGAGGCCCCATATTTCTAGCCCTGTGCCAAACTAACATATAACCATAAAACATAAAGTAAATGTGTATGTAATTAGAAAGAAACAAAAAGGAATTGTTTCATATTTCTCCTTTTCTTTCTCAACTGCATGCCAAAACAAAGTCATTAGAAACGAGCCACATAAACACAGATTTTGTTCACTTGTTTCTAACTTTTTCTTGCCACAAGGACACACACATCCTGTTTAAAAGCGCTTCCCCATCTTCCCCATCCAAACACTCATGCAATACATGTAAACAATTGCCTACTTACTTGTGCACCATTCATTCATTCTCTTTTCTCCTAATATAGCCAATCAGCAAACTCCTTCATCTTTAATTCAATTTCCTGTTGGCGACTGCATGAATAATACAATAGCCAAACGCGACACTGCTGACTGGGTGGCCATTCCTTTCGTCTATTCGATCGACTAAACTGGCAACTTATTTCTTCTGCTAGTTTATTAAATACCTGATTTGACTGTTTAAAGTACGAATGCACCAGTAATGAGAATCTCTTGAATGACGGTGAAAATAATAAGTTGAATCACAAGAATATCTAAAGCTACGTGTTTACACATTAACAGCAGTAAAAAAAAAAAGACAAATTTGCGATTAGAAAGGTGTGTTTATTGAAATTACTTTTAGTTTTTACCAGTCAATTAAAAATATTTTGGAAACAAAATCATCATAGTACAGTATTGATGGAGGGTAAACAAAGACAGCAGACGTACAAGCAAATATTAATAGATATAAAGACAAAGATATTAATTGCTATACAGCAATTTAAATCTAGTCACATGGCCTCTAATTACCTTAACTGACAAACTGAATTGTTAACAGAAAATGAACAGACAAGTTTGTAAATTAGATGAACAACAATAATATCCATCATAATTTTCTGAAAGACTAAAAACAACATACGTATATAGTATTGATTGTTGTTAAATAATTTTTATAAAAAGTTAAATTTCGTCAACATCAAAGATATCAGGATTTTGTTATTTTTAGTGGAATACAATGGATCTAAAACGGATATTATCAGCTATTATGTGTAACTAAACTCTACTGTGATTGTAAACCGTGGTCACAATACAAAAATACACCACGTCTAAACTCTACTCTAACTTCACAACTTACTTTGTCCTGGCCAAATCATTCCCTATCCTCGTGATAATTCAAGCAATAGTTAATAATATAATGCCGGAGTTTAGTGATTGCTGCTAATAAAGAAATCACTTTCTACGTGCCCTAAGATCTCTCATTCTATTTCACATATTTTCTTTTATTCTTGTTTATTAATCAAACTTACATTTTCAACCAATCCTGATTCGATAATGGATTCAACTAAAGTATTAATCACCCAACACATCCGCCACGGGTTTGAACTCAGATTTTTCCTTTTCCAAGATCTGTTGCCCAACCAAGGATGAAGAGCTCAGTCTGCCCTACTATTTACCCATAACTGGGAAAAGAGCATTAAAGCAGAAGTGAGGCAATAAATTATTATATGAAATTCATATTTCTCTGTTAAAATATAGATTTATGGAGGCGTGATAAGTATAACGGTTATCGACCACGAAAATGGAATCGGCCTCCCAAGTTTAAATCTTAGACGACGCTACTTATATTTCACATCGTGCAATTCCCTTGGAAAAGGCAAGAATCCCTCTGTTTTCCCTCCAACTGTGAGTAAATAGTAGAAAAGACTGGACTCTTTAGCCTTAGGATGGCAACCAGTCTCGGTGGGGAAAAACTCTTAATTCAAGCCAACTGTACTCCACTTAAAAAACGATCTTATGCTATATCCTACTTGAATTGGGTAAACACGTATTTCTACATTGGGTTTTTTTTATTCGGAAGTGCATCTCTGTAAGGTTCATAGCCAAACGGAAAGTCCCAATAGCTTAACAAAAGCAATGACTTGACTGATAGGGTTTACGTTTACTGAAGGGTTGGCATTTACGATCAGACCATTATTCTCAAGTCCACTCTAATGCGGCATGGTAGCACCAATGAGAGTCACAACTATGGATCAAATAAATTTGCGTAAAATATTCGTATTTAATCTGACCGTGTGCAAAAAAATTTAAGAAACAATTACACAGAAAAATGAACCCGATTCTCAAACCCTTAGACCTTGAATAAGGTAAAACAGGTTGACATGCCGTTAAAATCAATCAGAATTTGATATGATGAACTAAAATATTTTGTGACCCCTAAATATTTGGGTAGAAAAAGTAGGACCCATATTTATCCCATGATCAACTACATGTTGGGCGTTTACGAAGAAGGTAAATAGGACTTATATATTTTCAAAAAATCAAGAAATACTGAGTATAAAGTAGGTCTTGGAAACTATTTAGAATAGTTTTTCGTTTCTAGACTTTCTTTATTGTGTCAAGTTTATATTTCCGTATTCCTAGAAAATTGCTAAAATAAATAGCCAAATTATTTTATTGAAATAATCTGTCTCTCATCCCGAGCAACACCAGTTACCTCTACTAGTTTATAACTTATTTACGAATAAATCAAAGATAAAAAAAGGTATTGGTTTAAGGGGAGAGTATTCATGCTTTTGCAGCTTGATCAACCCTACACAAAAACTATTGATAATACTAACAACTTTTACTGTGCCACTTGGAATTTGACTCTCGAGTCAGACTCAACAAAATGACGGAGAGAATCTTAACAATTTGCGGTGATTTGCCAACTATATATAGAATGTTGAATAAGAGATGCTAACTTTAGGATAAGTAGGTAGAATTTAAAGAAAGATTTTATCCTACAACATAAATCATATGACGAATATCGCCATATGATCAATGATTATTCAAATACGACAGTGTTAGGAAGGCAATCTTAGCGTAACGGTTATCGTCGTAGGGAATGAAATCAGCGATACAAGTTCAAATCCTGAATGAGACTGTTTGCGTTTCGGTTGGATCAAATGACCTTGGGAAAAGCATGAATCCAATCTGTTCTCCTCTCAGCTATAGGAAAATTGTGGGACAGACTGGGTACTTTAGCTGTGGTTAGGCAACCTGTCAATGAGAAGGGAAAATAAATTCAAACCAGCTGTACTCTACTAAAAATTACCATGTGTCGTAAACAATCAACATGTAGCCGGTTATGGAAAAAAAAACATTGACCCGTCTTTGTCAGCCCAAATATTTTGGGGGTCAAAAATCATTTTAATATTTTATATCAAATTCTGATTGATTTTAACGGCATATCAACCTGTCTTGAAAAATGTATTCTGTCGCCTGTAGCGGAGACGTTGGGTAACAATGTTTAAAAGTTCAAATGACTGCTTTCTGTGCTTCATTCAAGAATCTCTACCTTTGTGTTAAGTCAGCAATGTCATTTTCCAAGAACAAACGTATTTCGCTTATAAATCTTACAAATATATGAAAGATAAAAGTGATGAAAAGAACTTCCCAAAGTTACATTTGCCAACAAATGTATTGTGTTAGGTTATTTACAGTGAGAGTTTGGAGCGCACAGGCAGATCATCTTTGGTAACTAGCAAAGTTCTCGAATATATGTCAGTGTTTAACTCGGTCACTTAGAAAGTATTCAGGATTTTAAAAAGACAGTTGAATCCTTTTTAAAATATCCTTTACTCATTATCATCATCATTATCAAAGCGTGTAAACAACACGGATTCCTTTGACTCTCTCTCTCTCTCTCTCTCTCTCTCTCTCTCTCTCTCTCTCTCTCTCTCTATCTATCTATCTATCGATCTCCTCATTCGTTCTTATCGCCCATCGCATTTGATAGATCCCCAAGACGGCACCAAGTGTCCGCACTGAACTGATGAATGTAAATTTTTGCTGATCAGTAAACACCAATGTATCCATGTGTCGGAGTCCCTAGGGGAACATCACTTCACAAGCAGTGTCCAGCATGTCATGCTGGACTTACTTGGATGGTTTGAGAGATGGGAAGTAAGTGATCGTACAGCTAATGTTTCAAAGGGTACTGCTTCCAGGATTTTTTAAAACATCCTCGTGTGGTTCCTCTTTAGCTTTTTCTCCAAGTATTTCATAAGAGTCCAAGTAATACAACTATATAGTAGTACTGACATAATCGAAGAATTCTCGTTTTATTTTATCAAAGAGATCAGATATTCATATAGTCAAGCCATATTTTTATCTTGATCCCTATATCGAGCTATATTGTTTTCTATGGAGGAATGTTGTTCTGACTAATGTTGTATATGAATATTACAAACGTATTGGAGAACATCTAACTCACTCACTTAGAAAATATATTGTCTTTACAGAATAGGCTTTCTACAAATACAGGGTTACGAAGTGAAAATTGTTTAAATTCAAGCAGCCAAAATGGTGTTTGCAGTCTGTATATCAAATCAGATATTTTTATAAGACAAACAACTTCAATAATTTTACGCAAATTAAAATTCCTTCATAAAATTTAAAAATAACAAAAAATGTAAATATAAACATATAATGAATGCAGTTCCCTAACATCTTAACATGATGAAATACTGTTAAAAATGCTCGTCTATCTATCTGTTAATTTGACTCTTGCCTTTTTTAATACTTTGTTTTAGAAAATATCCGTCTTGTCGTTGTTCTTGTTCTTGTTGTTCTAGTTTTCTCAGTTTGGCTTCTCAGTGCGCATTGTTTAATCTATTGTTACTAAGAGTGTTATTCTTATGAATAAATAAAGACAATTAAGCTTTTTTTTAATTCAAAAGTCAGAGGGGAAAAAAGAATTATAACAGCAAAGAAATAAACATAAGTAACGAAGAAAAGTTTTAAACAAAAACAGCAAATAAAAAGAATTTAAGAAAATTAGAAAAATAAAGTAATAAAATTGATACAAAAATGATCAGAGTCTCATATATATATATATATATATATATATATATATATATATATATATATATATATATATATATATATATATATATATATATATATATATATATATATATATATATATAATAAAGATTTAAGTTAGAGCTAACAAAGCAAAAAACATAAAAGATTAGTCCTTCCAATTATCATAAAATCCTACAAAACAAGATTACTAATACTTACAAACGAGACAATGGGGATACTCTGTCACAAATAAATAATGACACCGCTAAACTTCCTTGAAAACTACATATTATTGACAGAATGGATAAATTAGTGAAAAAAGTGCTTATATTTCATTTAAAGACCGTAAATACAATTTTCATAACAAACAACAATCTAGATTAATAAATCCATCGAAAAATGAACTAGGCTTAGTTTCAAAAAAATTGCTCAAAAATATCATCTTTAACATATAAAACGACTCCGAGTACAATCTTTGAAAAACTCATTTGATGCAATAGAATGGTTTAGAAATATTAACGGTAAAAGTAGAACCACATTTATTCAATTTGATATTATTACCCCTCAATTTCTAAAGCCTTATTATCTAAATTTTTAAACTATGCTGAGGATGTCATAGACATCACAGAAGAGCAAATAGAAAATATTTTATCTTGTAAAAAGTCTATTGTTACTGATAATAAGTCTACTTGGATTAAGAATTGCTCGGAGTACTTTGACATTTCCATGGGTGCTTACAATTCCGCACAGATAACTGATTCGACAGGTATCTATATATTAGACACTCTATGTAGGATAATAGACCTCAAGTAAGTAGGTTTATATATATGACAGCCTCATCTTCATCCCAGATAATAATGGCCCAAAAACTTCGAAAATACCTAAGAAAATTATAAGAGCCATCAACTTACTAGGATTTAAAATTGAAATATCATCTAAACTTAAAATAGTTCATTTCCTTAACATTACCTTTAATCTATCTAATAATACCTGTAAACAATTTAGCAAAGATAACCAAATACCAACTTACATTAATGTCAACTCTAATCAACCCAGATCAGTAATGAAACATATACTGAACGAAGTTATCATTAAGATTAATAATAAATTATCTTCCAACAAAAAGTTACACTGAAAATAATAGGATCTATAATGAGGCCCTAGAAAAAGTCAATTCCAACAGAGGCTAGAATACCAGGAACAACTTAGAAACAATAAAGTTATAGAACGCTGCAACATAAACAATAGCAGCGGCACCAGCAACCACAATAGTAGTAATGCTATTCATAATTATAGACTTGAAGATAGTGACAATAATAGTAATTCTAATAATATTTTTTTTAAATAAGCATAGGAAAAGAAAGATAATTTAGTGTAACCTTCCCTTTAAATAAATCTTAAGTTAATAGATAGACATTTCAACTACTGCAAACCAGTGAATAAGATTTTTAATAAGAACAAAATAAAAACTAGTTACTCTAGCACGAATAATATATTTAAAATAGTTTATATTCATAACAAGAATTTAATAGATAAATCGTTAGTAGGCAATAGGCACACAAATAAATTTCTTAATTGTAGAAATAAATAAGATTGTCCCATAGGAGGAATGTGTTTCCGAGAAAGTGGTCAACCAAACAAATATTTCCCGATGGAAAATAGCAAGGAGGAGAGAGTTTATATAGGAATTTCTGCTCGAAATTGGAAACAGACGTTCTACAATCATAGACACTCTTTTTCTAACCCTTTACTCAGAAGCCAAACAGCTCATTCAAGGTAGTTTTGAATTTTGAGAGATAGGAGCCTACCTCCACAAATTAAGTGGAGATTGATAAAAAAAAAATCTGCTCCAAGAAGTTTCAATAGGAGATTTAACCTTTGCCTGGAGGAAAAAATAAGCATCATTATATACAATTCTACTCGCCAACTACTGAATATAGTTAATAAACTTATATTTAAATGCCACCATAAGAATAGATTTAAACTTATATGAAAAAGGTTATTAATAAAAAAAATTAATTGTGATAGCAATAATTGGATATAATTAATGGTATCAGTATTACTATTAATATTAATGGTAATGTAATAATTGGTAACAACAACAACAAGAAAACTAATGACTATGCACAAGGTATTACATCCCAGAGACGACGTGGACAGACTATATGTATAAAGAAAAGAGGGAGAAAGAGGACTCGCCAGCATCGAAGACAGTGTTGACACATCCATACAACGACTTGAAGACTACATAGAAAAACACGAAAGAGGACTGATTACGGCCATCAGAAACAATACTGAAAACACGATATATAACAGAATGACAAAAACTAGGAAACAAAAATGGGAAGAAAACAACTCCATGGGCGTTTTAAACGACTAATAAACAACATCTCACACGACAAAACATGGACATGGCTAAGAAAAGGAAACTTTCAGAGAGAAACAGAATCTCTTTTAATGGCAGCACAAAACAGCGCCATAAGAACCAATTATATCAATGCAAGGATAGATAAGATGCAACAAAATAGCAAATACAGACTATGCGGTGATAGAGATGAAACCATCAATCACATAATAAGCGAATGCAGCAAATTAGCACAGAAGGAGTACAAGACTATACACGACTGGGTGGGCAAGGTGATCCACTGGGAAATGTGCAAGAAATTTAAATTTGACCATGCCAACAAATGGTATATTCACAACACAGCACCTGTCCTAGAAAATGACACGCATAAACTCCTCTGGGACTTTGATATACAAACGGATCACCGAATCTCGGCCAGAAGACCAGACCTAATAATAATCAACAAAAAAAGAAAATCTACAAAATTGTCGACTTTGCTGTCCCGGCAGACCACAGAATAAAACTGAAAGAATGTGAAAAGAGAGATAAGTACCTCGACCTTGCTAGAGAATTGAAAAAACTATGGAACATGAAGGTGACAATTATACCAATTGTGATTGGTGCTTTTGGTACGGTAACTAAAGGATTATTAAAGGGCCTGGAAGATTTAGAAGTTGGCGGCCGAGTGGAGACCATCCAAACAACAGCAGTATTGAAAACGGCCAGAATACTGAAAAGGGCCCTGGAGACTCGATGAGACTTGCTGTCACTCAATCTCCAGTGAAAGACCATCAGCTTACACTGATGTGAAAAACTCTAATGAGTAATAATAATAATAATAATAATAATAATAAATTAGCAATAACTGTAATAATAGTTACTCTAAATTATTAAGAAAATATTATTGATAATTAATAATTATAATAATATTAATGATAGTATCGGTAATTTGAATGTCAGTATTCAGTATAAAAATATAAAAATATTAACAGATTAAATAAAGACTAAAATATAATTTTAATTGCAATTCAAATAAAACCTATATAATTTTCTTTTAACTAAACAAGATAAATTTGATATTAGTAATGGTATTTATCGCCACGTTTTCCTAAATAGAGAGAGATTTTTTCTTAAAATAAGACAGGTTAATTTATTGACAAGATTTTAGTTGTTGTGGGTTTTATGAATTGTGTAAAAATTTTAGATATTTGAGGTTAAAAACCTTTTAGATACATAAGGATGCATGACACCAGAAAATCCGTTTTTGACACTAACGTCTTGCACATGTCATTTTGTCCGCCCATTTTTAACGAGTAAGAATCCATTGAAAAAAATATTCAAAAGATTTTTTAAATTTTCTCTCCAATTTGTGATTGCAATCTAAAGAGGTTGGTCTGTCTTATTGAGTTGCCAGCTGAAATAAATTTATAATAGCAAAATGACGGATTGTTGAGTTTGTTCAATTAGATGGAAATGTGCTCTGTAAGAAATGTATATATCAATCATCATACATAGAGAACTCCTAGAGATTTATAAGAATTCCCTTATATATTCTCAAACAGAATCATTCCCAACACATTGTCTTTGGAAGACTCGTCCCTTTTACATTTCTAGACAGTATTTGAATACTTTTCTGAGTAAAGAAAAAAATTATGACGATCTGTTACTTTTCCTATTAAAAGCTTCAAATAATTATCATTTTTTAATCCAAATATAAAACTCCATTAGAATGGAGTAAAAGCATTTTGATTACGATCTAAAAAAAAAAAAAGGTATTACAACACCCAGCCAGCATGTGAACATGAAATTGTGTATTGATGAAACTGAAAAATTTCTTGGGAGAATGATTTAGAAACTAAATAAAGAAAAAAAAAGGAGAAAAAATCTTCCTCTGCAGGTGAGTATTTGAGCAATTTCTAATGTTCATAAGAGTTCACTCATCAAAGTGTTTCCGAATGTCTTAAAAAAAAGAATATGGAATTTTTTTTGTTTTGTTTTTCACTTTAATTCTTAAAATAATGTTTCTATCTGAAACTATTTTTCTGTTTCGTTTATCATATCAATCTTTGTGGGTTATTTAATGCCAAAACCATTTTATACAGGAAAAGTATTTGTATCCATAGCTGGATGATATTAGGGGGTTCATGCCTTTCCCAATGGTATTCATCCGAAAATGAAAGTTTGGATATTAACTGTTTGTTCATCTTGAACCTGAAAAATAAAAATAAGAAAGAACAGTCTCATATATACTCCGCCCGAGTTCTAAAGTTTGGTCAAATCAACAAAGAAATCCGGCGACAAAGAAAAAATCGACGAAAACCAATTATTTTCACTGAATAAAAATGCATAAAATAACGTTAGAGATTTGAGATGAAAAAAAAAGAAAGAAATAGAAGAAAAAAACAGAAAAGGAATAAAGTCCTTGGTTGTCTCCTTAAGTCCAGAAAATCTATACAAGTATAAAACCCAGGAAAGGTAATATTTCATTTTTGATAAATTTCAGAATTTTCATATCCAATCAAATATACAGAAATTTTTTAAAAAAACCTTGACAAGGTATAAATACTGGCAACTTTTTGAGCCATCGTAATACTTTTTCGTGTTATATACTTGTACAAAAATATTATAAAGGTAAATAGACATCGTTTGTTTTTGTTTTATTTTGTGTTTTTTGCACGTAGATCTGATATTTAGCACTGAAAATTGTTTAACCTATATTGATAATTTAAGAGGGTTTATTTGTCTGTCCCCTATAGACTGCCAAACGGCAAGTTTTATCGTAAAATACTTTTCCCAAGAAATCCTCCAGGATTTATAGTTCCAAATTTAAGAAGAAATTATTTATCTTACTAAAATAATTATTCCAATTTAACTAACAATTACTTATTTGGTTTATAGATAGTTCTTCAAGCTGTAAAATAATTACATAACATAATGGATTGTTCTTTGTTACTGGTACGATCTAACAAAGTATATAACCTCTCATCAGAGAAAAGATGTGCATCGCCAAGTTATCTTTCCATTGTTTGGAAAAGTATCATGAAGGGGAAATACTCGGCATGGCACTCCGATGACTTAATAGGTTATGAAATATGAAGATTATTTGATTGAAACTAAGAATCTGGACAAAAAATGTTTAAATCAATAAATCTCTTAAGTTTCACTCTGTGGTCCTTTGCTAGTTACGGTACTTGATTGTGACTTTATTTCTGTGACTACCATATGCGTTTCCAGCTAGATGGTTTGTCAACTCCCTCTGTGCCCACGTTGTGTTTAAAAGATCCACAGATCGGGGATGAAACAATTTATCCGGAACTTATTCTGACGGCCGGAGTCGTTTGTTGGAACAAGTGATCTGGATGTTGGCAACTCAAAGCCAAGAAAAACTCTCCATTAACAATTAACAACTATTTATGGAACCAAAATGGTATAAAAATAATACTTTTCCATAAAATGCTGACATTTACTTTTCATCAGAGAATTTTTTCACCGCAAATAAAATGAAGAAGCGATTTGAAAATGTTAACATGGATGATAATTTTTGAAAGAAATATTATAACAACACTAATAAATGTAAAACCTGATCAATATTATACAAAGTAATTATCTAAAAAAAATGATCCTAGAGGATTCTGACAGATCGTTAAAATGATATTAAACAACTTTTAGGAAAAAATACACAAAAAATGTAAATATAAATGCACAATTTATATTATTTCCTAACCTTTTGGCATGAAATAACCCGAGTTGACATTCCGATAAATCAATATTTTCTAATGCGTTGATTTGTAACCATTCGACGTAATTTTTTCAACACGCCATCAGGATGTCATACTAGCAATGATTTTTTACAAACATTCTAAAAATTTTCTGGGTTGCATACATCCATAGGTTTTGCATAACTTGATTCTGGTGGAAAAAACACTGACAAATGAAATCATTTTGAAAGTCATTTTAACAAGCTGCGATCCAAATAGTAACCTCTTACCCAGCGTGGACAGGTACTTCAGCAAGTGTACTATATTCACAGACGAGAACTATGCCTTCTACTCAACACGGGAATTGTGAAATTTGCAAAATGTGGACATTATTAGCCAGTTTGACAGCTGATTGTGCAAGCGTCAAAGTCAAATTTCGGTTGACAACCGCGTAATCGTAGAATTTACTAATGGAGGAAAAGAAACTATTGTGTTTTGCTTAAGACCACCTGAACCCTCAGTAAAATTTACTATATGTTAAGATAGTAAAATGAAACCATATATCTTAATAATGTGAATGTGTATGTCAAAAAGCAGCAATGCTTTTTGTGAGTGAGCAACCAGAAGAAAGACACTCTATAAACCAGTCAAAATTTTACATCAACGCAGTAAAAAAAATTGATTCAAACATCATTCAGTTTCTTTTTTTTTCTTTTGACTCAATTTACAAGAAATAACTGAGTCTGGATCTGGAGATTGACTAGTCATGATTTTGTTTAAATTTACCACCGCTTGTCATGAAAGGTATTTTTGTTATTCTGGAGAATATTCATTTTGGAAAATATGTGGGGGCGTCTATTTCGGGTGTGTTGTACACATATCAAATAAATATGAAATAGACTCTATAATCATGAATTTTAAACAGGAAACTAATCTTATGACATTAAATATTTTGTTAGTTGTTCTAAGATAACACGGCAAATTTCTCCAGGGTCATTTACTGAGCGGAAGTCAGGATAAAGTTAGAATGACAACCATAGGGGCCGAAGGGTGAGCAACCATTACCACGTATTCTGATTTCGTTTCGTGGTGAAAAGTTGAACATATAAATTAGCTGAATAATTAAATTTATTGATAAAAAGATTTTTGAAAGGAAATATTTTAAAGAGAATATTTTGCAAGAAATTATTTTGTAAGAAAATATTTTGTAAGAAATGATTTTTGAAAGAATAAATCTTAAGAGAAAAGATTTTTCAAAAAGAAAATTTCTAAGAAAAAATTTTTGTAATTTTTTTACAAAAATCTTTTCTTAGAAATTTTCTTTTTGCAAAATCTTTTTGATTTTTGTAAGAAATTATTTTTCAAGGGGAAGATTTTGCAAGAAAAGATTTAGTAAGAAATAATTTTTGAAAAAAAAGTTTTTGAAATGAGTTTTATAAGAAAAGATTTTTGAAAGTAAAGGTTTTGCAAGAAAGGATTTTTGTAAGAAAAGATTTTTGTGAGTAAAGATTTTTATCTTTTCTGACAAAAATCTTTTCTTTCATAAATTTTTTCTGGCAAAATCTTTTCTTTTAAAATCTTTTCTTTCAAAAATCTAATAAAGAACAATTATTTTTAAAAAATTCTCATATATATATATATATATATATATATATATATATATATATATATATATATATATATATATATAAGCGTTTGTATATTTCTATCACTTATAAGTAGGTGTATTAATGTACAAAAAACAGCCAATCTCTCTATATAGATGTATGTCCAGATTCGAAAAATAAAAGGAACCAACATTTAAAAATTGCAAGTGTGGTTATCGTAGTGTAATGTTTAACGAGCTAGCTTAGGTGACAATTGTTTGTGACTTATATGACTCGTAATCTTAGCTTTTTCTAATGTGAGCTAACCTTATTATGTAACCTCACTCTGTCGGACGGGCTTAGAATATGCTAAATCTATCCCCTGCAAAGAAGTAACCCCCTCCCCACAAAAAGAAGAAGTGTCCTAGTATGACACTAAATTGCATCTAATGGTGAGGCTTCACCTTTGAAATATGGAATTACTCCTTCATTGTCATTACTCCCAGGTCCACCCTGACCCAGTTTGGTAGTAATTGTTAGGTCAAATAGATCTGTTTGAAAATGATTTCAATTTGATAATATCATGCGCAAAACAACTCTAAAGAAACAACTGCAGAAGAAATGTGATTCCCTAACTTCAAGGCATAAAATAACCCTATATGTGTTGACATTCTGTTAAAACCAATATATCTTCATTATGTAAGAACATTTTTAAAAGAATAATCTGCTTAAGCTCTGGTACAAGATTGTTAAAAGAAGAGAAAAATGTGTGTGTGTGTGTGTGTGTGTGTGTGTGTGTGTGTGTGTGTGTGTGTGTGTGATCAAAAATACACAACATATGTCGATATGGATCTACGAAACAGCTCAGTTGATCTCAATGAATATAAAATATCTAATAAGGCACGATATAAATATGAATATGTGCATTTGGCTTGGGACAGCCAAATAGAAACGAATCGACAAAATAGATTTAAACTATTGAATGTATAAACGGTACATATTCAGAGAATACAACATAATATTTACATGTATAGATATATAGAATCTCTTTGCTAAAGGTGAGCAGCACTGGTTGAGTTGCTCGAAATTTTACACAAATAGAAACAGTAACTTCTATGAGAAAAATTGTTTTTTTTTTTTTATGATTCACAGCTCAAATCACACAGCAATTAGTTATTTGGTCAATATATTTACTCACAGCCATATTCACATACTTTCACCCAATATTTAGTATTGCCGTGCTATTTAGTTGAGTTAGACACATTTTCCTTCTCAGATATGTCTTTATTCACCAAAGACTACAGAAAGAATACTCAGCAGAACATGATTTGACAGGAATTGTTGCCAAGATACCAGAAATTTTGTTGAAGACTGGCAATATGGCATAAAGATCTTTCTTGTAAAGAGTTTCAACAATATCATCTGCAGTTACCAGTGAACTTGATGGATGTTTATGATCAGTAAACAAATCTTGTTTCAATTACCTTTTCTGATTTGAGGTTATCAAAACCAAATATTATAATAGGATTACAAGTTCATTGGGCTCATCTGACACAACACCATTGAAAATCAATTTATCTGAGTGTAAAAGTCTTGGTCATTTCCACTAAATTTGGATTCCATTTACAAAATTATCTCAGCTACACTTGAATAATAAGCAAATATGCAATGGCAATATTTGGCGTTTTGATCTGAGGACATTTCTGTTGTTGTTTCTCCAACCAGGACTTGCAATCGACAAGACATTTTTCTCTCCATGGAACTCATGCTTGCAGGAATAAGAATTGTGTGCCTGGAATTATGTGCTTTAATAGTTTCATGTAATTTTTCAGTACTTTTCCAAATACTTTCAAAAGGTTCTTCATTTCTAAGCAAGAGTTTTCTTGGTTCCTGTAGCTGTTCTCATTGCTGTTATGACATCAAGTCTACCCCTGTGATTATAAGCAGGGACTGTTTGTGTTTGAGATTGTTATTTTTTGTACAACAAATCCAGTTAAAAAGTCAAAATCGCATAATGACATTTGTATATTCCTATCTGTATATGTCTTGGAGTTTTCATCATTTACCAAGTAAAGAAATCAGCCCAGTCGACTGGGACTGTAGAATACACCGACAGCAATCTCTGCAGAGAGGTAAGACTCCCATCCAAACGATTGTTCTAGATTTTACACTAAACCATCCAATAGTGAGGCATTAGTAATGGTGGGGCTTTGAGGAATACGAAGTATCTCTAAATAGCCATCGCTCCCAGGTCCATTCTGGTTGAGAGTGGTAACACCTGATAGGGTCCACTCTACGAATCAAATAGAACGGTTTGATATTTAAACTCAATGCAAACAAATGACTTGTGCTAAATTCAATTGTTAGAAATAGAACTGTTTGATCATTTAACTGTGTGTATCAACAAAATGTGTTTATAAATCATATATCTAATATATATGTATAAAGGGGAGTTGGCATTAAATAACTAACACTGTTTCATATGCCATAAAACCAAACCAAACCAAATCAAGTAAAGCAATATCTCTGCTTTTTATCTACAAGGTATGTTACACTTTGATATATAAATGTGCGTGATATTTGTTCTTCATCAATCGTAGTGCTTTTACGGACTGCGTGTTGTTTGGGAATGGCTTCCGGAAAGTTAGAGACACTCCGAATAGTTCCCTAGGCATTGAAGACTATTTCAGTATCTGTCGTTGTATTCTAGATAGGAAGATTTAGGAGGTGTTGATAAAAATAAACATAGATATAGAGTGGGGAACACTTCTTCATTCTTGTTGTCAAATTTCTATGAACACCACTCATATTTGCTGAACCATGAAAACATTCTCCATCAAATGTGCACTAATGAAACTTGATTTTTTCTCCAGTTTCTCAAGGAATTTTCAACTGGTTCATGAATAATACTACCTTATTAAAAGGAGTTACATAAAGTTACATAAAATCTGAGGAAAGACTCCCTGTTTTTTTCTTCAAACATTTAACTAAGGCATATTGAAACTCGATCAACCCTGCTAACGTCTGATAATTCTTTAGTGATATAACGGAATACTTTGAATACATTTTCCTATCATTTGCTATTCAGACTTACACAACTGCAGCCATGTCAAAAATTTTGTTTGAGGTGAGACATGATGTTTATTGCATGTATGCATCTAAATGATTTGTAAGTTTTTCTCCGAGCCAAGAAATATCATTGAATTGAAGATGTTAAATTTTCAAAAATTTACGATGGATATTATTCGAAACATCCACCTATTTTAACCGCTTTCAAACATTTTCTTGTTTTAAACCGAGAGAAAAAAAAACTTTCATTTTAAAAATGGCATACAACATTTATTAATTTAACATAAAATTAGGCCAAATTGAAATCATTGTCTGTACGATCTTTCTTGTTTTTCTAGAATTTTCCTGACTGTTTTGCACAAATTTAGGAAGGAATTGGTTCTCTCTAATTCTACTCTAATTCAACGAATCATACGCCCATGTTTATATGCAATAAATACGAGTTTGTAAAATAATCACTGAGTTATATATATATATATATATATATATATGCTCCTCTAAACCAACGATATGAGGATTTTGCTATTTTTAATCGGACATTATACTATTAAAATAAATAATAGCTAAACATATGAAGATAGGTAATCCAAAAATCGATACAGTTTTTGCAAATGAATTTTCTGGTGTTGCAATTAAATGTTTGGTTATAGAATTTCTATACCGTAGAGTTTAATAATAATAAAGTAGATGTACCCAAATGAATGACCTAACTAAAGACCACATTGATCCAGAAAGAATGCCTGATAGGAACCGCCCCAAACAAATACAGACCCATAACGAGCCTATTTATGATGTGGAAAATACTAACGATACAAATTAGGGAAGAGATTTACAATTCGTTAACAAACTGCGAATTGTTCCCCGTGTAACAGAAAAGATGCCACAAAGGATGCAAAGGCACAGGAGAGCTACTCTACATGGATCAATACATCCTCAACAAGTGCAAAACGAGACGAAAACCTGGAGAATAAACTGCCACAAAATTTACAAAATATCATAAACTTTACAAGGAAAACCATGAAAACCTGGATAGTGGAATTCACAACAGGCGGGAAAAGCTTAGCTGAGGCGAGGATTCAAAAAGGCATATTCTAAGGAGATGCGCAATCACCATTATTATTTGTTATAGTGAGGATACCAATCAACCACATACTCAAGAAATTCGCAGGCGGATACAAACTTACTAAATCGTAGGAAAAGATCCCCTAATGTACATGGACAATATCAAACTGTTTGCCAAAAACGAAAAAGAAGTGGAAACTCTAAAACAAGCAGTCAGAATATATAATCAGGTCATAGAGATGGAGTTTAGCATATAAAAAAGCGCCATGCTAATAAAGAAAAATAGGAAACTACACATGAAGGAAAAGAAAGAACAACCGAATGAAAAAAATTAGAATGCTCAGAGAAAAGAAAACCTACAAATGGAAGTTGACACCATCAAACAAGTGGAGATTTAAGTAAAAATAAGAAAGAGTATCTCAGAGGAACCAGAAAGCTACTCGAAATCAAACAATATAGCAGAAACCTTATAAAAGGGATAAATTTCTGGGCTGTCCTCCTCGTAAGATACTCAGGACCATTCTTGAAGTGGACCAGAGAAGAACTCAAGCAAATGGACCAGTGAACAAAAACACTAACGACCATGCATAAGGCCTTACATTCCAGAGATGACATCGAGAGACTATATCAAGAAAAGAAGGAAGAAGATGACTTACCAGCTTTGAAGACAGTGTTGACGCATTGATGCAACGAATCAAAGATTACATACAAAAGCGCGGAGGAAGACTTATTACAGCCACCAGAAACAATACTAACAACACGTGGACCAGCGGAACGACAATAACCAGAAAACAAAAATGGGAAGAAAAACAACTCTATGGACGTTTTAAACGACTAACAAGTGACATCTCACATGAGAAAACTTAAACTAACCACAGTGTGAATTTGAAGGAAGGCAAAAAGAAAGATAAGTACCTGGACCTTGCTAGAGATTTGAAAAAAAAATGAAAAATGAAAGTGACGGTGATACTAATTGTAAATGGTGCTCTTGGTACAGTCACCAAAGGATTGGTACCAGGACTGGAGGACTTGGAAATAAGAGGATGATTGGAGACCAACCAAACTACAGCATTGTTGGGATCGCCCAGAATACTGAAAAGAGTCCTGGAGACTTGAGTTGACTTGCTGTCATTTAAACTACAGTTAGAAACCATCTGCTGACGCTGATATGAAAAACTTGAAAAGGTAATAGATGAAAAAAAATTAAGAAAAAATATCTCAGGAGAACTAAAAAGCTACGCGAGATAAAACTATGTAGCCGAAACCTTATCAAAGGAATAAATGCCTGGGCTGTATCTCTCATTAGATATTCGGGACCCTTTTTGAAGAGGGTCAGAGAAAAATTTAAGCAAATGGACCAAAGAACAAGAAAACTAATGACCATGCATAAGGCATTACATTCCAGAGATGACGTGGACAGACTATATGAATCAAAAAAGGAGGAAGGAAGAGGACTTGCCAGCACTGAAGACAGCGTTGACGCATCGATACAACGACTCGAGGACTACATAGAAAAGCACGAAAGAGGACTAATTACAGCCATCAGAAATGATACTGAAAACACAATGGTCGACAGAATGATAATAACAAGGAAACAAAAATGGGAAGAAAAACTCAGTGGGCATTTTAAACGACTAATAAACAATATCTCACTCGAGAAAACCTGGATGGGGCTAAGAAAAGGAAACTGTAAGAATCTCTCCCACTTGCAGCACAAAACAATGCCATAAGAACCAATCATATCAAAGCGAGAATAGATAAGACGCAAAAAAATAGCAAATGTAGGTTAAGTGGTGATAGAGACGAAACCATCAATCACATAATAAGCGAATGCTGCAAATTAGCACAGACAAGCATAGACTAGACACGACTGGGTAGGCAAAGTGATCCACTGGGAGATGTGCAAGAAATTGAAATTTGTCCATACGAATAAATGATATATGCACAACCCAGCATCTATCATAGAGAATAACACAAACTCCTATGCGACTTTGACACAAAAAAGATTACCTAATCTCGGCCAGAATACCAGACTTTATAATCAACAAAAAAAAAGAGAACTTGCAAAATTGTGGACTTTGCAGTCCTGGCAGACCACGGAATAAAACTGAAAGAAAGTGAAAAGAAGGATAAGTACCTCGACTTTGCGAGGGAATTGAAAAAAGTATGGAACATGAAGGTGACAATTATACTAATCGTGATTGGTACTTTTGGTACGGTAACTAAAGCATTATTAAAGGGACTTGAGGACTTGGAAGTTGGAGGACGTGTGAAGACCATCCAAACTACAGCATTATTGAGAACGGCCAGAATACTGAGAAGAGTCCTGGAGACTTGAAGAGACTTGTTGTCACTCAAACTCCAGTGAAAGACCATCAGCTAAAACTGATGTGAAAAACTCTCAAGGAGTAAATAATAATTATAACCTTTTCTTGTTTTGCAATTGAAAATATTCTCAGATGCACTAAAAACAAATTAAGAGAAAAGTATATACCAGCAAATATACCGGACATTGGCCTAGCGGTTAGAGTGTTCGCCAATGGCCCGGGAGACCTGGGTTCAGTCCCAGGTCGAGTCAAACCAAAGACTCAAAAAATGGTACTTGATGCCTCCTTGCTTAACACTCAGCATTATAAGGTACGGATCAAGGGTAAAGTAGAGCAATCCAGGGAAGGAGTAGCGCCCTCCCCTACACCTTGGTGTAGTAGCTCTCGAAAAGGGAGCCTTCGGGTTACCCTCGACTATGGTCGCCAACTTTTACTTACTTTACTATATACCAGCAACCACATTCATCAGAAAACTATTTTGAATTCTGACAATATATATATATATATATATATATATATATATATATATATATATATATATATTGTCAGAATCCAAAATGTGTGTGTGTGTGTGTGTGTGTGTGTGTGTGTGTGTGTGTGTGTGTGTGAGGATCATCATGGTCAAGTAGTGCCAACGGCACGGATTCTTTTGATTCTATCTTGCTATCTGTCTTCATTAGCTTTTGGTAACACATACAACATATATAAGATATAAACTATATATATATATATATATATATACAAAATTGATATCCCAATTTGACCCATTATATATTAGGAATAATATTGCCTCTCACCAAATAACTAAAATACAAAACTCTCTCCAAAGAAAATCAATCATACTCACCCAGAAAACTATGGAGATTCAGTTAAAAAATTAAAAGTCATAAGTATAAATTTAAAGAATTAAACAAAAAATGACGTTAAAATCATCATACATTGACATGCCAACAAGAAATATCTTAAACTTTTTATATCAATTTGAAATTGACCCCAAATCTGATTTAAGAACCTCGCATTCTACTTAACAAACAAAAAATAAATAAAATAAAATAAAATAAATAACTCACGTAATCCGCTGTTTCCTCTTCGTGTGAAACAATGAAAAATTACCCAGATTTTATTGCATATCACATTTTTAGTTTGGTTTAATATCAAATTAAGCATTTCTAATTTTAAATAGAATAAGAAAAACTTTTCCTAATATTTGTTAATTTTCATGTACTATATGATTATAATTTATTACAAACAGTATTTTACTTCACACACAACGGAATTTCAATTTCTTTAACTCATAGTTTAAATAAATGTCATAAGCAAAATTTAAATCGGTTTTTCGTTAACTACTTTATAAGGTTTCATAACGATCATCACTCCTAATTATTTTGCGATGACAACCTCATGGACAACTGTAACGTTCCCCAATATTTTCCTAAAATAAAACGTTTTTCAAAATCATTTTCGGATGAAGGTCATTCAGAGCGAAACGTCATAATAAATACATAAACATTCCTACAAATAGTTTACGTCTTATTTCTCTTCCTTATATATATATATATATATATATATATATGTGTGTGTGTGTGTGTGTGTGTGTGTGTGTGTGTGTGTGTGTGTGTGTGTGTGTGTGTGTGTGTGTGTGTGCAAAACCGTGACAAGACTTGTACACAAAATATTTATCCTCGAGGAAAGACATAAACTAAAGGAAATATCTGAAAACAAAAAAGTCAAACAATGAATTTTCCAAAGATTTTGAATCAATGAGATAGGCACCCGTCTTCTTTGTTGGTGAAAAGAAGGGAAAAAATGAGAAATTCGAACAAAATACACCGGAAGATTGTTCCTAAATGTTTTTTTATCATTGTGTAAGAGTATATCACCTTTACAATATTATCTTTCTGTTTCCGGTTAAATTCTCTCTCTCTCTCTCTCTCTCTCTCTCTCTCTCTCTCTCTCTCTCTCTCTCTCTCTTCAAAACATTTTGGCATCCACAGGTGATTGGCATCGACAAATAAAGACAGCAAAAATGCTTCAAAGTTAAAATCACGAATCATTTTTTTTCATAAATATGACAAAGGAAAATGTTGATTGATAAATAAGGTCTCTAATCCTATGAAATAAGTTTTTGACAAGGCAGAATAATTAAATTGAACGTCATTACCTACGAGTGTTGATTGATAAATAAGGTTTCCAATCCTATAAAACACGTATGTAGATCAATAAGAGTAATGAAACTGATGTTAGTAACTACATTTTTGAAATAACATGAAGTATTTATTACTTGACGGCACAAGAAGAAAATGAGTCATAGATTATCATAACAAGAAAATTTCTCATTCGTTTAGAATGAAACCAATTAGCTAACACATTATAAAAACTATCAAATACTGGTATGAAATTGATATAATTTTGACAAAAATATTGATACTAATACAACCAATACATGATGGTGAGGCTCCACTTCTGGAGATCTGGAGAGTGTGAAGTACGCCTCCTGTGCCATTACTCCAAGGTTCACTATGATCCGTTGGGGTTGTAGTTCCATGTTAAATAGATCTGTTTGTAAATTATTCGTATCAGATATGAATACTTAAAATTATTCTATCATGTGCAAAAAATTCAAAATATGTAAATATAAATGTACAATGTATGCATAAAATAACTCAAGATGGTTTGATATGCCATTAAAGTCAATCAATCTGCAATTTGTATTGTCTATTTACTTTCACATTCTATTTTATATTAAGTTTATTTCGATTTTACGCTCATAGTTCTATTTCTCATTTTCATATCTTCATTTTTAATTGTATTTTTATTAGAATTATAAACATTATTAAATTTTAGACCTTAAACACGGGGTATAAAAAAACCCCAGACCGGTTGACATGCCGTTAAAATCAACCAAACTAAATAAAGAAAAAGACAGCTTTTAGAGTGGAATGTTCAGTATATTATTCTAAATTGTCCGACTCTTAAATTTACAAGACGCCGTTATGTAGAAATGCTTTAGATAAGTCAACCATTGCATAGAATCATTGCAATGATATAATCACCAGTTTTGGTTGCCAAGTAATTAATAACTACTCCAGAAAAATGTTAATGTTTCGCCGAATAGATGACACCCAGCAAAGAATAAATAGAACGCAGCCGTGTATTTTTCACTTCGTTTAGACGCAGAGCTTGATTAAAAAATATTTTAAAAAGTACGTGGATAGGTAATTTGAAAGTAAAAAAGAAACCGAAGCGAATGATGACTAAAAAGTACATTAATGATGCAAAAAAGAAAAAGTTATTTCCCTAATTAACAACCATCCAAAAAGCAGAGGAACTATATATAGTTCAATATATTAGATGGAAAACTTTTGTTTCAAAAATATTGAGGAAACTTTCAATAAAAGTAAGTGATGATCAAAATCAAAAGCCTAATTCATCGTTCTAACCATCGATTTCTTTTCTTTTTAGAAATAATCGTTATTTTTCAACATTTTATAATGTTGACATCTCATGTCCAAATTTTACCAGATATTAGCAGTATCTCATCTACAATGGGCGGCAAATTGTTCAGTGTTTCTCCCTTCTTGATATTTTCAGGTCATGAGAACAACATCGAACTTCGAACCATGAAGTAGGCAACAGGACTGTTTCACAAACTCTTCCAAGAACAGTCATGGCAATTTCTCAATAAAATGAAACTATGAAGAGCCATATAGGTAGAGTGCTGAAAGAACATGAAGTTTTCTATTCCATCTCTCTTTCTCTCTACATATATATATATATATATATATATATATATATATTGTGTGTGTGTGTGTGTGTGTGTGTGTGTGTGTGTGTGTGTGTGTGTGTAAAAACTGGAACAAAAGTAAATTCAGCAAGAAATAAAAGTGTACGACGTACCAAAATTGCAGAGCGAATATAAAAATATTAAAAATAAAAGATAAGATTAATCATTCATTCCTCATGGGTCCAGTGATCAGGTGACATTGAAAAGCACATATATTGCCGCTGTAGAACAAAGAAATTATTAGCGCATATTGCATATAACATTTTGACTCTGGAAACTATCCGAAAATACTATTTTATGGAGAATTAAGAATATGGCGGGAAATGGGTACCCGATATGCTGGACAATAAACTCAGCCAAGATATTGTGGAAGAAAAATATCTTACGTTCTCGTATATTATAATAAAGTTTGAAAGTGTTTTTCAAAAATATTCTTAGTCTTTTCTGGTAGATATTCTTAAACAGAAATTAGATTGTCTTATATTCTGTACTTTCCATGAATCAATATCGTTTCATACAAGTAAGTTTTTTTTAGAATAGAATCTTCCCAAATGATCACGAAATTATCAAACTAATTTTAGCAATACGTGGTTTACATTTGATTAATTTGTTTTGGTTTGGTTTATTTGTTTAATTGAATTGTCAACTGGTTATCCATCCCGAAACTCGATTCATTTCTAAATGTTTGATTACAATCATATTTTTTAACGTTCCACTGCAATTAATTTTCAAATCACACATTTTTTTTATTTGTTTATAATAATCATTTCTTAACACAATAATATGGTTTTAAGTATTCCAGTCTATCCCCAATAATTTGCGAGCAATTATATTTTTCAATAATAATGATTTTAGTAAATAATTATTTCATAAGTAACTATTCTTTATATGAATAACTTGCACACATATATATGATATCAAGTTGTCCTATCTAGTACAAATAATTTTTAAACAGATCCATTTGATCCATATATGGGATCCTTATCGATACAACTACTCCAAGTCAAACATGATTTGGGAGTAATGACATTAAAGAATGATTCCACTCATAACCCGGAGCTCCAAAACATTGAGAGCATTTTAGTGTCATATGGATGCAGTCGGTCCAGTGGATATATATATATATGGAAAGATGTCCAAAAGTAAGATCGGCAAAAACGGCTTGAATTGGTTTGGTTAGGTTATAAATCATTTATAATATATGTATAAACAGGATTTGACATTAAATAACTAGCAATACATGAAGCCATTTAACAATGTGCAAACAAATGAGCCCTGGCTTGTTTTAAAATGATATTACCAGCAAATTATTCACTTAAAAATCATAATATTTGTATAAACAGAATTTGATATTTAAAAACCATCAAAGGTTGATTTTATGTCAAATTCTGTTTGTACTAATATTAAGATTTTTAAGTGAAGAATTTGTAGGTAACATTTTTAAACGAGTCTAAGTTCATTTGTTTGCTCTCACTTAAATGGTTTATAAGTATTGCAATTTAATGTTAACACACAGTTAAATGGTTTCAATTATAGTCAATGATAAAACAGTTCTATTTGATGAGGCTCCAACAAGTGTAAGCACTCCAGGTCAGAGTAAACATGGTTTTAATGATACTGAATGGATACTCTGCATTCCCTAAAGATCCAAGACTAGAGCCTCATCATCAGACGGTTTAGGGTCCTAAAAGGACACTCATTGGCTGGAGAGAATCCAGTCGACTTGGCTCCTCTGGAATTAAAACATTGTGAATGTTGTATCCCCCAAACTTCTAGTATACAATACTTCTTGTAACAGTCATAACTGCCTTGATATTAAGCACATACGTAAGTCACTACAAAGAAAACGCCAATATAAAATGTACGATATGCCTCTACCCTTTCATCAACAGCAAAAGACAAAATTCTGTGCTTTGATTCACGAAGATGGACATTGCAGATTTCGTTATTTGGCCGCAAAACTCAATCTTCCGAAGTTGGTGATCCATGAAATTGTCGATTTAAAGTTAGGTAGATTGGAAAGTATCATCTCATTGGGTCCCAAAGCAGTTAACTAAATAGCACAAGTTCAAGTAGATATGCGGCATAGTTCTGATTTAGTTCCTTCAAATTATTATCTGTTTGTGTCCCTCAAACGATATTTATCCGAAAAGAAATTCTAAACAAACAAGGATGCATCTAGTTACGTTCGTACACGTTGAATAAATGCGTTAATCTCGATGGTGATTACGCGCAAAATTACTATAGCAGTGCTGGCACCATGAATATGTTGGATTACAAAATGTTTGTACTTCTTTGGATATATATATATATATTTATGTGTGTCTGTGTAACCTTGTCTGTGTGCGCATGTGTGTATGAGTGTGTACCAGTCTGTGTGTATATTTTTGTGTACGTATCGCTGCGTGTGTGTCAGGGTTTGTGTGTGCGTTTGTATGCGTGTGCATGTATATATATATATATATATATAAGTAAAATAAATAGACAATTATAGCTGTACAAGAGATCAAAATTTGATTATACTGACAAATGGTACATGCACAAACCAGAATCTGTTCCCAAAAAATGAGGCATAAAATTCTTGAGGATTCTGCGATCACCCAATCCCAGCCAGAAAACCATATCAATCTACAAGAAAAATAGAACTTGCCATCAGGTGGAATACGCCATTTCAGCAGACCATAGATTGAAAATGAAAGAAAGTAAAAAGACAGCTGAAAAAGCTGCAATGCATGAAGGTGACGATGATACAAATTATATTTGTAGTCCTTGATAGATCCCCAAATTCCTGGAACAGAGACTGTGAAAACTCAAGGTCAGAGGAAGAATCGAGACCACAACGCTTATAAGATCAGCTAGAATACTTACAAGAGTCCTGGAGATGCGAGGAGACACACTGTCACTCCAACCACAGTGAAAAAGCACCCGTTTAAACTGTCGTGAAAAACACGCAAGAATTAAAATACTCCTTTACTCGAAAGTTTTCCGTTACTCGAAAAATCTTTTGGTGAACCTTTGTATTTTAAATGAAGACTTTTTCATTCCCATCATTATTTTCAGCTAAACTATTTCGAAATCACGAAATAGATCTGTTTAAATTTACCGCACTAAACTCTATATGACCTATCTATGACTTCTCTCAATCGGTGAAAAATACGTAACAGGTATAGTTTGAAAGCGCCAAGAACAATTACAGTCCTCAATAAAAAACCAAAAGACATAAGGCGCCTCATCTTTACTTCCACTGAGGCTGTTCATATTTCAAAATAGTCTCAAAATAGGGCAGTAAATTTAAACCATTGAGGTGATAGAGGAAAACCTGAAACTAGTTCATGTTAGTTCGAGAAATAAGGCAAAAATAGCAAGATAATGTACTTTAACGAAGTTAAAAACTTTCGGTGTTTTTTTTTTTTGTTTTTGTTTTTGTTTTTTTGTTTTTTTTTTCTTTGTTTTTTAGACCCGCTGCTCATGAACAGTCTTTGTGACTGTTCTCGGTCACATCTGTGTCAGGTTCGCAGATTATAAACAACAATTGGGACTGGTATACCCACAATATACCACCCATGATAAAAATGTTGAATCAAAATAAGACACAACGATGGACTCAATCAACCGGCTTCGGTGTCATGATCGGCAAGTGCTCTCCTGAGAGCCAACATGGGGGACCCGACGTCATCCTACGAATGTTGGCTATTCTCTTTTTCAGGTACACAAATGACGACTTAAGGAACCACAACAACCAGAGACGTAAACACAAAACATGGACTAGGGAAGAGAATCAACTTGGATAACACTGCTATTTTAAGACTAACTCTTCACAAAGAGAATACAGGAAAAAATGATAGAGATCTGGCAAGAATGTACTTGTTTTCAGGCAACTAGCCAAAGACTTGCCGACCAAGTTAGAACAATAATAATAATAAAAAAGGTTGGTTTTCTGACCTTGAAATACTAGAAATACACCAGAAAATAAACAATGAACAAGATAATAATACAGTACCAGACACATCAAGAATTAACAAATAAAAACAGCCACACAAAAATGAACCACCACCTTTGGAAAATGGAAACACCACAGAACCAAATAACGCACAACCAAACAACCCAAAACAAAAACTATTACAAGAACAAAAGGTAAACCTAGAAAATTTAGAGAAAATTATGAACAGTGAAAAGACTTCCTTGCCATCATTAAGAAACATAGAATGGAGAACAATTAAGACGGAAGCGAATAAAATAAATCAAGTACTACCTTATATATCAACGAATAAATTAACCGAATTAAATGAAATAATATATGCTGGGACGAAATTAGTTTGTGAAAAAAATGGGGTCACCTCCAAAAGCACGAAGGAAAAATCAAAACTAGAATGGGAAATTCGACTGGAAACGTAGATTAAAAAAATCTACGAAAACAGACCAAAATGATAAAATAAAGGAAAGACGCCAGAATATGTAGGAACAAAAATGAAAAGGCAAGACAAGAAAAGAAAACAGTACAACTTGAGGAAATAAACCAGATAGTGCTGGTGAAAGAAGGAAGATTAAAGAGATATAGACAAAGGGTAAAACAACACAGACAAAACAACGAAAGGAAATTGTATAAACAACTGGGAGGAGATGTCACGATAACATATCAACTGCCGGATGCAAAAGAAACCGAACGATTTTGGACTGAAATATGGCAACTAAAAAAACACAACGTAAAAGCCGAATGGATAAACAACATGACACAAGAATTAGAAGGACCCAAATAAGGCCCAAAAGCGTAAATACACATCGATTTACTCAAAACAACACAAAAAAATATCAAACTCGAAAACTTCCGGCCATGATGGAATACATGGTTTCTGGTTCATGAAATTCACCTCCATTCACGACAGACTAGCACTATAAGTTAACACATGCCTACAAGGAGCACACGTACCGGAATGGATGACCAAAATTAAGACCACATTGATCCAACGGACCCAAGCAAAGAAACCGACCCAAACAAATACAGACCCATAACCTGCCTGCCGATGATGTGGAAAAATACTAACAGCACAAATAAGGGAAGAGATTTACTACTCGCTAACAAGCTGCGGATTGTTCCCTGACGAGAAGAAAGGGTGTCACAAAGGATCAATTGACACAACAGAATTACTTTACACAGACCAGCACATCCTAAACGAGTGCAAGACGAGACGGAAAAATCTACCTATGGCCTGGATTGACAACGAAAAGGCATATGATGTGGTTCCGCAAAGCTAGATAAAAAAAACTGCGTCAAAATGTACAAAATATCAGATGAAGTCATAAACTTTATCGAGAAAACCATGAAAACCTGGAGAGTGGAATTGACAACAGGAGGAAGAAGCTTAGCTGAAGTGAAGATCCAAAGAGGTATATTTCAAGGAGATGCACTATCAGCCTTACTATTCCTAATTGCCATGATGTCACTTACCCACACACTCAGAAAATACACAGCCGGATAAAAATATAGTAGATCGCAGGAAAAGATCAATCACCTAATGTACATGGATGACATCAAACTATTTGAAACAAAATGAAAAAGAACTGCAAAATCTAATACACGCAGTTAGAACATACAGTCAGGATATAGGAATGGAATTTGGCAAAGAAAAACGTGCCATGCTAGTAATGAAAAGTGGCAAACGACATCTAACTGACGTAATGGAACTATCAAACCAAGACAAGATTAGAACGCTCGGATAGAAGGAAACCTACAAATACTTGGGCACCTTGGAGGCTGACACTATCAAACAAGGGGGGATGAAAGAAAAAATTAACAAAGAATATCCCAGGAGAACTAGAAAGCTACTCGAGACAAAACTATCTGGCAGAAACCTTATCAAAGGAATAAATACCTAGGCTGTACACCTCGATAGATATTCGGGACTCTTTTTGAAGTAAACCAGGGAAGAACTTAAGCAAATGGACCAAAGAACAAGAAAACTAATGACCATGCATAAGGCATTACATCCCAGAGATGACGTTGACAGACTATATGTATCAAGAAAGGAAGGAAGGAGGAAAAGGACTTACCAGCATTGAAGACAGCGTTGACGCATCGATACGACTCGAGAACTACATAGAAAAACACGAGGGAGGACTGATTACAGCCACCAGAAACGAGATAGACAACACGATGGTCAACAGAATGACAATGAATAGGAAACAAAAATGGGAAGAAAAACAAATCTATGGGCGTTTTAAACGACTACTAAACAATATCTCACTTGAGAAAACCTGGACGTGGCTAAGAAAAGGAAACTTTCAGAGAGAAACTGAATCTCTCGTAATAGCAGCACAAAACAATGCCATAAGAACCAATCATATCAAAGTGAGAATTGAGAGGACGCAACAAAATAGCAAATGAAGGTTATGTAGTGATAGAGACGAAACCACCAATCACATAATAAGCGAATGCAGCAAATTAGCACTGAAGGAATATAAGACTAGACGACTGTGTGGGCAATGTGATTCACTGGGAAATGTGCAAGAAATTGAAATTTGACCATACGAACAAATGGTATATGCACAACCCAGCATCTGTCCTAGAGAATGACACACATAAACTCCTATGGGACCCTTAACATATAAACGGATTACCTAATCTCGGCCTGAAGACTAGACCATATAATAAACAAGAAAAATAGAATTTGCAAAATTGTAGGCTTTGATGTTCCGGCTGAACACAGAATAAAACTAAAAGAATGTGAAAAGAAGGATAAGTACCTCAACCTTGCTAGGGAATTGAAAAAACCATGGAACATGATTGTACCTACCGTGATTGGTGCTTTGGTTCAGTAACTAAAGGATTATTAAAGGGAGTGGAGGACTTGGATGTTGGAGGACGAGTGGAGACCATCTAAACTACAGTACTGTTAAGAACGGCCAGAATACTGAGAAGAGTCCTGGAGACTTGAGAATACTTGCTGTCATTCAGGCTCCAGTGAAAGACCATCAGCTAAAGCAGATGTGAAAAACTCTCAATGAGTTAATAATGATGATAACAGCAGTGAGAATATAAAGTCGGGATATAGGGATAGAATTTGGCATAGAAAAATGTACCATGCCAATAAAGAAAATCGGAAAATTACACTTTATGGAGAGAATAGAACTACCAAGTCAAGAACATTTGAAGAAAACGAATCTTACAAATAGGTGGGAATATTAGAAACAGACACCATCAAACAAGCGGAGATGAAAAAAAAATTTAAGTATCTCCGGAGACCGAGAAAATTACTGGAAACTAAACAATATAGTAGAAATCATATCAAAGGGATAAACACCTTGGCCGTTCCTCTGGTAAGATACGTAGGACCATTCTTGAAATGGTCGAGGGATAAACTTCAACAAATGAACTAAAAAACAAGAAAATTAATGACTATGCATAAGGCCTTACATCCCAGAGATGACAGAATAAAAAGGAGAATTTACTGTATAGTGAATTTTGCCCTCCCAACGGACCATAAAGGGAAAATAAAAGAAATCGAAGAAAGAGACAAGTACTTGGACCTTGCCAGAGAACTAAGAAATCTGTGCAACATGAAGTTAATGGTGCTACCAACTTTAATTGGTGTGCTTGGAACAGTCCCAAAAGTCTCGGAAAGAAGACTGGAAAGGTTGGAAATCAAAGGACAAATTGAAATTATCCAGACTACAGCATTGTTGAGATCGGCCAGAATATTCTGTAGACCGTAGGAGACTTGTGAAAGACCATCAGCTAACTTCTAGTGGGAAAGTTTCGCCAGGATATTATAATGTGCAAGAATGGGTTTATGAGATATTAAAAAATTGACAATTAAAAGAAATGAATGAATAGATATTGTCCATATGTTCAAGATAAAACTAAGGAAATGTTAATAGTTGAAGAATAATATCGATTCCAAACGAAAAAAAAACGAGACTTAAATGTGTATAATTAACTCATTTTTACTTAACAACAAAAACAATAACTGCCTCACACTTTGTACTTTTTTTTAAAACTTACAACGATTATCGTTTATCATTATAGTTATTATCAGTTTTACTTTTATAATTTAATCATTGACTTTTATAAGTTTTCTTGATAATTTCTCAGACAATTGTCATCTAATTTTTTATTCTGTCAATTATAACGTGACCAGCATCTTTTCTTTTCTTTTTTTTTTTCAAATTAAATGCATCGTTAATGCCGTAACCATTTGATAATTTCTTCCTAGAATTACTATTTTTACATAAAACTGAGGATAAAATATATATATATATATATATATATATATATATATATATATATATATATATATATATATATATATATATATATATATATATATATATATATCAAGTTAGTCGGCCAACCGTAGTTGAGGGCGACCTGAAGGTTCCCTTTTCAATAACTACTACACCGAGGTGTAGGGGAGGGCACTACTCCTTACTCTGGATTGTTCCACTTACCTTTGTTCCATAGTTTATAATTCTGTGTTAAGCAAGAAAGCATCAAGTGCCATTTTTTGAGTCTGTGGTATGACTCGACCTGGGATTGAACCCCGGTCTCCCGGACCATTGGCGAAACAACATAACATAACAAATACTGGAGTACCATATTTGACAGCATATAAGACGCATATTTTTTGCTGAAAATATCTTTTAAAATTCAAATGCGTCTTATATGCTATTATGTAGATTTAAAATCTGCGATTGTTGGCCAAAATTAACTACCAGGCAATTCCTATTTGCTAAGACTTGAGAGTGACTTTCATTAACCAATTGTCATAATTTAAAAGGCCATTATGCATATTAAAAGTGTTAACATTGATAATATTCATTATATTAATTTCATTTCTTTTAATATTAGTACTTTGTTGTTGTTGTGGGTTTTTTTTTTCTTGATTTGCCCTGCTGAAATTGGGATGCGTCTTAAACATCCGTGCGTCTTATATGTTGTCACATACGGTATAACAGTGTATAATATGGTCGTGTCGATAAATGTTTACGTAAACACCAAACAAAGGAATATTCTAGTTCATTAACTTTGCTTATGTACAATTAGTTATTGTTTCATACGTAGAATGAAATTATTTTAAACATTCAACCGCTTAAAGGATGAAGTTCACTAGTAATTAATTTTGATTGATTCAAACAGTATAGGGTTATTTTATGTCTCGGGGTTAGGAAATTGCGTTTATCGTACAAGCCTATTTTACATTTTTTATTTGGTTGTTTTGTAAAAGTTTGGGTTTTTTTGTATGTGGTTCTATCAAATACGAATCACTTTTAATCAGTTATTACGGTGCCCATAGAAGGCACCCTAATAATTACGACCCCACAGGTTCAGAGTGGAGCTGGGAGTAATAGCATTGAAAGGACACTCCTCACTTCCTATCAAACTGGAACCTCACCATTATATACAGTTTAGTGTCAAACTCTAAACGCCCCTTTGGTATTGGGGGGGGGGCTTACCCCACTGCAGAATCTACAGTCAGTGTATTCTAAGACTGCCAACTTGGCAATTTTAAATTTGGTGTCAAGTCAAATCCGATTCAGAGGACTCGAATAAAAAGATAAATTGAAATTAATATATAAATCAAAGTAATGTATAATTAGAATTTACTTATTATGTTATATTACCTTAAGGCAAAGTATAAAATCATCAAGTGAACGACATTATATTCAATGATTAAATTACAAAGGTCAGAAGGAAAATCAACAAAACATTGACATTTATATTGACAATCGTGAAATCACAAAGGTTGCATGGAAATCGAAACACGTTAAAACAATAGTCGAACAAATGCAAACTCACAATATTATATATATATATATATATATATATATATATATATATATATATATATATATATATATATATATTGATAAAAATCACAAAAATTTTCCTGTCACTCAAATTTTAGGAATGTCGATCTACAGGTAGGTAGCAAATGAATGGAATTACAAGGGAATTATTCTTCCCGTTCTAATATTTTATTGTTTGTTACATCACACACACACACACACACACACACACACACACATATATATATATATATATATATATATACATATATGTATATGAAGAAAATAGAAAAACAAAGTAATCCAAAAGTGATGAATTCATTATAATGGAAAGTCAACACTAAAACGTTTCGATTTTAGTAAACCCTCATCAGGACTTCAAGATGGTGAAAAGAGTGTTGCTAGAACAACAATGAAAGTTTTGATAAAAATCAAATAACAGAGGGAAAGAAAAGAAAAAATATAAACAAAAAAATATCATATAACCATTCAATCATTCAATCAGCGTTTATCTTTGGAAAACTGTGACGATAATAGCACAGGCGATGATGTTTAAATGTGTAGAACTTCTCAAAGATACAACCGATTGAAAGATGATGAAAGCAAAAATATACTAAAACAGTAATAAGAAAAGATGCGAATGAAAAAAACAATGAAGGAAAAGAAAAGAAAAGATAAGCAGAAAATAAGAGAAAAGAAGAAGAAATAAAAGGGAGAGAAGAGAAAAAGTGAGAAAAAGAGAAAGAAAAGAAAAGATAATCAGAAAAGAAAAGAAGAGGAGAGAGAAGAAAAGAAAAGAAAGGAAAGAAAAAAATAAAGAAGAAAAGAAAAAGAAAAGGGAGAGAAAAGAAAAAGGGAGGAAAGGGAAAGAAAAGATAAGCAGAAAAGATAAGCAGAAAAGAAAGGAAACAAAGAAGAGAGAGAAGAAAAGTAAAAAGAAGAGAGAAAAGAGAAAAATGAGACAAACAAGCACAAAATATGTAAAAAGAATGGGAAAGTGATTGTGGAAGTTTATTTTGCGTAACCGTTATTATCGCAGGAAGTCCTGGATTAGGTTTTATGCGTTTATCTTCGCGCTAATTCCCTTTAAAAATACATAAATCCATCTAATCCACATTTAGTTACGAGTAAATAGTAGGACAGTCTGAATTCTTTAAAATAACCAATCTAGGAGAAGAATAACTTTAAATTCCAACCAGCTGTTCTCAGCTTTAAAAATTGGTTTTGTGTTACATCTTGTGTTACATCTTGTGTCACATCTTGTGTTACATCTTGGTCGTTGCGCAGAGATTGAGTGAATACATACAAGTTAAATTATCGATACTCACTCGGAATAATTGATTCCAATCAGGGAATTCAACAGTCATTCCGCCGTCCTTATAATTTGGTGATTTGTTGTGTACATTCCCAGTCGACAGTTTTGCATAACACTATGCAATAGTTAAACCCTTTACTAAATTATAATGATAGGCTTGAGTGCGAGCTTATTAAGTTGCAAATTATATTTGTAAGTTTTTTGGTGTTAGGGGAGTCTCAACTAAAGAATTTTAAAGCTCTTCCCGCTGCAATATATTTTTTCCTGTGCAATGTCTCATTCAAATATTTCTAGGACTATTCTAACATGAATTATTCAATCAAAGTTTAATCAAGTCAGTTTGAGTGGCTCTTCAAGTAATTATTTTGTCACTGTTGACAATCTTCAGGTGTTCGATTCCCAGCTGAGGTGCTATTTAGATGATTTCGCTAATTCTCGGGTTCAGAATATTGGAGGTTGGCGCAACAGAAACTTTTCTATTTCAATTTTGATAGAATCAATGAAAACTCGATATTTTTAAAGTTCTATCAATAATTTCTAATTATTCTTCATTTTTATTCTCACTAATATCATTCAACATAACTGTCACCATTAATATTTATTCGAGAATTTTCATTTTTGTTGATAATTTTAATGTCATCATTACGATTGTCAAGTTATTTTTTCTTTTCTTTTTTTATAATGAATAAATACTAACAATTCCGTTACGCCAACAGAGGAAACGCTTCGAAAAAAATACTTGAAAGACAATATCTAAAATAGATAAATAAACTCGTAAATAAAATCAATGCAAACATGAAAAATATTTTTTAATTTCTCCGATATTGCTCTCTTTCTTACAAACCTTATAATTTCGAGGCAAACTAAATTTATTGTTCGATGATTACAAAACAAAATTGCGTCTAAAGAAAAAATATGGTAGAAATCGCATTCCTTCCCGCTTCACTTTGCTCCCATCATAAAGTACACATAACGAATAGAAATACAAACAATTAAAAAATAACAGAAATGGATAAAAGTACTAATTACAGTCCATTGATAGAAAAGCAAGAGATGAACGATTTTTTCCTTTTATTATGAAAATATTGCCGCTTTTCCAGACACACATCATTGATTTTACGTTAGTGTTCGTTTCCTCATTTTTTCTCGAAATGGCGCCAATTAGTGATTACTGAAAATCGGCAGCCGACATTTTCGCACGAAAAAGAATTGCGGCCATATTTATATTTTTCTTTCTGTATTATTTATTTCAAATTTTTTTACTTTATTTTTCAATAAATGTGTGTTTAGTTTGTCTTTCTGATGAAATAAAAGAATATCCTAGGATTCTTCTACAATTCCTGACGACGTCTAATTTGAGTTCGATGTCAACTAAAAGCAAAAAATCAAATAACTCAAAGAAAGTTTAAAAAAAAAAACAATTTTTAAAAAATGTAGCGACAAAATCTTTTTTGTATGTCATTACATTTTAGTTGCTTTTAAATCATTATTGTTGTTATCATTATTATTATTGTTGTTGAAGTTTTGTTGTAGTTGTTATTTGATTTTTTAAATAGAAACAAACTCAAGAAACGAATGGAAGAATACTATTTGAAAGTCAAATGAGAAATTAAATTAAAAAAATAAATTTATCTAGACTTATTATAAAATATTGTCAAATGTGAAAAATGCGAATCCGTGTTTAATACATTTCTTCCTAGGAAAGTTTACTGTCGAAAATAGGAGATTTCTTTATTTTTATAAAAAAATTCAACAAAGGTAAAATCTACCCGATAAAATTCGAAAAGAGATTTCACTACGATAGGATTGCATCGGTATAAGCAAAAAGAATGTTTTGAACATTTCCTTTACATTCATATTTCCATATCAGTGGAGCTAAGATTGTATTCCCTGCTGAGGGTACACCAATAAAACGAATCCTAGGTATGACACATCTAATGGTGAGGCTCCAGTTCTGAAGCCCTGAATAATGTGAAGAACCCGTTTATTGTCATTACTTCTCGGTCTACTCTGAGCTGAAGTAGTAGTATCTGTGAGATTCCTCTCAATTGGTCAAATAATTGTCCGAAAATCATTTGTATTAGATAGCAATAACTGATACCATGTTGTATTTGTATAATGATAATTATTACTTAAAGCTATAATTGTATACAAAGAATTATCATTATTATTTACTTGAAACCATGAAAACTGTTTGCAAAGGATTATTATTAAATAGAAACATTTACCTGAAACATTATATTAATATTTTATCGAAATACATGAAATGATTCAGCCGCATGTAAATTATTTGAATCAGGAGAATTGATATAAATGTGTGCAAAAATCCATTAGAAACAACTTCACAAAAATGATAATATAAACAAATATATCAATCATTTATATTCAGACAAAATTTCTTAACATTCTTCACCGAATAATTTTCATTTATTTATTCTAGTGCATTAAGATTATTTTAATCGCTGTCACTTGACCTCTACTGAAACATGTCAATCCAATTATCAAAAAGACTTTTTTTCTCATTCTGTCAAGTTAACTTCCAAACATTCATAATATAATAAATTCATAGTCCTTAGTGTACAAAAAATAAGGTTTGGAGTAATTTTGATGCATACTAATATTCATGAAGACATTAACATGTTTTAATTAGTCTCAGAATAATAAAAGATCGTTTCGAAAAATAAAAAAGCAGACACGTCTCTTAAGAATTAGATGCTTTTATAAAAATGATTTTGTGAGAACGATTGCAAACATTTAAAATTATCATAAAAAACTTAACTCTGTATGAAACCTAAGTTGCGATCATTCTTCACAATTCTTTTGGAATCACTGAGCATTCGTTCCGGTGATTTAAAAAATAAAAAAGAATAAATCAGCTCTATTCCAGAGGCACTTCCTAACCCTGCCCACTCGTTTAAAGGGACTGAGGCTGAGTTTATTTTCCGGCCTCTAAAGAGAGCCTTAAGGGAAACGCCGATATCACTGAGCCATTTGTGAAACGGCTTCATATTCATGCTTTTGTCACATTTTTGTAATCAATCATCATCATTATTATCATCATTTTACTCCTTGCAAGTTTTTCACACCAGTTTTAACAGGTGTTTTTTCCCTGGAGACTGAGTGACAGCAAGTCTCTGATGGTCTCTAGGATTCTTTAAAATATTCTGGCCGATCTTAACAATGGTGGGGCTCCAGTTCTGAAGAATGTGAAGATGGTCTCGATTCTTCCTCTGATTTTCAATTCCTCTAGTCTTCTTTCCAAGTCTTTCGACACCGTTCCAAGCATACCAATTATAATTGATATCACCTTCGTCAACATGTTCGATAGTTTTTTCAGATCTCAGGTAAGATCGAATTATATGCTTTTCTTTTCACTTTCTTTTATTTTCACTTTGTGGTCGGCGGGATTAGCAAAGTTGATGACAACTTTTGTTCTAGTAAATTAATACAAGGTTTGATCTTCTGGTCAGGATTCAGACCAGAGAATTTTATGAGTCTCATTTTCTAGTTTGTAAATATACCATTTTTAGCATGGTCAAGTTGTAATTGTTTGCTAAATTCCTATTGGGTCACTTTTCCCACCCAGTCATGCCAAGTCTTGTATTCCTTTTGTGCCAGTTGACTACATTCGCTTGTTATGTGATATTACGTTTCATCTCTATCACCACAAGCCGCTACGGCTGCTGCTATTATTATTATAATTATAAATAGCAATAATAATTCAATCTGACTCGCATATAGGCTTTTAAAAGAATTACTGCGGGCAATGGCCCACGAGATGCAATACTTCAGCAACTCTTGCGAAACTTGATTTTTAGGTTTGATTTCATGGCATATCAACCTTTGTGGTTTATTTAATACCAAACTATCCTTGTAGAAGAACAGTATTGGTATTATATTACCTATAACTAGAAAGGTAATGGAAATAATGTCTTTCCCAAAGGTGTTAGTCCAAAAGTGAATAATATAGCGAGACTACAGTTCGAATTCACTTACTATGATGTCGCAGTCCAGTACGTTAACCTTTACCCCACCGGGATTTCTTCTTGTTTTTTAGGCAAGAAGTATTTCTTCTGATAGTTTGAAGAAGAGAGATGGTGTGTTTACTGATATCCTCCCAAGTTTCAGCGACAACCGATGATACAACCCATCTGTGTGAAGAAATGCGAATATTTTGACCATTTTCGGATCCCTGGCGTCTTGTGCAGCCGACCCGGATTCAGGAATACTGGAGAATGTATCGCTGTCGATGGAATACAAGACTATCGGCTTGCTTCTCTTGAAGGTGAAAAGCGTCACCTGTTGTCCATTCAATCGAGACCAACAAGTTCAATCTGAACTAGAAACTCTGCCGCACGATAACCTCTCATCATTTAATGTGGCGTGTCGTCCAAGGGAAACTACCAGAACTACTGCAGAAAGCGATCAAATGGAGCTCGCATTTATCTACCGTGCCCTCACATCTACATCTGTGACACTCAGCTTAATGATGACCCTGACAAATATCTACGAATCGCACCGACTCCTCATCAAGAAAGGTACACGTTGACATAGAGGGTACTGTGTTGCTGTTCGATTGTAAGGCATGGGACAGATCATGCTGGTTGAGGGCTTGTTTCAACCTGACAAATTTGACACAGCCCAAGATATCGTCCTATTGCCGTTGTTTCGATGGGTCATGCCGAGTTTTGTTTTTGAGTTCGTCGAAGATCCAAACATCACGCATTTGCTCGTAAATCAGCATCAATCCCAAATTGAAGCCGAGATGACGAGCACGTGGAAGAATGTGTGGACAAGTCTCGGTTAGAAGATTGTACCTAAACTGCTGAACATCAAAGGAAGCTTTGTCTGCTTTCAGTCTGTGTATATTAACGCTGTAGATGATTTCCGCGTCTACCCGAATCGTAGCAACAAGTTTGTTCAGTGATTCCGGTTCGAAGCAGTAAAAGGCGCTTCAAAGAGTGTCAAAGAACCTAGCAATGGAGTACGAAACGGTTCTTCAAAAGGAAGAGTGGAAATTGGTCAGTTGTAATCTATTATATTTATCATTTGCTTGCCTCTTAATCACTAGTAAAAACTGAAGTATCGACTCTGTATAATTCTTCATTTGAGATTGTTTTTATTTCCCCAATGATTGTTATATTGAAAAACCACGTCGAACTGGACGGCACTGTAATTCGGGTTTATCATATCCAACTTTCATGAATTATAATCTCAAGTCCAAGCAATAATAAATCAAAATTATTTCAACATATCCTCCATGTATTGCGTCGTGTAGATGCCAAATGTTGAAAGATGAAGTAACGGAGCAAGTTTACTCATCGACAATAAAATGGGTCGCACATCCCTCCCTAGATTTCCGTGGATGATGTAATAATGCTGTCAGTAATTTGACTATTCTTCAACATAATCATCATAAATGGATCATTGTTCGCGGGAATATTACACAAACTTTAACTTGATTTATTTTATGAACACAGAGGAATATTTTTTGCCTTATGATCTTTTAAAGGTCGAATTCAGTGGCCGTTAAGTTTGATGTCTATTGATAGAAACAATAATTAATTACCAGCAAATAAATAATGGGTAGTAATCTACAATTAGGATTTAATAGTTACTTCCCCTAAGTAAATATAATAATCTGGGTGAATATAAACGATGGTCTCACAATCAAAAACAAGATAATGACCTGAAAGTATATTGCTGACAAATTATTAGCATTGATTAGAAATACTTAAAACTAAAGAGTTGTGTATAAATTATTTGTATTACGAATAGTTTCTCCACGCTATAATTGTTTGCAAATGATAATTATTAAATAGGAATAGTAACTTCATACATTATGCAAGCAAAAAAGACTGACTTCGGCATAAAATAACCCAATCCAAATGAGATGAAAAATTGTTTTATTATCAAAGCTAAAGCATTTTAATGATACTGCTAAACATCCTTCTACGGTGTGTCCTTTTCTGTTATGATAAGATATATGCAAAAATTGGATTCTCATAATATAAATCAAATTTAAGAGCTATGAAAAAACTTGATATAAGTTTAACCTCTACAACATCATCAATTTCTTACATTATGGTGCACTGGGGTTCAATCCCAGGTCGAGTCATAATTACCAAAGACTCAAAAAATGGTACTTGATGTCTGTTTAACACTCAGCATTATAAGGTATGGAACAAGCGTAAGTGGAGCAATCCAGGGTAAGGAATAGCACCCTCCCCTATGCCTGGTGTACTAGCTATTGAAAATGGAGCCTTCAGATCGGCCTCTACTAACTTACAATAAAATAGGAAGCATTATTTTCGGAGTAACGCTCTTCAAAGCACGTGTGCAGGCTCTTATTCATTGCTGGCCAAATGGATGCGGAAAAATAATGTTTTATAGCAGATGAACTTTACGAACTGCGTTTTTAAACTCCCTTGTAGGTGTAGTTTTCGTAGAAATAAATAGGAAGCATCGCTTTCGGTGTGACTCTCGTATTTGCCAGAAATCTTAAGAAAGAAAGAAAGAAAGAAAGAACAACAAACCAATGAAATTTTCAATATTTTTTTTTAATATGAGACGAAAATCAGAAAAATTATTTTCTGGACGCAGATTGACGGAATATAGGTTGAGACTGAAGAGGTTAATAAGAAAAATATTTTCCCAATATTTTTGCTAAAATAAAAATGAATTAAAGAAAACAAAAACTAAATAGAAACTTCCATTTTCTTATATATATATATATATATATATATATATATATATATATATATATATATATATATATGTGTGTGTGTGTGTGTGTGTGTGTTTATGCGTCTAAATTCAAACACACTCGAATGTCTAGTATTTTTGGGGTCCTTTACGTCGTAAGTTGTTGGTATCACTTTACACCGTTAAGTCTTCTTTCTTTGTTCAACCAGTTGTTTTTTGTCTTATTTTTTAGCTTCCAATAATTCCTTCTTTAAAGTGCTTATAATAGAACTTTAAGTACAAAGCAAACAAAAATTCAATAAGGATTTGTACTCACTTCAAAAATAATATCACCAAAACTCTTATGAACTGCCAAAGGAAACAAAAAATATTATCAAAGAAAACTAATATAATCGAGATAAAATCTATAACTTTATTTGATGTTTGCAAGGCATTATTATTATTACCAATATCGTTGTCATTATTCTTTTATTTATAAAGTACTTTTATTTATCTGCTTCATAAAATGGTATTTCTTTTTCGATTCATTTGCCTTTCAATCTAGTCTAATCCATCGATTTCTTTTTCTCTTTATTTTTCTAATGAACTCTACATCTGCTATTTTTTCCCACTTTCCTTCTCCGCAATTCATTCTCTTATTAACTCACTGTCTTCTACTCTCCATTACTATTTTTAGATTCATTGATTTTAACGGCAAATCAACTTGGAAAGGGTTATTTTAAACCTAGAAGTTAGGGAATCGCATTCATTGTATGTTCATTTTTATATTTTTGTTTTGTTGTTTCTTTAGAGTTTTTTTGTGATTTTTTTTTTTTTGGTGGGGACACATGGTTTTATCAAAAACAAATCTATCTAACCCATAGCTAGGACCCTAAACAGGTACTACTACTCCATGTCCGAGTGGACCAGGGAGTAATGGAAATGAAAGGGTAATCCACTCTTCCCAGGCCTCCAGAACTAAAGCCTAACCATCAGATGCAGTTTAGAGTCATAGCAGGTCACCCCTTTTTTGTGGGGGGGTCTCTCACCCCATTGCAAAAGATACAGTCATCGTATTCTAAACCTCACCGACAGGGCTATCTGCATTTATTGAAGGATAGATTACAAATCAAATGGAAAGCCCTGAATATACTGAGAATATCCCCTACAAAAGAATAAGGCCTCCAAAAAGTGTCCTGAGTATGACACTAAACTCTATCTGGTGGTGAGACTTAGATTCTGGAGATCTGGGGAGGGCAGAGTCACTTCTTTGTTGTTCTTACTCCCAAGTCAACTCTGACCTAGATTGGTCTCTTTTATCAGTCAAATTGATCAATTATAAAAGTATTAGTATTAGATAAGAATGCTGGAAAACATATAACAACGTGAAAATTATTTGCTTCAGATTTTGACATTAAATAATCCATAATGAATTGATATGCCGTTAAACGATTAAACCTAAACCATCAAATATGGAAAATCTTTGCCAGCAAAATCTAGCGAGTATTACAGATAAAATCTTTTGAGTGTGTATCCAACGAGGATTTCTGCGATTATCTCATAGATAGATAGATAGATAGATAGATTCTTTTTTAATTTTCTCAAATTTTCATTTTATAATGAGAATCAGGTAAATCAACCGTAAATCGAAGATCGTTCACCTTTGTAAATTAACCAAATATGCATCTCTGACTGACGGGTGTGTCGTTTTACAAGCTGTCATTGAAACTTCAGGCATTATCAGCCCACGCACCTCACTTCTTCAGTAAAGATGGTTCTCACCAGAGGAAGAAATTTCATGGAGTGAAGTAGTTCCTTCAGTGAACTCTCTTTTTTCCTGATGTCCAATGCGTTTATCTCATGAAAGATTTTAAAAAAAGATTCCAGAAGTATAGAAGACAAAGAAAACTGACAGTAATAAAGATTGTTAAATAAATATTATTTAGAAAAATAAAATATGTATTTTCCCAAATATATATTTTCTCTTAGCTACGAGCAGGATGTAATACGAGGTTAATTTCTAAGTGTAATAAAGCTGGTTTGAATTCAGAGTTTTCCTTCTCCTAAACTGGTAACCTGACCAAGGCTAAAAAACAGTTGGCTATAATCTATTTTTCAAGAGTATTAGAGTGAATTGAAATACAAACAGACACGTCCAAGATTTGAACTCGATTCACCGGATCCATTTCCTACGGCAATAACCCCTATGCTACGAGCACCTAAACAGTCAGATTTATTTATTTTTAATGCTCATATACCCAATATTGTTGTTCTCTTTAAAGTTTGAAATCTTATGCAAGTAAATTGTTTTTTAATTTTCCTTTCAATCAGCAACCACTCATAGTGTTTCCCACACAAAGAGTTTAACAATCACGCCATATTATAATGATTTGATGACCCATGCAACACAAATACTTTGGTAAATTATAACAACTTTGCTTACATTCAGTGTTCACATATCTCTTTCTATTTGCCATGAAGAGGAACTAATTAATCTTTATAATGATCAAACACTGCATGGTAATACACATGATAATTATGTAACTGATTGAGAGACGCGAATTGTTTAATTGAAAATGAAAACTAATCATGTTTTTCATTAAATGTATCTTGATATATAAAGTATTGGGCGCAATTTAAGACAGTCTATCTTTTTTGTTGTCTTTATTTGTTTTTGTTTTTTATTTGTTTATTGTATTGCTTTGTTTTGTTTGTTTTTAGTTTTCTTGAAACTTATGTTCTATTTCTAAACGAAGTTTTCTTGAGTAGGGAACCTTCGGCCTTTTAAGTGAAGTATGGCTGTACTCAAACTTATCAAAAGACCAATTAAAATAGCTTACCTCCACTTTATAGCTTGATATCCCAAAACTTTTTAACAAAATTTAATCAAAAAAAGTCATTAAAAAGTTAATAAAGTTTTTCTTTTAAGCAAAGTTTATAAATCTAATTTCCACTAAATCTTTAAACTTTAGATGTTGTAATAAACATATTTATTGTGAAGTTTGAAACAGAAAATAAATGTCAATGTGGCCTATAAAGGTGAAGAGATTTCCCACCCACAATTTATACCAATAAAAACAAACTTAGCTGTTCGGATTTCCTAGCTTACAAATTATTAATAACTATTCATGTTTGACTTGTATTTCTTTCATCTTGTTTCTGTCTCTTTTACATCTTGTAATAATAGTCTTAAAATGTGTGATTTTTTTCCGATGAAACATTGTCAACTATCGTTCATTTTTTTCACTAGTATCTTTTTCATCTAATTTTCAGTTGATTTTTATCGTAAAATTCAACGATCGTTAAGCCAGAAGTTGAAATCTTTTGTCGGGCCTTTTATTGTGAATCCTTTTACTAGTTTAAATCTCACCGAAGTTTTATTCTTTTTTTACTTCTATCGGTTGCTTAAGGGTCGTGAAATAAGAGTAAAAAAGATAGTATTAAATATAAAATAATAATAGAAGTTAATAAAACTTACATTTCTTAGTCACTGAAAAAGCTCAGGAAATAACAAAGCGAAGTCACTTACTAATCCAAAGGAATGTTTCTAACAATCAGAACTCAATTCTACAAAATTGAAGCCATTATATAAATCAATATTAAGCGAAGACATTTATCATTAATTCCTTGAGAGTTTTTCACATCAGTGTTTGTTGATGGTATTTCTCTGAAGCTTGAGTGACAGCAAATCTCCTGGACTCTTCTCAGTATTTTGGCCGTTCTCAATAATGTAGTATTTTGGATGGTCTCCACTCGTCCTCCTATTTCCAAGTCTACCAGTCCCTTTGATAATCCTTTGGTTACCGTACCAAAAGTATCAATCACGGTATAATTGTCACTTTCATGTTCCACAGTTTTTTCTATTCCCTAACCAAGTCCAGGTACTTATCCTTCTTTTCACATTCTTTCAGTTTTATTCTGTTGTCAGCCGGGACAACAAAGTCTACAGTTCACTTTCTTCTTTATTATTATAAGGTCTAGTCTTCTGGCTGATATTATGGGATCCGTGTGTATGTCAATCCCATAGGAGTTTATGTGTCATTCTCCAGGACAGATGCTGGGTTGTGCATGTACCATTTGTTCGTATGATCAAATTTCAATTTCTTGCACAATTCCCCGTGGATCACCCTGCCTACCTAGTCGTGTCTAGTCTTATACTCTTTTTGTGCTAATTTGCTAAATTTGCTTATTATGTGATTGAGGGTTTCGTCTCTATCCCCACATAACCTACATTTGATATTTTGTTGCGTCTTATCTATTCTCGCTTTGATATTATTGGTTCTTATGGCGTTGTTTTGCGCTGCTATTAAGAGAGATTTTGTTTCTCTTTTAAGATTTCCCTTTCTTAGCCTCGACCAGGTTTTCTCATGTGAGATGTTATTTATTTGTCGTTTAAAATGGCCATAGATTTTTTTCTTCCCATATTTTCCCAGTTAATGCTATTCTATTCATCTTCGTTTTGTCAGTATCGTTTCTGATGGCTGTAATCACTCCTCCTTCGAGCTTTTTTATGTTGTCCTCGAGTAGTTGCATCGATGCGTCAATGCTGTCTTCAATGCTGGCAAGTCCTCTTCCTCCCTCCTTTCTTGATACATATAGTCTGTCAACGTCATCTCTGGGGTGTATGCATGGTCATTATTTTTCTCGTTCTTTGGTCCATTTGATTAAGTTCTTCTCTGGTCCGCTTCAAAAATGGTCCCGAATATCTAATTTATTCCTTTGATAAGGTTTCTGCTAGATAGTTTTGTCTCGAGTCGCTTTCTGGTACTCCTGATATATTCTTTCTTAATTTTTTCTTTCATCTCCAAAATTCCCAAGTATTTATATGTTTCCTTTTCTCCAAGCCTTCTAATATTGTCTTGATTTGGTAGTTCCATTCCATCCGTCGGTGTCGTTTGCCGCTTTTCATTACTAGCATAGCACATTTTTCTATGTGCAATTCCATCCCTATGTCCTGACTGTATATTCTAATTTCGTGTATTAGAGTTTTCAGTTATTTTTCATTTTTGGCAAATAGTTTGATGTCGTCCATGTACATTAGTTGATTGATATTTTCTTGTAATTTATCAAGTTTGTATGCATTTTCTGAGAATATGGTTAAGTGGAATCATCGCAATTATGAATAGTAATGGTGATAATGCATCTCTTTGGAATATACCACTTTGGACCTTTGCTTCAGCAAAGTTTCTCCCTCCTGCTGTCAATTCTACTTTCTAGGTTTTCATGGTATTTTTCGATAAGGTTTATTACTACATCTGATATTTTGTACATTTTGAGGCAGTTTATTATCCAGCTTTTTGGGATCATATCATATGCCTTTTTGTTGTCAATCCAGGCCATAGCTAGATTTTTCCCTCTGGTCTTGTTCTCTTTTAGGATGTGCAGATCTATGTAAAGTAACTCCCTGGTGAATCTTTGCGGCACCCTTTCTGTAACTCAGAGAACAACCCGTGGCTTGTTAGCGAGTAATAAATCTCTTCCCCTATTTGTGCTGTTAATATTTTCCACATCGTCGGTTGTCAGGTTATAGGTCTGGAGTTGTTTTGGGCGGTTCCCATGAGTGGATCCTTCTGGATCAAGGTTGTTTTTTCTTTGGTCATATTATTATTATTATTATTATTTGCGAGTTTGTTATATCAGCGTTAGCTGATTGTCTTTCCCATCATCGGTTGTCAGGTTATAGGTCTGGAGTTGTTTTGGGCGGTTCCCATGAGTGGATCCTTCTGGATCAAGGTTGTTTTTTCTTTGGTCATATTATCATTATTATTATTTGCGAGTTTGTTATATCAGCTTTAGCTGATTGTCTTTCACTCGAGTCTGAGTGACAGCAAGTCTCTTCAAGTTTCCGCAAGTCTCCAGGACTCTTCTCAGTATTCAGGCCGATCTTAGTAGTGCTGTACTATGATGGTCCCGGCACGTTTTCCGATCTCCAGGTTTTCCTCTTTCCAATCTTTTGCGGACCGTTCCGAGCGCATCAGTTATTATTGGTATCACCGTCAATTTCATGTTTTATAACTTGTTTTGGTTTTCTGGAAAGGTCCAAGTACTTATCTCTCTTTTCGCTTTCTTTTATTTCGTATCTAGTTTTATATTTCTTTTGAGCAAAATTACTACATTCGCTTATAATGTGATTAATCGTTTCGTCTTAGTCATTATATGATCTACATTTGATATTCTTATGTGGGTTATCGATTTGGCTTTAATATAAATGGTTCTTATGGAGTTGTTTTCTGCTGTTATTAGCAGGGACTCAGTTTCTTTCTTAAGGTTTATTTTTCATCCAGGTCTTGTCATGTGAGATTTCGACAATTTTCTCGTTTGAAATATCCAGACATTAATGTTTACTAGTTTTTGTTGTTGTTCTGTTTGTCGTTATGATGTCCGTGTTTTTGCCGGCTGCTACACTTTGCCTTTCTTTACTCTTTTTAATGTAGACTTCAATGCTGGGCCCAGCGGTTAGAGTGTTCGCCAATGGCCCGGGAGACCTGGGTTCAATCCCAGGTCGAGTCATACCAAAGACTTTAAAAATGGAACTTGATACCACCTTGCTTAACACTCAGCATTATAAGGTACGGTTCAAGGGTAAAGTGGAGCAATCCAGGGAATGGAGTAGCGCCCTCCCCTACACTTTGGTGTAGTAGCTATCGAAAAGGGAGCCTTCGGGTCACCCTCGACTATGGTCGCTAACTTTATTTACTCAATGCTGGTAAGTCGTCTTCCTCCTTTTTTGACGCATATAGTGTCTCTGTCATCTATCGGATGTAAGACCTAATGCATCGTCATAAATTTTTTGGTGTTCATGACCATTTGTCTGAGTTCCTCCCTTGTCCATTTTAAGAATAGTTCCTTGTATCTTACAAGGAATATTGCTCTGGTGTTTATTCCTCTGATGAGATTTCTGCAGCAGAGATTTGTTTCGAGAAGCTTTCTCGTTCGTCTGAGGTACTTTTCTTATATTTTTTCTTTCTTTTCGGCTTGTTTGATAGTGTCCACTTCCAATATTCCTAAGTACTTGTAATTTTCCTTCTCTCCAAGCGTTATGATTCTTCCTTGATTTGGCTGTTCTTTTCCTTCCGTTATTTATCTTTTTCTACTTTTCCATATAAGCATGACACACTTTTCTATGCCAAATTCCATCTCTATACCCTGACTGTAAAGTCTTATTGTTTGTATCAGACTCTTCAATTCTTTATTTGTTCTCTTTTAAAAGTTAGCGTTAGCTAATGGTTTCTCACTGGAGTTTGATTGACAACAAGTCTCCTCAAGTCTCCGGGACTTTTTTCAGTTTTCTGGCCGATCTCAATAATACAGAAGTTTGGATGGTCCCCACTCGTCCTGTTATTTCCAAGTCCTGTTATTTTCAAGTCCTCCAGCCCTTGTACTAATTCTCGTCACTTTCATGTTCCATAGCTTTTTCAATTCCCTTGCAAAGTATTATAATAATTATAATTATGAATGGTCCCGAGTATATTCCAGGTGTTTATCTCTCTGATGAGATTGTAGCTCTACGATTTGTTTTCGAGTAGTTTTTTTATTCTCCTGATTTACTCTTTTTTTTTAATGTTTTCTTTCATCTTGTATTGTTTAATGGTGTCCGATTCCAATATTTCCAAGTATTTGTGAGTTTCCTTTTCTTCGAGCATTCTGATTTTTTCTTGATTTGGTTATTCTATACCTTCCGTCATTTGTCGTTTTCCGCTTTTCATTATCAGCATGGTCCATATTTCAATGCCAAATTTCATCCTTATATCTTAACTTTATATCCTCACCTGTATTAGGTTTTCCAATTCTTTTTCCGTTTTCACAAACAGTTTGATGTTGTCCATGCACATCAGATGGTTGATTTTTTTTCTATCGATTTATTGAGTTTGTATCTCCCTGGGCATCTCCTAAGTATGTGATTGAGTGGCATCATCGCTATTACAAATACGAATGGTAATAGCCCATCTCTCCGGAAGATTCCTCTCTGGATTTCACTTCAGCTAGCTTTTTCCTCCAGCTATCAGTTCCCATCTCCTATTTTTCATGTTTTTCCCGATAAACTTTATGACTTCGTCGGATATCTTGAATATTTTGAGACAGTTTTGTGGGACGATATCTTCTTTTATTCATTTTTGTAAGCAATTTAATTGTTTCCCGTATTCCTATCTAATACTAATAATTTTCAAACAGAACTATTTGACTTATAAATGGGGCCCTAATGGAATCTACCAATATGGATCAGTGTGGACCCGGGAGTAATGATAGCGAAGATGTGACTCCACACTACTCTTTGCAGTTTAGTGTAATACCCAGGACGTTTTTATTTGGGTGAAGGGCCTTATTCTTCCGCAGTTAACGTATGAGAGGATAAAGGTGTACATGTTATTAATTTACCAAATTATAGAAATCGACGTATTCCGTAGAATTTCTACGATTAAAACTAATATATATATATATATATATATATATATATATATATATATATTATCATTATTATTATTATTATTATTTAGAATATTCGGACTATTGACCTCATCTTTATAGTAATACTCACAACGTTTCGGCTGATATATCCTTCAACCTTCTTCAAGTATTTTATGTTGACTTTGAGAGCACACACAGAATCTCGATCTGAACCCTTTATTTGAACCACAGAGGTAGACTGTTACTTTGTTAACCATGACTGGACAGAAATGTTTACTTAAAAAAATACTGATATAATTGGGGAGATGGAGACATTAGGCTTATAACTCCCCAAAATTCACAGTGGATAAGGTGTTTGAGTGGAAAGTGCTTTTGTATGTAATCAACGCGAGGTTACAGGTTCAGATCCACCAAAAGGTAGGAATAATAAAATGAGAACGTACTATAACAAAGTAATTACAGTTATCAAGCTTCATTCCAGAAATTCAGACAAATGGTATATTTGTTGTCGCCAAAACAAACGAAAACATTTGCTTGTAAATCTCTATCAAATATTAATTATTATAGCTCTATTTTCATTTTGCTTTACCAATTCAGCTTATATTTTCTTAAGTGGCGATTGTGATTGTGCCAGTTTCTGATATACCTCTACGCCTAACATGTCTGTTGTATAGTAATTAAAGACCTATAAGAAAACTTCCCATCTGTGGGTCAAATGGATATACTGATTTATGGATTAATTGATTGATTAATTTTAAGCACATTTCAACCTTTCTAGGGTTATTTTATGCCTAAATGTTAGTGAATCGTGTTCATTGTACGTTCATATTTATATTTTTTGTCTTGTGTCTTCGGAGGGTTTTTTCTTTTTACTTTTTTGGCATACGGTCCTATCGAATACTAATCAATTTTTAATAAGATCTATTTGACCCAAGGATGGGACCCTAACAGGTGCTACCACTCCAAATGAGACTGGACCTTAAAGTAATGTGAATGTAGAGGTAATCTACACTCCCCAAGGCTCTAAAACTAAAGCCTGATCATTTGATACAGTTGAGTCTCATTGCCAGAACACACTTTTAGGGAGTATACAGTCAGTGTATTCTGAGGTCTGCTAACAGGACAACGTCCGTTTATGATAATGTTTAAAATTATTTTGAACTAAGTGTTTACCGGTTTCTTAACAACTTTTCATTACTTGCTTAATTGAGGTTCACACGGTGTAACAGATATCATTAGGTACACAGCAACCGGAGTTCAAATCCTGAACGATACTGTTTGCATTTCAAATAGCTCTAATACTCTTCATCCGAAGAAGATTAAAACGGCTCCACACAAATATTCAATAGTGGCGTTCGAAGATGATACCCAGCGAACTTCGAGTAACAGATTTGAATTCAGAGTTTTCCTTCTCAAAGATCGGTTGCCACGCCAAGATAAAGGCATCCAGCCTGTTCAACTCTTTAACTGGAGGAAGAATAGTATTATGAGAAATGCTAACAGCCTCTTTGAAGATTTGGACTCGGGTAGCTGAGACTACTTCTTACGACGATAGCCGTTATGCAAAGAGTATGCACACAGCGGGAAAATATTTTACCCTAAATTATTTTTGTGTTTCAGGAGAAAACCAAGGGCTCTAATGAAGTTGGATTTTTTATCAATAAACAACAATCAGCGGGAAGCCATGTTGCTGCCAAACGTAACTAATTGTACAGAATCTAAAATTCCAACTCTTTAAAGAAAACACAGTTAGAGCTTATTGATTTTATTCAAATAGTTATTCACATTTAACAATAAGAATTAAAATTATGGGTAGTTCTTTAAAATGTATAGTGTCATCAATTAGTTAGAACTTAAATTTTGGATAAAAAAATACAGATGTATACATCGATAAATATGCTGAGAGTTACTCATATCATTTTAAAAAAGGCTTTCTCTACAAAACAATTTTTCCTCAAAACAATATTAACAACAAAACATAATATCTTAATTGGTACTATTATTTAGTTTGGTTTGGATGGTACATAAAGCCTAGTGGGTTATTTAATGCCAAATTCAGTGTGTATATATATATATATATATATATATAAAACATGGTAGTATCTGTGACCCTGGTTTTATGCATTTTGCATTCGTCAGACTGAGTGAATTTTTTTAAATCGATTAATATAGTTAATTTTTTGTTCGAAAAGTGGGTGTTATTTGGGTGTATGTGTGCCTAAGTCTATATGCCATTAAATATTAGTATATTTGTGTATGTGCTGTTGATCGTGCGTACACATATATGTATGTTTGTGTAGGTACTGGCACGCATCTTTACATATATACACATATTTCCGCTGTCTGTTGATGAGAAGGGGTAAGACGAAGGAAAAGATTGTGAAAAGGGAAGAGTGAGTGAGGGGGGAACGGATTGTTGCAATCAGAATTTCTTTTTCTTTTTAACTTTATGGTAGCTAAAGGTTTATTTTGATTTGAATATGAAATGTCTGTTTTGTAAGGAATTTTGTTGAGCGATGATAGTGATTAAAATTAAAATCATCATTACGTTACTTTTTTTCTGGTGAGGAATTTATAGACCGGTAATAAAAAGTGATTATAAGTCTTGGTGTGAACTTTATCGAGAAAGCCATGAAAACCTGAAGAGTGGAATTGACAGCTGAAGGCAAAAGCTTAGCTGAAATGAAAATCCAGAGAGGTATATTCCAAGGAGATGCACTATCAACATTACTATTTATAATTGCGATGATGCCAATCACCCACATACATACTCAGAAAACGCACAGCTGGATGCAAACTTAGTAAATCGCAGGATAAGATCAATCACCAAATGTACATGGACGACATTTAACTATTTGCAAAACTGAAAAGGAATTGGAAACTCTAATACACGCCGTTAAAATATACAGTCAGGATATAGAAATAGAATTGGGCATAGAAAAATGTGCCATGCTAGTAATGAAAAGCGGCAAACGTAGCCTGGCGGACGGAATGGAACTACAAAATCTAGGAAAAATTGGAAAACTCAGAGAAAAGCAAACGTACAAATACTTGGGGATTTTTTCATCCCCAATTGTTTGATGGTGTCTGCTTTCAAATCTGACATCATCAAACAAGTGGACATGAAAGAAAAAATTAAAAAGAATTTCTCAGAAGAACCAGAAAGCTACTCGAGACAAAACTATGTCGCAGAAACCTTATCAAAGGAAGCTGTTCAGTTAGCAAGATATTTTGGACCCTTTTTGAGGTCCCAGAGGAGTGTATCTGTGTCTTTCTCTAGGACAGATGCTGGGTTGTGCATATACCATTTGTTCGTTTGGTTAAATTTCAATTTATTGCACATCTCCAAGTGGATTACCTTGCCCAACCTGTCGTGTCTAGTCTTATATTCCTTGTGTGTTAATTTAGTAAATTCGCTTATTACGTGATTGGTGGTTTCGTCTCTATCACTACATAGCCTAAATTTGCTATTTTATTGATTCTTATCTATTCTCGCTTTGATATGATTGGCTCTTATCGCGTTGTTTTGTGCTGCCATCAGAAGAGATTCTGTTTCTCTCTTTAGGTTTCCTTTTCTTAGCCACGTCTATGTTTTTTTGTGGGAGATATTGTTTATTAGTCTTTTCAAAAACCCATAGAGTTGTTTTTCTTCCCATTTTTGTTTCCTGGTTATTGTCGTTCTGTTGATATTCGTGTTGTCAGTATTACTTCTGATGGCTCTAGTCAGTCCTCCTTCGTTCTTTTCTATGTAGTCCTCGAGTCGTTGTATCGATGTGTCAACGCTGTCTTCAATGCTGGAAAGTCCTCTACCTCCCTCCTTTCTTGATACATATAGTCTGTCCACGTCATCTCTGGGATGTAATGCCTTATGCATGGTCATTAGTTTTCTTGTTCTTTGGTTCATTTGCTTAAGTTCTTCCCTGGTCCACTTCAAAAAGAGTCCCGAATATCTAACGAGGGGAACATCCCTGGTATTCCTTTGATACGGTTTCTGCTAGATAGTTTTGTCTCGAGTAGCTTTCTAGTTCTCCTGAGATATTTTTTCTTAAATTTTTCTTTCATCTTCCTATATTTGATGATGTCAGCCTCCAAGGTGCTCAAGTATTCGTACGTTTCCTTTTCTCCAACCGTTCTAATCTTGTCTTGATTTATCAGTTCCATTTCATCTGTCAGGTGTCGTTTACCGCTTTTCATTACTAGCATGGCACTTTTTTTAATGCCCAATTCCTACGTCCTGACTGTACATTCTAACTTCGTGTATTATATTTTCCAATTCCTTTTCATTTTTTGCAAATAGTTAGATGTCGTCCATATACATTATTTGATTGGTCTTTTCTAGTGATTTACTAAGTTTGTATCCGGCTGTGCATTTTCTGAATATGTGATTAAGTGACATCATGGCAATTATGATTAGTAACAGTGATCTCCTTGAAATATACCTCTTTGGACCTTTGCTTCAGCTAATATTTATTATTATTATTATTATTATTTACTCATTTAGAGTTTTCACGTCTGCGTTAGCTGATGGTTTTTCACTGGAGTTTGACTGACAGCAAGTCTCCTCAAGTCCCCAGGACTCTTCTCTGTATTCTGGCCGTCTTCAATAATGCTGTCGTTTGGATGGTCTGCCAACTTCCTAATCTTCCAGGCCCTTTTATAATCCTTCAGTCACTGTGCAAAAGCACCAATCACAATTGATACAATCGTCACTTTCATGTTCCAAAGTTTCCTCAATTCTTTAGCAAGGTCGAGGTACTTATTCTTCGTTTCACATTATTTCAGTTTTATTCTGTGGCCAGCCGGGACAGCTAAGTCGACAATTTTGCAATTTCTCTTTTTTTGTTCATTATTATAAGGTATAGTCTTCTGGCCGAGATTAGGTGATCCGTGTATATGTCAAAGTCCCAGAGGAGTTTATGCGAGTCATTTTCTAGGACAGGTGCTGGGTTGTACATATACCATTTGTTGGTATGGTCAAGTTTCAATTTCTTGCACACTTCCCAGTGGATCACCTTGCCCACCCAGTCGTGTCTAGTCTTGTACTTCTTGTGCTAATTTGCTGTATTCGCTTATTATTATGTGATTGATAGTTTCATCTTTGTCGCTGCATTGCCTACATTTGCTATTTTGTTAAGTCTTATCTATTCTCGCCTTGATATGATTGGTTCTTATGGCGCTGTTTTGTGCTGCCATCAGGAGAGATTCTGTTTCTCTCCTAAGGTTTCCTCTTCTTAGCCACGTCTATGTTTTTTTCGTGGGAGATGTTGTTTATTAGTCGTTTAAAACGCCCATAGAGTTGTTTTTCGCTCCATTTTTGTTTCCTGGTTATTGTCACTCTGTTATCTATCGTGTTGTCAGTATTGTTTCTGATGGCTGTAATCAGTCCTCGTTCATGTTTTTCTATGTAGTCTTCGAGTCGTTGTATCGATGCGTCAACGCTGTCTTCGATGCTGGCAAGTCCTCTTCACCACTCTTTTCTTGATACATATAGTCTGTCAATGTCGTCTCAGGGATGTAATACCTTGTTCAGGTTCATTAGTTTTCTACTTCTTTGGTCCACTTGAGAAAGGGTTCCGAGTATCTAACGAGGGGTACAGCCCAAGTATTTATTCCTTTGATAAGGTTTCTGCAAGTGAGTTTTGTCTCGAATAGTTTCCTATTTCTCCTGAGATATTCTTTTTGAATTTTATCTTTCTTGTTTGATGGTGTCAGCTTCCAAAATTCCCAATATTTGTAGGCGTCGTTTTCTCTTGTCTTGATTTAGTATTTTTATTCCGTCAGTCCTGTGTCGTTTGCCACTTTTCATTATTAGCATGGCACATTTTTCTCTGCCAAATTCCATTCCTATGTCTTGACTGTATATTCTAAATGTGTGTATTAGGGTTTCTAGTTCTTTTTCATTTTTGGCTAGTAGTTTGATGTCATCCATGTACATAAGGTGATTGATCTTTTCTTGCGAACTAATAAGTCTGTATCCGGCTGTGCATTTTCTGAGTATGTGGTTAAGGGGCATCATGGCAATCATGAATAGTAAGGATAATAATGCATCTCCTTGGAAAATATCTCTTTGGATCTTTGCTTCAGCCAAGGTTTTCATGGTTTTCTCGATGAAGTTTATGACTTCATGTGATATTTTGTACATTTTGAGACAGTTTATCATCCCTTATTATTATTATTATTATTATTATTATTAATATTCTTATATATATATATATATATATATATATATTGAGAGAGAAAATACACAATAGCGTTTCCGTTCTAATGAACCAATATCACCATTGAATTGATGATATTAGTGATGTTAGATCAATTATGGATGTTTAAAAATACAAAAACCTCAGAAAATTATATATGTGTGTGTGTGTGTCTGTGTGTGTGTGTAATTTGTAAGCGAATAATTTGGAAGCAACATTTTTAAATCAGTCAGAGCTCATTTGTTATATCCCAGTTAAATGGTTCCAGGTATTACTATCTCAGCTCAGTTGGCCCACAGCCACCGCCTTCTAACACCTTTAAGATAAAAATTGTTGGATATTTGTTTGTCACAAGAGCAGTTTAAAGATACGATCGGAACAATCTTCTACGTACTAGGATCTGACATGACCTGCCGGTTAATCAGATCAGGCTAATCAGACCAACCGACTGACTAGACAGTAAGAGGCAAATTGAAGTTTTGCCAGGTCACGGACGGCTCAGCCACTAGGATCTCGTTCTCAAACATTACGTATCAACACACACAGCCAATAGGTGGCCTCGTTGATGAGGGATCTTACTCCTCTGCAGAGGTGTAATCGGCGTATTCTTCTGCCCCAGCCAACAGAACGGTGTACTGTGATTTAAAATAGACAAACGCCCTGCCAGCGAGATTTTACATCCTGCTGAGAGATAAGACCCCCTTAAAACATTGATGTCCAGGATATGAACAAAACTGTATCTGATGCTGAGGCTCCAGTTCGACTACTCAAAAAAATATGAAGTACCTTTTCATTGTCATTACTCCCACGTCCCCTCTGTTCGGAGTGGTAGTGCCTGGGTGAAGTAGATCTGTTTTAAAATATTATTCAATTAGACCGGGAGTAAAAAGCACCTCAGAAACAACTACACGAAAAATGTACACGCATGCGATTCCCTAATCTCTCAGCATAAAATAACCCTAAACCGATTGACATGCTGTTAAAATTAATCAGTTAAAATAGGCATTGTTTAGAAAAACAAAATAAGTTAGAGGGGTTTCTAACATTTATCTTTTAGTCTCACCATTTGTGTCTAATTGGGAACTCATTATTATTTCATAATTACCGCTGCTATGATAGTACTAACACTTTTATAATTGGATTTTTTGGAAATCTGATAATACGTTCAAAAATAACTGGAATGACAAAATAATATATAAAATCTTTTTAAAAGAAAATTGAACATTGGGAACTGTTTCATTTTATAGTTATGCATCTTATTTGTCATGTGTCTCCGGGTTAAGACACTAAACTGTAATTTTGGGGAGTATGGAGCCACCTCTTTGTTGTTTTTAATCTCAGATCCCCTCTGACCTATCGCAGTTTGGGTCCCATCTATGGGTCAATTTGATAAGTTTGCGATTATTAAGTATTTACCAATTTAAAATTATTATAAAGATATATTTTCTGGACTTTGCATAAGTAGAAACCATAATTGTTAAATTGACTTCGACATAAAGTAACCCCACAAGAGTTGACATGCTGTAAAACCAACTTTCGTATAAGAATTTATTGTAACTAAAACGGTAAAAATTTGGCAAAATTGATTGTCTGTAGCAGCTTTTTACTGTGTAGTTTGTTTTTTTTTGGGGGGGGGTAATATATTTGAAAGATATTATGAGGGTGGTCTACAATATTTTTTACAAAAATTCTAGGAAATTTCAGGAAGATAGATAGATAGATAGATAGATGTGTGTGTGTGTGTGTGTGTGTGTGTGTGTGTGTGTGTGTGTGTGTGTGTGTGTGTGTGTGTGTGTTAGCAGTTGCTTCACAACTTGATTGGTTTGGTTTGGTTTTATGAAATATCAACCATTGCCGGTTATTTAATGCCAAATCCTGTTTTTACATATACAAGGTGCATACGATAAGTTTCCAGACTTTTTTTTACATGCATTTAAAATTGTCGTAGACACTTGAAAATTCAGTATGCTATTGCTATACATTATATAAGATGACTGACCAAGTTTTATGATTTCAGGTTCAAATGAACAGCTACAGCAGCAATTGGAATACACCCTACTAAAGCCTGATTGTCACAGCAGGTGAATTTCAAAAAGGCAATCTGGACGTGAGGACACATTAGAAGAACGATATGCAATAGAATTCTGTTTAAACTTGGAAAAAATGCCATAGAAACGTATGGAATGCTTCAGACTGCTTTTGACCATCTTGCATGAATCGAGAATCAGTTTTTGAGTGGCATACGAGATTCAAGAAAGGCAGGGAGTCTGTGAGGGATGATGAGAGATGTGGGAGGAGTAAGGAAGTCAGTACACCAGAGTTGATTGGCCAAAGGGCTAGGGTTAGTGTTCCTATGTTGAGGTTTTAAGGGAGTCCAGGAAGAGATATCGTCGGAAGAGGCCAGCACTCTTCAAATCGGGTCAGTAGCATTTCCACCAGGACAATACACCAGTCCACAACTCCATTCTTGTCACAGACTATTTGACCAAGATGGGCATCGCGACAGTTCCTTAGCCTCCCAATAGTCCAGACCTTGCTCCCTGTGACTTTTGGTTTTTCTTTAAGCCCAGAGGCTGTCGTTATGAGACAACTGAGGGGATGAAAGAGGTGTGACGAAGGTCATTGACACGCTCACACAAGAGGACTTTCATGTGGCCTTCCAGAAGTTGTTGGAACGGTACAACAAGTGCAAGGCAGCCGGAGGAGATTTCTTCGAAGGGGACTAGAGTTTCATGTGTGTACTATCAATAAAAGTGCCCATACGAAAAAAGTCTGGAAACTTATCGTATGCACCTCGTATATCAAATATATGATTTGTAAACACATTTTGTAGATCCAAAATGTTAAGTGATCAAACAGTTTTATTTCTAACAATTCAATTTAGTATAAGTCATTTGTTTGCACTCAGTTTGATTGTCAAACAATTCTATTTGACCCATAGATAGGACCCTATTAAGTGCTATCACTCCGGACTAGACTGGATCTGGTAGCGATGGTAATGAAGGGGTACTCGGCATTTCTCACAATTCCAGCACAACTCGAGCATTACTCCAGCCTCACCATAAGATTGTTTAGTGTCATATCCAGGACACTTGTAAAGGGGTCTTACCCCTCTGCAGAGAGGCAGTCGATGTATTGTACAGTCCCAGCCGACTGAGCTGTTCATAACTTGACTCCAACAGAGCCACATACCAGCCAATCACCAGCATCAAGAAATTCTTATCGTCATTATGACCATTTGTGATTCAAGTCTTAACTTTTCATCCGGCGTGGACAGATAATTCAACTAGTGTTTATATAATTACTTTTTTGGAATAAGATTTCAGATTCAATTGACGGTTATTTTTTTCGATTAACGAGGTTGTTTCATATTGTAAAAAAACAGTGTTATTTTGTTAAATGCTTATATATCGTGAGTAACCATTCGAAATTGTAAACTAAGTAGAAAAACAGGCAGAAAATGAATTTGCCACACCCTAAATATGTACTCACACAATGAATACATTATATATATATATATATATATATATATATATATATATATATATATATGTGTGTGTGTGTGTGTGTGTGTGTGTGTGTGTGTGTGTGTGTGAATATATATACGGAGTGTACAATAATCTATGGAATTTTATTTTTGAGAAATTTTCTCTTAGATGATATTCAAATAATAACCCAAGTTGACTATAATGCATTACAACACTAATTGCTTTACATTAAGAATCCAGAATTTCTCATTTTTCTATACTGTAAATATATATATATATATATGTGTGTGTGTGTGTGTGTGTGTGTGTGACACTCAAGATATTATCAATGCATACAATGTTGGAGATACAAATATATTTGTTATAAGCCAATTGCCTTAATTTCACATTTGAAAAACATTGTGAATTTCTCCTAACAAAATTTTCTTTTTTGTTGTACAATACATCAATAATTTCGTTGCCTAACGATAAAACAAACAATACTTTACACTAGAAATATTCATTTACCGTCGTTGGAAATGGTATAGGCGAGTTCAAACCTGAACGGGACTATTTGTGTTCCATTTTGAGCCAATATTCTTAAGAAAGGCATGAATCCATTTGTTTTCCACTTCCCAGCTATGTGTACATAGTAGAGCAGACTAGAATCTTTAGCTTTGGTTAGGCAACCAGTCTAAGAGAAATAAAATCTGAATACAAACCAGCTTTACTGTGCGTAAAAATTGACCTTGTGTCAAGTCCTGCCCGTTGCAAAGGTTCGATGAATTCACTGTCGGAAAATAAAATTGCAATACCGTCTATCCGTTTCAGTTTAAGTAAAATTAAAATATACATCTAATACAGGTAATAGAACTGGATTACAGTAAATGATCACTTATATAGATCAATGCATGCACGGGTTCCAAAATAAGGATTCTATCAACAATGTACATGAATTATAGTCAATGGTCATTTATACAAGTTACAAAATAAGGAATTTATTAACAATATTCAGTCCCTATATTAATACTCTGCATATTATACTCGAATATTTAACAAACATGTATTCTTGTATTCAGATGTTGCACTGATATACATTACAAAATGGTCGACACATTTCTTAGAATATCCAAATATATATCTACTTCACGCAAGTCAAAATCAGCATCGTCATTTCCGCTGCTGCTATTTTATTTCCTGTCAATGTATGAATGCTATAAACGAAAATTCGAATGATTCTTCATCGACTTGTTAGTCATAATTGCTAATTTATGCTAAATCGACCCTAAAAGCATGAATATTTGCCTTAAAGCCAATCATCTTCCAAATTTTATAACTTATCATGAAATCAATTTTACAACTGACGATTAGTATTTATTTCATGCTGAATGATTGGTTAGAAGCATGAACCTAAACCTCCCTATCTCATCTATAGTCACTATTACATGGCTATTCCTCTCATCATTCAATCCCCTTTTAATTCTCTCACAAAATCCAGATTTATAACTATTGATTTTTACTAAATTTCTAAGAACAAAATCAACAACCGACACAACACTATTCGAATTCAAGTAACACACAATATTCGACAATCTTCAATTATATCAATACACAATGCAAGATGAGATCACAGAAACAGAATTGCATTTATCCCCAGAGGTTAGTAAAATTTATTAAACTCGTGCAGATTGTGACGTCATTGTTACTACAGAAACAACAAGTTCAGACCAAAAAGATTTAGTTTCAGTTATTTGTTCGCGGTATTATTAAATCTTTTAATTAATACCAATGTCTTTCATAATATTTTTTCAAATCATTTTCTAATTAAATTTGGCTATTGGAATTGTAACATGAAATGAAATATTGAGGCTTCGTTTAAAGTCTATATATATCATGTGTGTGAGCATTTTGTCACAGAAATATAAATGATTATTTGTATTTAGCTGTTCAGAAAGTAATGAAGTTTCACCAAAGAAGATATAATAGCCAATAGAATTTAAATTTATAATCAACAAAAATGAAATAACCTTTATTTTTAACGACTGCATCCAACGAACCCTAGAAAACATAGTTGTCTGTATAGGAGGTTCTGGCACACCCTCCATACTCACCAGATTTAGCACCTGCATATTTTTATTTCTTTTGACCATTAGAATATTTTATCAGTGGCAGAACATTCAGAAATAAAGGAGAACTTGGAAACGATACTTCAAACTTTTGTTTGTTTTTGCTTTGTTTTTTTGGTGGGTAGAAAATCCCAGACTTTTTTAAACGTCGAGTCAAACATTTGCTTTCCCATGAGGCAGAAATAATTAAAAATAAAGGGGATTACATTTTTGGTGATATTATTTTGTTAAATTTCGCGTATATTTGTTTTTATATCCTCCCTAGTAAAATGTAATTACTTTTCGAATACCAAATTTATATATTTATTCTGTTTTTTTATTTGTTTTTTTAGTTTCTTTTTTAAAAAACCTCAAGAAATGCATAAATGAATAAAAACAACTTCTGTTTTGGTTTTTGATAAATCAATAGAAAACGGAGAAATGTAGTTGATGCTTTGAAAATACTACATAATTAAACGATCCTGCAAAGATTTGGGTTTCTTTATAATAGCCGTCCATGATGATGATAATACTTCTATTTAAGAAGGAGGAAAGTGTTCCAATCAGTATTTCATAGTGATTTTTGTTATATCAATATATATCAATATATATATATATTTGTGATAACAAAATGACGTTCAATATTACCCAACTACAAATTGGACTGGAAATTACTTTATTCTCTAAGTTAGAGCATTTTAAGTATATTGTTCTAATACCATATTTCATTGTGATGTTCATAGGTAGTGTAACGGTTAACATCATTGGAAAAAGACTCGACGAGTTGGTTTACGTTTAAATTCGGGCAAATGCCTTTTGGAGAGTTATGAATTTCATCTTTTCTCCCATTAGCTGACTGGGCTTTTAATTTTATCTTTAACAAACAGTCAAAGAGATACTCAAACAAGTTTAAACAATTGAACTTATAACGAAGGGAATGGGTAAGTATACAAGTATTCTCTCTCTCTCTCTCTCTCTCTCTCTCTCTCTCTCTCTCTCTCTCTCTCACACACACACACACACACACACACTCATATGTATAAACGTTTTTAGTGTGTGTGTGTGTGTGTGTGTGTGTGTGTGTGTGTGTGTGTGTGTGTGTGTGTGTGTGTGTGTGTGTGTGTGCAAATTGAAATCCAACATTTGGCATAGTATTTATTTATTTATTGATATTATAGTAATGTTTCACTCGTTTACGAGCTTCATTAGATTATCACTGGAAAAATTCAAAGCATTGGAAAGTCATTCATGGGAGCGAGGGATAATAAGGACGGATGGAGAAAGAGAGAATCAATGAAATCCATGCTATCAGTGTGACCTGAGGATGATGAAATTGTCCATTATGATTCATTAAGTTTATGCTAATCTAACTTTCGCCGAGTGAAAGTTTGGTAGAAAATGTGATGCGTTTAAAAAGAAACCTGTTCGATATTTGATTGTTTTGATTCTGTGAAATAAACGCACATTCGATAAGTTGTTGCTTGTTATGTTCGTGAAGTAACATGTAAGTCACTTTTAAATTAAAAATGTCATCTTTTTTCAAATTGATAATAGCCCTGTCTGTAGGTCTTAGATTATGCTGACTGTATTTCCTGAAGACTCCCAACAAAAGAGGTGTCCTGAGTATGACACCAAACTGCAACTATTAGAGAAGATTACCACTTCATTACCATTACTCCCAGATTCAATCTGTCCCGGAGTGGTAGTCCCAACTATGGATCAAATAGATTTCTTAAAAATTGGTTTGTATTCGATAGGACTCTGTTAAAAAGAACTCTTTCGAAACAATTACACAAAAAATTTTAATATGAATATACAATGAACCTCTAGGCATAAAATAACCCTTTACAGGTTGGCATGCAGTTAAAATCCATCATTCGACCAATAGAGTTGATATATGACATGCACATATTCATTATATGCCGTCAGTAACGCTCTTCTATCTTCACATAATCACTTTTTTTTTAATTAAGAAATCTCTTCGACATTTTTACAAATCATAGGAAATAATATGAATACCTGGCTATGTTATAGTTTTATTGTATGGTCAATCAATTATTTTTGTAACAGTTTACTATGTGCTCGTGACAAATTAGGTAAGTCCGACTTTGCCAAAATTATCTTTCTTGATACTTAATGCTTATTGGTCTTTGCTAGTATTTTATATTCTTTCCTTATAGCGTTTGATATCAAAGAAGTGGAATACTGCTATGATTTTATGGTAATTTCAATCATCGAAATACTGGGAGTTTTAAATAAAATCCTATTATTATACCGTTTTTGGTTTGTATATTTTGGGTTTGTTTTTTTTGGGGGGGGGGTGTTTTCTTGCTTTTTCTATTTTGGTTTGGTTTAGTTTACATAATTTTTATTTTGGTTTGCATGTTGTTTTTTATTTTGTTATTATCATTTTTATCTTTATTTATTTATCTATTTTATTTTTCATTTATTTATTTATCTTTGCTTATTTGTTTGTTTGATTTTTGTGATGTGTATAGAAACGTCATCTTTGTTGATTTTTGGTGTATATTTAATTCCAATTTATCATTTGTATTAATTAATAAAGTATCCTGGTAAAGCGCAAAAATTGTGTTTCTTTTTCCTTGGTGAAATCTCCGCCCAATCGGTAGGACTTAAAATACACTGACTCTATCCCCCTGCAGAGGGCCAAGCTTCTCCTCCACCAAAAATAGGGGCGTCCTGTATATGACATTGAACTGAATCTGATGTTAGAATATAGTTCTGGAGATCTGGAGGAGTGTGGAGTACCCCTTCATTGCCAACACGCCACACGCCTAGTTCTATTCTGACATAGAATGGTAATACCTGTTTCGTTCCTATCTATCGATCTAATAGATATCTGTTTTAAAAATAATTCGTATTCGATAAGAGGCGTGTAAAAACATATGTTAAGAAAGAACTACAAATATATATATATATGAACATACCATAAAATAAGGCTAAACGAGTTGAAATGTCGTTAAAATCAATCAATAAATCTTTAAATTGTAAATTTTATGGAATTAAGAAATAAAAGATGATTGTAAGTTATCATTCCAATTCGATATCTGTAGTGTAAGAGCGAGAGTGGGGGGAGTAGAGACCCCAGTTTGATAGGACAATTTGATTGTTTAAGTTAACTTCTGAAACAGCAGAGTTTCAGTAATTTCTTTGGATCCAAGATTAGCCCAATGGTTTCTTGCTAAATGATTCAGGGGAAGAAATAAAATTTTTCAGATATGTAAACACGTTGAATATTGAGATTTATTCATCTTAGCTCAATATGAGAAGGAATAAAAGATAAGAAGATAGTATAGCATTAATCTGAAGAGGGTCTGCCTGCCTTAAAAATCAACTTACTAAACTTTATATTGGCGCGAAACCTGATTGAATGTTTCAAAATTTATAAGTATAAACAAATGCACAACATTCATGAGTTTCCGACAAAAAAATTTCGTGATGAGATAAAAGTAAAGACATAAAACGTTCACTCATTTCTTCATGTCTTCCCTTCATTCAATCCTTTTTATTCTCCCTTTTTTCTTCTTTATTCTTGTCGGTTTTTACTCTACCTTTCCTCATTATATATCCCTCTCTTCTTTCTTCTGTTTTTTTTCTGGTATTTTCCACTCTCTCTCTCTCTCTCTCTCTCTCTCTCTCTCTCTCTCTCTCTCTCTCTCTCTCTCTCTTTCTTTCAGCTGTCTTTAATGGGCTGAAGTGGGATAAAATATCATTTTAAAAAAACAACTAAAAGATCAAAAATAAAATTTAGATCACTATATATATATGTGTGTGAGTGTTTATGTGTGTGTGTGTGTGTGTGTGCGCACGTGCGTGCGAAATGGTCAGTGAATACGTTGGGTTCCATCGTAACAGTCTTCATTTATTCATCTTAACTCAGGTTTACCACAAAACTAACCTACTAACAGTGCTATGGGAGTAAATAATGGGAAGAAATCCGACAGAATGGTGAAAACTGAAAAACGAAGTAATCCAAAAGTGATAAATTTATAACGAAGGAAAGTCAACGTTAAAACGTTTTGGATGTAATGAGCCTTCAGCAGGACTTTAAAATGATGAAACAAGTATTGATAGAACAACAACGAATGTTTAATAATATACAATAACAGGAGAAAGAAAGAATATATACAAAGAAAGATCATATAACCGTTTAATCATTCAATCAGCG
>OY757944.1:46189745-46282245 GCA_963585895.1 Sepioteuthis lessoniana | reverse complement strand
ATAAACTAAGCAATTTAGGTCAACATTTGAAAATAATTGTGAATTTCTATAGGAAAATTCTTTTTTTAACGTTTGTGCATCAATAATTTCATTGCTTAACAATGAAAACAAAAATTTATCTTTGCAGATATGGAATCGGTGACTCGATTTCAAATATTGGATGAGGATGTTTGCGCTTTACTTCACGTTAATGCCCTTGAGAAAAGCCTGAATCCTTCTTTTCTTCCTTTAGCTATGCATAAAAAACCTTCAGCTATGGGTGAATAGGACAGACTAGGTTTTTTATCTTTTATTTGGTAACCAGTCAAGGAGAAGGAAAACTTTAAATTCAAACCTACTTTACTCCGCTTAAAAAATGAGTCACATCCTGCCCATGATGGAGGAGTTCAGTGAACACATACAAATTTTTCAACATAATCTCCTCCCTTATATTCATCTTGCTCTGTCTTTTCTTTCTTCCTTACTTGGTTAGTGTGTTACAAGGCAATATATAGAGAATTATTTTAAAAGATTTGCGCCAATCTTCAAAGCCACCTTGAAAATCAGAATTTCAATTTCTGTTTGTCTTTTACATATGCTGGAGCTCCGATCAAAGCCGCCATTGGGAAATGAAGAAAATCCATTCGGCTCTAAAACTTCACTTTTTTCTTTTCTTCGCATTTTTTTTATTTGTTCCTCTTTTCGTTTTATTTCTGTCTCTTTCTTTCAGAATTTCATTCGTACAATTTTCTCTCCTCCACCAACAACCTTCCTTTTTTTTTTTTCTTCTACATATTTTCTCATTTTTCTTCATATTTTCCTTTCTGTTCCTCTGCTTTTCCATTTACCATTTGATTCCATACTCCTTATTTGTTGTTGGTTTTTTTTTAATATCTTCTAGGTTGTGTTTTTGTGCTGTTAAACATTTTTCTTTACTACACAAAATGACAAAACTGATCTCACATTCGGCCTTTACAACTCGTGACTTCTTAGACACATGCAATGTGTTTCGCTGTCTTTCAAAATTGGCATATGCTCATATCATTCTTATTTCTGACTCTGTTCGACTTCTTTTAGTTTTTCCTGCTGTTGTTTTTATTATAGACTAGCATAGTGCCCGTCAAACATGACGAGATTAATTATATACCTGGAACATCTGATATATGTGCTCCCTATGAAGGAAAGTGCTGGATTGTAAGAACTGAAGTTGGTTTTGAAATGTTTTTAATGTGGATTTCTTGGATTACTCATCAAATAGCGGAGATACAGTCTAGTGGATCTTTTACTCTTTTGACAGCAATTATTAAATTTACTGTTCAGTGGACGCTCTGATGATAAAATAACTGGCATTTCAAAACTGGCAATGTAAACAATTCCAGATAAATGAGGCAATACATTTCTTCAGAAAACGTATTATTCTTAACGCTATTATTTTGACTTACTCTAGTTGTATTTTTTTTTTTTATATATTCTCTTAATATTATTTTCCTCGGTTTCTGCATTAATAAAAACTTTTTTTATCGGCTTCTTTTAAAATCTTTAATGATTGATAGATTGATTGACTTATTTTAACGGCAGGCTAACTCATCCGGGATTTTTCATGCCTAAAGATAAGGCTATTGCGTTCATAGTTACTTTTCTGTGTAGATATTTCTTAAGAGATTTTTTGCACACGATCCTATCGAATACGTATGATTTTTAAACGGATCTACTTGACCTTAAAATAAGACCCAAAACAGAATCTGACACTCCACCTGAAAGTGGACCTTAGAATAATGGCAACGAAGGGGTACTCCACACTTCGCAGATCTCCAGAACTTGAGCCTTACAATAAAAAAAAATTTAGTCTCATACCCAGAACAGCTTTTTGTGGTGGTCTTTTACAAGAGTCTGTCAGCAAATCTCCTTATGTCTCCAGAACTCTTCTGAGTATTCTGGCAGATCTCAACAATAATCTAGTCTGAATGATCTCCATTCTTACTCTGATTTCCAACTGCTCCAATCGCCTTTCCAACCCTTTGGAGATAATTACAAGCGTACCAACAACAATTGGTGTCATCTGCATGTTTCACGGTTTTTCAGTTCTCTGGTAGGATCCAAATATTGGTCTAGTTACAATCTTGTCACTTTTTGAGTTTTGTTTTTTTTTTCGCTAGCCCTAGCTGATGGTCTTTCACTGGGTTTGAGCAAAAGCAAAGCCTCCTCAAGTGTCCAGGACACTTCTCAGTATTCTGGTCGATATTAATAATGCTGTAGTCATGATAGCCTACACTTGTTCTCCGATGTCCTAGTCTTCCGGTCCCTTTTCCACGAGGTGAAAGGTTAGGATGGCGAAAAGTTACACAAATTCCTGGATCTTGCCAGAGAGCAGAAAAAAAAGTTGTGGAACATGGTGGTGTCGGTAATACAAATCGTATTTGGAACCAAAAGACCTTAGAAAAGGAGATCTGGGAAATAATTTAGACCGTCCAGACCGCAGCTCAGCAAAAATTGACTAAGACACAAAGATTCCTGAAAATATGATTAGACTTGCTGTCACTCAAACTTCAAGTCAAGCTTGTTTGAAAAACTCTAAGTGCGTAAAAGAATAATAATAATAATAATAATAATAATAATAATAATAATAATAATAATAATAATAATAATAATAATCACGACTGGAAAATCTCAATCCAGAAACTGAAAAGATAAATAAATTATTAAACAGTATAACAACGGAAAACATAACCGAACGAAATGATATAATTGTTGCTGCTCAAAATCTAAACCTGCCAACAAGATCCTACCAAAATAAAATGACGTTTCTGTATAAACACAGATCAAACTATCGATCATTTAATATTTATATGTTTTTCTCTACCCCAAATGAATTTAAAAACAGGTTGGATCAAGTAGAAAAATACCTGCATTAGAAGATATGACACTATAACTTACCCCTCTCCAGGGCACCTCGGGTAGTGTAATGGTTAGCAAGCTTGACTAGCAAACCTGCAAGAGTGAGTTCGATTCTCATTGGATGCCCCATTCAATCGGCCTTGTGCCACATCGAAGCAAAGAGCTTTGTAAATTACAACTTACCCCACTCCAGAAAAATAGTCTGAACAAAATCCGCCACCTTTGCTAGTAGGTGAAGATGTATATAATTCAGGCTAGACATCTCTGTGAATTTTCAAACCTTCTTGATTTTCTAAGGAAAATATCGAATCCCCTAAAATTTTATCGCATTACTGCTCAGCTGCTATTCATAACAAAATAAAAAATATTGAAGAATGTAATTTTTAATCTCCGACAACTACATCGCCAACATCTGTTTATAATGTTTTTGAGACAATAAATCAGGAGGCATTACTTTTGAAGCGATCATTTTACGAGCACGGCAGGCAAGCTTATGTTTATTGCTGGCAAAAATTCATAGCGAACGTTGGTGCTTAAGTTGGAAAAAACGTTTTATAGCTGAAATCTTGCCCTATTCAACCATGCTGTTGTATTTCTAGTATCTGCTATAGTTTACCTGCTAGCTGAAATCTTGCCCTATTCAACCATAATGTTATATTCCCAGTACCTGCTATAGTTTACCTGAATATAAATAGGAAGATTTACTTTCGAAGTTACTTTCATACATGTATGAGGACATGGAGTGCAGAAAAAAAAACCAAAATGCCGATAATCATTGACCTGCCTTTGTCTACCTTTCTGTCGATGAGGCATAGAATATACTAACTGTATCTTCTGCAGATGTGTAAGGCTCATCCCAAAACAATGCGTGTCCTATGATACTGCAATTAATGGTAAGGCTTTAGTTCTGGAGACCTGGGAATGTGGAATACCTGTTTATTGCCATTACTCCCAGCTCCACTCTGACTCGGAGTGGTAGTACCTGTTAGGGTCCCATCTTTGGTCATATAGATATGTTTAATGATCATTTGTATTCGATAGAGCCGTGCTTAAGAATAAAATCTCTTTAGAAAAACTACACAAATAATGGAAATACGAGCGTACAATAAATGCGATTCTCTAACCTCAAGGCATAGAATAAACCTAAACGGGTTGTCATGCCCTTAAAATCAATCAATTCACAATCTGCATTGTCCTTGTTAATTCTACTTTATATTAAGTATAAAATAGCTTGATACAACGACTTAGACACAGTGTTCTCTTCGTTATTATAATATCTTTATATTTTTATCGTATTTTTTATTAGAATTATACACACATATTTCTGTTCTTAACATTATTGTTGCTGTTGTTGTGGTTGTCTGTTATTGTCATCAATTCCATTTTTTCTTTTGAAACCATTTTATTATTTTCTCATCGTTCAGCGAAGAAAACAAAAGCCTTTCTTTCGCCTTTGTCAAATTTTCCGTCTAAGGCTGTCTTTTATTAAATTCGCAATACATTTCCTGCTGAAAGATGTTATTCTAGAACATCAGGAAATATATTCGGTCATGATAATTTTGCTTTTTTTTTTTTTTTCTTTTTTTCGTTTTTCTTTTTCAACTTTCATCTCCTTCAGTTGTTTTTGCTATCGTTTAGGGTCGATAAATTGCAAGCCGTTGCTGTCAACAGAACAATCCTTTTAGACGGAGATGAACTTTCTATCATACATGCACACAAACGGATCTGTATGCAAACTAGACGTGGACAAAAATATTGACTCCCATTACATACGCGCATACACAAATACAAATACCAAAATATACAGACACTTATACTCACATTTGTCTATAACTGAGAGTAATATGTTAAACGGTTTCATGTAGAGCTACTGAAAATTAAAAATATTTCTCGATAAAACTCTGCAAAATATTTCACAGAACAATCTTAACTTTATAAGGCTTAATAAGGCGAACACTCTAGCAAAAAAACAAAAATGTTTAAATAGTTAAATCTCTTCAAATTCATGTGACAGTTTTCTCGGAATATTAACTTCATATGATAATATAAATACATAAATAATAAATCTTTTTATGTCCTTTTATAATTACTGTCTGTAATCATTCGTTAAGAATTTTGACAACCAAATACACATTGTGAATCTCTCTCTCTCTCTCTCTCTCTCTGTGTGTGTGTGTGTGTGTGTGTGTATTGCTGAGTGTAAGTGTGAGTGAAAGAGAGAGAGAGAGTGAGATCAGGTGGTGGAATTAATCCATTTTAAGTGCAATGTCCAGTAATCTAATTATCTAATATTCACCGGACAATACCTGAACTTTGATCCTCACTATTTTAGTTTTAGGGCACCTCGTTGTTGAGTAATGGTTAACGAACTAGTCACATGACCCTTACTAGTATAGTCAGTTTGATCCTTACTGGGAGCACTACAGTTGTGACCTTGTGCTCTACGAAACAAACATTTGTAAATATTTAGATACCTCATCATCGAGTAGTGATGAACAAAATAGTCCAGCGGACTTTGACAAATCAAGTAAATTTGATCCTCACTGAGTGCCCCTAATGATTTCTGGCCAGGAAACTTTCAATTAGATGATTACTTTATAAAGTTAGGCAAAAGTACGAAAATTTGATTGAGATAAACTTACGGACACAAAGTCAGAGTTCTGTTTAATATTATACTTATAAGGTTAAAAGACTTGAGTTGGATCTTTATCAAGTGCCTTATTTTTAAGAGCCTTACGTAGTAGCTTAGTAAATACATCAATGCCTTGCTATGGAGAAGTAGTTTCTTACTATTCCAGTGAGTTTGATCCTCACTAAATGACCTTTAGGACATTACCATAACAATGAATTCACCCTTCACTTGTTGCTTTGTGCCAGATTCAATAAAAACATGACCCCTTCGGTGTGGCTAATAATACGCTGACTGTATCACCTGCAGAGGAGTGAGTCACCAACCCCCAAGAAAAGGGAGTAACCTAGGTATAACAGTAAACTGCATCTGATGCTAAAGTTGAAGATCTGGAGATCTGGAAAACGTGGAGCATACCGTAATTGTCATTATTCCCAGGCTCCCACGGAATTTTTGTACTTATTAAGGTCTCATCTACATCTCAAATAGAACTGTTTAAAATGATTCGAATAGATAGAATCGTGTTCAAAAAAACTCTTGAGGGACAGCTACATAAAAACGTACAAATGAACGTACAATGAACGCAATTCCCTTACCTCTAAGCATAAAATAAGCCTTGACGGGTTGATATGTCGTAAAATCAATCAATCAAAGCAAAATAAAATCAGGAAAATCAAGAGTTTAAAGAATTGCATCATGTTTACATTTGTAGTACAGAGAATGGCCACCAGGAGACCAAAAACGTTAACCACTTAACGAATTTGATAAAACTTTAAACTTCTCACAAAACATAGTTCGGTGTTATGAGCTTAAAATCCTGCTCCATGTGTCTGTTTTCATCTAGTTACAATAATACATGTCTTGTTTCCTTCTAAACGTTTCTAACATTTTTTATTTAATTGAAAGACGATGTAATTCAATTGTCAGATAATTAACACTGTCCAATGTTAACAAATAGCAAATCATAGAACAATATGGATGTTACTAATACTCAGAGGATAAAGCAATTTCCAGTTCAATTTGCAGCGGAATGATTTCTGTTTGAGACGCGTCTCCCATTGTAAAATCAATTTTTACTTCGTAATACAATCTTTCTCATTAAACCAACGGAATGTACTTTAATGCTGCAACAGAATGAAAACTACGGTCAAGGTCTGTAAAGCCATTAAAAAGAAAATACTTTCTGAATTACCTGTCTACGTCGAGTAAAAAGTCAAGACTTGAATTATAATGATAATAGATAAGATTGATCAAATATTCGGTGCATTAACAGATGAATATTTTTTTAAATCATTTCGTTTTATTTATTTTAACAATGTCAATTTAACAACCTTTGTGATCAATTACAAATTTTACATGGAACAGTCATAAATGGTAATTGTTATAATAAAATATAAGGTCCATTCGGCTGGGGTTGCAGAATACACCGACTGCATCTCTGCAGAGGGGTAAGACTCCCCACCAACGAGTATCCTGATATGACACTAAACAATCCGATGGTGAGGCTTCAGTAATGCCGCAGTTTGGGGAAATGCGGAATATCTTTTTATTGCCATCGATCACAAGTCCGCACTGTCCCCGTGTGGTAGCATCTGATAGGGTCCTATCCATGGCTCAAATAAAACTAAACTGTATACTAATGCTAAACTGAATTGTTTGAAAAAGAACTGTTTTGACATTTAACTGTATTTGTTTGTTTGTTTGTTTGTTATGGCATATCAAACTTTGTGGGCTATTTAATGACAAATTAATTTTTATACAAATAAACAGATTTTTTCAAACGATTCAATTTAGCATAAGTATGCATTTCAGTTCTGTTTAAGTTATAGATAGGACTCTATCAGGTGCTACCACTCAGGGACAGAGTGACCTGGGTGCGATGGCAATAAAGGGGTAATTCGCATTCCCCAAAGCTACAGCATTACTCGAACCTCAACATCAGATTGTTTAGTGTTATATTCAGGTCACTCGTTAGTGGGGTCTAACCCCTCTGCAGAGGTGCAGTCGGTGATTTCTACAGCCCCATACGACTGGGCAAATTTAACTGTGTGTAAACAAAAAACTGTGCTTAGGCAAAACTGAATTGTTTGAAATAGAACTGTTTATATGTATACAAATGGATTTGGCATTAAATAACCTACAATGGTAAAAAAAAAAAACCCAAATCAAACCAAAATGATAAAAAATGAATTCACATAACAGAAAAGACATGTGACAAACATATTTTATATCATCTTATGGAGTTAATATTACTTTGTGAAAATATTTCAGTTTTCTGAAGAAATATCTTCAATTTCTGTGAGTGATATTTAAGAATTTTATCGATTTAAACAGTTTTAGGTTTTGTCCATATTATTGATTATAACAAAGCAATAATCATCATCATCATCATCATGTCGTGCCGCCATCTCTCGCCACTTCTCCCTATCATTCATCATCGCCTCCGGCAGGTCTTCTAGGTTACATCCCGTGTCCTCACATAGCTGCTGTATGTAAGTTCGGACTGGTCGTCCTGCTTTTGCTTGGCCATAAGTGGGGGTCCATAGGAGTAAATCACTTACGAGCTCGTACTTGCTTCTCCAGCAGTGTCCGGCATGTCTGGCTCGTCTAACTTGTATAGTTTTCGTGATGGGAGGCAAGTGGCCGTACAGTTGGCGTCTCGTGGGGTGTTGTCGGCAGGACTTATTCAATATTGCTCTCAACATTCTTGTGTAGTTGCCGTCAAGTTTCTTCTCCAGCCGTTTAGTTAGCGTCCATGTAGTGCATCCATATAGCAGTATCGATACAACCGCTGCCTGGAAGAAACATCGGTCAGGTCTGATTTCCATATGATTGAGAGCCTATCTATAGCCGTCCATGCTTTCGTCAGTCGTGTGTCGATGTGGTTTTCGGTTGATGAGACGATACTTCCTAGGTAGGTGAATTTGTCCACTAGCCTCAGAGAGGCTCCGTCTAGTGTGGTAATGTTGCCCGTTTGGTTGTAACACATATATTCAGTTTTGTGCGCATTGACATGGAGGCCAATGCCTGCTGCAGCTCGTTCTAAACTATGCAGTAGTGTCTCTGCTTGATTAGGCGTATTCGCCAGTAACGCCAAGTCATCAGCGCAGTCGGCGTCTTGTTTTTGCGGGGTACCTTTTGCTTCTTTTCTTAGTCAGCTCGAAGCCATTTTCTCTGATTTTGTCGATCGAAGTTTTAAGCACGTAGTCTTGACCGATGATAAAGAGGTATGGGGCTAGCGGGTCTCCTTGTAGTACTCCTGCAACAATGTCGAAGTATTCCGTGTCTCCATCTGTTGAACGTACTTTAACTTTTGTGTTTCTGTAGAGGATCATTATTGCTGCTACGGTTTCTTTTGGTAGGCCGTATGCCAGTATGATTAGTTCCATTTTCCCTCTGTGGATGGAATCGAAGGCCTTGGTAAAGTCGACAAATAGTAATGTCGCCTGAAGGTTTTTTGCCCGAACGCCTTCAAGGATTCTACGGATGGTCAATATTTGTGAGGTTGTGGATCTATTTCTCCGGAAGCCATTTTGGTTTTTCCTAAGGATGTTGTCTATTTTGGGTTCTATGCGGTTTCGTAGTAGGGCATTGTAGATTTTGGCTGCTATGGATGTAAGTGTTATCCCTCGGTAGTTCTTGGCTAATCCGAGGGAAAGGAAGGATGCATCCCTTCATCCATCTTTCTATCCTATTTTGACTATAGACTGCGTTGCATTGCCGGAGCAGTATATCGTCGAATTGTCTAGTCATCCACACTTCTGGGGGAATTTCGTCCAGCCCTGCAGCTTTCCTATTTTTAATTTTTTTAAGAACCTAGTCGAGTTCTTCTTTGGTGAAAGGACCTAGTTTAATGTCTAATTGCTTACTGATAATTCTGGTGATCGGTTCATCCGTTATTTTCGGCGGGCTTCCTAGTAAATTTTTGAAATGCTGTTCCCACAGTTTTACTCTTTCTTGTTGGCTTGCAGCTTTCAATTTTGCTTTGGCTGTGCTCTTCCTTCTACTTACTTCATTTATTGTTTGCCAGGCTATCCTGGATTGTCTATCTTCCACCGAGTCTCTAATCTTATCTATCTGATTTTGTATGTGTTCTGCCTGTTCTTTTAGATATATTCCTGCTAATTGATATTGTGCCTTTTCTAGTTTTCGGGCATTTGTGTTTGTTGGGTTCTTCCGATAGCTTTTGGAGGCAGTTTTCACGAGTGCAACCGCTGACATTTCCCAAGGGACTCTATATTTAGTTCTGGGTTTTGTTGAGATACACTTTGATGCCGCCTCAAGGTGTGCTTCAACAAAATTTTCATATTCGTCATTTGGGGTAACTTTTTCTGTCTTCTCTTGTAGTGTTTCGAATCTGTTTCTTAATTCTAATGCATATTTGTCTCTAATATCTCTGTTGTTAAGTAGGGCCCAGTCATAGTGCTTAGTTGTCGCTGTTAGTGTGGAGTTTTTTCGTAGGCTTAGTCGTATTTTGGCCGTAACTATTCGATGATCGGAGGACACACCCTCGAAAGTGGAGTATGCCTCGCAATTCATCGCACTATTTTTCCATTTCCTGTTTATAAATAGGTAGTCTATCTGTGCTTTACTCTTATTCGCGTATGTGTAGGTCCATAATTTTCCCTCCCTTTTTTGAAAGTTTGTATTGAGGCATGTTAATCTATTTTCTATCATGAAATCAATTAGATGTTGTCCATTCCTGTTTGACGTGTTGTGTAGGCTGTATTTCTTGTTTGTGTTTTTCCCGATTTGTGCATTCATATCTCCGCCAATGACTAGCAGGTTGGGTTTCGGAATGCTACGTACTAGGGAGGATAGCTCATCGTAGAAGGTGACTAGTTCGGTTTCCTCGCTAACATTGGTAGGGCTGTAGCAGGAGATGATCGTTGCTTTGGGGTTGCCATTAAACGTTGCGGCCATCATCCTAGGTTGTATTCTCTCAATGCTATTAAGTGTTTTTAGCGCTCTTGGTCCTATAAGCATTCCCACCCCTCCTATCGATGCATTGACAGAGTTTTTCCATGCCGATACAGTCACCAGCATCCATCCATTGCCAGTTTCGTGATATTTGATATCTTCGGTGTGAGTGTATCGATGTTCTCGTATACAGATTATGTCTATCTTATGTTCTACAGCTGATGCAGTTAGCTCTGGTAGTTGACCTATTCTATTTAGGGTTCTAACGTTAAATGTCGCTATCTGTATAGGTTGTTTGCATTTTAGTAGTTTTAATTTGAGCTCTGTAGCTGATTTTTCGAACACTGAGGCCAGGGCTCCAACCTCAGCAGGACGCGCCCCTTTTTTACCCGCACGAAGAGCGATGCGGTTTATGTATACGGTTTGAGTATGAGTCACGGTTATCTTTCGATGGCTGTTTTTATTCTCATCTATAGAAGACACTCTTATAGATGAGCAGCAGTATTTTCCCGATCGAACTGACAATCCTGAGCGTTAAGCCGCAAGACTCACACGTTCAGGAAATGTTAGGCATTGTGCATTCGAATACCTTCACGTACATGATGCTGCTTCCCATGTGTACGTGAAAAAAAATTAAAAAATAAAAAATAAAAAAATAAAAAATAAAAAAATTAAAATAAAAAAATAAAAAATAAAAAATAAAGATAAAAATGAAATAAAAAATAAATTCTTTTTACCTTAAGTTTTAACTTAGTTAAAGTCCAGGACTGACGTATATTCAAATAAATTTTGGGGTATATTTTATCTTGTCATCCGATACAGGCCTTACCAGGTTTTTATTTTATTTTTTGTTTTTTTTTTAATTTTTAGTGGAGGTGGAATGCTATATTTCTAAGTTTGGCGCGGTAAATTCAAACAATTGTTAAGTTGACTTGTGATAGTTGCACCTGGTAAAACAATTTAGTCGATTAGAAATAAATCAAGATTCTTAGATTAAAATATAACAAAAATTCACCAGCAGATTTTACAAGTCATTGAAAATCCAGTGTTATTTTTAAAAAAGAAAATTGTACTAACCTCTACCCAACGAGTCTTTCCTCACAATTGTTTAGTTTTTCTATATATCCACATATTTATGAAGCTTTTATGTCTTTCCTTATATTTATAATGCCACCTGATTCTAGAATGTTCCATTATTCCATCGAAAATACAAGTACTACATTTTGATTGTGAAGTCGCTACTTTCTTATTCACTTGAAATGTTCACTACACCTTGACCCAACTCATTATTGTCTATTCGGGAGGTACTGATATAATTGTTGCCTTATTTTTTTTTTCAAATCATTTTAATCTATTTCCCTGCTGATAACAAGAATATGAATGAGGGAAATAAACACACTCCGATCCAAGCAGTTAGCGTAACGGTTATTGACTTAGGGAATGGAATCGGCAAGTTGCTGTCAAGTCCTGGATGAGGCAATTTCACATTACATTAATGCCCTTGTGAAAGGCATGAAACCGTCTATTCCTCTTCTAGCTATTTGGTAAATAGTTGGGAAGACAAGGTTCTTTAGACTTGGTTAGGCAACGTGTCTGGGAGATAGAAAATCTGAATTCACTTAAAAATTGACCCGTGTAGGGAAAATACACATTCCAATCACAACCTAAAGTGTGTGTGTGTGTGTGTGTGTGTGTGTGTGTGTGTGTGTGTGTGTGTGTGTGTGTGTGTGTGTGTGTTCTTTTTGCATTCCTCTTCAATTTTATTCTTCCTTTTCTCTTCTTTCTCCTTTCTACCCTTTCAAGTTCTTTTTTTTTTTTTCGGTTTTATGACTTTTCGCTTCTTCGGTCTTCTTTCTTGTCTTTTTCTCTCTTTCTTTTTTTCTCGTCTCTTTCTTATTTCTATTTTTATCTCATAATTTCTTTGTTTTTATCCCTCTTTCCTTACTCCACCTTTCTCTGTTTTTACTTTACTTACTTTTTCATGTCAGTTTCTCTCTCAGTTTCTCATCCTCTATCCATTCTATCATTATGAGTTTCGGGTTTATATTTCCATCACATTTTCATTCTTTCTTTCCTTCATTATTTTTAGTAATTTCTCTCTCACGTTTTTGTACTTATTTTCAAACCCTCAATTTTTCCTTTTCCTTTTTTTATCTATTTCTATTCCTACCTCAATTCATTAGTCTCCGAGTGCATGCCGAAAGATTCTCGCCTTATGAAGGAATTTTTTAAATTTCGATTTTTGAGGGTTAAAGAAACTCTAAAAACAATGTGTCAACTGCAAAATGTTGAACATTCGTGGATCTTGGTCATCTTCGTCTTGGTCATTCCCTTCTTTCATTTTGGTCATCCCCTTCTTTCATTTTGATCATCTTCTTCTTGACCATACCTTTCTTTCATCTTAGCCATCTTCTTTTTGGTCATCCTCTTCTTTCATCTTGGTCATCTTCTTCTTAGTCATTCCCTTCTTTCATCTTGGTCATCCCCTTCTTGGTCATCCCCTTCTTTCATCTTGGTCATCTCCTTCTTAGTCATCCTCTTCTTTCATCTTGGTCATCCTCTTCTTGGTCATCTTATTATTTCATCTTGGCAATCTTCTTCTTGGCCATCCTCTTCTTTCATCTTGGTCATCCTCTTCTTGGTCATTCCCTTCTTGGTCATCATCTTTTTGTATCCATCTGTCTCTTTTCCTTTTCCTTTTTATTTCTTTTCATTTTGATACCTTGATTTTCTCAGCTCACTATTTTTCTGTTTCACATTTCTCTACTCTCTCTCTCTCTCTCTCTCTCTCTCTCTCTCTCTCTCTCATTTTTCGATTTTCCATCTCTAATTAGTTGGCATCGAAGTCTTAATCCATGAAAGGTTATTCTTTTGATAATCAATGCCGTAATCAATGACCTCGCCCTTCAATGCTATCACTGTTCGATGCTCCCACTAAGCACTCCCTCCACCTTACTTCATGCTCTCATCTTCATTTTCAGATTTCCCAACCCGCATCCCTTACTCCGTAATTCATTACGTTAGTCAACAAAACAACAGAAGACCGCCATTTTGTTGTTTACACTGGTCTATGTAGTTCCGGACGAAAAGAAGTGAACAGCTTGTCTCCTCCCAACAATGAGAAAAGTTATTATTAGTAAATGATCTTAAAATGTTCATTTCTGGCTCGTCCCTACCTAAACCATTTGCGCGCTCTCTCTCTCTCTCTCTCTCTCTCTCTCTCTCTCTCTCTCTCTCTCTCTCTTATATGCGTCATTAATCAAACTTAAAAGCATAATCTATAAACCTATATATATATGTATATATATATAGAGAGAGAGAGATAGAGAAAGAAAGAAAAAATTATGAAATTAACACATTTAGATAATATTCACTGAGGCTTTTTTATTAATCGGTAGATAAACCTATAACAAATAAGACGTAACGCATTTGTTTAATAGCTCAATATTCTAACTTCATAAAATATTGGTTAAACAAACTAGATAAAATGATTTGAATTAAAGAGAAAAATATTATAAAATAACCTATTGCTAAGGAAAATATGGGATGATATTTTAGTTTGTATTCCTAAAACAAATACCAGTAGAAGCCTACATATGCAAATCGGTCTCCTGTTAAAAGACAGTTCTTGCAGACCTCAAAAAGTCGTTAGGCATACCTAATTGAAAGGAAATATGGCTCTAACAAAATTGAAACAATGGATAGAGTTCTAAATCTCATTGAAGATGGCAATCTACAGTAGAGTGTGGAGAAAGACGTTCCCCGTCAGCTGTGTTTAAAATGTGGTAGAAATATAAAAGAAATTAGGTGATTAAAACAGGAAACATACTGGTCACCACAAAAGACATTAAAACGTCAGGATTGAAAACTCAAAGTAATTTCCCTTTGAAAATAAAAATGTACAACAAAAATCCGATATCTTGAATAATTTTCGATAGAAGTTTGGCTTGGTGATAATAAAGTCAATTTTCAAACTGAACATGCATCTTGTCACTAAGTAAAAGCAATTAAAGCTTTTCTTCGAGAAAGGCATATAAAATCATTGACATGTAAAACAAACAGTCTGGATCGAGATCCAGTTAGAAATTCGTGGTGAAAACTAGAAATATGGACCATGAGAAGGCTCCATCCTCCAAAGGAGATCTATTAGTGTCATTTGAAAAAGTCGGAATCAATATATATATATATATATATATATATATATATATATATATATATATATATATATATATATATATACTCATAAGTATCTAAACAATCAGTCTAATTATAATCGATTGGTTTCGAAAGTTTAAAAATTAACATTATGGAAGAAGAACCTTTCAGTATAACAAATAATTCAGTTTTTAGTTTTCGGTATTCTAAAGAATCGCCAAATGTTTTTGATGGAATTAAATTGGTAAACAAGAAATATTTATGTCATTCTAAACTCTTGTTTCAAATCAATCAAGGGAATTAACATGGCGAACTTTCATTTCTCTTTGAAAGAGTTATCAGATTTTTATGTTAGATCGGAATTCACTTGGTCCAAAATTCTAAATGACCTGTGAACTCTTAAGTAATTAAAAGCAGATATTGTGCTTGTTCGATTTTTGTAACCACGTGTATATGATGATTGATTGAATTTATCGGCATTTCAACCCGTCTAGCGTTATTTTATGCCAAATGTATATGGAATATCGTTCATTGTACGTTCGTATTTAGATTTTTTGTGTAGTTCTTTCGTTTTTTATTGTTTTTTACTTTTTGCTTTTTACATTTGGATTCGAATACGAACAATTTTAAAACAGATCTATTTGACCCCTAGATGGGACTCTAACAAGTTCTACCTCTCAGTATCAGAATGGACCTCGGTGTAATGGAAATAAAATGGTACTCTACACATAATATATCTTCAGAAGTGAAGTCTCATCATCAGATCTAATTTAGTGTTATACCTAGGAAATAACTTTTTGGGGGGTCTTAACTATCTGCAGGGAATATTGTCAGCGTATTTTAAGCCCTATCGACAAAGCGGATATGTACATGAGTTGGTATATATATATATATATATGTGTGTGTGTGTGTGTGTGTGTGTGTGTGTGTGTGTGTGTGTGTGTGTTATAAAACAATGATTATAAAACAGACATTTTCTCATTCCTACAGTTGTTCCTATGCGTCATAAAAACGATGATGTACGTTTAAACTTTATAACTGCCTTTCGGTTTGTGGAAGATCGTGATAAAAGTTAATAGACCCTAAATTAATTAGATTCCTACACATTAGAAAATCATTATTTTTCTTCTTTTTTTTTTCGGTTGGGGTAGTCTTTTCAGAACCTCCCAGTCATTTTTCTGCTTATATAAATGGACATACTTCTTTTTTTATTCTTTCAATTCAAATCGTTTATTTTACAGGCAGCTTCCGATACCAGACAAAATTTTGATACAAATGTCGAGATTTCAACACGTCTGAGACAAAGATTTTCAGAAAGCTTTTTCTCTTCGAACAACAGAGATTAAACAAAACGAGTGTTCTGGGAAAGAAGTAGAATACGCTGATCTCTATCCTCTGCAGAGGGATAAGAGCAGATTCTAAAAAACGGGTATTCTATGAATGAAGTAAAATACGGTGATCTCTATCCTCTGCAGAGGGATAAGGCCAGCTTCTAAAAAATGGGTGTTCTGAGAATGAAGTAGAATACGCTGATCTCTATCCTCTGTAGAGGAATAAGAATCTCTTCTTAAAAAAGAGTACTCTGAATATAACACTAAACTAAATCTGTTAGTGTCGTTACAGTTCTGAAGAGTTTGGTGGCGTGGAATACTTCTTAATTGCAATTACTCCCCGGTCTATTCTGACCTGGAGTGGTAGTACTTATTAGGGTTCCATCTATGGCTCAAATAGGTTTGCTTAAAAATTTTCACATTCAAAGGAACCGTAAGCAAAAAACAACTCTTAAGAAACAACTACAGAAAAATTCAAATATGAACATGAATCTCGAACCTCTACGAATGAAATAACCCGAAATGAGTTGATATGCTGTTAAATTCAATCCGTCTGTTGCCTTAAAAGTATCATTGACATGTTAAACTTGATAAATATTTTGCTCTCAAGAATACCTCGGCGAGTTTGTGTGTTTTTTAAGTTGATATAATGCACTTAATACTGTATCATATGATGCACTTCACACGATATCGTATGATATAAAGTTTTCTGGAAGTTTTTATGTGATGATAATTAGGTTCTCTTCTCTCTCAAGTTTTAAACAATCATAATTGACAACTGATGGTCACTTATTTCAAGGCTTTTATTTCAAGAGACAAGGGATTACAATTAAGATTAAATCAGTTTTGGATTATGGTTAGATGTTGTTTAATTTGGTTCCACTTTCTGAAATCTGCGCGCTATTTCCTCATTTATTATAATCTTATTACTAGTATCAACTATGATAAAATTTAAAACAAAAGGTAAAACTGAATTGTTATAATATATATATATATAAGTAAATAATTGAAAAGAATCCAAAAATATAGATAAAAATTAAAAAACAAGGAAATCCAAAGTGAAGAATTTGATTTTAAAAGTAAGTCAACATTATAACGTTTCAGTTCTAATGAACCATTATCAGGACTTAGAAAAATGATATCAAGCGGCGTTAGATCACCGGTGGATTTTTAATGAATAAAAGTCCATCGGGGATCAAACGTCACTCTATATTATCTTGTCTAAGTCCTGATAATAGTTCATTAGAACCGAAATGTTGACTTTCTTTTACATTACATTCTCGTTGGATTACCTTGTTTTTCAATTTCTCTCTCTCTCTCTCTCTCTCTATATATATATATATATGCATGTATGTATGTATGTACGAATATTTATGATATTATTAATATATTTTCCTATATCTGTAAAAATAAAAGGGTGTTCAGGATTGATAATACAACATATATTATGACCAATCAAACCAAGACATGATTCGAAAATCACATAGGGAAGAAACTGAAAATCATCAAGCACCATTGACTCTGTGTGAACGCTATCTTCAAAGTGAATAAGTCCACAAAGAGATTCATACCCATTTAAAAATTATCTATTTAGTTCTTCGGCAGTATTTCCAGCCAATGACTTTCTTCAGAGAACTTTTAATGTTTTTTCAGGGGTGGTATTTGTGTTATAAAGATGTCTCTTTTTGATGAGGTGGTTGTTTCTTTTAATTTCATGATTGATTCCTTGTAGTGTTTGGGTTTTTTCTTTATCCTTTTTTCTTTATTCCTCTGTTTCTCTTTCTAAGAATGTGTTTCCTGTCCTCTCTTATGTCATCTTACCCCAGTTAGGTCTTTGGTATTTGATATGCTATAAATCTTTTTTGATGTTTTACTCTGGGTCATTTGTATGTGTGTGTGTGTGTGTGTGTGTGTGTGTGTGTGTGTGTGTGTGTGTGTGTGTGTGTGTGTGTGTGTGTGTCGGTGTGTTTAAGTGTATGTGTGTGTGTGTATTTAATATACTATTTATTGGTCGTTGTTTATTGATCGTTGTTTTTTGTGTTAAAGTTGTTTAAAATTCAACAAACGGCTACTTTTTTACCCCCCCTCTCTCTCTCTCTCTCTCTCTCTCTCTCTCTCTCTCTCTGCATTTGTTTCTGTGTGTATTGATTATCCAGTGTGCCCTTGAATTTTTCTATGAAGCTTTTTTCTTTCTTTTGAAGTAATGTGGTTTAAAATTTAACGGGGAACTACTTTCTTACTATTTCTCTGTATATATATATATATATATATATATATATATATATATATATATATATATATATATCTGTGTGTGTATGTGTGTGTGTGCGTGTGTGTGTGTGTGTGTGTGTGTGTTTTGGGTGAGTGTATAGTTTATGTTTTTTTTAAGTGTGGGTTTCAATTTTTCTCTGAAGTTTTTTTCTTTATTTGAAGTAATATGCAGTCGTTACTTTGTTTTGAATTATCCGTTACTACATTCGCGTATCGGTGTTTCTATTTCCTGGTATTTTAATGTTGTTTTTGTGGAATTATATTAAGTGTTTGTGCCGATCCTATGTATATTTCTTTACATTTGTTACATTCGATTTTGTAAACTACCAAATTTATTATGAATTTATTTCTGTTTTTTTTTTTAAGGTATAGGATTTTCCTTCTATAATTATATTACATACTGCACATCTTTTATTATTGTATTTAGTAACTCTTTGTGTTGTGTTTTCCCCAAATGTAGAAGAGGTGAGCATTTTTAAAAGATTTTTGGGTTGTCTCTTGCCTTTAATGACTTTTATTGCGTCTCGTATTTCTTTGATTTTGTCATTGTTTTTGGGTTCTTTAAGATTTTTTATTATTTCTGTGAATAGTTCTGGGATTTTTTTTTATTGTAGATTGCGATGTATGCTAGAGGTTTCGTAGTTCTTTTAGTGGTAATGTTTCGAATCCCTTATTTGTCAATGCTAATGGAAGATTGTGAGTAGCTCTTTAAGGCGAATTTTTCTTAGGTTTTTATTGGTGATTGTTGTGCATATTCTACGTGCTAGAGTGTAAATGGCACTTCTTTAAAGCTATGTTCTATAGTGAATTTTATTTTAGGGTGCAGGTTTTGGAGTAGGTTGTGTAATTTGTTAATGTTTCCGAATGGACATTTCCAGAATATGAAATGACTCATCATTATTGATTTATTTGAAAATTGAGCAACTGAAAATAAGGCTTCCTACTGCCAACTTCGTAGGCAAATTTCACCTTATTCATTGAATGACCCTCGCGTGTAATAGTTATTCTCGTAGAAAATGGACACTACGACTGGTGTTCAAATCCTGAACGATCCTGTTTGCATCCCACATACTGCTAATAACCTTGGGAAAGTTATGCATCAAACTATTCTCCCTTAAACAACGGATAAATAGTTGGGCAGACTGGCTCTTTGACCTTTGTATGGTAACTGGTCTAGGAGAAGGAAAACTGTGAATTCTAACCTGTGAAACTCCGCTTAAAAATAACCTGGTATCACATCCTGCTCCAGCGGATGGGTTTGTAAATGCACACATATATATATATATATATATATATATATATATATATATATATATATATATATATGTGTGTGTGTGTGTGTGTGTGTGTGTGTGTGTGTGTGTGTGTGTGAAAGGACTTTGGAATAAAAGCAAACATTTTTAAAACACCCGAATGAAAAACTTTTTATGGTCTTCGGTATTTATTGCAACATTTATTTTTAGCCTGATCCACTTAAGAAAGTATTAAAATAAATTTTAGTGCGGGCAAATTGTTTTGTTTTTTTTTAAATCCTTCTTGATTTGTGATCAACTGAATATTGTGTCACAGTTTTTCTTTGATTCAAGAGGACAAGCGACGCTATAATTTAAAGCTATGATCTCATCGTCCACCATATTCTCACTGTCCGTTGTATAAAACTTGTCACATCTTGTTTGTCTATTGTTAGAAATCTTAGTCATGTCCAGGTGGATGTTATTCATTGCACGTTGAGAATCAAGCTGGTGACTTGGTGCACGTAAAGAACGTAAACAAAATGAATGTGTGATGTGACGGTACGCCAAGTAAGCCGACAAAGTTCCACCCCCAGAAGAGAGAAGAGTCTTGATTTCCAAGTCAACTACTTGACATTTTGATTAAAGACGGGACACTTTATTACCAGACGAATAAAAAAAAAAAAAAAAGAGAAAAGGTCGTTTTTCTCGATACGTCTATTTCATTTTCATATAAAACAAAAGTTTGAGAAAAAATATACCAATCTTAGCATTCAGATTCTTAGAAATATACGTATCGGTTTTACTTCACATTTCAAATGAAATTTTGTACGAAATTTCCCCTTCGAGGAAAGTCATTGGAATATTTTTTTCTTTGTTAAGATCATAGATTTACAGGGACATTGGATTGTTATTCACATTCCCACAAGGATATGTTTGACACAAGGTCACGCTTAAAGTTAACTCATCATGTGTACATAAAGCCAAAAATTGTTCAGTAAAATTTTTTTTTCATTTTTTTTTTTCGATTTTGAATGCCCCGCGTATCAGGGGTTAACACAAGCTCAACTTTACTTAGGGAAAATTGATCTTCTTAGGTTCCTGGTGCAAAAGGCAGAATCAGTGGACTGAATGGGTTTCCTTTAGTAAAATGAAGTTACAATATATATATATATATATATATATATATATATATATATATATATATATGGAAGTAAATAAGGAAATTAAATCTGACAGTATGAAGAAAAGTAGCTATTTCATGAAACATCCATCGGTATTTCAACAACATTTTTCATAAGTTTAAAGTCTCGAAAAAGGTTATTATTACCAAATCGTTCAACGTCGACTTTCAGTTATAAATTCATCAAATTTGGATTATTTTGTTCTTTCTACTTTTCTTTATATATATATATATATATATATATGTGTGTGTGTGTGTGTGTGTGTGTGTGTGTGTGTGTGTGTGTGTGTGTGTGTGTGTGTGTGTGTGTGTGTGTTTCAGAGTTAGGGATGTAGTGGAAATTTTTTTGTCATTAAACAAAGAACAGAAACCAAATTGACTTCAGGTGATATAAAACGTTTTCTTACTAACCTGAAATTTTTAGTACCAATGATTTTTTTTCATTAAAAAAATGACATCACTTTGGTTATTATTGCCGCTACACGTGCAAGGGTAAACATATATGTAGTATGTTTTTCACTTTTCCAAACTTCTGTTTTAAAATTCTGTTTTAAATTCTAAACATAAAAACATTCACAGGGACCTTCTGATGAAGGCCTGTGGGAAGGACTGTTTGAGATGTGCGCAATGTCATGTGTTGTTCCAGCATTTCAAATAGAAAGGAGCATCACAAATCTGAAGGATCTTTCTGACAACAGATAATCATCACAATAAGGATTTTCGTCGAGACACCATATACGACCCTCGACTTCCCGCCTCCATGCTTTCCAGATTCGACGCTAAAGACGTTTTTGATTTTGTTTATTCAATAAAACCAAAGTTCATCCCGAAAAGCCGTGAATTTAAAAAACTGAAGAGACAGAAGAAATAACTAAAGATACCTACTGACAATAAAATGTGACTTGACTTTACACTAAATAAATGCCGAAGGCCAACTTTAAACAAAATGACAAAACTGATAACTTTTTCTTTCAAGAAAGAAACTATATTATTCGTTTAAAGGGAACATTTATCATGTACTGTTCAATTTTGAAGCTTTATCTCTCATCTACTTCGTTAGCATATAGAATTTGAATGACTAAAAATGATATTTAGCATGACGTATATAAAAATTGATAGAATGTAAATTGGGAAGTAAATTGCTTTCTTCTCAACCTAAGATTATATATATATATATATATGTATGTGTGTGTGTGTGTGTGTGTGTGTGTGTGTGTGTGTGTGTGCGTTATAATCGTTTTTGCAACATTTTCATACTTGTAATAAGAACGTGTATTGTGGTTTCCATCCATTAAGATCACAAAAATAAAAAAGAAAAAGGAGAGCGAGATTCGACCAGAATTAGCAAGAAATATATCAATAACAATGCTCCGATATGCACGCACATATATGCGTACATATATATGCTACTCACACACACACATACACAAACACACACACATATATATATATATATATATATATATATAATACTACTCACACATACACATACACATATATAATGCTATTTATATGTACACATATATGCTACGCATACACACATACATACACACATATGCTACTCACACACAAACACAAGGTACTCACACACATATATACACACACACATATGTATATATTAACGTAGATAAATAACAAACAAAATTAGTTATATTTTCTGCAAATCTGTCATCACTTGAGGCATTTTACTTCATTGCGATTCTTTTGAATCATTTGCTGTCTCATGAAGAATATTAAAAGTTGACGAAAGAATTTAAATTCGAATGAAACTTCTTCATTCATCTTATCGTTCACGACGGCGTTTGATGCCTGTAATTTTTTCAATTTTATACCCGGCGTGAATTTACATTTTTGTTGAGAATGAAAACCCATTCCCTGCCGTTGAAGACGCGGTATTTTCTCTCTTTACATAACTGTGTTTAGTCAACAAATAATTACACGCAATTATCCGATTGGCTATATCTTAATAAAATATTTGTTTACTGATGTTATTCTTTGTCTTAATAGAATTCCTTTGCAACATAAAATAATAGAATATTTATGACTTTATCTTTTGATGAGATACACCGAACGATCTAAGATTGTTGATTATTATCTACTGCATTGAAGAGAGATAATAAACGTTTTCCTTAATGAATGGACATGTCCGTTTGGTGGTTCGTGGACTGTCACATGAACAGTAGAGACTTTTTCATCTCCTGAACTCCCACTGAACAATAAAGCCATCTTAAATACATCATATAATTTTTCTTTTCCTATTCTGTCCTTCTTTCTACACACTTTCTCCTCTTTTCTTCTCTCTCCTACCTTCTCTTTTCTATTCTCTCCTTTCTTCCCTCGTTTTCTACCTTATATTTACCGACTCTCTCCTTTCTTTCGTTCCCTACCTTTATTTTACCGACACTTTCTTTTCTTCTATCCTTCCTTCTTACCATCTCTTTCAAGCCTCTCGTCTTCTTCCCGTCCTTCTCTACCTTCTCTCTACGCTGACACATTTATGAGGTCCCTCTAAGACTGTAGTTTTAGTTTGACAAAAGCAACTGACATCGCGTGCATTTATTTATAACTGAAAGAGTGATACATACGAATGATAAGTACATTGTTACAAACAAGTGTATTAATGCATAGATAGCAATGTGTATACTTCATATATTAAAAGAGTGTTTCATAAAGAACAAAAATCTATACGTAGATTTTATGCTAGAATATTAATCAGGTGACAGCACTCTATTTATAGACAACAATATTTAACAGCCAAAATGAAGGTCAGGTGTCCATTTCCCATATTGTGTTCTTAATGTCATTTTCTAAGGACAAATTTAATTCTAGTATAAATCTTAAAAATGTGTGAAAAACGAATAAATACCACATCTACCCAATTTTATACGGGGAGTATATAAACTTCATGAGTATCAATATACAAAAACGGCAAACTCAGATTTTCTTCAGTTGACTGCCAAAGTTCTTGGTGCTGTGACCGAGCGTCTAATTGGCTCACCTAGAATATCTTTTCAAAAACTATTTTTGTAGAGTGAACTGTCTACAATTAATGTTTTCAAAGTTAAAAGTTCAAATAGTAATCCTATTTACCCAACCCCTCCGCTCGGGCAGGATATGACACAAGGTCAATTTTTTAAGCGGAGTTTAGCAGGTTTGAATTCAGAGTTTTCCTTCTCCTAGACTAGTTGCCTCACCAAGGCTGAAGAACCTAGTCTGCCCTACTATTTGCCCATAGCTGGAGGGAGAATAATTGGATTCATACCTTTCCCAAGGGTATTAGTGCTATGTGAAATGCAATCAGTCTTGTCCAGGAATTGAACTCGTATCGCCGTGTCCATATCCTGTGACGATAACCATTACACCACGGGCACCTCAAATAGTTCAAATAGTAATGAGAAAGACGGTTGCATTCTTTTTAATAATGTTGTAAATCTAATTATATCAAAATCCTTAAATACGCACTTTCTGTATGTATGTATGTTTGTATGTATAAGGATAGATAGATAGATATGTTCCTCAGGAAAGACGAGAGTAAAGTGACAATAGACTCCGACTATTTTGGAGGATTCTAAAAAAATCTTACATATTTTTTTTCTTAACAGACAAGAAAAATATATTAATTATATATTGTAATGACACATTTTATAATTACTTTTTACTTAGCACATATTTTTCGTGTTCGTCTCGCCCCGAATCTAGAAAAATCTACAACCTATAATTGGTTGATGGAAAAAAAAGACGGCGAGAAACGCGTTTGACAACATTAAATCTCTAATGCAATTTTTTGATTAAGAAAATTAATTAACGAATTTAATTTCCTAGACCAAAAAATGGTGCCATGACATGAAAATGTCACCACCCAGTGCCGTATCATCTGTGTTATCCTTTGTTGGACAAAGCTGTCAAAAACTGTGTATGTTTGTCCATCTAGAGGATATTCACATACCAGCGCTAGATCACAATACTTAAATGTGTGTGTTCAATCCCAACATATTACTCGGTTTTTATACTCGCTTAAAGATCACTTTTGGCTCAATTTCAAGTTACGACATATAGAATTTGTCTTAATTAATTGCAAATAAAATAATTAACTTACTGTGTAATTATTATAAGGTAGTTATCTCCCTTGATGAATTATAGTGATTGGAAGAGCGTGATTAAGTAGCCCACACGATTATCATTAAGTCATAAACTTAATTAGAAATTGATTTATTCTCAAAGTTGACATAGTTTAACACAACTGTGGTATCAAAAATCTCGTTATGACGTGCTATTTTTTCTGTGTTGTGATAACGGAACAAAATTAAATCATTATGATATAGATGTGTATAAAAAGTTCACAATTGAATGGACTCGTGAGAATTCTTTATACCAGTACTTTTTCCTCGCACTACTTCTCATTCCACAGCTAACACACCCCTATTCATGACCTCTCTATCTCACTCATGGCCTCTCGCTCATTATATCTCTTCTCTTATCTCCCACCACTTCTCATTTCTTTTTTTTTTTTTACATTTCTTCTCTTCTATACTGTATATTTCTCATCTATCTTTTCACTTCTGCTTTTAACTTCCTTTCTACTTGTCTTTTCTGGTATCTATTGCTCAGTACAAAAAATACGAAAAATATATTCAAATACGCCAACAGACATCTATTATAATTTTAAGGGAACAACGTCGTGTGGTAATAGATTATAAGCTAGTTTAGTCAAACATTAAAATTTTACGATGAGTCACATTCTCACTAGGGGGCCTATTGTTATGCCCTTGTGTCTAAAATGTACTTAGTAAATAGTTATGTCTATTGATTGTGAAAAATGACGAACGAACTTGTTTCGTAGATAAAACCCTTTTTATTTCGGAAACACCTCAAAATTCACACATTGAAAAAACAAAGCACATCTGTCATTATTAAAGGTGAATCATTTTTATACAACAATTGCTGATATGTTTATTTGTTTTTCTTTTCCTCTTCCATTCTCATGAAAAAATATTTTATCTATTCATGTATATTCATATTTGTTTATATATTCATGTTTGTTTGTTGTTGTTTTTTAATCCTCTTATACATGATGCTTGTTGATTAAGGATTAGAATGACAAGTAAATCTAATTTTAAATTCTAAATGTTGTTGAATGTTGGGCGGATATAGAATAGTTCCCCTTATCTATCTATTTGTTCACAAATAATTGTAATATAAATTCTATACATAGAAAGTATTTAAAATTAAATTTAATAAATATTTTCGATTTTAAATAGCACAACAAAAATACACATCAAAGTGGCACTTTTATTAACAGAATATCGTTAAAATAGTCAGACTTGAGAATAAAGCAATTTTTAGTCTAATTTTTTAAGTTTGATGTTTGCACTCACACTTACTCTGATGAATTCATATTCATATTAAATCCAAATTGTAAAGCAATTTCTCGAATTTATTCATTTGCCAATAATTTTTCGTATAATGATGGACTGATTTCTCAATATATTTTGTAATCACAACAAAAATCTCACACTGTAACGAGGGTTTTCTTAACACAGTACCGTTAAAAGAGCATTTTAACGGTACTGTGTTAAGAAAACCCTCGTTAATTTAGTTTGATTTGGTTCGGTTTTGATTTTTTGTTTAATGGTGTATCAACTTTCATGGGTTATTTAATGTCAAAGCATCATTGAATCTAAGTTTTTCTATACGTTGATAAAGCAAATCTCAACGGTGACGAGAAATGACGAATTTGGAGAATCTCCAGAGTTTCACTCAAAATCGAACAATCCTTGTTATCGTTAAACTTATTTATGATTTTTACAAAATATTGCGTCTTGCCCTTAGAAATAATAATGTGATGATTAGGCATCCTTAAATAATTTAATTCTTATCAAGGAAAAGTTGAATCAAGTATTAGTCAGCTTAGGTAGTGTGAGATTATGTACCAGTCAGAATTCAGTTTGGACTTAACTCCAATGATTTAAGTAGTTCCACAAGGCATATTTACATGTTTTAACAGCCTTAACAACGAATGCATTGTGCCACCTATTACTTTATGTATTACTCTGTGTATAAGATATAAAAATATAATATATAATAATAATAAAGCGAAAAGGTAAAATAGAATATATAATGTTAAAATTGTATTCAACCTCTATGTATCAAAAATATCATATGACTCGCTGCTATTGGCTAAGCTTGATGATGTTATGGATTCTACATTCTTATTCAATCCGAATTACCTTTCCTAAATGAGATAACTCTTGGTATACTTTTTACAAAAAACTAATCCCATAATTAGTTTAGATCGCGGGGATGCTACCCATGGAGCGTGTCTTGAGTAAGAAAAGACTGGCGGAGCCTATGCCTTTCCTGGTATATTAGACGCTGTTTAAAAACTTGTTTATCTCATTTTTGATATATAGTGATTTGGCCACCAGTGGTGGCTTTTAACCGAATTAAAAACATATTATTATCTACCTTTTTACGCCGCTTCGTTTTACGAAGGGCCTACATTTATAAATATTTCCTCTGTTATCCAAAATGACGGGAAGAAGCAATTAAAATTAATTTATATCTAAAGCATTTGGGCGTTCTCAGATCTATGTCGGCCTGCTTTGATACTGAAGGTCAAAGTTTGTCATCTGATTATAGAGGTTGTGGAACACTTAAAATACGAGTGTTTAGTTTTCATTATATTCAACTGAAAGTCAAGGAAGTGTTCGGCATTGAAATCACAATTTTTAAGGAGTAGCAGAAATTCTGTGAGTTGTAGTAAAATCTTGGTTTGGTTTTTGTTTCTTTATCGAACTATTCTTGGTTTTTTAACACTAAAGCTCTCCTTGTAGGTGAATAGATGCTAGGGGATAAGGAGGTTCATAACTTTCTCAAGGTTATTAGTCCGAAATTAAACGTAATAGCACGAATGGAGTTCGAACTCGCTTACTACCATGTCGCACTCCAGCACGTAAGACACTACACCACGGAGACATCCTTCTGATAAAATCTTGAATCTGGTTCCGTTCAACCGATTTAAAATTACTGTTCAATATTTAATACGTTATCACCAGAATGAATGAAGTATGAACAGTGGTGGAACGATCCCTAACTCACGTGTGTCAACAAATCTAAAAATAGAAAAAGAACCACGCGTGTCATGGTTTCTAGAAATATCTTTCCCTAGAGCTGAGGGGCCTAAACACTAGCTATTCCTCGCTAGTCTAGTTATCGCAGAAATCAGATTCTTAACGTCGAACCAAAAATATCAGTCACAAAATTTCATGACGGTAACTAAGTCTTATCTTCTAAATAATTCTGGACTGATATGCAATTAAACAATTAAAAAGAATATTAAAAGAAACATTTACGTACACAGTACACATATAAAATTGATACTCACACAGCATATCTTCCGTGAACTATTGCTCATTATTAAAGAAAGAATACATAAAAATAATATAAATAAATATAAATAATACATAAAAAGACAACATCCGTTTCAACTCAACCTCATGTTATTTGTTTCCTGTTTACTTGTTTCATCTATTTCAACATTAACTTTTTTCATAACAGTGCCCAGAAAACTCTTTTGTTGCAATATCAAGTAACATTTCGTTTCAAACTAGTCCTATATAATTCGCTACAACATTCTTACTGTCGATATAACATCGGAATGAAAACTCCGTGGATTAAGGGAAGGGTTCGTTTCTCGTTTCTTGGAAGGGAAATGACTACATCAAACACCCGAGGAAGGCCGTTTTATATAAAAATTTATTTCTAAGAAAAAAATCAAGCCGACCACGTATGGCACTTGATTTGGCCAGAGTGGAAAAGGTCACGAATGAAAACACAAACACGGATATGAGATAACAGATTATATTACACAAGAAAGGTAGAGTTACATAGAAAAGGTAAGAAGTCTCGTACTGTTCGGATAACACCGATATTGATCTCCCTGTCTGGCAGCGAAATTTCTCCGTACTAATAACGGTGAGAAGAGTCCCTTATGGTAAGATGGGTAAGGCTCCTACAACACCCCCTCCCCCAAGCCTTTTACTTCGTAAAAGTGCTGTTGATATTTTTTCCTTTTTGGGTCGATCATCAACGGGTCGGTGAACTTCCTTTTTCTCCTTGACCGCCGTATTTCAGATGTTGATTGGGAAGGATCTAAATCGAACATGTCGAAAATGGTGTCTATTGGCTCTTCTTCTGTTTGTGGTACGTCGTTGGAGTCGTTCAAACGACGTTTCTCTAACTGGTTCTGGTGTCTCTTATCAGTGTATTTGGGTCCTTCTACAATGTACACCATATCACCAATTCTTTTTTTAATTATTCCACGTTCCAACAGGACATGTTATTTTGATATTTTTTAAAGTAAATTTTTTCTCCCGGGTTGAACCTTTTTTTAGGCGTTAATGTGGTCTTTCGTAGCTTATTTTGTTTCGGGAGTAGCTTATCGAAGACGGATCTTATCTTTCTGGCAAACATCGTCTCAGCTGGTGAGACTGCCAGTGGTGTATTGGGATTGGGTGTGATTCTGTATACCTGCAGAAATTGCTGTAGTTCCTTGTCCGTCGAGGTATCTGATGCTTTTTTGAGTGGTCGCTTTAACGTTCAGCCTGGCCGTTTGATCTTGGGTGATATTGCGGTGTGGTTATGTGCTTTATTTGGAAGATTTCGCAGAACTCCTTGAATTCGACCGATGTGAAGTGGCTTCCGTTGTCGCTGACCACAAAATCTACTACACCGAACCGCGCAAACAATTTATGAAGGAACCGAACAGTTGTCCCTGTAGTAGGTCTTCTGCATCTGAGACCCTCAGGCCATTTAGAGTAACTATCCACTGCAATTAGGTAGTAGAAATCTTCCAGGGGACCCGCAAAATCAACATGTATCCTAGACCAAGGTTGTTCTATTTTTGGCCAAGGTTTGGGGGTGCTTTTGCCGCTAAGGCACAGCCTTTACATTTTTCGATCATATCCGCAATGTCGTTATCCATCTTCGGCCAATAAACATAGCTTCTCATGAGACTCTTCGTTCTATTTATTCCCGGGTATCCCGTGTGGAAATCTCTTAAAATTTTGTTTTGCAATTTCTTTATCTCGAGTAGCGTCGCAGGCAGTTTTTTGATGGTGTTGGCTATCATGTTTTTAATTTCACAGTCTGTTCGTTAGGCTGCTATTATTGTGTCCTTGAAGGGTTCACTATACTTATTCGATTTTAAAATTGTAGTTCAGTAAAATCATTCCCCATCTTAGGAGCCTATTGGCAGTATAAATTGGTAGACCCTTTTTTGATCCGAAAATGGTTATTAGGGGCTTGTGGTCTGTTTGTAGAGTAAAGAATCAGCCAAGCAAGTATCGGTGAAACTTTGTCACTGCAAATATTATTCCCAAGGCCTCCTTTTCAATCTGGGAATACTGCTTTTCGGCCGGAAGAAGGGTTCTAGATGCGTGGGCTATTGGCTTTTTTGTCCCATCAGGCATTTTATGTAGGATACACGAACCAACCCCATATGAGCTGGCATCGCTTGCGACAATAATCTCCAGTTTTGGGTCATAGTGCGTGAGAAAAAGATCAGATGTTAATGCCTTTTTAATTTGGTTAAGTGCTGTTTGACATTCGAGCGTCCATCTCCACTTTTTATCTTTTGTTAGGAGTTCGTTTAGCGGAGCGCGGAGTTCGTGCAAATTTTTTATGAAACTTTGGTAGTAGTTTGCAAGTCCAAGGAAGCTCTGTAAAGTCGTAACATTATCAGAGGCGGGCGTATCCTTGACAGCTGTTGCCCTTTCGGGGTCGGGACGTCTCCCGTCTTTGTCAATGATATGTCCCAGATATTTGATTTTGTTCATACAGAAATCGCATTTTGCTTCCTTTACCTTGAACCCAAATTCCTGTATTTGTGCGAAAACCTTGTTTAGATGTTCTCTGTGTAGCTCATTCGTTTTACTACTAATTACAATATCATTAAGATAGCGAAAGTGAAGTCAAAGCCACTCAGCATGGTGTCCATCACCTGTTGGAAGATAGCCGGTGCGACTTTTATTCCAAAACTAGTCTGTCAAATTTGTTCATCCCTCTGTGTGTGTTAATACAGAATAGTTTAGAGCTATTTTCTTCTACTGGATGCTGGAGGTAAGCATCGCTTAAGTCAATTTTTGAAAACCCTTTTCCTCCATTTAATTTATTAAAAACCTCTTCTGGGATGGGGAGTGGATAGTGGTAATCCTTGAGTGCAGCGTTCAATCCTGTGGAAAAATCTGCGCATACCCGGATTTCCTTAGATTTCTTTCTTATATATACCGTTGGAGCAGCCCATTCGCTGAATTCCACTTTCGATAATATGCCCATATTCACTACTTTCTAAAAATAGGACGTGTATTTTCCTTTAGTTCAAATTTTGCCTTAATTTTAGTACATTTGCCAAGACCAGCTGAAAATACTTCGGGGAAATTACCTTTTAGTTCCATCTTAATTTTTTCAGCTTCGGCTGTAATACATTCTACTTTTTGGCAAAACGTATTAATTGGTTAATCCCAGAGATTAAATTTCTGAAACCAGTCCGACTCAAACATATTTTCTGTGTTCTTCAGTACGAAGGCTTTTAATTTTTTGGTTATACCATTTAGTGATACTGGGATAATTATTTCACCTTCAAATTTTATTTTGTCTCCTGTTACCATTCGCGCCGTCTTGCTTGTCATCTTTATTATTGGCCTATTTAATTTTCTCCAAGTTTGTAAGTTTATTATTGATAAATCAGAGCCAGAGTCTAACTGAAATCTTACCGACTTATTTAGAACTTTGACTGTTATGTATTTACGAACGACTTTGTCTGACTTGTCCTCGCTTTTTATATGTCTGACTCTGTTTTTAATTATTTTCTCTTTTTACACAGTGAGCACTTATGTCCGAATTTATCGCAGTTTTGACATTTTTTTTTTTTTTTTGTACGATAGGAACAGTCCTTGGCCCAATATACTTTTCCACAGCGGTAGCAAGCGCTGGGTGTTTGTTTTTGTTTTGTTTTTATTTTGTTTTTTCTTTGTTTTTGTTTTTTTGTCACTAGTTTGCCTGTATTGAAATTTTGGGTAATCATATTTTTCTCTCTTTTACCGGAGAGTATGATTGGGATCTTTGCTTGACTTTCCTTACGTAAGCAACACCAGATTCCTCGATATTCTTTTAGTCTTTTCTGACACTCACTGTCCTCTGACAGTCTTCTGCCAGTTTTTGAAGTGTGAGATCGGGTTCGTTCTTTAATTTCGGCAAAACTCTTTTGCCGACACTAGGCCTTGTGCGAATATCAGACATTTAAAGTTAACCGCAGACAATTCGCCTGAATGAGGTTATTTGCATTGCACATGGCGATAAAACTCTTAGAAAAGGTAGGAATCTAGCTATTTTCCCTCTATTTATGAATAGATAAAATGCTCTTTAACTTTCGTATAGCAACCTATCTATTAGAAGGAAAACACTGAATTTTAACCAGTTGTAGATCTGGGGAGATATGAGCTCTGCCAGGTTATTCGTGCTCAAGACACGTGACATGAGTAGCCCCCACCTCTCAATCAAACTAGAGAGACTTGAAACTAAAAAAAATTGTATAAATTATTTGTATCAAATTTCGACATTAGATAACCCATCAGAAGTCGACATGTCATTAGATAAATCAAACCAAACCAAATGTAATCAATCCCATCATTCATAAGCGCTCTCTATTTTGATTTCGGTGTTTAATGGTATATCAACTTTCGTGGGTAACTTAATGCCAAAGCCATCCTTATAGAAGAAGAACAGTGATATTATTTCACCCATAGCTGCTGGGGACAAGGAAATTTCATCCTTTTTCCAAGGCCATTTGTCCGAAAGTGAACGTAATAACGCAACTGCAGTTCGAACTCGCTTGCTTCGAGACTGCAGTCCAGCACCTCCAATATTTTGTACATCGTAATATGATATTTGTTTCCTCTTGTTTTAATCACAAATTTTCAGTGGAAAAATTATAGCATTTAATTTGATATTTAGTAAAAGGAATTTGAGTTTAGATAAGATGATTTAGAATGAACCATAAAACTTTTAGAATTTATTTATATTATTCATCGCTGTGATTATTGGCGTTTGTAATTAGAACAAATTCTCATCAGAATGGACGGTGAAATTATACTGAGATAAATGCTTTTTGTCAGAACACTAAAGTTAAGCACCAATGAACCTATTCAGTGCTTAAAAGGGTGATCATTTAGTGACAACCCCTCCGATAAAAGAGGATGAGACACAAGGTCAATTTAAGTGAAGTACAGCTAGTTTTAATTCAGTTTTACTTCTCCTAGAATGGCTGCCCAACAATTTAACCACAACTGAAAGAAAAGAGATGGATTCATGCCTTTCCCATGAAACACAAACAGACGGGTCCAGGATTTGAACTCGCGTCATCGATTCCATTTCTTACAATGACAACCGTTATGCTAAGTGTTCCTCCAAATTTCGTAGCAATAAGTACGATAAGCAACACCAGACATGGGATCCAGACGAAGTCAAAAGCTTAACAAATATCTACGCAAATCAGGTCTTCAATATGAAATTTTAAATGTGCATTTTTCCTACTAGAGAGGTGAATTCCCGCATTGTTTCCGATCATTCATGTCCTTGAAAGTTCCTTGTTTCGATCAAAGCAGTTCATTTTGCTGGAAAGAGGAACATCTAATTAAAGTTAAGAGAAAAATACTGGGGGAGAAGAAAACAATTCAAATGAATAAAAATTTTGAAGAAACAGACGACAACGGTTGAATCAAAAAGCGAAGAACCAAAAAGAACTGAAAGAAATGATTTTATGATGCAGTTTAGATTTTTTTTTTAATATTTTGAAACAGAATGAGTTTCTTTGTTTGCTCGACTATTAGTTTTATTACAAATAATAATTCAAAACTTTAATTACAAATAATAATACATCAATTATACAAATTATAATACATCAATTAATAATAAGTATCATTTTCTATATTATATCATTGTACTGGATAACCTGTGAAACCGTTGTAACTGCAGTAGACAAAGATATTGATATTTCTATCAAGGAAAGAGTAAAGGATTCTAATTAACATTTTATAATTTGTCTTTGTTATATCAAGAATTTATATGATTATATATATATATATATATATATATATATATATATATATATATGTGTGTGTGTGTGTGTGTGTGTGTGTGTGTGTGTGTGTGATAATCGTGGTCTGTCTCGTGTAACACATTAACTCACAAATGAATTGTGAGTTATATTCCACATGTACATCTTATAATGGCGCAGATATTTTAGATTAAGGGGTCTTAAAGTTATATATATATATATATATATATATATAAGGATATGCTCGTGGTGTAATGGTTATCATCATATTACATGGACACGGAGATCATCGATGAGACTGCTTACATTTCACATAAAAAGCCATGAATTGCATGGTTATAATAGGCCAAAGAGAGAGTTTGGGTAAAAAAGTTGGTTTAATACATATATATATATGTGTGTGTGTGTGTGTGTGTGCGTGTGTGTGTGTGTATAAACGCACACACATCTATATAAATAACACCGTCCCATTGGCATAATGGTTAGAGTGTTCGCCAATGGCCCGGGAGACTGGTGTTCAGTCCCAGTTCGAATCATACCAAAGCCTCGAAAAATGATACTTGATGCCTACTTGCATTTTAAGGTATGGATTAAGGGTAAGTGGAGCAATCTAGGGAAAGAAGAAGCGCCCTCCCCTACACCTTGGTGTAATAGTTATTGAAAAGGATGCCTTCGGGTCGCCCTCAACTATGGTCGGCCAATTTACTTAGTTATATATATATATATACACACCCACCCTGTCTGTTGGGACTATAAAATACGCCGACTGGACCTATGTAGAATATTGCCCCCTCATGATGAGTGTCCTGAGTATGATACTAAACCGCATCTGATGGTGATGCTTCAGTTCTGGAACTTTGAGAAATATGGAATACCCTTTCGAGTGCCATTACTCCCAGGCTCACTCTGACACGGAGTGGTATGATTTGTTAGGATCCTAGATCAAATTGTATTGTTCAATGATTTACAAAGGATTATTATGATATTTTTAAACCATACAGCTGTGTGCAAATTGTTGGCATTAGATCGGAATACTTGATAAATAGAATTGCTAATGACAATACTTGAAACCATTAAACGGTTTGCAAAAAATTGAGCTCTAGCAACGTGTTTAAAAATAGTTACCTATAAACTATTCGCTTTCAAATCATACTTTAGAACCCCTGTCTACTGAGGTAAAAAGCCAATTCGGAAAAATTACCAGTAATAGACACCATTTGTTGCAGTTTATGGGGGATTTTGCCAGTTGGCCAACAGAAAAATGCTACGGTTGCAATTAATTGCTTTAAAGAAGAAAAAATTCTTGATGGAGCCAATAAAATATATATACTTTCCACGTCTGTAAAAGAAATTCTTGATAATATGACCAAAAACTATATAATGTACGATGCTATATAAACACTACCTCTATTCATCCACCAGCTGTGTTCAGGCAAATACTAAAGTCAATCAAAAAAAGATTATCAATGAAATTCTCTAACAGTGCAATTTTCTACAATGCAAAAAAAAAAAACAGTATGAAAAGGAACTGAAAAATTGCGGTTATCCATATAGATTGACTTTCCCAAGTGAAGGAAACAACTGTAATAATAATAATAATAATAAACCCATCAAGAGAGAAACGGATAGCAGCACAAAACAACGCCATAAAGACAAACTATGTCAAAGCAAGAAAAGACAAGACGCAGCAAAATAGCAGATGTCTAATATGTAGTGACAGAGACGAAACGATCAATTACATATTAAGCGAATGCAGCAAGTTAGTGCAAAGTGAGTATAAGACTAGACATGACTGGGTGAGGAAGGTGATCCTCTGGTAATTGTGCAAGAAGTTTAAATTTGACCATACGAACAAATGGTATATGCACAACACGGAATGCGTCCGAGAAAATGAGACGCAAAAAATTCTTTGGGATTTTGAGATACAAATGGATCATCTAATCTCAGCCAGACGAACAGAGCTAGTGAAAGTCAACCAAAAAGCTGCCGAATAGGGGGCTTTGGCTGATCACAGGGTAAAACAGAAGGAAAGCAAAAAGAGACCTAGACCTTGCAATAGAACTGAAAAACTATGGAACATGAAGGTGACGGTGAAACCAATTGTAATTGGTTCGCTAGGTACAGTCACACAAGGATTGGTACTGGGACTGGAGGATTTGAAAACAAAAGGACTAGTGGAGACCATGCACACAACAGCATTGTTGAGATTTCCCAGAATACTGAAAAGATTCCTGGAGACTTGCTTTCACTCAGACTCCAGTGGAAAGCCATCACCTAACACTGATGTGAAGAACTCTCAAATAAGTATAATAATTATAATAATAAAAGAAAATCAAACACCATCTGATTTTACTCGCTATTCAATAACGCCGTTAAAATCAAGGTATAAAAGCTATTCATTAATTTTATAGAAAAGCACTTCCTAAGTAATAGCGTATTATATAAGACAAATTTGTATTGGACTAAAAAGATAGATTCAGCAAATCTATTATTCAATGGAAAATTGTGGAGAAAGCAAAGGCATATGGAAACGGTTTTAAAAATTGCCGATTGTGTTTGGACGAGAAAGTGAACATCCCAACTTTCCTTGAACAAGACCGCCTATTGGATAAAAGATAAGAAATAATAAACCAATTCCAGAACCAAAATAGATTCTTACATTGCCAATCGTCTCCTGATTAGGGATAAAAATATTGAAGGAAAAAAATGAATGGAAGATTGAAATAAAGAACTAAAATAGAAATGTGGGATAATTTGCACTTTTGTAATCGGTGCTTTTGTAGTCCATGCTTTTGTAGTCGGGGCTTATAAGTTTTCCAGTTCATCTTACAATCATTTGTACGTGATAATCGATTTGATTCGTGAAACTGACGGTTGTACTAGACGTTTGTGTTGGTTGTAATTTTTACGGTTTTTAGATTTTAATAATTTTTAATTCTTGACAAATATTTTGACTATTAAGTGGCTTGATATTGAGCATTTTCACTAAAATAAGTTGAGTTTTATTTTATATATTATTAATTTGATAATATATATATATATATATATAAATTAAAGTTTCGCCTCACCGGCTCCTCAGGGAATCTAGTACCGACTAACGATACTAGTGTCGTTAGTTGGTACTAGATTCCCTGAGAAGCCGGTGAGGCGAAACTTTAGTAGGAAAGGCCCGACTCGAGATTTAATTTTTGTAATTGGCTCTACTTTGTATTGAGCACTTTCTGAAATTGTAGCATTGCAGCATTATACGGTGGGTCTTCTTTTTCTTTTGATCAACTGATTGCATATCTCTTGATTTTTTTCAACTGGTGTGACAAAGTTGGTCTTTTCTTTTTTTTTATCCTATGATATTTTTTCTTTACCCCCCCCCGGGTGGTAATTCGAGATATTATTATCTCTAGATCCTGGTGGGTTTTTTCTTTTTTCTTTTTTCCTGGTGACCGTGAATGCTGGTAGATAGTAGGTTAGTAATATATATATATATATATATATATATATATATATATATATATACGAGTTTCCAGGCTTTTTTCGTATGGGCACTTTTATTGATAGTACACACATGAAACTCTAGTCCCCTTCAAAGTAATCAACTCCGGCTGCAATTCACTTGCTGTACCGTTCCAATAACTTCTGGAAGGCCCCATCGAAGTCCTCTTTTATCTTCTCAATTGTCTCATAACGATAGCCTCTGAGCTTAGGGGATAACCAAAAGTGACAGGGAGCAAGGTCAGGACTATAGGGAGGCTGAGGAACTGTCTTGATGACCGTCTTGGTCAAATAGTCTGTGACAAGGATGGAGTTGTGGACTGGTGAATTGTCCTGGTGGAAATGCCACTGACCCGATTTGAATAGTGCTGGCCTCTTCCGACGGAATCTCTTCCTGAACTCCCTTAAAACCTCCACATAGTAACCCTAACCCTAACCGTTTGGCCAATCAACTCTACTGTATTGACTTCCTTACTCCTCCCACACCTCTCAACATCCTTCACAGACTCCCTGCCCTCTTTGAATCTCTTATGCCATATATAACTTGCTTACAACAACCTTACTTATGACTTTATTTTTGTAAACTGTGTATTCAAAGTTAATATAAAGCTGGTTTGAAGTCAGTTTTTCTTCTCCGAGACTGGTTGCCTAATCAAAGCTAAAGAACCAGTCTTGCCAACTATTTACTTGATGGATCCATGCCTTTTTCAAGGAAATTAGCAAAGTCCAGGATTTGAACTGGGGTCCCTGAGTCTGTTTCTTAAAACGATAACCGTTAAGCTAAATGCGCCTCCAATAGAAGTAATTCAGTATTAATTTATTAAGTTATTTTCTTAGCGGAATACAGCAAAAAATATGCAATTACCGTAATTATCTATTATAGTTGAATTATCCTGTACGTTAATCTAATGTGTTTTTCCCCTGCTAATATTGTAAACTGGATGTCAATTAGGCAAACTGAAGAGTCAATGACAAACTGTGAATAAGCTTTTTACATTCTGATAAGACATTAAAGATTCCTTTTTGGTCATCGAAATAAATCACAGCCTCCTGAAGAGGGATTGGCCTGCAGAGTGTGAAAAGATTGAGAATGCAGGTTCAAGGAATGGATACACTCCTACATTGAATCTAGGGGGGAGCAATTTATTCTTTCTCTCCACCCTTATTCAGAAGACATTTTAAATTTTTACTTTCCTCGTGTTATATTCACATTTTTTCGCCAATTGTACCTAGAGGACTCGGGTGAGTCATAAGTTTTGCAATATTTTGATAGTACGCGAAGAACAATTCGGCAGTTCTGGATGCTTTTGCCAAGGTCATAAAGGTGACGAACACACTAGACTGTGAGATGCCGAGTTCCCCTGATACTCTCCGAGTACTACTCACCGGATTTGACTCTATGGCAACCTCGATATTCATAGTTTTAAGCCGACTTCACATTGCCTGATCGTTTGGGGTTCTTGCAGCCCGAGCGAAATTTCTTTAACTATCAAGTTGTTTTACTGCGCTTACACGTTTTGCACAACAAATGTTTGTGGTTATTTTCGTGACGTTATTGCTCAGTTCGAACTCTTAAATTATGTTCTCGAATTAGACTACGTTGTTGTTCATCTGTACGCCTTTAAATAACACACGGACTGAAGCCATTTTCTCAACGTGTCAGCGCACTACCACAATATTAACAACCTCAGCGGGTACCTACCAGGGCTTGAACAACTTCGGTTACATGATATAAACGCCGCAAACTAGCTCATACCACAATACTGAAAAATTGTTGACTCATCCGGACATTTGTTTTAGTGATAGTGTTCTCGGTCTTATAAAAATGCATAACTGGGGGCACTCTTAGCATAACGTCTTTAGCCATAAGAAATAGAATCGTTGATTCGATTTCAAATCCGAGACGGGAGTGTGTGCGTTTCCCTTCGTACTAATGCCTAGGGAAAAGCAAGAATACATCTGCCTCACCCGAGCTATGGGAATATAGAAAGGCTAACTGAGTTCTTTACCTTTTGTTAGACAACTAGCCTATGAAAAGGAAAATTCTGAATTCACACTAGTTGTGCATTGCTTAAAGATTTATCTTGCATCAAATCCTGCCCTTGATGGAGGGCTTGGGTAAATAGATACAACAGTTACAACTAGGTTGACTGTTGAGATGGAAAGGTTCTAACATTGTAACTCTCTTTGAAGTCCAACAGCATATCATTTTACCTTGTGGCAGTTTTTTTTATCTCTCATTCTCTAACATAGAGCCGTTTCTAATGTGAACGGTAATCGACAATGTGTACGACAACCCAACATTACATTTAATATGCCATACAAAGAGAACGGTAATCGACAACGTGTACGACAACCCAACATTACATCTAATGTGCCATACAAAGAGAACGGTAATCGACAACGTGTACGACAACTCAACATTACATCTAATGTGTCATACAAAGAGAACGGTAATCGACAACGTGTACGACAACCCAACATTACATTTATTTCAAATAAGGCGCAGCAGAATATATGTTATCTGCATGAAAGTCTTGTGCTTGATCGGCGAATCCACCGGACTGCTTGAGCAGTTTATGCAAAATATAATTGGCACCTTTAATCAATTCTAACCAAAAAGTAATCGACGAAACACTAATACAAAATTTGCAAGGAAATTCAAGGAAAAAATTGTCACGAGGATAACAGACAAAAAAAATGCTGAAAAGGAAAAGGAAAAAAAACGAAAGAAAATATGGAATGACGAATATAGAAAGGTAGAGCTATGAGGAGAAAAAAACAAGAAAGAAATTATTGAATGAGAGATGAAAAAAGATAAATGAAAAACCACACAAAGAAATAAATAAAGAAAGAAAGAAAGAAAGAAGAGGTAAAAAGCATCAATGGGAGAAAAGGCAAGAAAACAAATCAGTCCACCTACAAATCAATAAGTGGAAAAACAAGGAAAAAAGAAGCGAGAAAAAATGTTTCCCATGATTTATTCTAACAACATTTGGAAAAGGTGAGATAAAGAAGAGGAAGAAAAGAAAAAAAAACAATTAGGCAAGCAGAAAGTGTTTTGTTATTCGGTGTGAACGATAACAGAAAACTACCTTATGTCTAAGACCACCCACCAACCCTCACATACACTCACTCAAAATATAATACGAAAATAGAAATTGGAATAAAAGTTTTCTAGTTTTTACTTTTATTGTTGTTTGCTTTTTTTTTTCTTTCTTTTTTTTTTTGTCTTTTTTGTCAAAGAATGAAAAGTGAATTGGTCATTCACGAAAGATATTGAAGAGGAACTATAGGGCATTCTGGGAAATTTATCAGTTTACTATATAGAGGTGATGTTGGCGATGGCGAGAATTTAGTATCTAAGAATGAAAAGATAAAAAAGAATTCATCATGAGTGTTTTATCTCACAAATACACGATTAAAGTCAAATCTGCAATCAAAACACTGTATTCAAAATATTTCTGTTTTTAAAGGCCATTACATAGAAGCCTATTTCATCAACACATCGACTGACTATTGCAGATTCAACAATATTATTAGAATTATTATTCAATATATATATATATATATATATACCCAAATTTTTATGCAAGTCTGAATTCAGAGTTTTCCTTCTCCTAGACTAGTGTGCCATAAGAAGGTTAGATAACCCAGTTTGCCCGACTATACCTATAACTAGAGGGAAAATAGTTGAATTCATACTTTTTCCAGGGGTATCAGCACTAGGTGAAATGTTAACAAGTTCGTCAAGGTTTGAACTCAGGTCGGCTTGTTCATTTCCGACGATGGTATCCATTGTATCACAAGTGTCTCCTTTATATATATATCTATATCTATATATATATATATATATATATTGTCGTATGAAATAGAGACGGAAACACGAGTTCAAATCTTGGACTTGGCTGATTGCATGTCATCGCCATTTAAAAAATTTTAAATAACATAGTGAGAATCCAACCGAGAATGACGTGTGCATCATTTAATAGCAACTCCAGCACCAACAATCGTCTCTTGTAACAGTCCTACAAATTCCAATGATTAAACGGACATCATTACCTTCTATAACAAGCTATCTTCCCTTGAGCAACATATTCCTAAACACAACGTTCTAATCATTGGTCGAGACATGGATGATCTCATAAGCAAAGACGAAAATCTTAAATTCTGCTAACACAGCTCACCAAACAGAAATAGGGAAAATCTAGCAGATTTTTCACTTGAGAACAGGCTAGGATACCTAAATCCTAAATTCCAAAAAAAGGGGGTAATACTATGTACTTACACCTACCCAAATAATTCTAAAGCACACCTAGATTATAAAATATTACTTAAAGAAATGAACAAATAATCTTTGGTGAATAATTCTCTTTTAAAAGAGTATCTTCTGATAGTGATATTAAAAATTAATATGCGGTAACTATGAGAAACAAGCTTGATACTCTTTATGAGATATCTGAAAGACATATTTTAAATGACGAATATGAAAACTTTATTACCGCTCGCATAAAAACAGTTGCTGAGAGCATACCAACCAAACCAAGTGCCAAATGTAGAGTTTCATGAAAATCAATAGCAGTTAGATAAAAACAAGATAACACGAAAACAGCATCTTAATTCAATAAAAGAAACCTAACAAATGTCCGTGCGGAAAAACTAACACATAACAAAAATAATAACTGGAATCCATGCAAGGTCAAATCAATAAAATCAGAAACTTGATAAAAGATAGACGATCACGATTAGCATGGCAAACAGTAAATGAAGTGAAAGGAAGAGCAGCTTCGGAGCAAAACTGCCAGCCAAAAAAAAAGACTACAGAAGTAGAAAGAGCATTTCAAGAATTTGCTCGGAAACCCTCCCGAAGTCAATGATAGATTTATCAAAAAAAATTATTACTGAACAGACATCAAACTAAATCAGTTTACGGAAGAAGAACTTGACGCAATACTGAAAAAAATTAAAAGCGGAAAAGCTGCAGACCTCTGCGAAACACCTTCTGAAATAAGGAACAAAAGGAAATTTGACAACATACTTCGTCGATTATGCAACGCTTAGTATAAACGGAAACGCTACGCTGTTTGGAATTGGTTTATAGCAATTATCTCTAATTTATTTGTTTTGAGACTATTCAAAATTGCAGCAAATCAAATGGAGTACTCCTGGCTTAAATAGAGTTCTGTCATCAAATCTTTGGTGGTTGAGAAGTGCAAACCATGCAGAACTTACACAATGTGTGATGTGTACGGAGAAGCATGTTTTAGTCAAAAAAGTAAATGTTTACAAATGGGTTTGCGACAAGTCTGTCTCCAAGAGACAGTCTAATACACTGAGTCTCCGGTAAAGAAAATATTTCAGGCACAGTAGTCAGTAAAGAATGTCATGCTGATATTCTTCTAGGGTATGAAAGGACCTATCGCTTGATTTCCTTGAAAAGGTTGTAACTGTAAACAGTGCTTCCAATTGCTAACTCCTTAGGTAAAATTCACCCATATATATATATATATATAGCTGTAGATATGTGGTAGGTACTATTCAAAGCTCTATAGTTTTAGCTTCGTTATAATGCTCGAAGTAGTACTCGAAGTAATGTTTGTAGTACTCGAAGTAATGCTAGAAGTAGTGTTGGAAGTAAAGTTCAAATTAATCCTAGTTGTGCTCCAATTAGTGGTAGCAGATTTATAGAAAAAGTATTTACTTTTAATCACAAATATTATTCTTCAAGATAATTTCATACCTTATTAATTCAATTTATTCAGTTTGGTTTGGTTTGGTTTGGTTTCTTTGTTTAATTGCATATCAGCTTTCGTGTGGTATTCAATGACAAAACCATACTTCTAGAACAATAGCGATACTATTTAACCCGCTGGTGAAAGGATAAGGGAGTTCATGCCTTTCCTCTAGAGTCTTAGTCCGAAAGTGAACATAATGGTATGACTGGAGTCCCTCCCCCCATTTAATCAATGATAAATCTTAATCCCATTCATCAAACATTATACTGTGAAAATTTAAGATCAAAATTCAATCAATAACTACGTTGCAGGCTCTCATATACATTATTTAATATCATTTATATTTCTTATCATTCATATCCTAGAGCAAACAAAATGAATCTACATTATTAATGAAATCAGGCCTAATATCCTTATCCTTCTAATGAACGTCTCTTGTAACTTCCATCTGAATGCCCCACCCCATCAAAGTAAAGAAAAATACGATCCATATTGTAAGCTAATCACGCTATTTCTTATCATACACCAGCTTGTATCTTTTTCCAGAGTGTTTGTGCACACGAACTGCCTGCATATATACAGATAGACAACAAAAGTCAGATTCCTTCATAGGAATAAAAGAAAGCTATTTTCGTTCTACTGATCACATCTCCGAGGCTCTTACTTAAACCATAAAATCTAGAACTTTGGGCCAAGTCATTCTGGAACCAACAGTTTCTGTTCAAGAAGTGGATGATTCGAACCAATACCAAAATGGCTGACCAGATGAGAACAAGAGGCGCTATAAGCAACAAGGCAAAATTTAGTAAAAGTTATAAATAACCTCAGACAAAAATCGAAATTTTAATTAATCTTTGACATTGGGTTCCAGTTGTAATCGCTGTTCATGAAGATATTGCTGCATCTTTTAAGAACGAGTAAAGGATTCTAAAAACCGTTTTTTAGTTATCCTCGTTTTCTCGAATATTTAGATGATTTTCTTTTTAAAAATCACGTTCAGCTCAATCGTAGACACCATTTATCATTCAGTTACGACTTAGACAGGAAATTGCTTTATTCCATGTGTTATAGCATTTTGAATATATTGCTCTAATAACTGAATTATCATTCATTGAAGAGTGGTTTTTGTTTTGTTTTTTTTCTTTACAAGAGAACGTATATAAGAATAAAAGGAGTTTAAGAAGTCTGCATAATCTATTCTTTCGACCATCTTTTAGTCATTGTCAAAAACAAGAATGTGATTTTATTTCCTTTTAAAAAATATGTACATTTTTTTTTAAGTGGGCACAAAGCCTGAAATGTTTTGAGGGATGGGGAAGGGGAGAAAAAAAACAAGGTTGTGATATTCTTCGGAGAAACTAAGAAATTTAGTTGCGTTCCACGCCTGTCTTTTAGGACGCTTAGATATGAATGACGTCATAAAATCAAAAAGATTATTTGTACAAGTATTTACGTGAAAACGTCTCACGTCATAGATGTTTTGATTTTGAAAAGATTTTGAAAAATATATATTCATGTTCAGTGTATTAATTCTTTTAGATATATTCATGTTCAGTGTATTGATTCTTTTAGATATTTAAAACACCAATTTCCAAGCTAAATATATATTATATACCCTTTTTTATTTTATGATTAAGGTTTCAATTATATTTAGAAGTTATTTACAGCTAATATAATACTGTCCTCGTCTACTATTATAGATTTAATATCAATAGGAATATTTTCATAGTTTTGTGATATGTTTGTTTATGTGCAATTAGACTGCCTAATACAAAAATAATGATAGTTTTAGTAATGTATAAGCATTTTCTTCCTCTTGAAGCTAGTTGTGTATATCACTTTTATGATTGATTGAGTTTCAAAGCATGTCAACCCATCTAGGTTTATTCTATTTCTACAGGTTAGTGAAATGCGTTCATTGTACATTTGTCTTATCATTTCTTAAGATATAGGATATCAAATATTCCAATCTAATGCAAGTATTTTGCTCTCAGTGGTATGTTTTCAAGTATTCCTATCGATTACTAATAATTATACAGTTTCTAGTATTACTATTAATACGAATAATTTTGAAATATATCTATAAGGCCCATAAATGGAAACCTAACAGATACTACCGCTCTGTTTTAAGGCGTACCTGGGAGTAATGGTAATCAAGGATTGACGCAATACTTCCAAATCTCCAGAACTGCAGTTTTCTCTCAGAAGCCCTCTTTCTGGGGGATCTTATCTCCTCTACGGAGTATACAGTCAGTATATTCTAAGCCCTATTGACAGGACTGATCACTTTAATCTTCATAATCTCATGACAAAAAAGAAATAAACCAACCTATTTGGTAAAGACATTAATATTGTCAGAATTGGAAGTGGTGAAAATATAGTCAGACCGTTGGCCATAAATGTTTCTTTCATTTATCGGCGCTTTTGTTCTAAGTCTATTATTCGATTGATTCTTTTCTTTGACTCTCAAAATAGTCCAGAATCAGATACGCAAAACAAAAAGATTTTCATGGCTGTCGGATTATTGAAGGAGAGTTTTGAATCAACTATGAACAGAAAAATGTCAAAAAAAGATTCCGGTTATCAAGTTCTAATTTGGGTTGTTATTGAAAAAATCTTCCCCAAAAACTTATTGAAATAAACAAGAACTGCTTTGTAGATATTGCCACGGTGCAGGAGACACTTCATTTGCGAGAAGGATTACGAGATGCTGGTGGTCGACTATGTCGTCATTTCAGCATTTGGCAATCATTTCAACGACCGCTGGTGTCTTCCTACTAATTGGACGTAGCCTGAATGTAGGTGTTAATGTTGTATTTACAGGGAAGTTGGTTCGTCTGGTTGTGATGATTTTGTCATGAGAATCTTCAAGTTTTAGGTAGTTACAGTTTATTCGCCCAACATCTCCTGGGTGGGGTGCTGTATCTTTCGGCGGTCTGAGCCGTTTCTTACAGGCTCGGAGCAATTAGTTGTAGTGGGAGATTGGAATGCAATCTTTGACTTAAAGTCAGATAGGTTCGAACAGGGTCCTAGTGGGTCAATCGGATGTAAAAACAGTTTGATCGACTGTATAGCTGAGCTCTTTTTGGTCGAAAGATTTCATCTGGATCAACCAGGGAGAGAAACGTGAACGTAGAAATATAGGGACCTCTCTAATCCAAGCAGATCCTATTTAGAGAGTTAGAAGAGTGGACATAGACTTCCTGTCTTGTCCCACGTCCCGCTGGTTAGATCTCGCTGACCATAAACTCGTTCTAGTCTACTTACATTAAAGTGATAAGCTTAGTCTGGACGGTTGGCAACAGGAAGTTCAATACCTCCTTTCTGGAGATGCAAGACTTCCGGAAGCGGGCTTTCGTGGGGGCATTTGCCGAAAATAGGTCGTTGGGGATCCCTTAAGTACTCTCAATGTTTTGTAGTTATATCTAGATTAAGAAGAGGCGCTTTGATAGTTTGATAGACCTCCCGGTGAAGAAATTTTCTGGCTATTTTGCTGACTTTACCAACCTCCAAGTAGCTGAAGCAGCAATCTGTTAGAGGAGAATTACAGATTGTAAAGTCCGTGATGCGTTGAAGCATGTCGCTGGGGCTTGATGGTTTACTATATGAAATATATTTGGAGCTGTGACGGATTCTGACGGATGTATTTAACGATCACAGATTGGACGTCACCAGAGGTATGATTACATTACTGGTAGCAGGCATGTCTGGGAGGACTTAAATAACTACAGGCCCATAACTCTGTTTAACACGGAGTTAAAGATTTTGGGCCGGGTCTTAGCACGCCGCTTGCGGATTCTTACCGGTGATCTGGGCAAAACTGAGCAGAACTACGCTGTGAAGGAAAGCTCAACCCAAAACAATTTGCACTTGGTTCCCAAGAGGGGATAGAAGACGACACTGAAGCCGCACTGATCAATTTAGATCTGTCTTTAGCGATTGAACAGTCGGTTCCACAGGGTTTCTCCCTGTGATCTATTCTCTATGTCTTCTTTTTGGAGCCCCTGTTCCAAAGGTTTAAGGATGGGATCTGAGGCTGCGTGGAATCGTGGTCCATTATTGGCTACGATCAAAGGTTTCTACGAACGCCGATGATGTCGCTGTATTCATGTCGCATCGTGCAGACATAGGAACATGAACGGAGGGGACTGACAGACTACAACAAGGAGCCAGGAGGAGTGGCGTTCCTCTTCCTGATCCTTTCCGCTAGAATGACAGTCAGATTCGTATCCTCGGTGTGTGGTTCGATCCTGATCTCCATTTGGATTGCAATTGGTCGGAAGTACAGGCAAAGGTTGAGGCGCAGACCGGGACCTAGTCTCAATGGTGGTTTTCCTTTAAGGGCAAAGCGTAGGTGTACTCCTTGTACATTTCTCCCGATGCTTTAGAAACTGTCCGTACTTCCACTGCCTGAGGCTCGATTATGGGCTTTGAAATGGCTCTTGATCTCACTTCCTTAGAAGATGGCAAGACAATGATTCGCTGGTAGATCTGTTTACAATGGTCTTGCAATAGAGGCTCGGGGATGCCGAGCTTGACTCGTCATTGATTTGCTGAGGGGATGATGTTCCTGAGTCGAAGATTCAACATGGAAAAGGATGATCAGGGATGCTTTTCCTGAACTGGATTCCTGGCTGAAGGCTGAAGGCCGACGTAAGCTGAGGTCATAAGCGCAGTTTCACAGAGAGTGTAGGAGAGCACTTCGCGAGCTTCCTCGGTCCAGTGACCTTTCACAGCTTCGAAAGGTATTATATCAGTCACTAGAGGAGATTGCATAGGATCCGCTTAAGGAATGACTCAAATTGTCATTGAAGGAGTTGGGTACCAGGATCGAGCTATCTTAATAATTCAGAGTTTTTACTCACCTGGCAGCTTGCTCAGAACGCATTACCCTTGACGATGTGGCCTTCAAAGTGTGCATGGCTCATATGCCCGATTGTGTCCGTTCTTACAGTGGTTTAAAAAAATAGGCTAAGTACGCTTTCCTCCACTGCAAACGGGCCCGTTCGCTTTAAGGCCACATCTGGGAAGTGACAGTTCGCATCAGTCCAAAGTCGTTCGTGCAGCTCGACAGAGCATACGCGGTCAATAACATTAATCCTCTGTGTATGGGTGTGAAATGGAGGGTGTCTCTGGTGATCCAAGTCATGACTCAAATGGTAATCTGAACCACGTGGTTAAATTTTTCTTATTACGAGCTGATTTATTTCTTTTAACACTACCTTGGAGTAAATTTTCAGATGTGATTGAAACTACTTGGATCGCATAGCATTGACCGAAAGGTCGGTGAAAGAAGCAAATTTGGTCGTACGTAAGGGGATTGGTTGAAGAGTGCGTTCCCTCCCCTTATTCATGGCTACCGCAGTACGGATACCTTACCAGATACCCATCCTGGGTAAGAAGGTATCTTTCTCTTATTCTTAGTTAATAGTATGCTTGTGTCATGTACTTGTCATCTAGCTGTAGCAATCCAGTAACCCCTCGTCCATAGCTTTTTTGTCCACCCTCTTTTTCCTTGGCCCTTTAAATCATTATTTCTTACTTCTATCCTGGATGAAGATGTTTTGCAGATAATTTCATATTTTCTCCCCTCCATGGGAGAAAATATGAAGTTTTTGTTTGTTTGCTTTTTTTACCATAGAGTCGCTCCATCGCAGTTTAGGGATCGCCCGGCTGGTTTTCGGCTTTTCGTCGGAAAAGTTGGTGGTCCTGATAAATATTACAATGGTTAGTAACATTTTATTTTGTTTCCACTTGATTTTCTTTTGGGGGTTTTAGATCTCTTAACCGCCGTTGTGTTTATAAACTTAATTTTAAAAATTCATTGTAATATGGGTTTTATCGGGACATTGGCCCAGCGGTTAGAGTGTTCGCCAATGCCCCTGAGACCTGGGTTCAATCCCAGGTCGAGTCATACCAAAGACTTTAAAAATGGTACTTGATACCACCTTGCTTAACACTCAGCATTATAAGGTACGGTTCAAGGGTAAAGTGAAGCAATCCTGGGAATGGAGTAGCGCCCTCCCCTACACCTTGGTGTAGTAGCTATCGAAAAGGGAGCCTTCGGGTCACCCTCAACTATGGTCGCTAACTTTACTTTACTTACTAATATATAGTAAAAAACACATATTACACGTCTATAACATTTTATCATTTTAACTATGGTAATATTTTTAAGTCACAAAAAGTAATTTGAAACTCGCTCCATTCATGCTTAAAAAATATCTTTTAAGTGCAGAGTTTATTTCTAGATTTTTACAAAAGCAGAGATTATATAATGATCAGTTGAAAACACTTGCATACCAAGAAATAATTTTCATTCTACGAATGTATATACTATGTTGCTACTTTCATCTTTTCTTTTGTTGCATATGATCTCTTTTTAAAACTATTCTTAAAAACTATTCTCTCGACGATGACCCAAGGTCAAAACATTGGTAAGTAAGAATCGAACTAACAAGCAATTGTCTGCTACGCGAGGTAACCAGCTTAGAAACTGTTTTCATAGTAAAAATATAAAGTATCTGTTCTCTTTTATGCAGCCCTTTTAATCGACATATCTTTATACCATCCAGGAAATAGTAGAGAGTAAGCAACTTAAAGTCTGTGTATCAGACTAAGAAAAGATCAGATTATTAAAAGAACACACTTACTGCGTCAGTCCTGTTTGATCACCCAAGTTAAACAGCGATTATCCAGTTCTGTAATCATATGGGTAACCACCTAGAAACAGTAAATCCTGTAAGCAATCTAAGGCCGATGGGTCACACTATACACAAAGCAAATAACAATCATTAAGCGTACCGAGTTCAAACTTTGAAATTGTTTACGTTTATTCGTGCTAATCCCCTTAAGAAAGGCATGAACCCAGTTATCTCTCCAGAGAGCCTCGACCATTAGAAGAAAAGCTTTACATTTAAAACCGTAGAAAAGACAACTATTTCTTCCATGGCAATTAAAAATTTAATGACAGAGAAGGTTGTGAAGAGCCATGAGCGCCCTAAACCTGGAAGGACGTGGTATTTTCCATTCATTCTAAAAAGAAAGAAATGAAAGAAGAGAAAAAGGCAGAAAATAAAAAGGTTAAAAAGAAATAGAAGAAAGAGAAAGGATGGAAGAAGAAGAAGAAGAAGAAGAAGAAGAAGAAGAAGAAGAAGAAGAAGAAGAAGAAGAAGAAGAAGAAGAAGAAGAAGAAGAAGAAGAAGAAGAAGAAGAAGAAGAAGAAGAAGAAGAAGAAGAAGAAGAAGAAGAAGAAGAAGAAGAAGAAGAAGAAGAAGAAGAAGAAGAAGAAGAAGAAGAAGAAGAAGAAGAAGAAGAAGAAGAAGAAGAAGAAGAAGAAGAAGAAGAAGAAGAAGAAGAAGAAGAAGAAGAAGAAGAAGAAGAAGAAGAAGAAGAAGAAGAAGAAGAAGAAGAAGAAGAAGAAGAAGAAGAAGAAGAAGAAGAAGAAGAAGAAGAAGAAATTGTTTTTGGCTTTCTAATAATGTTCATGTTATGAACACACCAAAAGAATTGAAAGCAAACAAAAGACATTGTCAGATTAATTTCCGCTTCGAAATCCAACTCAATCTTTACAAAAGAATAATACGGCAAAGAGTCAAATCGGTGAAAATGTAGGGTAGGTGGAGTGTGTAGCGCCAGTATAAAGCAGATAATTCACAAATGTATGTCAGTATAACTTAAGCCCTGCTATTCTTCACTGATTTCAACCAAATTTTTAGGAATTGTTAGAGTCATGACTGGAAAGATTTAAACTAAGAAACGCGGGATCTATGTCCAATCTTCTCTCACCTTACTGTTCTTCACACCTTAAAAGGTACCCGTCTCGCGGTAGTTACCCACCCTATTGGTAATTGTTACCAAAATCAGATGATTTTCCTCTCCTTATAAATCCTTTAACACTTTCTTTTGTAGCCAGGTGTCGATCCGCTTGAAGAGAATCCATTTCATGTCGACTTTGCTCGGCATAAATCTTTAAAATCCTTTATTATCATCATTATTATTATCATTATTTACTCCTCAAGAGTTTTTCACATCAGTATTAGCTGATGGTTTTTCACTGGAGTTTGAGTGACAGCAAGTCTACTCAAGTCTCCAGGACTCGTCTCAGTATTCTGGCCGTCCTCAGCAATGCTGTCGTTTGGATAGTCTCTACCCGTATTATTATTATTATTATTATTATTATTATTATTATTATTATTATTATTATTATCTCCAGATTTGAAAAATAATAAAATTATATATTAATTCAAAATATTTATTAATTTTTAAAAGTTTTCTCCTTGAACAAAACCGAAACTATCTTCTGTACGCCACATATGTAAACAAGGCAGTAGTCTATTGTAAGTAAACGATAAAATGAAGAAAACGTTCTTTAAATACGAATGATTATCCTTAACTTTATTAAAAGCTATTCAACATCCTTCATTTTAAATAATTGTGATCTAGCAAGATGTAATGTGGAGCCTAAAATAGACTGACTGAATTCGTTACTGAGGGATAAGATACCATCCTTAAAAAAGCTTATTTTACGTATGACACTAAACTGCACCAAGTGATGATTTGCCAAATTTGGTGCTTTAGTGCTTCTCCAATACAGCCAGGTCCACTCCAACTCTGGGAGATAGTACTTGTTAGGGTCCTGTCTATGAGTCAAATATATATGTTCAAGATAATGAAATGCTTACCTGAATAAAATGATCGTGAAGCTAGATTTTTGTACAAAATATAATTGGAGACCGTAATTGTTAAACTGATTTCAGCATAAAATGACCTAACAAGAGTTGATCAGCGTTAAAACCAACCAACTAACCATTAACAATCGCCCTTTTGCCTGTTTAACTTTCTATGTCTCATAACGCGCAGTATATTTGTAGCATATTAGTTTTTGAAAATTCCAAAACAATTCAAGGAATTCTTTTTCTTTTTAGGAGACGATTTTAGTTTACAATGTAAGTATAATATTAAGCCAGATCCTTACTTTTGTGTTTGTCTATTTGAATCCAAATATTCATCTTTTTTTTGGAAAATTTCAAACAGAATTCTTTTGAATACGTTTAAAGTACATAGTAGAATTTTAGCTGAAATTTTCCGAACCAAAAAGGTTAAAAGCTTTGAAAATTTGTGCTTGTATGTCTTTGATTTTTTGTTTTTGTTCTTTTTTATTCAAAAAGATTTCAGTCGCTTTATGCTCCTGTTTTCTCAACTCATCAACACGACCAAAGGAAAATGCTGATCCATTCTTAAGTTATAGCGTCGTAACTGACTTGATTGATTGATTGATTGATCTTAACGTCATATTAACTTTTCTATGATTATTTTATGCCAAGAGGGTACGGAATCGCGTTTATTGTACGTTCATGTTTTGCACACGATCCTATTGAATACGATTAACTTTTAAATACATCTATTTGACCCAACTTACAAGTAATTGCTTTCTAAATCCTCTAAATGTCTTTTATTCTTATCATTCTTTGAATATAATCAACATTATCAGAACTAGTTCAAAACCTGCCCTATAGACATGATTTTAATCTAATTCCTGCATAAGGTCTGAATGAGGCGTATTCATCCAACTCCTCCTCCACAGACAGAATGCGACTCAATATCAATTTTAAGCGGAGTAAAGCTGCTTTGAATTCAGAGTTTTTCTTCCCCTAGATTGGTTGCCTAACCAAGGCTAAACATACCACATTAGCGTTATATGAAATGCAACAAAATACATACAGGATTTGAACTCGGGTCACCGATTCCATTTCCAACGACGATAACCGTTATGCTAAACGCGTCTCCAATGGAGGAGAATAGATCCAACAATTTCATTGATCCAACAGTTTCATAGATCCAATAATTACATTGATGCTCTAATTACATAGATCCATAAATAACATAGCTCCAACAATTTCATAGATCCAACAATTTCGCGAAAATAAATTAGAAGCATTACTTTTAGAGCGCTGCTCGTATTTATTGAAATTGTTTAAATTTAACTGTATTAGGTTGGGCTGAAATTTATTGAACCATATTTTATTTGAAAAAACATCAACGTACAATATAGACGCAGATTGTAAGAGGAAAAGTGGTTTCCTATCTTTTCCAAAAAATAAGAATGCAAACTGTTCCAGAATTTTGTATTCGGTTTGTTGATTCCATTTTCCGTTCCCCTAATCGTTACGCAATTTCCCCTCAACTAAATGCATTCATATATTTACTCCCCCCCAAAAAAACATAAATTAATCCTTTCACCATAAATGGATATAAAAATGGTCATGAATTAGATGATTATAGGAAGAAAACTCTATTTGACGTATTTATGTATTGATATCGATGTTTGTATCTTCGATAGGTAGAGGTAGAGAGGTAGAGAGAAAGAGAGAGAGAGAGAAAGTGTGTGTGTGTGTGTGTGTGTGTGTGTGTGTGTGTGTGTGTGTGTGTGTGTGTGTCATTATTTCCGTTGGTTTTGCCTTTTTGATAGATCATAAAACAGATGAAAAAGAAACAAATGTAAGATAGATATATATATCTCTAAAACATAAATATATTTCATTGCAATTACGGAACCCTCCTACCGCCACATTTTTAAATGTATTCTCAAAAGATCATAATTTACGATATGCACAATGTAAGAAAAACATAAAGAGTTTCGATCTAGTGACCCAAATAATTCAATATAAGATAACAAAGAAAATGTTATCATCATCATCATCATCATCGTTAAAAACAAGGTTTCTCCGTGGTGTAATGGTAAATGAACACCAGTTCACTTTTGAACTAATACCCTTAGGAAAGTATGAACAGTCAGCTGTGGGTTAAATATCATAGATTTTTCATTAGATAACCCATGGAGGTTGAAGTTCTATTAAATAAGAAAGCCAAACCAAACCAGCTAAATACTATGGTCATTTACGAAACTAAGTTGGATACAGTGCTGATGTCACTAAATACACCACTCATCTGAATACTGAAAAGCTTTATCGTTGCTTGACTTGACCATAAATTATGTTTTGTATTTTTCCTAGATTTTCATTTTATTCACTTTGAACATATTATTCTTATATGTTTATGTTAAAATTTTTTTGAAAATAGCTTTTGAATTAACTTAGAATCATTCGATCTTTTGCATGAAAATTATATTGATTTCTTTTAATTCGATTTTCGCTTTCTGAATTTAAACAATATTAATATTTTAGGAAGATTTTAGACAGATATTTGTTTTTAATTAGATTTTAAATATTTTTAGTCTCTATGGTTACGTTCAATTGGGTTAGCCTTTTTTCTTTAAAGAAAGAACGTACTTTTTATTAATTAAGTTATTGATTATTTTTTTCGTTCCGTTATTGATTTTTATTATTTATTTTCCAAGTTTTTAACCGTTACTATTTTACTACAATACATACTCGTGTAATGAACGAATTTTTAAGATCAATTTTTCAACGCAAAAATAAGAAGTCATTCATTACATGAGACATCTTTTGAATGCGTCAAAGCTTACAATTGTTGATTATACGCAAGTCTTTGCAACAAAAATGGCTTTTTATCTAAAAACTTGGCTAAGACGTGGCTAAAACTTAGGAGTCGTTAATTGCACGAAATGTTTTTTATGAGTCAAATCTATACATTAAGTAAATCAGTCAAATGGATATGGGACTGATATGCCATTAAACAAAGAAACCGAAATCAAAACCAAAAGTTATGGCTCTTTTATGCACCTCAACTTATTTCTTCTTCATAATTTTTCACACATTTACTACGAATATTATAAATGCAGTTATCAAAATCAAGATAGCGAGATTCTAGTGAACAGTTTTAATGAGTGGAATGACGAGGACCCTCTTTATTTAGCAGGAGACAAACGCTCAATAATACTAAAAGGACCTGGTCCAGCGTTGCTGAGTCTTGAAAAAAGATACCGGATGAGATGAAGAAAAGACTTCGAGTTCATGGTAAGCAATGTACAAGTAGACAACTGGTGACAGAAAAATAGCATTCACTTTGTTTCAATCTTTCTCCTTACCGGTCAAAAATTTGAAAGACGGCAAGTAGTATTTTTGAGGTGATGGAGAAAATATTTTATTGTTCCGTAAATCGTTGTCAACCCTCAGTGATAGAGGCGGCTTCTCCAGCTCCGAAATTCATATTGTTCTTTAATTGTCCTCTGCCAGTCGCTAACTGACTGCATCTATTCAAAATCCTAAACTGAGAACGTTTCTTGCACTTAAAAAACGAGTCATTGTGGTTGACCTTTTGTTATTGGTCACAAGATTCATCACTGGGTGTGGCAAGGTTATTATTACAAAGAACTTTAAACATTTACTTACTGCCCGTTAGATATTCTTACCTTTCCCTTTATTTATCTAGATCCAGTTTGCAATATCAATTAATAATTATTGTTGCAGGTTATTGTTGCAGATATTTCCATTTAAATAAGATTTTGCTCTCTCTCTCTGTGTCTCTCTCTCTCTCTCTCTCTCTCTCTCTCTCTCTCTCTCTCTCTCTCTCTCGAGCCGTGATAAGACGGAAAACATTTTTCCTCAGTTAATTTCAAAATATCCTTGATTCTCACACATCTAATTAATTGATTCTCAATATTTACAACTGTTTTCAATAAACAAAATCTACATTGTGCTTAGTTGGTTGTTTGGTTGGTTGGTTGGTTGGATTTTATGGCATATCAACCTTTGTAGGTTACTTAATGCCAAATCCATTTTTATACAAATAATCAGTTCTATTTTAAACAATTCAGTTTAGCATGAGTACACTGTTTAATTGTCAAAAACATTTCTATTTCAAGCTATTCAGATATTGTACTTACTCAAGATCTCAGGTGTGAGACAAACATAGGTAGAATTTTTATGGTTATTATTTTGGTGGCTTCCTATAGATTAAAAATGTCTTGCCACAATCATGTCATCCTATTATCCAACTGCTGTGTGGCTGTGCGAGTGTTAATAGACATAATCTCTGAAAACACTGTGACTATAGCTTCTGATTGGTGATCAATGATCTTTGACAATTAAAAAACATGTATGTTCAGTGTTGTATCTTTGTCTCTCTCTCTCTATATATATATACATATTCACACTCATATATTCACACGCACATAGATGTACACACATATGCACACACACATATGTATATATACATGTATACACACTGTGACACATACACGTAGACACATCTCTATATATGAAAAAAAATATTTTGAGGGTATATTCTTTATCAATTTTCATATAAATTTATCATATAAAAAATATTTTCGAAAAATATATCCAGATGTAATATCTAAAATCTACTATATGGTTCCGAAAATGTTTAAAAAATGAACAAACGTTGGCATATATTTATAAATAATCCTTTGAATATTTTTATATTTCATATTTAAATATTCATTTATTTACTTTTTTCTTACGTGCGTGCGCGCGCACACACACACACACACACATACATATATATATATATATATAAGAGGCATTCGTGGTGTAATGGATACCATCCGTAGGAGTTCAAATCTTACACTAGGCTGTTTGCATTTTATATAGCACTAATACCCTTGGTAAAGGTATGAAGCCAACGATCCTCCCACCAGTTATGACTAAATAGGGAAGATTGGGCTCTTTAACCTTGGTATGGCGACCGGTCTTGGAGAAGAAATTCAAACCAATTTAAAATTAACTTTTTCGCATCCTGCTCGTGGGGGAGGGTTGTATATATATATATATATATATATATATATATATATATATATATATATATAGCTCAGCAGGTATTTATTTACCCAACCCTTCTGCACACGCAAGATGCCGATAGATACAGGGGTAAAGAATAAGTTACTTCGTGAAGAACTATCTATGGATAATGAACATTTGATTAACACTCAATAAAATAAGATTAATTCTGTTAATGTTTTATTGTTAATCAAATATTGATTACTTACATGCTATTTCTGTATTATTTCTAACATTATCCAATTGAAGAAATCATTTCAACACCTCATGAAGTCCTATAGATATATGGATATGTGATAAAGTACGTCACACAAAATCATTACTAATTGGGAATGCTATGTTTTTGTCCCCGACAGACAGCTGAACGGTTTGATACAGGATTACCAAATTTAGTATGGATACTTACTGGACTTGATGTAATTGTTTGCTACTCGTTGGAAAAAAGAAGTCTCTTACAATAAACAATAAACTGCAGGGGGCCATTTCGCTGCAAGATATAACTAATCGTGCAGAATTTAATGACACTAAATTTCATCTGATAGTGAGCCTCCGGAAATCTGGAGTACACCTTCATAGCCATTACACCCATGTCAATTCAGACCCGGAATGATAGTTAGTATCTGTTAAGACCCCATCTATAGGTTAAATAGATCAGTTTAAAAAGTTTCCATATTCAATAAGACCATATGCAGAAAAAAACTCTTCAGAAATGATGACCCAAAAATGTAAATATGAACCTAAAATGAACGCAGTTCTTTAACTTCTAGGTATAAAATAACTATTGACGGGTTGACATGCCGTTAAAATCAATCTCTCAATTAGGACTAGCAATCGGGTCGAAAAAGCAAAATATATTTAAATCAATAAATAAATTGTTACTTTTTTTTTATAGGGGATTTATCTTTTATAAAATAAAATAATCATTTGTAAGCATAAAATAATTGTAATTGAACATTATCTATAAAAATGAAGTGAGTAAAGGAAATTCTTAAACATTTGTCCGCGAGTTTTGTTGTATCTGCAATCCGTATCTTCACCTTTCACCTGATATAAGCGGGTACTTCATCTAGTTTGAAGTAGTTATCTTATATTTCTGAATAATCCTTATTTCTGATACTGATTTTGTTTAATTCTGATAGTTGTTTTTGTTTTTGTTTTTATTTCAAACTACAAAGAGATAACAAAAATATTTGACTCTATCATAAATATTTTCATTCTTTTAATCTTCTGTGGATTTTTTGAAGCTTCTGCTCTTTCGAAACAATCAAAGATTAGTTTCGTATAAGCAATACAGTTTATTCTCATCTTGCCAGCCAAAAAGATTTTTTATCCTACAAATTCAATATTAGGAAATGCAGCATCATAAGTTGCTCAGTATTGAAAACTTCTCATAAACAAAACACACAATGATATTTAAGGTTTCAAGATTTAACCTGTGACCCAAACAAAGAATTGGTAACAAAAATATCTAAATTAATAAGCTTCTTTATTAATGGAGGTGTGGATGGCCTGATAGACATTGGCGTGGAAAATAGGATCAGCGGAACGAGATTAAATCCCAACCGACTTTATATGCGTTTACTTCATATTAATGCTCTTTCGAAAGGGATACATGTATGCTATTAGTATATAGTAGGATGGACTAGGCTCTCAAATTATGACAGACAGTCTAGGAGAACAACGTTGAATTGAAAACCTAGAGCTGGAATCTCTAAGAGTGCTAAGCTGTTTTGGGTCTTGTCTTTCCTTTAAACACTTCGGTAGCATAGAGAAGGAAGACCTGCTGCATCGGCATCTGCCAGACGTCTACATTATCTTTCCCAGATTCAGGCATAGATCTATGGTCTTACGACCACTAATCATTATTAGGTTCAATCATAATCATTTAACTTGTATCAATTTGTTTATTACAGTATCTTTTATTTTTTGTACGTAATTCTCAATTTTCCAAGCACTTGATTGCTTGCCACTAGAAATAACGATTCTGTGTTGCCTAAAATCAGAAGTTCTTTAATGGATTGCGACGAATCTCTCCTGTTCTACAGAAATATAACTATGCTTTAGCTTTTCCAAAGTAATTCTCACTCTGACAGTTCCTTCGGCGAAATGACAATCAGCTCTCTCCCAGTAGAAAAATATTTTCATCTTTTCCAAATTATCAGAACATTCCCCAGGAAGTTTCCCATAACTGGATGTAAAGTGCCATGTCTTTAGCGAGTTCCCAGAAGCAAACAAAATGGCTGACAAGCCAACATGAAAATAATTATCTAATTCGGGAAGCTGCCGTCGGGTAAAATATCTAAAGCAAAATTACAAGAGTAGATTAAAACTCTCCCATCAAACTGCTATAACCGGAGGCTACAGAGAAATCGACAATTCTTCACAGATATCAGAAATTTGGAAGACTGTGTTGAACATTTCCCAAGTCTGGAAAACTATGTTGCTTGAAAATGTTTTAAATTTTGGACATTGAATCAACTTCAGATGGCCAATAGCGGAAAAAAATGCCATGAAGTTGATTACTAAGCAGCCCATCACGTTTTATATTGTATTATACGTTTACGATAGCCAAAAACTCAAACCAAAAAAGAGGCTGAATCATATTCCCTTCGTAACAACATTTAACACCACCCTCCAACCACAAACTCAAATATTTACGAATTATTGGGACATTTTGAAAGTGAACCCCAACTTAAAAGATATTTTTCAAGAATCAGGCATTTAGACCAAATAACCTCAGAGAAGTGGTAGGAGGCCACAAAATATTAAATAATAAAATTAATCCATTAGAAACCCACAATAAAATCCACCAAATTTTGCCAACCATGAAATATTAAGAACGACCCACACATTCCGAGCCGCCAATACGTGTCTTTCATGAAAATTAAAACAGTTAAAAAATGTTCAAAAAACAATTCATTTCATACGCTTAACTTTAAGGGAAAAAGTATTGCAAATCTCAAATTGGTTGGGAGATAGAAAAAATTTTCTTTGAGAAGGAAAATTAAAACAATCAAAACCTAATAAGTGTTGCACCAGAGATGTAAAACTGTGACAATAAAACTATGGTCAGACTGGAGAGATGAAACAATAATGAAATATGCGGTTACCGTAATCAGAAATTATCTACTGCCGCCTAGTCACTGAATAACAGATTCTGAGATATGAAATTATTATACGAATAATATAAGCATATAGCATGGAAAACCATAGGATGCAGCATGGTAGATCTGAAGCAACGGCACGCTTCACCCAATACGTTCAAACCGCTTCGCCCAATACACAAGTTAAAAAGCCGTGGTTGAAGCTCTGGCCAAAGTGGTAGAAAAATCAGCTACAGAGCCTAAATCCAAACTTTCTTTAGATGCAAATAGATTCCCACACACGGATGTTCCAGTGATGGCTGTCTAGCAAGGATTACTAACTTACTTATTCGCGGATACTGAATGCTATCTAGAGGACCTGCCAGAACTGAAGGATGGTTGGGATGGATGGTGAGAAAGAGAAAAAGAGTCAGGAACTCCGTGCAAGTCAGCACGACGGCATCATGATGATGATGATGATGATGATACAACAAACACGAAGCCAAATAAATCATTCACTAGCTACACAACTAAAAAGACGCATCTCATTGCGGAAGCAAAAATATGATTTATATTCTGGTCTGCACACACAGTAAATCAGAATTGCCTCTTTACTTTAGACTAAATAACTATGACACCAAGTCAAACCGAATAACCGTTCCGCTCAAATGGTCCCAATTTTAATACAGATGCAAGGTTCCCCATAATATAAAGAATAAAAAAACTACATTGGACAATATTATAGCGATAATTGAAACACATATAAATGGATAAACGTCTTCAAACACTGGCCTCCAAATGGATTTAACATCAAACTGAATTGCACTACTTTGAATAGACAGGTTTCAAGTGACAAATAAACAGCTAAATAAACCAAAAAAAAAAACAGCCCAGTGGTCACGACTAATTTTAAATGCACTCCTTCCATGTTTATCTTATACGTCCCAAATGAAGAGTTAATTTATCAAGAGTCCTGACGACAGATATATAAAGGTCATTTGAAGACACGTGGATGACAGAAAGTAATCATAATTCAATAAATTATTATGTTACGTCACCAGTTGTCCTTTCGTTGATTTTCTTGTATTATATCAACTCTTTTACAAACTTTTTAAAGGAAAACTTTTTTCCACAAAAACGTTTCTCTTGAAGTTGAAGCTAGTTGAGAACAATCAAAAAATAAATAGCACAAAATAAATATTCCTTTTCGTCTTATCACTTATGTTTATCTTTTTCAATATATATATATATATATATATATATATATATATATATATTGCTCTTGTGAAAGGTAGATAAAAGTCTGTCTATGTGATTACGGGATTTATTTGGCATTATTGATGGAGTCTTAGAAGGAGATACATTAATATATAAAAATATACGTTTTTCTCATATACGATATCGATGACTTAAGAAGAGCAATTGCGTTTAAGCGTATTGGCAATCAGCAAATTTCCCACATGAGAGTTCAACGCACGGCGGGGGAGAGCCTATATATATATATATATATATATATATATATATATATATATATATATATAATGTTTAACCTTACACTCTAAAGTAATTTAATTCAAGATAAATATTTGAAAAATCATGCAAATTCTCACAATGTACATAGTTCTTCTGAAGATCTAATCTACAAAGCTGTGATAAATTTATGTTGCTCCTGATAGAAGAGAATGGAAAAAAGAATGTGTATTTGACTTTAAATTTAATAATGAGGCTCCAAAATCCAGGGAATGTAGAGTATTCCTCCAATAAAATTACTCCCAAATCTATTCTGACTCGGAGAGGTAGTTCCCGTTAGGATCACATCAATGGATCAAAGAGATCTGTATAAAAATCATTTATATTCGATAGGACCATGTACGGAAAAAGATTTTTAATCCCACAAAAATGTAAGTATGAATCAACAATGAACTGGATTCTCCAACCTTTAAGTATAAAGTAAGCCTTGACAGGTTACTATGTCGTTGAAATGAATTAATCATTTAATAAAAGTTGTCAGCAATATTATTCTGTATTCATATCCTTTTTTTATTTTTTAAGCGATATCTTGGCCTCCTGCCTAAAATTAGTCTCATGTATATTTATAAGTATATTTAAATGTATATTTACACTTTTTTTTTATAATCATTATTGTTTTGGCTTTTTTGCTTTGTTGTTTTTGGTGTTGCTGTTTTTTGGGGAGCGTAGGGTATTTTGTGCTATAAGTTGTTGCTGATTTTTATGGAAGTTGGTGGGTGATTTTTTTTTTTTTTTTGTCCATCACTCCTAATTACATAAAGCAGCTAGAAGAGTGACAAGGTATAATCTATTTCTGTTCATTTATCTATTACCTCAATTGTATCTGCTGAATGTATTTTTCAAAAGGATATCTGACACACGAAAGTTGACATTTGCGTGGATTCAAGTACGTAATACAAGCATGTCACAGTTTATGAAAGTATATAATAGAGTGTGTGCATGTATGTCTGGGGGTAGTGTGAAAGAAGTAAAAAGTTGAAGGTAATAATAATGGGGAATGAATACCTTAACTTATATATATATATATGTGTGTGTGTAAATTTGTATATATATATATATATATATATATATATATATATATATATATATATATATATATATATTAAAGCAAATAAATATATGTGTGTGTTAAAAATATAGATTTGTAGTGAAACTGACGAGAAGTTCGTGAAGATGAAATAAAGCTCGAACGAAATATCACTCATCTAAATCTGAGTTAAGTGTTTGTTTTATCCAACTATCCCCATATTTCTATCATATATATATATATATATGTGTCTCTGTGTGTGTGTGTGTGTGTGTGTGTGTGTGTGTGTGTGTGTGTGTGTGTGTGTGTGTGTGTGTGTGTGTGTGTGTGTGTGTGCTTATATACAATACTGCTCATTAGTATTTCAATAAGTAATTTACTTGTGATCGCATAATTTTTAAAGAGTTAAAAACAGAGACCTTACACGAGAAGAAGCAAATCTTTTACAATCAACTGGACAAGAGATCCATTTAGTATTTAAGTTATGTCTTGTTGTATTGATTGTAAAATTTCTGCAAAATCATTTTTGATAAAATTAAACTTTTTCTATTTTTCTAAAATCTTGTGCAAAATTGATCAAGCAGTACGTTTATTTATATCTTCCACAACGACTCAAAATTTGTAATGACTCATGCAATCGTTGGCAACAAAAATAGTTTTTTTTTCTGTTTATTTGCTGTATTTTTATTTGCCATTTCTCGTAAAGTACATTGTTCACCCTCAATCAACTAAATATTCGAAATTGCACAAACAAAATATGTAGAAATATATTCATTATCTTCTTCTTCTTCTTCTTCTTCTTCTTCTTCTTCTTCTTCTTCTTCTTCTCCCTAATACTAATAAATACACACACACACATATATATATATATATATATATATATATATATATATATATATATATATATATATATATATATATATATATATACTGCATCAAGTAACTTATGAATTCGTCCACACACAAGTGTAGATTTTTCACGAGGTTATGCATCATTATAATTTGCATAATCACCAGATTTTGAATATCGCCGAATGCAAGCTTACAAAAGAAGGTAGAAAGACAAAGTGGAAGAAGAGAAAAAAGAGGAAAGAAAGCAAAAGAAAAAAGAAAGAAGAGAAGAAAACAGAAAATGAAAGAAAATGGAAGAAAAGAAAGAAGGTGAAGAAAATGGAAAACGAGAGAAAATAGAAGTAAAGAAGGAAAGAGGAGAAAATACAAAATATACACGAAAATAAAAGTTCAGTTCTTTTTCTTCAACTGCCGTTGAACTGGGAAATGTTTATGGAAGATAGAAAAATTATCCATTAAAAGTAATTTTGACAAAAGGATTTTATTACTATTATTTTAGTCATACGAGTTTTTCACACCAACTTTAACTGGTAGTCTTTCACTGGAGTCTGAGAGGCATCAAGTTTCCCCAGGTCCCCAGGACACTTCTCAGTATTCTAGCTGTTCCTAACAATGCTGTAATCTGGATGCTTTCTATTCTTCCACTGATTTTCAGTTCAACTGGTACCCTTTCTAAGCCTTTGGGGTCCGTTATATGCGCGCCAGTTACAATTGTCATCACCGTCACTTTCCTGTTTCACTGGTTTTTAGTTCTCTGGCAAGGTCCAAGTATTTATCTTTTCACTTTCTTTTATTTCCACTCTGTGATCGGCTGAATCTGTAATTATTTGGCTAATGATGTTATTAACTACTTTAATAAATCTTTCTTTTCTCTTTTTAATGAAGTCCTTGAGTCCTTGCGTTGATACACATCAACGCAATCCTCAATTCTGGCCAGTCCTCTTCTTCCTTCTATGTCATCTCTCCAATGCAGAGCTTTGTACATAGTAATCAATTTTCTTGTCCTTTGGTCCATTTGTCTGAGCTCCTCTCACTTCCATTTTAGGAATTTCCAGAGTATCTTACAAAAGAGACTGCCCTTTGATGAGATTTCACCTGCGGAGATTGGTTTCGTGAAGCTTTCTTGTTTTTCTTAGGTACCCTTTTCTTTCTTTTTCTTTTTCTTTCATTTCAGCTTTTTTGATAATGTCTCCTTACAATATTCTCAAGTATTTGTGATTTACTTTCTCTCCAAGCGTTTTAATACTTTTCTGATTTTTTAGTTTTATTTCTTCGGCAGCCCAATCGGCTGGAGTTGTAGAATGCACCAACTGCATTTCTAGAGAAGGGTAAGACCCCCGCCCTCAACGAGTGTCCTGTGGCCCACTCGGCTTGAGTTGTAAAATACACCAACTGCATCTCTACAGAGGGGTAAGACTCCTCAACGAGTGTCCTGGATATGACATTAAACAAATTGATGGTGAGGCTCCAATAATGCTGGAGTTTTGGAGAATGCAGAGTAATCCTTCATTGCCATCGCCTCCAGGTCCACTCTGACCTGGAGTGGTAGCACCTGAAAATGTCCTATCAACGGGTCAAATACAACTGTTTGACATTCAAACTGTGTGCAAACAAAGACTTAAGCTAAATTGAATTGCTTGAAAAAGAACTGTTTGATCATTTAACCGTGTGTAAACAAATAATTGATGTTAAACGGAATAGTTAGTGATATACAGCAATACTTTTAATTTAATTTACCATTTAATTTTCTTGAGTTATGCTTAATTGTATTATTAGAAATAGAACTGTTTGACCATTTAACTGTGTGTATCTACAGAATGTGTTTACAAATTACATATCTAATATAAATGTAAAAACAGGATTTGGCATTAAATAACCAACAATGGTTGATATCACATAAAACCGAAACAAATCAAACTATTCCTTCGGCCTTCTCTCTTTTTTCCTCTCTTCATTATGAGCAGAACACATTTGATACCGAATTTCATCCCCATATCTTAATGTGTATATTCTTATTATTCATATCAGTTTCTCCAGTTCTTTTTCAGTTTTTGTCAAAACAGTTAATTCTTCTAGATTATTATTATTATTATTATTATTGTTGTTGTTGTTCTTGTTTACTCATTGAGAGTTTTTCACATGAGTTTTAGCTGATGGTTTTTCACTGGAGTCTGAGTGATAGCAAGTCTCCTCAAGTCTCCAGGACTCTTCTCAGTATTCTGGCCATTCTGTAGTTTGGATAGTCTACACTCGTCCTCCAACCTCCAAGTCCACCAGTCCCTTTAATAATCCTTTAGTTACTGTACCAAAAGCACCAATCACGATTGATACCATTGTCACTTTCATGTTCTATAGTTTTTTCAATTCCCTCACAAGGTCGAGGTACTTATCCTTCTTTTCACTTTCTTTCAGTTTTATTCTGTGGTCAGCAAAGCCCACAATTTTGCAAGTTCTCTTTTTTGTTGTTGTTGTTGTTGTTGATTGGTGTTCTGACCGAGATTAGGTGATCCGTTCGTATGTCAAAGTCCCATAGGAGTTCATGTGTGTCATTCTCTAGGACAGATGCTGGGTTGTGCACATACCATTTATTCGAATGGTCAAATTTAAATTTCTTGCACATTTCCCTGTGGATCATCTTGCCCACCCAGTCGTACCTAGTCTTATACTCCTTTAGTGCTAATTTGCTGCATTCGTTGATTATTCGATTGATGGTTTCGTCTCTATTACCAAATAACCTACATTTACTATTTTGTTTCGTCTTATCTATTCTGGCTTTGATATGATTGGTTCTTATGGTGTTGTTTTGTGCTGCTATTAGAAGAGATCCTGTTTCTCTCTTAAAGTTTCCTTTTCTTTGCCACGTCCAGGTTTTATCGTGTGAGGTGTTGTTTATTAGTCGTTTGAAACGTCCAGAGTTGTTTTTCTTCCCATTTTTGTTTCGTATTTATTATCATTCTGTTGTCCATCGTGTTGTCACTCTCGTTTCTGATTGCTGTAATCACTCCTCCTTCGTGTTTTCCTATGTAGCCCTCGAGTCGTTGTATTGATGCGCAAATGCAAGCCCTCTTCCTCCCTCTTTTCTTTCTGGGATGTAATGCCTTATCAATGGTCATTAGTTTTCTTGTTCTTTGGTCTATTTGCTTAAGTTCTTCTCTTGTCCACTTCAAAAAGGGTCCCGAATATCTAACGAGGAATACAGCCCAGGCATTTATTCCTTTGATAAGGTTTCTGCAACATAGTTTTGTCTCGAGTAGCTTTCTAGTTCTCCTGAGATATTCTTTCTTAATTCTTTCTTTCAGCACCACTTGTTTGATGGTGTCATCCCCCAAAATCCCCAAGTATTTGTAGGTTTCCTTCTCTCCGAGCGTCCTGATCTTGTCTTGATTTGGTAGTTCCATTCCGTCGGTCAGATGTCGTTTGCCACTTTTCATTACTAGCATGGCACATTTTTCCATGCCAAATTCCATTCCTACGTCCTGACTGTATATTCCCACTGCATGTATTAGAGTTTCCAGTTCTTTTTCATTTTTTGCAAATAGTTTGATGTCATCCATGTACATTAGGTGATTGATCTTTTCCTGCGATCTACTAAGTTTGTATCCGACTGCGCATTTTCTAAGTATGTGGTTGATTGGCATCATGGCAATTATGAATAGTAACGGTGATAATGCATCTCCTTGAAAAATACCTCTTTGAATCTTTGCTTCAGCTAAGCTTCTTCCACCTGCTGTCAATTCCACTCTCCATGTTTTCATGGTTTTGTCGATAAAGTTTATGACTTTATCTGATATTTTGTACATTTTGACGTAGTTTATCCAGCTTTGCGGAACCATATCATATGCCTTTTTGTAGTCAATCCAGGCCATAGCTAGATTTTTCCGTCTGGTCTTCATATCGTTTAGAATGTGCTGGTCTATATAAAGTAACTCTGCTGTGATTCTGAATCGTTTGCGGCATCTTTTCTGATCCTAAGGGAACAATCTGCTGCTCGCTAGTGAGTAGTAAATCTCATCATCGGTAGGCAGGTTATGGGTGTGTAGTTGTTTGGGGCTGTTCCTTTGTTTGGGTCCTTTTAGATCAATGTGGTCTTTCCTTTGGTCATCCATTTGGGCACATGTGTTCCTTGTAGGCATCTGTTCATTTCTAGAGCTAGTCTGTCGTGAATCACCAGCGTTAACTCAAGGTTTCTCTGTAGAATCTAAAATTAATTAATCATTCGATTTCCAAATGGTAAATATTTACCATGAAAAATACCATACATTTGAAATTTCCTCTGCTGTCATGCGCGCTATGATAGCAGGAACAGAAACATGAACAATGATAACAAACTTTGTGAGCTAATGCAAACAAAATCATGTTTATAAAGCAGATGTTGATTGAATTTTTCAAATTCGTAGACCAGATGTTAATTGGGCATTTCAAATTTATCCTCAAATTCCTAAATTCCTCCGTTTCTGAAAATCTATCTATATGTAAAATAATATCAGAGTTAAATGTGAGTGTCACTATCGAGTATGTTGTTATGGTAGCATGAGGTGAGTTTCCTTACAAAAAAAATTATCTCAGATGAAATTAGAACTATCGATGATTTTTCAAAGGCAATAACTAGGCAGACTGCTCTACCTAATATATATATATATATATATATATATATATATATATATATATATATATAGCACACACACACACACACACACACACTATATATATATATATATATATATATATGCATGTATGTATGTATGTGTGTGTCATTTCTCATCTGAGGATGGTATTTTTCAAAGACTACATGAAACTGATTGTAATGAGACTGCCACGGAAGAGTGAGTTTTACGTTTGGGGGTTTGGGGGTTTATGAAAAACGTTTTTAAACGATATATATATATATATAGGAACTTAACGGATTTCCAAACTAAAAAAATAAGTATTAATTGTTGTGCAAAAAATATTCTCCAAAAGACGTAATTTTTGTATCTGTATTTTTTTTATTTTTCGACTAATCGGCGCATTCGCACTAGTTTTGAAATTTTCAGGATACCTTCGCAGACGGCAATATTTGACTTGCCGCAAATAATTTGAAGGATCAAAACCCAAAATGATTTGAGAAATCTTTTCCCTCCAAGAATTTTAAAGATCCATTTTCAACCAATTAAATTCATTGATATAAACTTTTTAAATCTAATTTCGAGCCACTTGAATTGTATAAATAAGCGAAGAAATATTTCTTCAATAAGTATGGAATTATTACTTTCTTAACAAGGAATGGAATTCATTCCATTATCAACTCAACCTTTCCATTAATTTCTTTTGAGTGAAGATCTACATTCTTTACTTTCAAGAATTCATTTAATTTCAACTTCGTTTAATTTTTCTTAAATTGAACGAATGTTTGTTTACATAAACTTTATTAATACTGATATTCCAGCCTTATCTAGCTGATGGAAATATCAACAGCAATATTGATAAGGCAATTATACATTTTCTTTCTCATATAGTGACACAAAGAATCATTGCACGCACAAAATAGGTCCGTATAGTTTAAGTTTGCAATTACTGCTTCACTTCATTCACAAAATCTTACCAATCATCTGACTAAAATTATCTCTGTTACAAGAATGAATTCTGTAACTTCTGTTTTTCAGCTAACTTTCACATAATTTAATTAGATAAAATTTATAAACTTATCAATCGGATTTTTAATCATTCATTTATTCATTTTCCCACTACATATATATTACTTTACTCAACGATTTTCTTTTTATCACTATAATTTTCTATTCTTAAGTATTTTCCTTCTCTACACCACCTCATCTTCTTTCTGTTTATCCATTTTCACTTTCCTTTCAATTTATTCCCCCTCCGAGTTTCTCTTCACATGTTTTCTTTTCTCTTTTTTTATTTTTAGTTTATTTAAAGGATTTCAGTCGACAGATGCTTCTGTGTTTTCCAAATCACAAATAGAACTTGTAAGGCCACCAAATCTCAATACCTATAAACAAATAGAAATGCAGATCCACACGTAAATAATCTCGTCATTTATGACAGGAACTGTACTTGTCTTATTATATTTAAAGAGTGGTAGATGCTACAGTGGTAGAGGCCAAGGAATCTAAATTTCACTCTGTAATTGTTTTGCCTCTTCTGGCACACTTATTTTATATGGACTCAAAAATACAGGAAAAGGACATCGTTTGTTTAGTAAGAGATGTTAGAAAACATATTTTTATTGCTGTCTTCTTTTCTTTTTTTTTACAGCAACACTGAAACAATTTGTCCAACTTTTATTTTTTTGTGTTTAGAAGTGGATACAAAAATATTCACTGAATCGGTCTCAGATGTTACACGACAGTTAATTGGATTTCGAGGGAGAAAATAAACAAAAACATAAGAAAATGACACCACAATCACAACCAGCTACCCCACACCTACACACGTATGCTTTTGTGTGAGTTTACTTATGTAGGTACATTTATTTTTACACACACGCGCGCGCACACACGTAAATCTACATACTCATGCATAATGTATATGTATGTACAAATATATATGAGAATTGATATGTACGTCAAGAAGAGAATGTATGGAAAGTAAATGTCTTTTTTGTGAGGATCATGATTCTTCCTAATAAATTGTGAATCTTATGACTGTTTTTGGGAGATATCAGAAAATGTTTTCTCTTTGGCTCCTTCACAGTTCGAATTCCAATTTATCTTTTTCGACCATTTGAACACTATCATATGAGTCATTTATGAAATTGATATTGCGAATTTATATCAGCATTCAAGAGAAAATGAACTTATTTTGAATTTTACAGATTGATAGATTGAAAGATAGATTGATTGCTCGTTTGAAAAAATGAAAGAAGTCTAAAAGTAAAATAACATGTTGATATACCGATATATAGCATAGTTCAATATTGTGCGTCTAATAATTATCGATTATATATATATATATATATATATATATATATATGTGTGTGTGTGTGTGTGTGTGTGTGTGTGTGTGTGTGTGTGTGTGTGTGTGTGTGTGTGTGTGTGTGATTGTAAACAAGAATAGAATTTTGGATGTCCGATTTTGCATAAATATACATTTATTTCTCAAAATTTCCCTCGAATGAGTGTAAATATTACTTCAATTGAGAAGGCGTTTTATCGAGTGATTTGGTTTGTTTCAATAAAGTATTTTCAAATATCCGCAATGTTCTATCTCGTAATCACGTAAGAAACAGATAGTGATGAAAGGAAAATATGAAGATTTATCGCGTGTTTTTAGTTGGATGAAAATGAAGAACTCTTTGTTTAATGATATATCAATCTGCATGGGTAATTAAATGCCAAATCGATACTTGTAGAAAGTGTGTGCAAATAGTATCATACGATATTTAGATTTGGCTTGGTTGTGTTTTATGGGCTATTTGATGCCAAACCCTGTTTATAAACACACACACAAAACCACACACGCAGATAGATAGATAGATAGATAGATAGATTATGATCTGTAAGCGAAAAATTTGTTAGTAAAATTATTTTCAAACGAGTCAGAGCTCATTTGTTTTCATAGAGAAGAAGGTTTTCAAGTATCGTTACCCAATACTAATAATTCTGTTTAATATTAATCATTTGTTTGTACACAGTTAAATGGTTTCAAGTATTACTATCTAATACTAATAATTTTATTTAATATTAATCATTTGTTTGCTCATAGTTTAGATTGTTTCAAGTATTGCAATCTTAACACAATTGACCCTCAGCCATAGCCTTTGAGCACCTTTAAGATAAAATAGGGGTTGGGTAGAGCAATTTGATGACTACGGTTGGGATCAGATGATTAATCGAATCGGGTTATTACAACCGTCCATCTAGCCCAGTAAGGGTCAAACTGGAGTGTTGTAAGTCACTTGACTACTTCGGTTACCAGGTCAAGGACAGCTTAGCCACCAGGATCCTGTACTGGAAGCATTTCTGGTCACGACTGACAGCCAACAGGGGGTATCGTTGTGGATGATGAGGTACAGTCAGCATATTCTATAGCTCCTGATAGATAGATAGATAGATAGATAGATAGATAGATAGATAGATAGATAGATAGATAGGGAAAAGAGAGGAGATAGAAAGAGAGAAATAAAGATGGAAAAATAAACAAACCGAGATAGATAGATATATAGATAGATAGATTGACTTTTGGATATAAAAGACGTGGTAATGTGTAGATTCACAAAAGTACTCGTAACTAAAAGGCAGTGAGTTACTTGATAGACATAGTGTAAAAAGCAGAAATAATTTGATGAGTTAACAAATATAAACAGGCCAAGAAGGTAAATATACAGACAACAAAAGGACATTATGTATCAATGAATGATAATCAACCTGAAATAGATGAATAAATACAGAGCAAGTGGCCGAGGCAAAATTGGGATGCAACCAGAACTAAAAAATGAATTACGACTATCAATCGACCAAGATATATCAACAGGCGGCATCAGGCTAATATGAAGGAATTCATTATAATACACCGAAAGATTTATATAAATAATTATCAACAATCCTAGAAAATCGTTTCATAGATATCAAGCAAGTTGAATGAATCGACAGACAGCGACAAGTCAAATAATAGATAGATAGATAGATATGACATTGGTAAATATTAACTGGACTCTGAATTTGTTTTCGTCGATCCAAACGGACACAAAATCAGAATCCAGTTAACATTTTCCAATTTACGTTGTAAATTTAAAATCTATTGTTCCAAAAACATGAGGCCCAGCTTAGCCTTATATACGAACTGTAAATTGATCCTTAATTTTAAATATACTTCACTCTTTCACTTTTAAAGTAAATTTTCCTTGAAAATGAAAGATTTCCAAAATAATTGTAAAAGAAGGTGACAATATATCTAAATATTCGCTACTTCTAAGGATAAAACAAACTGATACTAAATACGGTATAATGTGTTATTTTATTCGTAACTTTGACTCGAGTCAAAATTTTTTATTTTCAATTTCATTGTAATAGTCGCCCAATAAGTGTTACGTTACGGGATCATAAATATGCATAGATGTTATATTTCACAAAGTACAAAACGACTCAATTGTTTCCTATACGAAAACTTTATTTCTGACTGTAACATTTCGTAGCAATCAGCCATCGAGTCACGAGAGAAAGATAAAGTAAAATATATTTAGTTCTTGCATAGAAATGCAATCAATTTATTTGTTTGCTTGGGTTTTATGGCATATCAACCTTTGTAGATTATTTAATACCAAATTCCTTTTATACAAATAAACAGTTCTATTTCAAACAATTGAGTTTAGCATAAGTACAAAGTTTGTCAAACATTTCTATTGCACGCTCTTCTGTTTAGTCAAACAGTTAAAATTCAAACAATTCACTTTTGTATAAGTGTAGTTTTTGTTTACACACAGTTAAATGTTAAAACAGTTTTATTTCAAACATTTCAGTTTAGCATACAAAAACACTTCAATTTCAAACAATTCAGTTTTGCATAAGTACACAGTTTAGTTTTATTTGACCCATAGGTAGGACCCTATCTGGTGCTACTACTCCGGGCCAGAGTGGACATGGGAGCGATAGCAATAAAGGGATACTCCGCATTCCCCAAAGCTCCAGCATTATTGGAGCCTCACCAGCAGATTGTTTAGAGTTATATCCTGGACACCCTTAGGGGGAGTCTTACACCTCTGCAGAGAAATAGCCGGTGTATTCCACAGCCCCAACGCTATTAGATTCATGAGTGGTAGACAAAAGAAAATACTCGACCTCACCCCTCTCGTCCCTTTGCCCAAGAGGGCTCGAATCTTTGAACTCAACCGACTGCTTCCGATGCTTAAGTCCGAACTCCCCAACTGCATAACTTCCAAAAATCTCCCGCTTATATAATATCTTAATTATTCCATCAACTAATGACAAATAGAATATTCAATGTAACGTCATCACTGAAACCTTCCAGCTATGCCCATCACTCAATCCTCAGCGAAGTGTTTATTTTTCAACATCCAGTTTAGCAATAAAAGGGTACACCGCATTCTCCAAAGCTCCAGCATTACTGCAATCTCGCCATCAGATTGTTTAGTGCCATATCCAGAACACCCATTGGGGGAGTCTTACCCGTCTTCAGAGAAGCAGTTGGTGTATTCTATAACCTCAGCCGACTGGCCATTGGTGGTAACTATATTAGGAAGCAATGTTTTGGGGTTAAGAATATGTTCTCTTTAACGATGTCATTTTATCTGAAGAAATAAACTGGAGTCACTACTTCCCGAGCCTCCCTTGTAAACAATAAGGCGGTAAACCATTTGTATATGAGTAAAAAATATCATGTCTTTTCAGTCGACCTTCAATTTTTACTTTCCATCTTATGCTCTTTATTCAAGGAAATTATATTAAAGTTGAATCGAATATTTTTGCTCGTGTATGGTAAAATAAACCAAGCAATTTAGGTTAATATTTGAAAATAATTGTGAATTTCTATAGGAAAATTCTTTTTTTAACGTTTGTGCATCAATAATGTCATTGCTTAACAATGAAAACAAAAATGTATCTTTGTAGATATGGAATCGGTGACTCGATTTCAAATATTGGATGAGGATGTTTGCGCTTTACTTCACGTTAATGCCCTTGAGAAAAGCCTGAATCCTTCTTTTCTCCCTTTAGCTATGCATAAAAAACCTAGTCTGTCCTATTTACCATTAGACAGACTAGGTTTGGTAACCAGTCTAGGAGAAAGAAAACCCTAAATTCAAACCTACTTTACTCCGCTTAAAAATGAGTTACATCCTACCCATGGCGGAAGAGTTGAGTGAATGCATACAAATGTGAAGGTTTTAATGCGACTGGAATTCGAAGTATATGTTTGGATGTGTGTGTAAAGTAAATGAGTTTGGAAGGTCGGTAGATTTTAATAGGGGATAAAACAGAAATAGGATTTTTTGATGATGATAAAAGAATCAATTTTTTTCAGCTCTTGCACAGTCAAAGGACAATTGACAAGACTATTATACTTTAGTCATGGAGAGGTCGATGCGATAAGTGTGGAGATTCTTTGCCTCTATATCAAAGGTCTCCTGGGCACCTTGGGTGGTGTAATGGTTAGCAAGCTAGACTAGCAAACTTACATTAGATGCCCCATTTATACGGTCTTGAGCTGCATTTAAGCAAAAAGCTTAGTAAATTACAAAACCAAAGGCCCTATATATTCAAGGAAACAATCGGAATATAAAGGAGTTACAGCACTGAACATTGGTGGTTGTATTGCTCGGACCCCACCCGACCGTTCTGCTATGGTTGGTCATAGTGGAACATCAACAGCTGTGTTAAAAGCTAATTGTCGTATAGAATGGGATAAGAAGTTTCCTCTGCCGCCTGTCATTGCGATAATTTTTTGTAATGTCACACAACACTCCCCAACAAAACACCACCCCACCCAACCCTTGACCGGAGCAAATAAGTAGATGGCCCTATCTAACTATTCTCGGAATTCATATTTGTTTCTTCCCCACCCCCTTGTGGCTTGCATGGTTTTAACTAATCATGGTGGCCAAAAGATCTCCGTTTGGAATCAATCACATGATGGAAAAGGTATTGGCTTCCCGGTGAAATTGCGCAGGCAACCAAAAAAGATTACCACATAATGCAAAACCTGTAGCTTTGGCGATTATTTAAACAATTTTTTTCAAAGCAATTTCGAAAAATCAGTATCAAAATATACGAAATTAATAACGATTTCATTTAATTGGTAAGTAGACTGGCACTTTATGGTACGAGGTGCCTTGAATAAGTTTCCAGACTTTTTTATACAGGCATTTAAAATTGTCGTAGACACTTGACAATTCAGTATGTTATTGCTATACATCTTGTGAGATGACTGACCAAATTTTATGATTTCAAAGGTTCAAAGGAACAGCAACAGCAGGAATTGGAATACACCCTACTAAAGCCTGATTGTCACAGATGGTGAATTTCAAAAATGCAATCTGGACTTGAGAACACTTTAGAAGAACGATATGCAATAAAATTCTGTTTTAAACTTGGAAAAAAATGCCACAGAAACGTATGGAATGCTTCAGACTGCTTTTGGAGCATCTTGCATGAATCGAGCATCAGTTTTTGAGTGACATAAGAGATTCAAGGAAGGTAGGGAGTCTGTGAGAGATAATGAGAGGTGTGGGAGAAGTAAGGAAGTCAGAACACCAGAGCTGATTGACCAAATAAAGAATTTCATGGATAAGGACCGCCGTGTGTCTATAGAGACAATAAGTGCACAGTTTGATGTCAGTGTGGGAACTGTACATACAATTATTCGCGAGGAACTGAAGATGCGGAAGATTTGCGCTAAGTTTGTCCCAAGGGTGCTCAGAGAAGATCAGATTAAAGACGTTGTCAAGACAGCAGGGAAATGGTCGAGCTGATCCCGCAGTTCTTGATGCTCTGGTGACCTGCGATGAAAGCTGGATCTACTGCTTTGACCCAGAGACCAAGAGACAGAGAAGTGGAAGCATGCTGGCTCTCCGATACCCAAGAAGGCCAGACAGAGCAAATCCACCCACAAACTTTTGATGATCCCTTTTTTAACAGTACTGGCATGATCTGCATGCACTGGGTTCCCACAGGACAGACAGTCAGCAAGGAATACTATGTTGAGGTTTTAAGGGAGTTCAGGAAGAGATTCCGTCGGAAGAGGCCAGTACTCTTCAAATCGGGTCAGTGGCATTTCCACCAGGACAATACACCAGTCCACAACTCCATCCTTGTCAAAGACTATTTGACCAAGATGAGCATCAAGACAGTTCTTCAGCCTCCCTATTATCCAGACCTTGCTCCCAGTCACTTTTGGTTATTCCCTAAGCTCAAGGAAAAACTTAGAGGCTGTCGTTATGAGACAATTGGGGAGATGAAAGAGGCTGTGATGAAGGTCATTGACACGCTCACACAAGAGGACTTCTATGGAGCTTTCGAGAAGTTGTTGGAACGGTGCAACAAGTGCATTGCAGCCTGAGGAGATTACTTCGAAGGGGACTAGAGTTTCATGTGTGTACTATCAATAAAAAGGCCCATAAGAAAAAAGTCAGGAAACTTATTTAACGAGCCTTGTAACGAGTCAAAGAGAAGGAAAACTCTGAATTCAAACTATTTCTGGAGAAGGATTGGCTCTGTTAGACTATTCCTCTCCGAGTCATGTTACACGACCAATCCAGCTTACTGAATTAGTGTAAGTCTAAATAAATAAGTGAAAATTTAATAAACTAATACTAGGATGACCTCTTGGGTAAAAAAAACTTTAAAACATAACAAAATCAAACACTGAATTATTCAAGCAATACTCATGTGAATTATATACGAGTTTTAAGATGGTCACAGAAAAAGCACTTTATGTTAAAATCTTTTATTCATTTATGCCTAATATGCGTCTCACTCACAAAATCTAATATAAATATTTTCATTATGAAAAAACTCCCGGATAGACATCATTGCCGGTGATGTATTTATTCTCCTCAAATGGTAAAATAGAGTTTTAAAATCACAAATTCCGTGTTCATAGAATTGCTCAAGTATGTTTACTTTTGAATGAAAAATCTCTTTCCAAGATATCGAAATGATTATCATTGGAAAATTTTCCTTTTCAAGAAAACGTTTAATTTAAAAGTCGAAGAAAATGAAAGGGCTCTAAGGTGGACACTCAATTTCAAATGTACGTATAATACTAAACTTAGTCAAAGGTTTTGTAATATTTTGGTAACATAAGGCACAATTCAGCAGCATTTGATGCTTTTGTCTCCAAGGTCGTGAAGATGAAGAACCACACAGAACTATAAATGTCGTGCTCACCTGATACTTTCTGCATGTTACTCGCCGGATTTGTCTCTATGGTTTGGGGCACAGCCTCAGAATAAACGGTTTTAGGCTTACCCGTTTTTACTAGATGGTCGAGGTTCTAGCAACGTGAGTGAAATTTCCTTAATCATCTGTAATAAACTGCTCCTTCACTTTTTGTACAACAAATATATTTGGTTGCTTTACAAGTTCGATCTAGTCCATTATGGCCAAGTTGGAATTCGTAGAGATTAAGTTCCTGAATTATACAACGTTCCACGTTCATCTGTGCTGCGGCTTTCAAAGCACACATGAAGAGAAGCAATGTACAACGTGTCAGCGTACCAAATGCCTCGATACAACCAACCGCAGCGGGTACCCAACACGATTTGACTACGTAATATACACGCAAGCACATCCCCAAATATTGCAAGACTTTTAACTCAACCGTGTATATGTATTTACCAAGCACGAGCACCATGTGATACAAGGCCAACTATTTAAGCGGAGTTTAACAAGTTTGAATTCAGAGTTTTCTTCTCTTAGATCGGTTGCCATACCAACGTTGACAAAATTTCACTCACGTTGCCCAGTCTTAGATAGAGAAAGAATAGTGGGATTGCTTATCTTTCCCAAGGGTACTAGCGCTATGTGAAATGCAAACAGCCTAGTCCATGGATTGAACTCGGGTCACCGTATCTGTTTCCTAAAACTAAAACCATATCACCACGAGCACCACACACAACTACTGAATTTTTTTAAGAGTTAAAGAAACTTTAGAAACAGTGTGCAAAGTTTATTGCACTGGGAGATGTTTCATGCCTCTGGGTCATCATCCTGGTCTGGGTTCGGTCGAGAACTTTTCTACTCTACCGCGAATGTGCTCTTTTGGAGATTCATTTTCTACTCTATTCTTATTCTATGTAAATATTTCTCAGCCTCTTCAGACCTTCGAGAAGTCAATTTTTGGTTTACGACTAATATTCGATTTTTAGTTCACACACATTTACTCTCCATTTATTTATCGATCTCTCTATGGCCAAGAAATGGTCCGCTACTTTTTCATTTCCCAAATGAAATGGACGAAACTCAATAAATCTTGATCATAGCGATTATGATTGCCATAACAAGCGTCGTAAACAAAATCTCCCCTCAGGATACGAAGAAACAGAGAATAATTTACAGCATCAAAGACACACACACACACACACACACACACACACACACACACACACACACACACACGCAAGCACAGTACGGTGAAACTCAAATTGCAATAAAGTAAATCTAAGGACAGAACAAATAATTCAAACAATAGTGACAATAATTACTGAATTAATACGGATTACTTCCATCTGTCATCAGTTAAAAGAATATAGCAGCTGTTATTACTTGGACTGTAATATCAGAGTGATTGGTTTGCTATGAACCTTATATCTTAAATCGAATTTCAATTAATTTCTCACTTTTAATGTTTGTTTATCTACACACACGCATCTTGTGTCAGTGTGTGTGGGTGTATTAGTATATATGTGTATTAGTACGTGTGTGTGTGCGAGTGCTTGAGTGTTTGTGAGAGAAAGTGTGTGTGTGTGTGTGTACGAGTGTGTGAGTGTGAAAGTGTGTTTTTGTGTGTGAGTGAGTGTGCGCGTGTGTATGTTTGTGTCTGTATATTAGTATCTGTGTATTTGTGAGTATGTGCGCATAAGTGTGTGGGGGGGGGTTCGTGTAATTTTTTTTCGGTTTGGAGGTTCTCGTGTTTTAACGCTATGAGTGAGACAGTTTACATTTCCCATTGCGCTAATGCCCTTAAAAAGTATGAATACAACTATATTCTCTCTATCTATGAGAAAATAGTAGATCCGATTCAGCTCTTTAATCTTGGTATGGCAACATGAGCGGGAAAACTGTATTCAAACCAGTTGTAAACCTAAAGAAAAATGGTCTTCATCTGGCTATTCGTGCTCAAGACGAAAAGACAAAAGGAGTAGCGGTCCAATGACCAAACTAGGTTACAGACAATTGACAAATATCTTTCCTTTTTTTTATCGCATATGTATAATAAGTGAGATAAGAATATACTCCTGAATTGTTTTTATGTAATCTATTCTCGTGACTCATATCTTACAATGTCTGATAATTCATCTGAACAAATATTCTGACACCACAGTCATCAAGATACAATTATTTATATCCGAGGAGGTCCTAAAAGGTTCACGTTAAGAAGAAAATCTCGCGCCATGAAAGCCACATGCTATTCCATCTAATCATACAGTTGACAGGGCTGAGAAAATGGCAGATAGTCATGAAACACACAGGCCAGAAATAAAATAGCAAGCATGTAGTTGTTTTTAGTAGTAGTTGTAGTAGTAGTAGTGTTCTACAAGAAATAATAAAATCCTTGTGTCTTTGGTTTAGAATTAATTCATATATATATATATATATATATGAATTAATTATATATATATATATAAACAACTAAGATAGAAATATGATGACATAAAGTCTTCCCGGCAACCTTGCAGTTCAAAAGCAAGCCAAGAATTCAAAAGTCAAGAGAAAAACTAGCTTCCTTTAAGAATGCCATATCTTCTGCTGCCTGTAGGGAAAATCTTTCATACCCAGTATGGGCCTTGCCAGCAAATCAGAGGGCATATAATAGACGGGAAATCCCTCTTCAAAATTTTCATTTACTAGTCATGTAAGACAAAAAGAAAGATTTGTTTGTTTAAACATAAGCAATAATGCGAGAATATATATATATATATATATATATATATATATCCACATCCTTCCTGTCTCTGTAACTAATAGTTTTATATGCGGTATAAACACAACCTTCAAACATGAGGTTATCGGAGAAAAATATGGATGACAAGATTAATAATTCAATATAAGAAGACAAAGCACAACAGTACTTTAGAAAGAAAGTATGGTGTAGTGCAGAACAGGACGTAAAATACGTTGGAGCAGTTATATGAATGCAAATAGAATTTGTTAAAGTGTGCAAGTATTGGAATTATAATCCTTAAGACTAATATGGACAAGGACTAATTGATATGGTTAAACTTTAATGCACAGAAGCCAATAACTGATAATGTTAAAACTACAACGCCAGAAGAAATAAGATATGTATGTATGTGTGTGTGTGTGTGTGTGTGTGTGTGTGTGTGTGTGTGTGTGTGTGTGAATATATATATATAGAGAGAGAGATAGAGAGCTGAACAAGGTTATATATGCTAAGTTTATATGCTTAGCAAGAAAGTCCTAAATTAGAGGAATGGGCAGACAAATGCAGGTTTTGAAAAAAATGTATAAGTTTTTACGTTTAATTATTATGCCAACATGAAAATACAAATTAATAGAGTGTATAGTGCAAATAACCACACAATATTAAAAGAAAAAGTAACAAAAATAGTTTATAAAACCAACTCAGCTGTCGTATTTATTAGCAATTTTGCTATATACGTCTTCAAGTTTTTTCTTCAAGACACAAATTACATCGAGAATCACAACCAGAATAATCGTTGGAACAATTGACAGTAGAGCATTTAATTTGAGGAGATCGACCCAATTTCCTTTGTCTTTAATCGAGCGATAATCCTTAGACGAAGAAGTATTTTTCAAAACCCAAAATACAATATAGTAAATGCCGAGTTCTTACTTGTGTGACGCCAAAAGATGATTATATCATTTTCTGAGCAGACAATACTTCAAGAGCAAACTCCTAAGATGTCTGATGACCTCTGTTCCCAAATAGTCAAGTCGAATCGATCGTTCAATTATAAATTGATTAATAATTCACTATTTCTATCTCAGTTGGCAGACATATTTTGCTTTTGCAAATAACCTAGTATGAACATAGATAGATAGATAGTATAACTTAGGTCCATAAATAATGTCGGAAACTGTACCTATGAAAAACTTACTGTTAATTCTAAAATTTTAAGATAAAAATACGCAAATGAACGTGTTGTATACTCATATGATACGTATGCAACTATACACATATACATGCAGAATCAACGACACACAATAAGGACGAGCGACACAGTTCTTAGAAAAAGATACCTCTCACTTTATTTGCGTGTGAGAGGGAGCTGGAGACCGAACAGAACTGCAACATATTGATCCTCACTCTATTGGCCATAACCGCATTTCTTTCTCGTTTTCCTGGGCTGCTCAACCGGAGGCCTGGGGGCCCACTCTGCTGGCTTTCTCTACTGCATCTTGTCACCAACGGGTCTGGTCTCCAAACTGATCTGACTTCCTGTCTTCACCGAGTTATATAATAGTTCAACGCCCCCTTCTTCTTGTGGGCGTCACAATTGCACTCATTCAACCCATTCACGGTCAAGGTTATAATTCTGATATTCCTCGACCGGATGCACCTGTTATTTACGTAGGTGCATTTCCTATTTTGACAGCCCGGCCGGGTCGTAGGTCAATATACAAAAAAAGTTTGGAAGAATATAAAAGAAAATATCAATAATATAATAGAGATATAAAATTAAAAATAAATACAAAATAAAAATGAATAAATGTTGAGATGATTGCTTCGTTTGATTTTAATTTAATATTTTATAGATGAATTAAAAAAGACTTTTAAAACGAATAGAAAAAACATTTAAAACACAAACAGATGAAAGTACCTTTGCTCATCATTTGAAGATCACAAAAGCGAAAAATTGCCGGTAACGACGATTTATCTGTTTGTGCTTTATATTTCTTTTTTAAATCATTTGTAAAATAAAACTAATTCCATCCTAAATTTTCATTCAGTATTATCCTGAAGATTGCATAACTACTGTAAGTTGTCTTTCACATTCTATCAAGATAAATGTATATATATATATATATATATATATATATATATATATATATATATATATATATATATTGGTTGTATTAGTGACTCCTTGACTCCTTCCTATTCGTGACAATGATGCGTCAGCTTCCCCCTTGAGTGGACATCGAATTTCTTTTTTCATTTGATATATCTTACTTGTTTACCAACATCGCTCTGGACGAGACAAAAAGTGTTTCTGCTGACTACTTCTATCGTTTCCATTTGAGGCATCCACATTTTCCTGACCTTATATTTTTTATGGTTGTTTATTTGTTTGAGTTTTATGGCATATCAACTTTTGTAGGTTATTTAATGCCAAATCCATTTTTATGGAAATAATCAGTTCTAATTCAACCAATTCAGTTTAGTATAAGTATAGATTTGGTTTACACGCAGTTAAATTTAAAACAATTCTAATTTAAAAAATCCAGTTTAACGTAAGTACAGTTTTAATGTTAAAACAGTTCCATTTCAAACAATTCAGTTTAGTATTAGTATGCAGTTTAAATATCAAAACAGTTCTATTTCATGTAATTCACTTTAGCATAAGTACGCAGTTTAGTTCTATTTAACCCATAGATAGGACCCTATCGGATGCTACCAGCTGATTGGGCAATCTATTTTTGAATTAATGGAGTCAGCTACGAAGTCTGTATCGTTTTAATGATACTGGCAAGTTGACGGCATATATAAGGGGTCTCCATTTGGGTCCTCTCCTGACCAATGTTTTTGTGAGGTTCCTCAAACAGCAGTTGTTTGTTAAGGTTCATAAACCTTATTGTTATGTCCGTTATGTTGACAACACATTTGCTTGTTTTCTGTCACATAACGAGGCATTAAATTTTTTTCATTGTCTGAATGGACTGCACCCTTCCCTGACTTTTACTATTGAGAAGGAAAAAGACAACATGTTATCCTTTCCTTTTTTAGACGAAGAGTCTTTCTTCCTTTACCTCTAATCTGTACCGTAAGCCAACTTCTACAGGCTTATACACTAGTTAAGATTCTTTTGTCCCAAGTCTAGGAAGATTAACTTTGTCAAATGTTCAACTAATTAGGGTAATTGATAATCGTCTCTTAATCTATTATACAATGTCTATGATGTTGCATAGTACCCAAAGCGCGTATAACTATATCTGAGCAGTATTTTATTCCTACCATTTTGGGAGCCATTGCTAAAAATTGTTGACTCAGGATATTTTTCTTGTGATGAAAACCCATAGGATTTGAATAACAGATGATTTCTTCCAGTTTTGACCAAGTATCAACCGTATTTATACGGTTTTTGGACAGGCTACTAATATAACACTTAACGCCGTAATGAAATGTTTCAAGGTGCAAATTGTTATAAATTCTCAACATAAAGAGAGGAATACTATCAACAAATTTTGATGAAAATATTTTAACTGTTCAAGTTAAAATATTTTCATCCAAAAATGCAACAACTGGACATACAAAGTTTTTTTTTGTTGTTGTTAAGCTGACTTTCTTTCAACTTAGTATAAATAATTTTATCTAATTCTAAAAAATCATTTAGTTCATCAGCAATTTGATTTCTAACAGTATTGGAGGTTTATTTTATATTCCTTTTGAACAGCTGAGGGTGTTGGTATTTGACTACTTGGCACACCTGGCCATACAGATGATGGATTTTTTGGACATGTTTTTCCATGAACTTCTTTGGTATCAAAATTTGAAGGCCAGTCTTGTTGACAAATAACAGTATTGTTAGTAACATTTAGATTGGCATTTGGAACTGATTTTATCCATTGCTCTCTCTCTCTCTCTCTCTCTCTCTCTCTCTCTCTCTCTCTCTCTCTCTTCTTTGTTTTTTGGAAAACGATAAACTGGTATTTTATTAATCTCACACACACACAGTTTTATCTTGCTGGCCTTCGGGCTTTTGACCTTGTGTCAAGTCGTGTCTGGTGGGAGGCAGCGACAAATACTACAGTTTTATCTTGCTGGCTTCTGTAATTTGTTTTGCAAGCAAACACACAGCACTTCCGGAGCATGGGTTAGAATTAAACCTCTTTAACAAATATTTCTCTTACTACTTAAATTTAGGGGTAAATTTTCAAGCTAATTAATTATACTCTTAATTACAGCTTTTATCCGTCCATCCCACCCAAATACACATAACAATAAATTAAAACAAAAAACTTTAGAGAGTTACATTCAGCTTGAGAATCCACTTTTTAATTTAAAAAACAAATTGTGAGGGAGGACGGTTTTGTTTGTGGAATACTGTCAGGTTTGCAGTTTTGCACAGTATCATTAATCGTTTAATTATCAACAATAAAACTGTTCTTAATCAAACAAAAAATAGTAATTGTTGCATAGTACCATTAAACTAGAAATCAGAAATTTAACATTCATAAGTATCCTTTCCGTTAGTTAGGTTATTTTAATACGCTTTAAAGTATATAAATAAAATATACATAAAATGTAACTTTTTTTAAACTTAAAGCAAAACAACTAAAAGTAAAAATAATGCATTTTGTCCTCTAACAACAATATCAGAAAAATATTAAAATAAATGTGATAAATAAAATGGTATTATTATTATTCTTTTAAAATAAATTTTGCAATAAAAACATCAAAACAAGCACAAAAAATGAAAACTTCAAAAGATGTAAAAGGAGACCTTTCTAAAAGAAAAAAAACATTAATTGAAATATTGACATTAACTCCATGTAATAAAATTTATCAATGTTATCTTTTTCTTTAATTCTAATAAGTAAAATCATTACAGTTCACCAATTTGTAACTAATGTAGTAAAAATAATCATTTATTCTATAACTCTGGAAACAAAAGCGCGAAAAAATTCGCTTTTTTTTTTTTTACTTTTAATAGAAATGTTTGATAAAATTTTCATGGAGAAATGTCAATGAACCTTTGTCTATTAAAATTTTATTTAAATTTATTATTCAAACTTAAACGTTTAATAGAAAAATGTTGATTTATGCTAATTTTTATCATGGTTCAAAAGTTGAGAAAATTGAATTTAATTTCGTTGATGTTACGTTTTCACCCACACTAACAAGGTTTTTTGTTTTATTTGTTTTATTTTTTTAACGATATCAAAAATGAATATCAAATTAAGTAATGACATTAAATTTATGGAAAAAAACATTTTTAATTCATTTTGCTTTGAAGAAACTAATTTAGATTCAGTTCAAATTTGTTTAATGTTTTGTTGTTTTGCTTCTTAAAATAACAAAAATTGCTAGAAAAAAAAAAGAATTTTATTTGATCAATAAATAATTTTTTAAACTTTAATGAAAAAATGTTGAACAAATTTCTGGAGGGAAAATGCCGAAAATAAATTAAACTTTGATTTAAAAATGTTAAGGGTTTAAACTTAAGTAAATCTTTTTGGGCGAGTGAAATTAAGACCTAATTTTTTTATAATCTAAATAAAAATAATGTATTGCCTCAAACTAAAATAATCAAACATATTTACTTCAACTAAATAAGTTAAATAATATTCCAACCAAAGGTAAAATTAAAAGATTCTTTTGAATTTCTTGAGCCGACAATACAAGGGTATATACACCGTACACGGCAGTTAGCTCAAACTGAAACGACCTAATTCTCCCTATGCAATAAAACCGGCCTCCAGTCTAACGAGTTGTGTGCGCTATGAAGTGGCCTATTTTATAGAACATCATGGCGAGCAGAGAAAACAATTTCATAACCTTTGTCTTTTGGAGGGAATCGTGAGAGTTGGGTCTTTTAATTGCGTCCCTTCACTGATTTAATATTCTAACCTTTTAAAAGATTCTGGAATATTTTGTTGAAAACGCGCCCAACGAAAGGGTCCCAACAATTTGCTTTTTCGTATTTTAATCTATCAATAAATTTGATTCCAGTATTAATCGTCAAATTAAAATTTTCCTGTACCAAAAATTTATATATATATATATATATATCAAGCTTAACGCGTAGAAATTCTGCGCTTTTATGAGAAATAAACATGAATGATTAAAAACTAAAGATGACATATTAATGCTGTATTTATATATCAACGGCTGTGCTTTTGTTCAGTGATGAATGTCGGAAGGCAAACATTTTTTCGGTTTTTCTTCCTTCTCTTTCTTTCTTCTTTTATATGAATATATAAATATCTTTCTCCCCTGACATGGGTAGTAAAAACATGGGTGGGGGGTTAGATTTCACTTTGCTTATCTATATATCCGTTCGTCATTTAATGAAATATTCTCTCTCTCTCTCTCTCTCTCTCTCTCTCTCTCTCTCTCTCTCTCTCTATCTATCTATCTATCTATCTTTATCATATATATTAGCCAACGTAGTCCGCTTGTAGCTGTGTGGTCTGAAACCTTAATCTATCGTAAAGTTAGACGGGTTTCGATCCCGGCTTCGAGCGTCCTGCGGGTCTAGCCACACTGAAGAGTTCTGATAGAACGAAACAGTCTGTCTGTGGATGACAATATATACGCTCCCCCATGGGGGTTGAGCACTCTGGCGAAGGAATTGTCGGCCGCCCCTAGCGTAATGCAAAGCTCTTCGTAAGAATTGAGCACTCTGGTAGCCGATAGGGTATTAAAAATGTAAACAAAGGCTGCTGCTGCTGTTGCTAAAAATAAAATACCTTAAAATTCCCTTAGCCAACGTAGTCCGCTTGTAGCTGTGTGGTCTGAAACCTTAATCTATCGTAAAGTTAGACGGGTTTCGATCCCGGCTTCGAGCGTCCTGCGGGTCTAGCCACACTGAAGAGTTCTGATAGAACGAAACAGTCTGTCTGTGGATGACAATATATATATATATATATATATATATATATATATATATATATATATATATATATAACTGTAAATGTCATACACGAACGATAAGTAGTTAAGAAATGCATACCTACAAACAAATCTAATAAGGCAGCGTAGAGTTCCATGACTCTTTCTCGCCATTGTCCCGATCATCCCTCGCTCTTGGTAGATCCCCTAAACTGCATCCAGTGAGCTGATACATATAAGTTTTTGCTGGCAAACCTCTAAGATTAATAGACCAGTTCACATACCTCGATAGAAACATTTCACCTAACTAAAGCGTCGAATCCAAGCGACAGTTTCTCGATCATAATGAAATCTGATCTATCTGATAAAATCAAACGGAATTTCCTCCAAGCAGAACTGTATCCATACTACGATATGGATGCACCACATGGACTATAACGAAAAGCAAAAAAAACTAGGTGGTAACTACGCAAGAATTTTACGTGCTCTCATGAATAAATTCTGAAAACAACTGCTCACAAAACAGCTGCTGTACAGTTACCTATCTACCATTTTACAAACCATCCAAGTAAAATAAAAAAGACACACAGGGCTAGAAAATCAAGGACGAATTCATAAGCGACTATTTCTAATCTATTGATAGAGATATATTCAAAATTTCATGTACTACTCGAATTTTGCTTAACGAAAATTGAATTTATTTCATTCGTTTTATTATTTTATCAATTTTGTTTATCATTATTACATTATCAATTTTATCTTATTTCATTTAATTTTATTAATTTATCTTATTCTATTTTATTTCTTACTATTTTTCCTACTTTTTACTTTGAATCTATTTAACTAATGTTATTCAATGCTATCTTTATTTCTATGGTTTTTATAATTCTATATTTTTAATTTAATTCAACGGAACAGTCCAATTAATACTAAACAACACAAATACGTGTAATCACAACCGTTATATAACGCCATTGTTTTCGAGTTTTTGTAAAGTAACCTTATTGTGGCAACAGTTTGTTTGGGAAGACCATATGTTTGTAGTATTTACTCCATCTTTCATTTGTATATGGAATTAAATGCATTTGAAAAAATGACGTACAATAGTGTTGCCATGAGATTTTTTTCACACACTACTTCGATGATTCAACGGATTGTCAGAAACTGAGGAAGATGTGAATGAAATCCTCCGATTACCGTTCTGATTTTTCCTCGGAATTTTCTCAACTTCAAGTTGGATACGATTAAGAAGCAAAGTATTATAAATCTTTGCAGCTATAGCAGTAAGTATTATGCCGATATAGTTCTTGGTGGTTCTGAGGTCGCCTTTCTTGGGGAAATGCAGCTTTTTGTTCATGCCTCTTTTGTGTTTTCTTTATTCTCAGCGGTGCATAATCAAAGAAGTATGTTGTCAAATTTCCTTGTATTCCATACTTCAGAAAGTATTTCTCTTTATAATCTGCCTGGATTACGTACTACAAACATCAATAGGTCAAATAAAAGACAATGGTTTTACATTCAAAAAAATAGAAGAAGCATACGATATACCGCAGAAATTATAACAGATGCAGACTACGTAGTTGATCTAGTACTTCTCACAAATACACCTGCCAAAGCCGAATCCTTGCAGCATAGCCAATAGCAAGTAACAAAAAGGCTTTGGACTCAACTTAAAAGCAGATAAAAATGTTCATAAGTTTTGAACATGATGGAGATATCTCCACATTAAAAAGTAATACTCTGAAATTAATGGACCAATTCACAATATTTTAACTTTTTGATATATTTTTCATTTTCCTCGCAGTACCTGAAGATGGCTCACTCATGAAACTCGAGTATAACTTGGATATCTGTAAATTTGGATCTTTTGATATTCTAATATTTGCTCAACAAGTTTTTATTAAACGCTCTATTAGTTTTCATAACTATTTAATTAGACATATACACATTTTATATATCTAGTAATTTACAAAGCTGTATGCTTTGATATGGTACGAAGCCGAATGAATGGGGTACCCAATGAGACTTAAACTCACTCGTGTAGGTTAGCTAGTCTAGCTTGCTGACCGTTACACCATCAGAGGTGCCCACATTTATATATATATATATATATATATATATATATATATATATATATATATATATATTTCTTTAAGAAAAAACAACGAAACCAATCACAAAGGATTATAAATTTATTTCCATCCTGTTACGCATTTTTGAAATTTCCAAAAACACGAAAAAAAATTAACAGGACTTCTTCAGATCTTTTTGATAAAAAAACTCTTTTTATCAAAAAGATCTGAAGAAGTCCTATTAATTTTTTTCGTGTTTTTGGAAATTTCAAAAATGCGTAACAGGATGGAAATAAATTTATAATCCTTTGTGATTGGTTTCGTTGTTTTTTCTTAAAGAAATTATTGCTCTGTATTATTGGTACATTGAGCTCTTTACCAGGAAAATTTAAATATTCATTCATGAATAATTTCTTGTCCTGATGGAATTACTCCTAACTCCGGTTTAACTGGACTAAGTATACTATATATATATATATATATATATATATATCACTTCATTTTTATTCACAACAAGACTTATTTATTGCCTATTTATGGTTTTAAAAATTTTTATTCGTTGTTCACCAAAATGCCAAATTCTTTCTACAGGTTACTCGGGTCAAATTTCTCGGCAATAATCAGGAATAAAAATGATTTAGTTTTTATAATTTGATATTGTTGTTTTGGATCACACACACACGTATACATATATATAACAAAGATAACACGTATACATATATATAACAAGGATAACAAAGGGATAGATCCTATAATGAAATGGGAAGTAATAAAGAAATGCCGTAAATATAGGGCTGGGGATATGAGTTGTCTGCTTTGCATGGAGGAGAAACTAGCAATAGCATCTTGTAAAAGTAGGGATATGTTAAACCAAAGATCGGAGGTGTTAAATAGTTGTAGACACAAAAGGGCGTGGTTGCTCTATAATTAGGAATAGGTTTCAGAGATTTTTTTAAAATAAAAGTAAGGTTTTTTATTTTTTTTATTTTTTTTATTTTTTTTTAATGTAAATTCTAAGCTCGGTGGGTTTTTGGTGAATATAAGACGGCGCTTTCTCCTTTAGCATTAGTCGGAGTTAGGCTTCCTGATGATCCGATAAGGTGAAACTTTAGTAGAAGATTTCCGACTCGCGATTTAAGTTAATTATATATATATATATACATATATATATATATATATGCAAATTTCATTAAACATAATAGACATTTTATGTCTACATATTTTCTTTTGGATCCGTTCGAATTCCCGTATTACTTTTATTGTATTCTGGGGGAATTGATTTATGTATTGTCCATAGTTGCATGTATCCCTAGTACTTTCTGCCCGACTTTGGGCCATCATCAGGGGAGGATCTACTACAAAAGTGATGTAACTTTTGTTTTAGCATATTACAACTGTGTAAGGGCGTCTTTGCCGTTGAAGGTTGTGGCGTTTGTTTTTGAATGTGATTCTATATTTAGTGCCAGTAGCTAAAGACATTTAAGTACATTAGCACTGGTTTGAAAATTAATTCTATTAAGTGTTGGCTGTAGGTTTCTGATATGTAATGCTTCGAGAATCTGAAGTTTTTGTTTATTATTTTGATGTTCTAATATTGTTGTGTTGTCGGTGAGAATTTTCCGTAGCTGTGTCGTTGGGCATGAATGTTTTTTTAAATGTTGAGCTATTGAACTTGTGTCTGAAAGGTGCATTGTCAGCCTCCTCGACAGGGTAGTTGAGGTTAAACCAACATATATATTATTATTATCAGAGATACAATCTCCTAAAGGACATTTAAATTTATATATAACGTTGGTTTTTTGCAAAACTCCAATCGAGGGAGAGGAATTATTTCTAATGACTAGATTCGAGGTTTTAAACTTATTATAATATATAACGAGTTTTATTTTTTTATTAGGATCAGTGGGGAGTATGTTTTTGTGAATCAATGTTTTCAAGATTTTTTCATCGGATTTGTAATTGTAGTGCATTTGGTTACGATAAAAAAGTTTGATATATGTTTGTTGGCTGGATGGAGTAGTACACTGTTCATTTTGTTGGTTAACATTTTTGATCATACGTTTAATTTGTTCATCAACAATATAGTTAGGAAACCCATTGTTGATGAGAGCCTGTTTTATGTTTTCTACCTCTTTATAAAATATTGTTTTGGAGGAGGAGATTAGTTTGGCACGGGATATTAGATTATGAATAATTGCTTTTTTATATCTGAAGGGGCATTCACTTTTAAAGTGGAGGGTACAGGAGTTGTTACTAGAGGGTTTTTTGTAAGTGGAGGTAGTGAAGTTATTATTGTTGTTAGCATCAATAAGAACATCTAAAAAGGAAATTTTATTGTTTTTGTTTATTTCATGAGTAAAGTTAAGGACTGAATTGTTTTGGAAGGTGTCTTGTAGTATGTTGATTTCGTTAATATTATTAGTAAGAATAAGGATGTCATCAACATATCTTAGGTATATTGGAGGTTTTTTTGTGCTATTAAAAATTCTATTTTCGAGATCGGACATGTAGAAATTACTGAAAACTGGGCCTAGGACAGACCCCATAGATACGCCATCAGTCTGAACGTAAATATTTCCAAGATGGTCATAAAATGGAACTTCAGTAGTACATGTTAAGAGTAGTTTTCGAAGTATATTAGAGTTGATTTTAAGAGGAGGAAGAGATGGGTTATTATAAATATTATTTATAATAATATCAATTGTTTCATTAACAGGTACATTAGTAAATAAATTTTCTACATCGAGTGAGGCTAATATACCATTATTGGGTTTAATTGTATGAAGAACTTGAATTAATTCATGTGTAGATTTTATGTTGTATTTGCTAGGTAAGTATGGTGAAATAAGCTGTTTTATTGTTTTTGTGAGTTGATAAATTGGTGTAGGTATTTGTGATATAATAGGGCGTAGAGGATGATTAGGTTTATGTATCTTTACGGTCCCGTAAAGATAGCCGGGTTTATAATCGCCAATTATTTTGGGTAGTTTTATGCTATTAAGTTCGGCATTATTAGCAGTGATTAGTTTATTAATTTTTGATTTTAGTTGGTTGGTGGGATTCTTATTTAATTTTTTGAATTTTGTGTGGTCATCGAGGATATTTTGTAGTTTTGAATGGTAATCTGTTTTATTGAGTACTACAAAAATGTTTGTTTTATCAGCTTTTTTTATGGTGATGTTAGGGTGGTTGCGTAATTCTTTAGCAGCAGATTTTAGTTGATGTGTTAATAATGTAGGTTGTTTTTTATTGTATCTATTTTTGATGGCTTCAGCCTTAAGGAGATCACGGAATTCGGGTTTGACTGAGATTACCTTATTATCCCGGAGTTTTAAAATGTTTTGGTATAAAATTTCAATTTCTGTATTCTTGTTGATGCTGGTATATCCTTGGAATAAATGGCAGTTGGGTCCTAAGTTGAGGAAATCTTTTTGTTGTGGAGTTAAATTACAGTCCGAGAGATTGATAAATTTGTCAATATTATTAGGAATAAGTAGATGTCCTTTGTAGAGATTGTTTAGCTTTTTTTGAAGTGTAAGTTTGTGGTCGTAATCACTTTTGTTAATGATTACGGAAAGTCTGTTATCTAGTTCGTGGAGTTGTGCAGGTGTAATAGAGCTTTCAAGTTTGTCTCGTATTTTTTGTGATTCAAGGTTGAGTGAATGGATGTTATTCTTACAGAGTGTAATTTGTCTCTTCACGAGATCACGTCTGTATTCCAAAGTGCTGTTATATTTATGAGCTGCAGGATCATGAAGTTTAAAATATGTATATTTAGGCAGCATTTCTTCGTTAATGCAAATTTCATTAAACATAATAGACATTTTATGTCTACATATTTTCTTTTGG
>OY757944.1:46051355-46189545 GCA_963585895.1 Sepioteuthis lessoniana | reverse complement strand
AGCGCCCTCCCCTACACCTTGGTGTAGTAGCTATCGAAAAGGGAGCCTTCGGGTCACCCTCGACTATGGTCGCTAACTTTACTTAACTTTATTAATCCTTTACGTTGTTGACATCGTCATTAGAAATATTTGAACTAACATAACATTTATGGCTTAGAATTCACATACACATTGGCGTGATAAACATTATTTTCCCTCTACTTGGTGACATACACATCGAAAGATCTTTTACACAGAAAATGTATAATCTAGGTTAACACGAAAACCGTTATTTAAATGCATGATTATTTTTTCATATGATACAAAATCCAACAATTTTCATTATCATTGTGGCATTTTATACAGCTATGCTTACGATCATCCGGGCATTAGTTTGCTTTTAGCATTGACTCTTATAGTTAGTACGCCACAATACATTGAATTAATTAATCAAATTGATGAAACTCATGAAAATGATATTTTACTCATTACTTCATGAGAAATTCAGATTGAAGAAAGTCAAAAGGTAGACACGTTGGTCTTTCTTTTTCTTTCTTCTCTAGTAAATATATAAATATCGTTCTCCACTTTTCCTAAGACGCCTATCTTACACAACTAAGTAGGAAGGTAAGTAGAGATAGAAAAGTAAGATCCTTCAGAGAGTTGGCATGGATGTCAAATATTAGATGATAAACGTGTTGTCCATCACTGTTTCCTTCGCTTTCTTTCCTCTTTTATGGAAGAACAGTCATAATAATTCAGATGAGTATGAAGCACCATTCCGTTTTATTTTTACAGACTATATTTTTAATATTTGGATAAAAAGCGTATCTATGTAAGAATTTACATTCACCGTTACTATTCAAAATTTCTTAAAGTAAACGAGACAAGTATTTGCTTTGTTTTTTCTGCTTCTAAAAACAATATGGCAATTTTATATATATATATGTATATATATATATATATACCCATGTGAATTTTAATAGTCGTAGTTTAATGACTTGTAAAACAGTCTAAAGTACAATTTTCTTCAGTTTTAAAAAAAAAGTTGCTTCTATTTTTGTTTCATTTTTTTCTTTTTGTTATTGTTTCCTTTTATTTGTCGATAGTAAGAAAAGTCTGAAACAGATTGAAGACGACAGACAATTGGAATGGAAATTAACGCCAAAGAACATAAGTGCAAATAAAGAGATGGGAATTGGAAAGAATGTAACATTTTCCTTTATTCAACAGAAAATTGATTTTTTTTTCTTTTAGAAAACTACCGAATGGGAACAAGCAAGTACACTTAAAGTAAAATAGAAAGATATTTTCTCTTCAGGAAAAAAAAATGAGTATATATATATATATATATATATATATAAGAACGATAACATCAAATAAAAGAATAAACTGAAAGACCTCACTCGACAGATTTGAAATAATGATATTCCCCGATTCACTAGTCCCATAGCTTGGTTTGGTCATGGGGAAGGGTCACGTATATGGTGCGTTTTGGTCAAGATTAGGCCCGTAGAGCCCATCACACACCAAGTCTTTAACTGGTTTTCTTTCTGGATTGGTTACCATATCAAGGTTAAAGAGCCCAGCCTGCCTTACTGCTTACCCATAGCTGGAAGGAGAATAGATGCTTGCATACCTTTCCCAAGGCCATCAGCTCTACATAAAATGCAAATAGCCCCAATTAAGATTTAGACTCTGGTAGCTAAATTCACTTCCTACAATAATCGTTACGCTACGATACCCCCCCATTCCATGATTACGAAAAAAATTTTCACTAAACCAAGATTTTTCAATTATATATATAATTATATATATAATTGAAAAAAATCAAATATATATATATATATATATATATCATGTACTAATGCAGAGTACATGCACTGTCAGCTATGGTTAGTATTGTAATATATTCAATGAATTTTTATACAAATGGCATCACAATTTTACTTACACAGTATATACTTCTATTTACAGAAGTACACCTACACACAAGTAGTCGCTCATATTTGTACTTGTATCGGCAAATACAAGATTTATTTGTATCGTAGAGCCACGAAATGTACATATTTTTCATATATTAATCTTACATTTTAACATAATTGGTACAACTTTATTATTTCCAACTAAATGCATTTAAAATAAAAAAAGGCATTAACTTCTTGTCTCAACGTCCTATCTCCTCATCATATCAAAAGGAGATTCTCAGGTGCTTTGACTAATGGGAAACTCACTGGAATAAGCGGGCTGAATGCCAAAGGAACAATTTCCCTCTTGATAAACAAAGCTTCAATCTTATAAGTTTTTCATATATATATATATATACATGTGTGTGTGTGTGTGTGTGTGTGTGTGTGTGTGTGTGTGTGTGTGTGTGTGTGTGTGTGTGTGTGTGTGTGTGTACTTGGTGCCTTCAATAAGATTCCAGACTTTTTTGTACAGGCATTTAAAATTGTCGTTGACTCTTGAAAATTCAATATATTATTGCTATACATCTTATGAGATGACTGACCAATTTTTAGGATTTCAGGTTCAAATGAACAGCTACAGCAGCAATTGGAATACACCCTTCAAAAGCCTGATAGTCACAGCTGGTAACTTTCAAAAATTCAATCTGGACGTGAGGACACTTTAGAAAACGATATGCAATAAAATTCTGTTTTAAACTTGGAAAAAATGCCACAGAAACGTATGGAATGCTTCGGACTACTTTTCGACCATCTTGCATGAATTGAGCATCAGTTTTAGAGTGGCATAAGAGATTCAAGGAAGGCAAGGAGTCTGTGAGGGATGATGAGAGGTGTGGGAGGAGTAAGGAAGTCACGAAACCAGAGTTTATTAGCCAAACGGTTTGGGTTAGGGTTACTATGTTGAGGTTTTAAGGGAGTTCAGGAAGAGCAACAACGTATATATATATATATATATATATATATATGTGTGTGTGTGTGTGTGTGTGTGTGTGTGTGTGTGTGTGTGTGTGTGTGTGTGTGTGTGTAAACGTTGTTGCTCTTTATTATTTTTATTTGTCGAATTACCTCTGAAACTCTTTTGATTAGTTGTGATGCTGGACAATCGTAATTTCTGTTTTCCTTCACATACTAAAATGAATTTTTAGTTTAAGAAACCAGAAAAAGTTGCACTGAGCTCGAAGGACTGGTTAGTTCTGCACTTGCTCAATCCTGTGTTTTACCGAAAACATATCGTTCAAAAAGTATAAATAATAGTTTCAAATTTACACAGGCTCGTTGTGATTTTATCTAGAGAACAATCTAGACGTTTACACATCATTACTTTATTATATAAGTCGATCAACTGTGCACTCATTGCAATGTAAACTTATATTTTAAAAAATAATTAATTTATAGTCTCACTCGCCTTAAACTTTGATTCCGAGGCACTATTCTTTGAAAGGAAAACTCAGAAATGTGGTTTACGGTCGCTGAAAGATCATTCCAAATTCGTGATTCATGATGTATTCAATTCCATTGGTCATCAGTTAAGAGACTGGCATCAATTTAGTATATCTAAATGTGCATATATTTTGGCAACAATAGATAGATAGATAGATAGATAGATATCATTGTCATGTATAATTAGATAGACTGATTAACATTGACATATGTCATTAACATTGACATATCAGGTTCGTAAATTACATTGACATTGAACGATATGTACATAAATAGAAATTTAGAATAAATATCGTCATAATCGGCAACCCGAGTTCAAATTCTGAAGGAGAATGTTTGCCTTTAAGATTACTCTAATGCTATGGGAAACGGCCTGAAATCAGCTCCTCTCCTCATACCCAAATATGTGCTAATTGTTGGGAAGACTGGATTCTTTAATGCCACCAGTATAGGAGAAGTAAAATTCTGAATTAAATCTAGCAGTACTCCATTTAAAATCTTACCTTGTGTTTCATCCTGCTCATAGAGGAGGAGGAGGAGGAGGAGGAGGAGGAGGAGGAGGAGGAAGAGGAGGAGTTGGGTAAATACACAAATATAAATATAGATACATTTTTTTGTTGCTATACACATACAGGTGTATTGATCCTTGCATAATATGTATGCACACATGACTGTACGCGGCTTCTAGCTTAGTGAACGAAGACATGTGAAAGCATTATTTAATCATTATTTAATTTAAGATGTCTGTTGAGACCTTTGGGAGATAGGCAAGATTTACCAGAGCAGTAGCAGAGTTAAGTCTGTGACATTATATATTGTTCTGTTGTGGCATTGAATTAGGTTCTTACGGAACTGCTACTTTTTCTTCTTTTTTGAATCTTCTTGAAGAGTGGGATGGTTTTCGTGATGATTTGCCGCCAATGTTATCTGCTGGCAATCTGGATCATCTACTGCTGGTGACTGATTTCACAAGATAGCAAAGCTTTTCAATGCACAGTCTCAACCAGGTGGAATATATGCGAACGAAGATTGATGAAATCGTTGGGATGAAATCGTAAGATAGGTAGGACTTCTCGAATCAGCTGCAAGAAAAGGTTTGAAAAGAAGTTTGTTCCGCTGCAGCAATGCGTATTTTTACAGCGCCGCCTCTTTCTTTTCATTTGGTTTCAAATTGTGAGGTAGCTTTGGTGATGGTTGCCCACTGTTGTTGGTTGATTTTACTGGAGATGAGAACCTTTTTATAGGTATTTTTCAAGCTCTTTCGTAGAGTTCTTTTGACATGATACCCATTGAGCAGCACTCCGAAAAGAGTCATCTCTTCAAGGCGGTGTTCTTCCATTTTGGCCACGTCACCCGCCAGGTTCAACTATAATATTATGAGCTTCGATAGTAGTCATTTTGGCAGTTTCGAATGTTTCAAGGTTTATGATGAGGTCACTCCAAATAATGTTAAGGATGATGGTGATACAGTGTTGATGAAACACTTTAAGGGGGTGGATGGGGCAGCAACAGGTCACCCAGGTCTCTGAACTATATTGGCAGGGTGAACGGGATTTCTACTTTGTAGGCAGTCACTTTGGTGACCTTCCTAACTTTTATGAACCTAAATGCAAATATAGATAAATAGTTGTATGTAAATGCGAGTTTTTATACAAATAACATCACAATTTCCCTTACACAGTATATGCTGCTATTTGCAAGAGTATACCTGCACAAATACTCATATATGCATAAATATCGGCAAATGCAAGAATCATTTGTGTATTTGTCTTCATTTATGCTTGCACATGTCATAACTACATCTGCTATTAGATAGATAGATAGATTAGGGAAGCAAACGCTTGAATTCATCAAAAACTGAATTATAAACCCAAATAAAATAATGTTTGAAATCGAATATCTGGTAAATACTCAAAATCCTATAAAGAAAGAAAGAAATATATACATATATATATCAACCATTTTTTTTCCAATCAGTTAAGCAACAAACACTACGGAGAAATAAAGCAGAAGACCACCGACAAAGTCATAAAGTTTATCGAAAATAACATTGAAAACTGGAGAGTCGAACTGACAGCAGGAGGAAAAAGCTTAACTAAGGTGAAAATCCAGATAGGGATCTTTCAAAAAGATGGACTATCACCATTACTATTTGCAATAGCGATGATGCAACTTAATCCCATACTTAGGAAATACACAGGCAGATAAAAGCTTCATAAATCGCAGGAAAAAAATCAACCACCTCAAGTACACGAACGACATCAAATTGTTTGCAAAAATGAAAAAGATTTAGAAACACTAATATAGGCAATGAAGTTATACAATAAAGATATAGGGATTGAATTTGGCATAGAAAAATGTGCAATGCTAATAATAAAAAGCGGAAAGCAAAAAATCAGGGAAGGAATAGAACTACCACATCAAGAAAAAATCAAAATGAAAGAAAAAAAGAAACTTACAAATACTTGAGAATATTAGAAGTGGAGAATGAAACAACAATCTCCTCTGGGATATTATGATACAAACGGATTGCCTAATCTCGGCCAGACGACAAGACCTAGTGATAGTCAACAAAAAAAAGAACTTGCAGAATTGTGGATTTTGCCGTCCCGGCATATCGCAGAGTAAAATTGAAGGAAGGCGAAAAGAGAGATAAGTACCTGGACTTTGCTTGGGAACTGGAAAAATATGCAACATGAAAGTGAGGATGATACCCATTGCAATCTGTGCGCTCGCTACAGTCACCAAAAAATTGGTAAAAAGACTGGAAGAATTGGAAATAAGAACATGAGTAGTCTCTACTCATGTTCTTATTTACAATTCTTCCAGTCTTTTTACCAATTTTTTACCAAACAACAAGACTTAAGATCGGCCAGAATACTTAAGACTTTTTTTTACCAAACAACAAGACTTAAGATCGGCCAGAATACTGGGAGGAGTCCTGGGGGCTTAAGGATACTTATGGTCACTCAAACTCCCGTGAAAGACCATCAACTGATGCTGATGTGAAAAACTCTCTAAGGAGTAAAATAATAACCAGATATAATGGTTAAGAAATCTTTTAAATGCCCTCTCTTTGCCAACAGATAATATATCGGTCAAAGAATATGATAAGTAACTACAAAAACCTGGACAGAGAAATTAAGAAAATATGACACCTTGAAACTACCACCACGCCAGTAATAGTAGGAGCACTGAGTATAATCCAGAAAGAGACAAATCAACACATCAATAAGATTTCTAGCAGTTCCAGCCTATATAAAATATAAAAAATTGTACTTTGCTGAATTGTTCATCTCCTTAGGAAAGTACAATCAGTGTGACTGATTAATATCACCCAAAAGAGGCATCTGAAAACATAAATACATAAAATGCATATAATCACGACCTCCTTTCACTCTAGGTCTTGGTCAAAGACCTAGTAAGAAAGCGAAAATAAAATTGAAAATTAAATAATAATAATAATAATAATGATATGGGAATTGGTTAAGGGACTAGAATACTTGAAAAGAAGAGGATGAGTGGAGACCATCCAGACTACAGCATCATTGAAGACTTAAGGAGACTTGCGGTCACTCAAACTCCAGTGAAAAATCATCCGCTAAGGCTGGTGTGAAAAACTCTCAAAGGAGTAAAAATAATAATAATAATAATTCACGTACATCCATGACAGATTGGCTCTGCGTCTGAGTAAATGCCTAGAAGAAGCAAGCATAAACGAATGAATGACGGAAGAAAAAACTATCCCGATTCAAAAAGAACCCCAAAAAGAAATCCTCCACATCAACCATAGACCGATAACGTTTTTACCTACGATGTTGAAAATTCTGACTGCACAGATTAAAGAAGATCTATACTACTCGTTTGAATTTCGTGGACTGTTTCTGGCAAAACAGAATGGACGCCTCAAGGGAACAAGGGAAACACATGACCTACTATATATAGATCAACACATCCTCAAGGCGTCAAAATCAAAGCGGGAAAATGGCATAGATTAACTTGAAAAAGACTTATAACTTGGGTCCGCAAACTTGGATTATAGAATACCTGGAAATGTACAAAATATCGGAAAAAGTCATAAACTTCATCACGAAAGCCATGAAAAAACTGGAAAATGGAATTAACAGTTGAAAGACAAACTCTAGCAGAGGTGAAAATCTAAAGAGGCATCTTCCAGAAAGACTCACTTTCATACAATTATTTGTTAAAACAATGATGCCACTAAATTACATACTTAGAAAAAACACAGGAGACTACAAATTTGTAAAATCACAAGAAAAGATTAGTCATCTCACGTACATGGATAATATCAAGCTACTTGCCAAAAATGAAAAATAACTCGAGATTTTGATACAAACAACAAGAACATACATTCCAGTGGATCACCTTCCCCACCCGTGTCTAGTCTTATACTCTTTTTATGCTTATTTGCTGCATTTGCTTATTATGGGATTAATAGTTTCGTCTCTGTCATCACGTAACCTACTCTCAGTACTTTGTTAGGTCTTATCTATTTTTGCTTTAGCATAGTTGGTCCTAATGGCGTTGTTTTGTGCTGCTGTCAGAAGAGATTCAGTTCTTTTCTTAAAGTATCCATTTGTTGATCACGTCCAGGTCTTCTAGTGTGAGATTTCGTCAGTTTGTCACTTAGAATATCCATATAGTTGCTTTTCTTCCCATTTCTGTTTCTTAGTTATTGCCGTTCTGTTGATCATTATGTTGCCTGTGCTGTTTTTGGTCGCTGTAATAAGTGGTTTTTGTGTTCCTGTATAGATCATTGCTTATTAATCCTATTTCACATATTGACTTTATTTGATTCATGTGCCCTGTCGGTGGAGCTTAGAATACGCTGCAGTGGGGTAATACTCTCAACAAAATCACATTTAAACTACATCTGACAGTGAGGTTTTGGTTCTAGCGATCTATACCTCTCATGGAAAGAAAACATTTGTAACAAGTGTGGAAACGTTCGTAATATGTTTTTCAGGTCTACCAGTTCTTGATGACCCTGTTTATTGTCATTATAAAGTAATCCAGATATTTTAGCAGAACATTACAAAATATAGCAATAACATTTGTAATCCATCTTTTCTCCCACGGCTATGAGTAAATAGTTGGGTAGACTGAATTCTTAGTAAACCAACCAGTTTAGGAGAAGGAAAAGTACGAATTTAAACCAACGTTACTCCGCTTAAAGATTGACCATATGTCTCATCTAGTCCATGGCTGATGGGTTTGTGTAAATACGTAAATCATTTAGAACAAAAACAATGGTGAAAATTATGCCAACATTTAAAATACGAAGAAAAATCTCCACCAAAGGACGATCCATATTTCAGGAGCTTTGTTTTAAAGATAGTCTTATAATAGAAATACTCTCGATGGATGCTCAAACGAACACAGCGTTTGAGATGATTTTATTCGGACCACCCAAAACTATTGATTCATTGATTGATTTTAACAGTATGCCAACCAGTAAAAGTTTATTTTTTCCTTGAGGTTATGGAATCGCGTTCATCATACTTTCATATTTATATTTTATTATTGTTTCTTAAAAGTGTATTTTGCACACGGTGCAATCGAATCGGAATAATTTTTAAACAGATCGATTTGATCCATAGATGGGACCTAAAAAAAATATTGCCCCTTATGATCAGAGTGGACCTGGTGTAATAACAATAGAATAGAAGCTCACCATCAGATGCAGTTTTGTGTCATACTCCTTTTGTTACGTGGATGTTAACCCACAACAGGAGATACGATCAGCTTATCCTAAGACTCACCGACAGGATAACGAAACCTCTTTAGTAATTTCACTTGGATGATCTCATATCCATGTATTTGATCACAAAGGAAATATCAGCGATAGAATTCTTTTGCTATCCTTTTAAAATACAATTATTTCATTCTCTTCAGCTCAAGTACAGTATTCACGTTGTTGAAGTGCATCAAGATTAAGAGATGTACTTTGGCGTGGAAATATCGTCAAATGATGAAATCTTAAAAAAAAAGAAAGTAAACCTCATCAACATTGAGAAGAAGCTCAATAATATGAATGATCAATGGCTTCAAAAATATGACCGCTCTGAACCTAACCGCACGAAAATCTAACAAGGAAAATCTAATATAATATTGACAGATTAAGCGCAAATGTCAATATCAATACAACTAAACTCATGATAGAAGTTAATCTATCCAACTATTAAAATCCTCCTCAGTAGAACAACGCCATGTCGAAAACGGGGGTGTCTCTATGGTATGACAACTGACTACTTGATTGTGATGCACCCGTTCAGAGGATCTGGGGATTGTAAAATACTTCTTTCATTACCATTACTCCCTGGTCCACTTTGAGTTTGAGAAGTAGTACTTGTTATGTTACCATCTGTGGGTCAAATAGATAAATTTGAAAAACAGATCGATTTGAAAAATAGATTGATTTGAAAAGTAGTCGTATTTTGTAGGATGAAAGACGAGAAAACAACTACTTAAAAACTGCAAGTATGAACGGACAATTAATGCGATACCCAAACTCCAATAACCCTAAACTAGTAGACATTCTGTTAAAATCAATCAATGAATCTATCCTAGCAGAACAGGGAAAATTCAGTTTCCGAAGTTTATCAACATAAATGGCATAGCTTCTGTGATTGCTTCATCAGGCAATGCTGCCACACTCACTCTAAGGCTTTAGATGAACGGCGTATGATGTAATCCTTTGACTGGACTCGAAGGATAACATCATATGCAGTTCCTCAAAGGATGCAATTTTTTGAAGCATTGATACAAAAAAACCATCAAGAATAAGACAAGTTTGTAAGAAAATCCAGGTGATTGTGCAGAAGGCAGAATAGCACACACCAGAAATCTAGAGGCACTGGACAGGACATTGCTGCATTTGCATGACAATGGAACTCAAATGAAAAAAGTACTATTTGCGTTATCTGGCGACCTTTGACACACCCTGACACTGATCTTGAAAGGAAAAAAAAATGATTATATTTGCGTTTGCTTCTAATCCTTATCACTGAGTCAAATCTTCAACCTGCCAACCAAGATGAGTGTCTATCGTTTTAGATGTCAAATTTCAGGTTAATTTGCCTAAAAGGGAGGAGTTCCTACATACAGTAATTGTGACAAAGACCCTACTCAACACATGGGTTAAGTATTTATTTCTTCTTTCTTTTTGTGTGTGTCTGTGTGTATGTGTGTGTTTGTGTATTGCTTTGTTTTGTTTTGTTTTTTTACTAAACCGGCATCATCATTACTTAACGCACAAGTATCAGTACAGGGTGTGAGGCAATAGTTACACCTAAAATGTCAACAGCATCCGATGGCAACTACGTGGGGCATTTCCAGGTAATAGTCATTACTAAAAATATATAAATATTATTCTGGATCAAAAGTAAATTTTTGGCAAAACCTTCCCCTACGGTCAAAAATGTGACACAAGTTCAATTTTTAGGCATAGTATATCTGGTTTGAATTCAGAGTTTTTCCTCACCTAGACTGGTCGCTGTACTAAAAGGGCCTAGTCTTCCCAATTTACCTAAGGCTGGATAGGGAGACGAGATGGATTCGTACATTTCCCATGGGTATAAGTGGCAAGTGAAACACGAACAGTCTCGTCCAGGGTTTGAAGTTGGGGCACAGATTCTATTTTCAATGACAATAACCGTTACTCCATGAGCGTACCCCGATCATTTGGACCAGGAGCAGTTGTTCATTATTTTGTGGAGCTTGGAGCTTTTGTGTATACAGTCAGATAGACTGGAGCTAAAATAAAATTCCTCGATAATGCAACTTTGTAATTAGGTTTGGTTTGGTTTGGTTTGGTTTGGTTATTTTATGCCTTTTTGGTTTGGTTTGGTTTTGGTTTGGGGTTGAGGGGAGGCTTTTTTGTTTTTGATCGGTTTTTGTTTTATTAGTATTCTGTTTTTGTTTTGTTTTATTTTGTTTTGTTTTTTGTTTGTTTTTGTTTTGTTTTTTTTTTGTAAATATGATCTGTAAACGAATACTTTGTGGGTAACTATTTTTGTTTTTAAACGAATTTTCTGAGAACAAGGCAAAACTAAGGAGACAATTTTAAAAGACTGGCGTACGCTTTGTAGATGCTCTTGTTTCGTAGACGTCATCATCATCATCATGTCTCGCCGCCAGCACGCATCTCCCGGATCCTCTTCCGCCACCCGTCTCTATCGTCCATCACTCCCGGTAGGTCTTCAAGGCTACATTCTGTATCGGCACAGAGCTGTTGTATATAGGTTCTGGCTGGTCGTCCTGCCTTTGTCATCCATGTGAAGGGCTCCATGTTGCTTATGAGTTTGTCCACACTTCTCCTGCTGTGTCCCACATGTCTGGTTCGTCTAACTTGGATAGTTTTCGTGATGGGTGGTAGGTGGTCGTACAGCTGCTGCTTTGTGGGGTGTTGCCCCCAGGACGTGTTCAATATTGCTCGTAGCATTCTTGTGCAATTGCCGTCAAGCTTTTTCTCCATACGTTTAGTTAACGTCCATATAGTGCATCCATGTAGCAGTATCGACACGACCGCTGATTGGAAAAAAACTGCAATTTATTTTATTGGTCAGGTCTGACTTCCAAAATGACCGATAGGCTATCGAAAGCTGTCCGTGCCTTTGCTAGTCGCGTGTTGGTGTCTTTCTCGGTTGATGAGACACTGCTTCCTAGGTAGTTGAACTTATCCACTAGTTTCAGTGAACAACCATTTAGTGTGGAGATGTTGCCTCTTTGATTAAAGCAGACGTATTCTGTTTTCTCTGCGTTGACATGGAGGCCAATGCCAGCAGCTGCTCAATCCAGACTATGTAGCACGACTTGGGCGGGTGTATTTGCCAGAAGTACAATGTCATCGGCGTAATTGTTTGTGTGGGGTATCTTCTGCTTCTTTCCTTTAGCAGCTTGAAAACGTTATCTTTCATTCTATCAATAGACGTTCTAAGGGCTACAATGTCGAAGTAGTCTGTGTCTCTATCCGGGGAGCGAACTTTTTTTCGTGTTTTTATATAGCATTATAATGCCTGCGATTGTTTCTTTGGGCAAATAGTATTCGCTCCATCTTCCCTTTGTGTATGGATTCAAAGGCCTTAGAAAAGTCAACAAATAATATTGTTGCCTATATATATATATATATATATATATATATATATATATATATATATACGAGGATCATTAAATAGGTTTCCAGACTTTTTTCGTATGGGCACTTTTATTGATAGTGCACACATGAAACTCTAGTCCCCTTCCAAGTAATCTCTTCCGGCTGCAATGCACTTGTTGTACCGTTCCAATAACTTCTCTAAGGCTCCATGGAAGTCCTCTTATGTGAGCGTGTCAGTGGCCTTCGTCACAGCCTCTTTCATCTCTTCAATTGTCTCATAACGACAGCCTCTGAGCTTAAGGAATAACCAAAAGTCACAGAAAGCAAGGTCTGGACTATAAGGAGGGTGAGCAACTGTCTTGATGCCCATCTTGGTCAAATAGTCTATGACAAGGAAGGCGTTGTGTACTGGTGCATTGTCCTTGTGGAAATGCCACTAACCCGATTTGAAGAGTGCTGGCCTCTTCTGACGGAATCTCTTCCTGAACTCCCTTAAAACCTCAACATAGTAACCCTAACCGTTTGGCCAATCAACTCTGGTCTATTGACTTCTTTACTCCTCCCACAGCTCTAATCATCCCTCACAGACTCCGTGCCTTTCTTGAATCTCTTATGCCACTCTAAAACTGATGCTCGATTCATGCAAGATGCTCCAAAAGCAGTCTGAAGCATTCTTTACGTTTCTGTCGAATTTTTTCCAAGTTCAAAACACAATTTTATTGCATATCGTTCTTCTAAAGTGGCAGATTGCATTTTTGAAATTAACCAGCTATGACAATCAGGCTTTAGTAGGGTGTATTCCAATTCCTGTTGTAGCTGTTCATTTGAACCTGAAATCATAAAAATTTTTCAGTCATCTTATAAAATGTATAGGAATAACATGCTGAATTTTCAAGAGTCAACGACAATTTTAAATGCCTGTACAAAAAAAAACTGGAATCTTATTGAATTCACCACGTATATATATATATATATATATATACGTCAATAGAACAAGACCATCAACAAAGCATATCTATATATATATATATATATAATGCTTTGAGTATTTAGATTATGTTGTCAGTTTCAATATTTTTCTGTAATATTCTTTATATTGTCTTCTATATAGTATTTATGCCTCACAGGCTGAGTTTCCATGGCGTAATGACTAAAGTGCTTGAGTTTGAACTCCAATCGCTCTATTACGTTCACTTTCGGACAAATCCTCTGTCTATAGGTTAAATAGTATAACTGTTGTTGTTCTACAAGATGGCTTTGACATTAAATAACCCACGAAGTTTGATATACCATTAAACAAAGACACCACACGACTATGCCTTACATTCGGTCAAAATATGTTTCACTGTGAGTGCAGTATGTCAAATCATGCACATTGGTTGAACTTCGTTTTTGAGTATGAATGGATGAGATGTGTGTGGACTATACCAAGTTGAAATAATTTTACTTCCTCTTTTTGTGTAATTTCGGCCACAAAGACATTAAAATGACAAAATTCATGGTTAGAACTTTATTATACGCCTTATGAAGACTACTATTCTCTCGGAGTTCTCCAAAATGAAAGATTCAATTAGATCTAGAATTCCCTCAAGGGAGTAGACTTTAATTTTCAGTACAACTCGGCTTTGTTGTATCCTTCAATGGACAATTATAGTTGCTGAAAGACATCTTGAGAAATCTTCTTCTATTCATGAACAATTTTATGCGGGATTTTTAAGAGTTCGACGCAGCAAAAATGTCTTTATTTGTGCTTCAACTAGAAAAAACAAAAACATCCTTTCCCCAACAGTGATGAAATGTATATATATATCTACTATTCAGAATTTACTTGTGCAAATTTCAAGTAACTTGGTGAGGCACCAGAATGCGCCAAATCATTGTATTTATAATATGAAAAATAACGCTTCATAAAGAATCCATTTGTATTCGATAATTCTATGTATGTCTTCGTCAACATTGTTCCTGGACTGTTTAAAGGAAACTTTAAGAGAGAAACGGAATCCCTCCAAATAGCAGCACAGGACAACACCATAAGAACCAATCATATCAAAGCGAGAAAAGATAAGACGCAACAAAACAGTAAATGTAGGCTATGCGGTGACAGAGACGAAACGATCAATCCCATAATAAGCGAATGCAGCAAATTAGCACAGAAGGAGTATAAGGCGAGACGCGACAGGGTCGGCAAGGTGATACACTGGGAAATGTGCAGGAAATTTCAATTCGACCATACAAACAAATGGTATATGCACAACCCAGCACCTGTCCTAGAAAATAACTCGCATAAACTCCTATGGGACTTTAGCATACAAACGGATCACCTAATCCCGGCCAGAAGACCAGACCTCATAATAATCAACAAAATAAAGAGAATTTGTAAAATTGTCGACTTTGCTGTCCCGGCGGACCGCAGAATAAATATGAAGGAAAGTGAAAAGAAGGATAAGTACCTCGACCTTGCTAGAGAATTAAAAAAGCTGTGGAACATGAAAGAAACGATTGTGCCAATTGTGATTGGTGCGTTAGGCACAATAACTAAAGGATTATTAAAAGGCCTGGAAGACTTGGAAGTTGGCGGACTATCCAAACGACAGCACTACTACGAAAGGCCAGAATCCTGAGACGAGTTCTGGGGACTTGAGGAGACTTCCTGTCACTCAAACTCCAGTGATAGACCATCAGCTGACACTAATGTGAAAAACTCTAAAGGAGTAAAATAATAATAATAATAATAATAATAATAATAATAATAATAATAATAATAATAATAATAAATTGCACATGACCAGGACAAGAATAAGAATAGAAATATCAATACAGCGCAAAATATTATAAAAACTAATTTACATCAAAACAAAAATTGATAATAGAAAAATAACAAGTGTAGGTTAATCAGTGAGGTAGATGAAACGGTTAAACATAAAATAAGTGAATGCAGTAAACTGGCTCAAAATCAACACAAGACTGAGTGGGAATGATGGTCTACTGTAAATTGTGCAAGAAATTAAAGTTGGGGCATAATGAGTATATGCATAAAACAGAACCTCTCCAAGAAAATGATTCTTTTGATATAAAAATGGATCACCCAATCCCAACCAGAAGGCCAACATTACTATTATTTAACAAGAAAAGAAGAACTTGGCATCTTGTGAACTTTGCCGTTCACAGAGTGAAAATAAAAGAAAACGAATTGAAAAATACTTGAATCTTGCTAGAAAGTTGAAGAAAAACAGTTGAACATTTAGGTTATGATGAAACCAAATGTAGTTCTTGGAACGACCTCCAAGTGCGCAGAAAAGAGGCCGGGTGAAATGGATATCAGAGGAAGAATCGAGACTATACAGTCCGCAGTATTGTTAAGATCAGCTAGAATACTTAGGAAAGTCCTGGAACCCTGAGGAGACTTGCTGTCACTCAGACTTCAATAAAAAAAAACACCGGTTAAAACTTGTCGGAAAAACACACAAAGTATAAAAATAGAATTGATAATAAAATACTAATAGAAACTAAATTTCTATTAATAGCAGTAGAAAATTACGCCATCAGAATAAACTATGTATAATCTAGAATAGATAAAACTCAGGATAATAGTAAGTGTAGTTTATGTGGAGGGAGAGAGTGGAGATGAAACAGTTGGCCACATAATAAAAGAATGCAGCCAATTGGCACAGAAAAATACTAGACAGAAAATTCCCAAAGATTTTAAGATAAAAATGGATCACTCAATCTCAGCCAGAACACCAGATTTATTTTAGTTAATAAAAAGAAACAAATATGTCAACTAGATGACTCGGCTGTAAAAATACAGTAAAAATATAGAGTGAAAAACTACATAAATGACCTGATAAAGAGCTGAAAAAGTTCTAGAACATGAAAATGGCAGTAATACCGATCATAGTTGGAGCCCTCGGAATAATCTCAATTTACCTGGAAAACAGACTAGGGGAACTTGAAATCCAAGAAAAAAAAATGAGTGTCCAGAGAACAGATCGGCTAGAATACTGAGTATTGTTCTAAAAAGCCGTGTAGATTTACGATCACTTTGACTTCAGTGAAGGCTACCAATCACTACTGGAGTAAAAAAATTGCTAAGAGTAATGAAAAATAAAATTATCTGGGAATTTGAGATTCCTAATCCAAGAGACTAGACCTAGTTTTAATTAAAAAGAAAAAAATAACCTGTCACATGACTGATTTTGCTGTGTGAGCAGACCACAAAATGAAAATGAAAGAAGGCGAAAAGCGCGACAAATAACTGTTTATTTTGGGGGGGGCAGAGAACTGAAAAAGTTATTGAATATGAAAGTGACAGTGATACCAGTTAAAGTTGGAATAGTTTACAAGAACCTGGATAAGAGATTCAATGAACTGGAGATTAGACCACAGTACTATTATATCAGCTAGAATACTTTGAAGAGTTCTGGAAAGTTATTGTTACTCAGACTTCAGTGAAATACTACCATTTAAAAGTATTGTGAAAAACTCACAAGAAGTAAAATTATTGATGATAATGAATAAGAGGATATTTTTAGTCCATTCGCCAATGGCCCGGGAGAACTAGGTTCAATTCCAGGTCGAGTCATACCAAAGACTCAAAAAATGGTACTTGATGCTACCTTGCTTAACACTCAGCATTATAAGGTAAGGATCAAGGTAAAGTGGAGCAATCCAGGGAATGGAGTGGCACCCTCCCCTACACCTTGGTGTAGTAGCTATTGAAAAGGGAGACTTCGGGTCACCCTCGACTACGGTCGCCAACTTTGCTTTTTAACTTACTGCTGTTTCGTGTATTTTTCAAACGAACGATTCTACTTTGGCCGTTGTAACAAAACATGCGATTTTCTCTTTATGCCACTGTCGTTTCTTATATTCGGTCACGATCTCACAAGATTTCATCTACTTTCATTGATTGTTCTTTATTCTTCATATTCTGTTGGCTTCCTTTTTCATCACGGTTAATTTGTTTCTGTGACTGCATTTTGACATAAGTTAATTCCTTTTATTTAATTTTTTTCTGATTTTATGCGAAATTATTTGTATTTTTCTTCTGTTACATTTCTTCCAAGTACCTCAGTATGTTGCTGTTTGTTTCATTTATTCTTATCTTCCTTCTTTTCTTTTTTACCAAATTTATGTGGACAGAATATTTTGTCTTCATAATTTTCATTTCTCGGTGGCATTTTGTGGTTAGTGAATCTGTTTTTTTTCACAGTTTCTGTTGCTTCAGTTTGTATCATTTTTTCATTTTAGTTCTTCTAATATTATTTTTGCTTAGTATATAATGCGTTTTCTTTTCTTCCTTTTTTCACTGCTGTGGACGTATGGTTTGAGTTTTTTTGTTTATTGTTTTTGTAATTTATTTCGTTTTTCTATCGTGTATTGCATGTTTTCTGTGCAGCTAAAACAATTTTTTACAGTTTGTCGAGATAATGTTTTTTTATTAATTTTTGGGGGAAAATGTTTGTCTATTAGTTTTAGAAATATCTTTACTAGTTTTGTTTTACATTATTTATCGAGCATATATTTTTCTGTTGGTCTTTTCTGATTTTAGATTGCATATTAGGCTAATGTTAAATCCAATGTCTTTAAAACTATTTAGTATTTTCTTTATTGAATATATATATATATATTCAGTGTTATATATAACAATGAATATTATTGAACACACGAACATACATGTACCTATATATATATATATATATATATTGGTACATGAGTGTTCGTGTGATCAATAATATTCATTGCATCATATGCTGATGCAATTTTTATCCGTTTTATTTTATTCTGTATTAATATCCGGAAGTATAATGGAACCACTGAAGCCTACAAAACCTTTCCACAAACGGCTTTAACTAACTTCCACCAAGAAAAAATGTCATTTTGACGCGTTTGACACTTATTAAACCTTTGTGCTTACAAATAAATATTGATATATTACCTAGATATTTCACTCTTACAAATACTCGTGTCACCATTTTGACAATATTTTCTCGCTTCCAATATATTTGTGGAAATTACTAACGTCATTCTTGATTTGAATAAAAACGCATGATAACTTCTTTTCCCAGATCACTTTCAGAATGCAAAAACCAAAAAACATAGTGAGTGAGATTTGCTAAAGACAATTATTGAATAACTGAAACGTTATCCGATAATATCACACTTTGATCAGGATAATAATAAAAACAGTATTGTTCACAATAACCAAAGTTGAAACTGTAAGGCAACAAAAGGCAGTGGTGAATAAAGTTTGCTCAATGATCAGCGAAAAAACACCAAAAAATATCAAATCCAAAAAATCACTTTGATACGCAACTCAAATTTGTTGAGGGCACACATTCAAAATCTGTTTCTATATTTTCATACAAGTGAAGAATAAGCAAATATTTATTTTCTTTAGTAAAGTTTGGTTTTGGTCTGGTTGGATTTTATGGCATATCAACCATTGTAGGTTATTTAATGCCATATCTATTTTTATACATATAAACAGTTCTGTTTCAAACAATTCAGTTCAGCATAAGTACAGTTTTTTGTTCACACACAGTTAAATGTCAAAATAGTTCTATTTCAAACAATTTAGTTTTTTTGTTTACACACAGTAAAATGTAAAACAATCCAGTTTAGCATTTAAATGTCAAAACAATTCTATTTCAAACATTTCAGGTTAATATAAGTACGCAGTTTAAATGTCAAAACGGCTCCATCACAAACAATTCAGTTTAGTACAAGCACACAGTTTAGTTCTATTTGACCCATAGGTAGGACTCTATCAGGTGCTACAACTCCAGGCCAGAATGAACCTGAGAACGATAGCAATGAATGGGGTACTCCGCATTCCCCAAAGCTGAAGCCTCACCATCAGATTGTTTAGTGTCATATCCAGGACATTTGTTGATGGGGAGTCTAACCCCTCAGCAGAAAAGCAGTCGGTGTATTCTACAGCCCCAGCCGACTGGGCAAAATTCTTTGGTAAACAACCTGTATTTTACCCTGGTGCAAGCTAGTCAAGTCGACTAGTTACGACTGAGAAGTGAGTTCAACCATCACTTAGTGTTCCATACTTACACCATTGTGTCAAATATAAACTGTACTTAGTTTACTTAGGTTCTTCCTGTGCTGTAATGGTTAACAAGCTCGTCCCATATTTCTGTCTTGTTTCATACTAAGCTCAGCTGAGTTGATTACAACAATTGGCAAGATACACCTAGGTCAGTTCAAACCTCATCTAAGAACTAGGACATTGACAGTCTCATCGTGATTTCGATCCTTCTTGGATTCCGCACTTTCGTACGTTAGCATTTTGTGGTCGAAGCTGAGAATAGATTACATGCATTACATGCAGAAGTAAGACCTCCAAAAGAATTTGTGTCCTGGGTATGATACTAAACTGCATGGTGAGACTCCAATTCTAAAGATCTAGACCTTCATTGTCATTACTCTCAGACCCACAAGGATTCGGACTAGTTGTCTCTATTAGTAGTTGTCTCTATTCGGTTCCCATCAATAAGTTTAAATAGAGCTGTTCAAAAATTATTCATATTCGATAGAACCATGTACAAAAAAAACTCTTGGGTGACATTGCTAAACAAAAAATGTAATATGAACGTTGAATGAATGCGGTTCTCAAACCTCTAAGCATAAAATAACGTTAGACGGGTTTATATCCCCTAAAATCAATTATTTCTTGGGCTAATCTGCACGAGTGATCAAACAAATAACTGCTAATTAGGAATGTAGAATACGTAAATTGTGATGAACCGTTTCCTATTTCAACTCTACATCAATCTTATGTTCATTTTATTAAACCTACGGCAGAAATTGTCGGTTAGTCACCCTCAGAGAATATACACTCAACATTTTTTCCTGATATTTTTAACAGTACAGAAAATAAGTAAATCACAGGTATGATACAAAACATTTTTTATACCAGAACAGTCAAACTTCATTTAAAATACCCCAAACAAATTAGATTAAACTATTTAAATGAATTGCATTTTTCTTATCCAGTCGAAGAAAATTATGAAATCACTCAACGTTGAGGAAAATGATTCAACCAATGAATTTCTGCTTTTATTAGATTTCAAGCCTAGTCTTGTTCCCAAAATCTCCTTCTAATATTCTTTCTTTACTTTTTCTCTCCTTCTGTTTAATTGGAATATTACATAAAATTTCTTGTCTCTTCTTGATGTCTTGTTCGATAAATCTCAACTGCTGTTTTTTTATCGTCTTGTTTTACGTATCACTAAAATTAGATGTTTTCCAAAATTGATAAAAATACATAAACAAAAAAACAAGCAAACTCTTATATTCACAGTTCATTTTCATGTTTGGTAAATAATTTTAAATCGTCAATTTACATTAAATTTTTCAGTTATCTGTTCTTTTCTCTACGCCTTCTGAGATAATTTGCTCAATTTAATTATATCATTGGTAATTTCATCTTTGTCACAGGACAAGTGTCAGCTTATCATTTTCTTTTCTTTTTTCTGGGTTTTTTTTTTCTCCTTGTAAGTTTTTTCACAATAGCGTTAGCTGATGGTCTTTCATTAGAGTGAAGTGACAGCAAGTCACTTCAAGTTTCCAGGATTCTTCTGAGTATTCCAGCTGATCTCAACCATGCTGTATCTTGGAAGCTCTTGATTCTTTCCCTTATTTCCAATTCCTCTAGTTCCTCTTCCATGCCTTCGGGGACCGTTCCAAGAGCACAAACTACATTTGATATCATCGTCAGTCTCAGCTTTTTTAGTTTTCTGGTGAAATGATGATTGTCCTTGGAAATGGACACGGCGATCCGAGTTCAAATCCTGAATGAGGCTGTTTATATTTCGCAGAGAGCCCATACCTTTAGAGAAAGGTATGAATCCAAGTATTCTCCTTTCAGCGAGAGGTAAATTGTAGGGCAGACTGGGCTCTTTAATACTGATATGGCAACCGGTCTACGAGAAGAAAAACTCTGGATTCAAACCTGTTAAAACTCCACTGAAAAAATTGACCTTGTGCCACATACTGTTCGGGTTGGTATATACGAATGTAAACTATTAAAAAATTATTTTTATACATACATACATATATATATATATATATATATATATATATATATATATATGTCATCAACCAAAACCGACACATCATAACGAGAGTTTTTACATTAATATACTTAAAATGGTCAACGTATAAAATTGTCCAATTTGCAAATGAATAATTTTGTTGGGTATGTGCTTGTGTTAAACATCAATTTTTAATCATCTAAATTCCTCACATTCCTTCCTAATTAAAATCATCAAAATTATTACTAACGAGGCTCAAGGGTCGTCAAGTGCGTATATACATATTTATTTATTTATGTGTGTGTGTGTGTGTGTGTGTGTGTGTGTGTGTGTGTGTGTGTGTGTGTGAATCCTCAGGTACGTACAAAATTTTAGACTGGCTTTAAGTAGAGCATATATTGTAAATTCTAAAAAAAGATCTTTTCTTCGGTTCCGTCTTGTCAGAGAAACACCGTGAAAATAAAGAGGAATTAATCAAGGTAGTTGACAAACAAAGGAAAAAAGCCAAGGAGAAAAAAGAAAAAACTTTAACCGGGAAAGATTGGGAAGGGCTTTTTAAAGACCAAGTCAGGTTTAGTGGCAGTATAATTTATAGAGTTGAACAAAAGATGATTGTTGAAATCCTTTTGCTTATAAAGAGCTAATCAGTATTCAGTGATATAGAGCAGCTCTAGTACCGACAGTTGTAATTCGCTGCCCATGGTATCAAGAATAGTAAACATGTTAGGATTATAGGCACAATGTGGATTAGCCAATAAGTGTTGAAAAATAGAAGTAACGCTCTGATTGCACAAATTGGTTTAGTGGGTTAAACGATTAGATCGGATAGCAGGGGGCACCTAATTCCTTATTTTATTCTCCAATCTCTGGATAGTGCGTCCGATATAACAAACGTCATATTTGCATTGAAATTTATAAATTAACAAATTTTTATGAGGAAGGGACATAATATCTTTGAGATTTGGTGGGAAAAGTGCGTTCGATCTAAAAACAAATAGTAGGTTAACAGATCTTTTCATTTGTTCAATCAACTGGCCTGAGGAATTGCCTTTCCATGGTAATTTAAGTTATACATGACATTTTTAGGGCCAAATTTAGTTTTGGCAAATAACTCCATACACTTATATCTTATGGTACTGGTAATTTTGTCATCAGGATATTTTTAAGGGTGTAGTTTTAATAAAGTTAGGTTCATCAGGAAGTTTTGACTTTGAACAAATCACTAAGGTACTATGAAACAAGTCTTTAATTAGGTTAATTTTACGCTTTAAGGCATAAAATGATCAGCAACATGTATATGAACCAGTACAGACAGGTTTAAGATAGATAGATGCTAGAAGATCTAAATTTGAGCGTTCAACATCAAGAAAAGGAAATTCAAATTCATTGGTAAATTTCAACACAGAACGTTGTTGGTTGATTGGAGAACATAACAAATATGTTGTCATAATAAAGTGGTTTGAAAGTAATTTCAGATAATTTTTCTTTCTGGAAACCTACGAAATATTAATCATGGCTGCTCCAAGTGGACTATTCCGTCAATTTGCTGGTACATAGCATTATTGAAATTAAACTCTTTTTAGAACTTACAATGTATGCTCTACTTAAAGCTATTCTAATATTTAAAAAAAATTTAAATAGAGGAATCATATATTGAATTACCATGTCTAGAAAATCCGGCTAGCACTCCGTGCTGTTTCGACCTTTTAGGTTTCATCAGCAGCTTATACCGTGATTTCCACCACCGAGGATCGAACCAACGACCACAGAAGGCAGAGCCGAAACTCTACCACTGAGACATTGATCCACATCGCAGACAAGCAATCCCAAATTAACTAGTCATCTTAAATGCACGACCACTTAACCAGATGTGTCTTGTAGGTACATTGACCCCAACAGAGGATGCGGTCACCTCCAAGGCCACGTCTTCCCAAGTCGGCGTTACGCATCCACGCAAGCTTAAGCTCATGTGCTAGGAAATAGATATACATTTTTAAATAGAGGAATTGTATATTATAAATTGAATAACCATGACTAGAAAATCCGGCCTTACCTTCAGCAGGGGATACAGTCAGTTTATTCTAGGCTCCACCGGCAAGGTATTATTTGTCTTGGGGAAAAAATAAATTTAGTAATTACTAATTGGAATTTAAATCCTTTATATCGTGATGATTTATAACGAATGACAAGAAAATACAAAGAGACTATGTGAAAAAAATGTTTTATTTCCAGACAGAAATAAGTTCCTTCGAATTAATGAAATTATAACAACGCAGATCTTTTGTAACCTTCGTGGGAGGCCCTGGAATGAGTTGGTTAGATATTTGAATAGGAATAATATTAGGTTCTTTCACTTTCGAAAATGCAGCCTGTGGAACGTTTGCCTTTATTCCTCGTCCCCAGGTGAAATCTAGTAAAATTGCAAAAAATCCGAAAAAGATGCATAGGCCACTTATAATATGAAGAATTATAGCAAAATCGGAATAAAAAATTAAACCAGTGATCCCACCGATAAATCCTAGAATGAAAAACATTGAAATTATACAAAGTTTGGGACTGTATCTCGAATTAGAATATTCAGTTGGCATCACATCCGGAACAGAAGAACTTAAAATCATGTTGTTGTTTTTTTTTTTATTCAGCTGTTTTCTCTTTGTCAGTTTACTTTCAGGTGTTTCGTTCAATGATTTTCAGGCGGTTTTTTAATGATCAAAAAAAGGAAATAAAATTGTCGTTGGTTTTCTTATTCTCGGCAAAAAAAAATTCGAGACTCTTTTTCCTGTGTAAGGCTTAGATTTTTTAATACCCCGATTCGTGTCTTCTTAAAAAAATTGGATAAAAATTATCCCGCAAAAGCAAAGCCGTTTCCGCAAGAAATTTTTTTAATTTTTGCAAATAAAATCCATATTACTCAGGGTTTTTTCTTCCTACAGTTGAAATTTTCCCGAAAAATTCCTAAAATCTTATTTGCTTAAAAAACAACAAAATCTATATATCTCTTTCAAGAAAAAAAAATATCCATCGGTTAGTTTTTCTATTGAATATTTTTGTTTGTTCTTTTTCTTTTTCTTTTAGTCGTTTTTTTTTTTTTTGTTTGTTTTTTTGCTTACTTTGTTTTTTTTTTGTCGAAATTCAAGTCCTTCCCCTTTGATTATTACACCTGATCCATTAGAGTTATGTTCTTCGACATTTTTTCTGTAGAATTGTTCTTATAAACAACAAACAATAGGGAAAAAACTCACCACAACCTAAGCAAAATAAGATCGTTCGTAGCTTTTCATGGTTCTTGTATGACGTCATTGACGGAAACATTATGAGGGAAAATGACGTCATCAACTATTTATTACAACGAATATTCATTAATGAAAAAAGTTGTTTTTTTTTAAATCATCAAAAAATATCATTTTTCTACTGATTGTTTAGCAACGGTGTTACCGCGATCGATGGCTCAGAAGCCTTTCTATGAATATTCTTAAAAGTAACATGGCGATGTAACAGATAACGCTGGAAGTCGAGCACTCAGTAAGAATAGAACTTACTAGTTGTAATGGTCAGCTAAATTAAACTTGCTAACCACCATTCCATTGTGAATTCTACGTTTATTCTAGTAAATTATGTTTTCAAAGGAGTTAATTCATTATTTTTATAAAGTTATCCCTCTTTAAAAATCTCATTGGTTTGTGGTAATATAAATTAGATAAATATAAACAATTAGGAGAAAACTAAGTGAATAAACCACAAGAAAAATATGACAAAAAATAGTGAAAATATCCAAAGTGAAAACAAGTAAATTATGCATTCAATTTTATCAACTGATAAAAAAAAAATCAATCAGCATTTTATTTTGTCAGAGAAAAACCCTTAAAATATAAAAAAGTAAGCTCTGAATGCTCATATAGGGCGCCAAAAACGAAATTCAGTTATTTTTAAGCACTTATCAAACACAAAATTCTGTTGTTTTTTGTTTTCTTTATAATGTACAAATTTTCTGATACTCTTCAATAACGATTTGTCGCTGGTAGCACAAATAATGTCACTTACTAAAAGGCTAATTATCCCAATAGATCATGTATTGTAACAGCCCCTTGCAGACATCAAGTAAGATTTAAAGATTGTATTTTTTTTTTTAAAAAACGCTAATCTGATTCTGGTGGTGTTTCCGTTGCACAATGGTTAACGTGCTGTTAGTAAGCGAGTTCGTACTCCAGATGCACTATTACTTCCATTTTCTGATTGATACATTTGAAAAAGGTATAAACAACTTTAATCCCCCCAAGCAAGAGGTTAAATAGTAGCACTACTCTTCTTCTACAAGGATGGCTTAGACATTAAATAACCCACAAAGGTTAATATGCCATTAAACAAAGAAACCAGATCGAAATCAAATGTGATTATAAGGAAGATATAAATACAATACATCAACAACTGCCATCAAGTTCAAACGTCTTTTAAGACGGTAATTTTACAAGTTCAACAAAACTTTTTTCGTCTCTTCCTTTTTTAACATTCAAAATTATTACTTACTTCCCAGAATCATTCTCCTTCGTTCTTCTAATCTAAGTTTGTTTCGTTGGTCGGTTGATCAGTTAGTTGGTATTCAACCCTTATGGATTATTTAATGCCAAATCTTGTTTATATATATATATATATATATATATATATATATATATATATATATATGTGGTTTGTAAGAGAATAGTTTGCTGACAAATTTTGATTCACAGGTGTATACTTTGTAAATGGTCTTGTTTCGGGAACTAAGTCAAACTCTAAACGTTTAGAATATGATTTAGCGATCGTTTGATCTTATTTGGATCAGTTTTTCAATAAGAGGTCTGTATTTATCGAATTGATTGTTATTGTTTCTTATTTGACTCTTTTTCTATGCTACATTAGCATAGGTGTTATTTTCATATTGGATTCCGCTATTTTTCTTCCTCCTAGAAATGTTATATTTCTTCAATATTTCACCTCCATGATTTCCCTCTCTTTTTGTATATATTGCAAGGCCTTAAAAATGTGGGATGGTTCTCTTTACAGCTTCAGCATTTGGTTTCTTTAGGATAATCTTCCTCCATGTGGTTTGGAACTTTTTGGTCAAACCTCCCACATGTCGGGCGTCTTCTGCAGCTCTTCTTTTTAATATTTAAGGCACCTTAAGGTGATTTAAATGCTAAATGTAGGTATATATTGTTTTATCCAATTTTCACTTCTTTGGGAATTATGGATTTCTTAAATGTCAAAATGTATGTGTTACTTCTTCATCAAGCCTTCTAATGTTTATCTTTTTGTAGTCTGTAGCTCCTTGTTTCCTAAGACTTTTTAAATTTATTTTACTGTAGCTAGAGATAACTCCTTGTTTCTAATAAGTCTCTTTGGGATGTTAAGCTCTACATTTTTAAGTTTTGGGCATGTTTTTGTTATCTACCTCGTTTGAAGGTTTGCTCTACTTGAGAGTACTTTTTCAATCAAGAAAGATAGTTTGACTTAAGGAGTTTCTTCTTACGATTCGATTACAATAAATCTTAGGAATTATGTTATTAATTCGTTTTCTGAATCAGATTCAGAGAGGTTTCATTTGTGTTTCAGTTTGTGTTTACCATATTTCTTGTTTTTAATTCGCTGGTCGTATCCTCCACTATCCATCCCTTCTGGAGGATACTCATTCGCCTAGGTTGAGACGGAGATACATCGACCAGTATATTCATGCCAGGAGAGGTATTTCGATCCTCAACTAGTTTCTGGCTTTCAATACTAAAAACCTAATGCCTTAAAGTTAATCCGTTTGTTGCTTAGTTTGTTCGTTTGTTACTTTGTTTTAATGGCATATGAACCTTAGTTGGTTATTTAATCTCAAAGTATTTTTTGTCGAAGAACAGTAGCATACGGTCGAAACTTAAACGTATAGCTACTAGGGCTTGTCTCTCTGACCGCCTGTTCAGCCCGAGTAAGGGCCGAAGTGGAGTGTTACAGGTTACATGACCAATTGGCCTTCGTCAGCATGATCCCGTTCTCAAGCCAACAGGTGGCCCGATTGAATGCATATTTAATACAGGAAGGGAAAACTTGCAGATTTAAGCCTGCATGTATCTATGAAAACATCAAGTGTAGCCTTCCACGAACTGATCAAAAGACCAATTAAAGTTGTGCATCTCCTCCTTAGAATTTGATATGCCAATACTTTCTCCTGGCTTTCGGAAAACGTATCCCAGTAGTACGTGGCCCTATTGGCAATCTCAGAAAATTCAATAAAAATTTGTAAAATCCTTCATTTCTTTTAAGTAATATATATTAATTAACTAGAAGTTATCAACAAAAAGTTTAATCTTTTAAAACATACTAAAAATTTGAGTGCAGCATTATTTGTAGACGAAACAGTTATTCTTGAAACCGGCTCACGAGATTCTTACTTCCAGCTGAAACTATCTTCGTGTCACATTCCACCACCATGTGTGTTGCCTTTCGTATTTGTTAATTTTGTTAGTTTTATTTGTTTGTTTTAAGGGAAGGTTATATTAGGGTGTTGGGGGTTATTTCTTTTCATTTACCTTTCTTTATTCTTTCGCTGCTCTTTTTTATTTTTTGTTTGCTTTTTTTTGCTTTTTTTTTTGCTTTTTTTTGCTTTTTTTTTCTCTATTTGTTCTCGTCTCTCCAACCTTTTTCATTAATTCCTCTAATCCTTCTATTTTCACTTGCCGTTTACTCACCTTTTCTCTTTATTTTTTGTTTTTTATTTTACCTCATTCCAAACTAATCCAAACTTCTTTCGCTCCATCATTTTTAAATATTTATTCCCTTCCTGCGAATCACTTGGATTAACAAATCTATTTCACAGTGACACAACAAATTTTTCACCCAGGCTTTGATGATTTTTCCCGCTTTTTTATCTATTTCCTGCAACGTAGACGACAGGGCTAATGATGCTGTTAACCTACGTAAAATCTAAATTAGTCGACCAATCACTCGAATAATGTTGAATGGAAAATATAAAGCTACTCGTTCGCTCCCACCCTAATTCCCTTTGAAACAACGTTTCTTACCATTCAATCAATATACGCACCGAGTCTTCACTTTCTAAAAATGATTCGTTAACAAATTAATTAGTTCCGACCAACCGTATTCACAAAAAGTTTTTTCATGAAAAAGTATCCCAATATAGGATGGAAGTCTTCTTGTCGTGACGGGGAAGTGGACTAAGTGACCAAAGTTCAAATCCTGGAAAATTGGGGAAAGTATGAATCCAAATATTGGGTAAATTGCAGGACTGACTGGGCTCTTTAACTTTTAATGATCTCGGAGAAGGAAAACCCTTAAAAATTTTATAATTGAAATAGTTTCAAAAGCCTGATGGCCGATCGCCACTGGACAAATTTTCGTCTTTCAGCTTAGCTTCTCCATTTCCACAGCAATCTCTTTATATATTTGAGCTTCTTCCTTTCAAAAATACATAATCCTCCCAAGGGACTGTTAACTCAACCAAGTATATTCTGCGGAGAACTCTGAACAACAGGAGCAGATCTGGCCTCAAGTTGGTAATGGTTAACTCTGATGGTCAAGCTGCTGGTCAACATCTTCCAGTATCTGCCAATCCCGAGATGCTTCTAGATATCCAAACCTGGTGCTTGACGAAATGTTTTGCTTTTTTTGTCCTTCTCATTGAAACGCAATGAGCTGTTTTCTTAGGCAAGGCACTGGCAGCTGTTTTCCTAACCTCCAAAGCAGCAGCTATTGTTACATATTGACCTTTCTCAGCCGGTTAGTGAAGATTTCGTAAAAAGGATGCAGGTGTCTTAAGGCAAACAAGGGACAGCGGAAATGAATCACGGGAATTGCACCAGAGGGAAAATGTGTGGGCGTCTAGAAAATACGTAATGACGGAAGTTTTTCGACCTCAGCCGGTCAGTCAGTCAGTCGTAGGGGGCAGTCAGCAGAGTAGACACGTCAACCGGAAGACTCAGCTCCCCCGCCCGGGCTAAAAACCGGTCGTGTATTAAATTTCCCGTGAAAGAAGCAAGGTTCTGAATATATGTATCTTTACGTGGTGTCAATAAGAGCAGTCCGACCCTCTCTCTCTCTCTCTCTATCTATCTATCTATCTATCTATCTATCTCTTTCACCCACATACACACACAGATGTAATATACGACGTTTCGTAATGAAGGAGTTTATATTTCTATAAACAAGTGTTGTCACCTTTCTCCACCGTTATACAACAATACACTTTAGTATTTGTTTGTGTCTCCACGTATTAATAAAAGGTGATATTTTGAGAAAGACTTATTTTACACTAAATGAGGACGTGTTGCACAAAGGGGACGAGATGAATACTTGCCAAACTACTGACTGTAGTTTAGAAGGTCGGGAGGACATAATTTATCAATCAGTCAGTAAGTTTATTCTTCCTGTTTCCACAAGTTTCTCTAACTCAAATCATCTATTATGATCATCACATTTCAAAATCAACTAGGTTATTATTCCCTCCCTCCCTCCCTCTCTCTCTCTCTCTCTCTCTCTCTCTCTCTCTCTCTCTCTCTCTCTCTCTCATGGCATCGAGTTATGCATTGTGTGACCATAACAACAACTTGAAAACAACAAAGAAAATGAAACTATAACAACAGAATTTCTTATTACTCTTTATTCAGACCCAATCACGGGACTACATTAATTACTTTGTATTTTATTGATAAATATATAAAAGTTGAAAACTGGTTTATGTTATGAATAACTTTATTCTCACTAGGAACGTCCGGTTCAAGTTTAGGAGACAGAAAAAGCAACAAAATGGCGTCCACATAAAACGTCATAAACGACACAAACCACACATCCTTTTAACACGGAAATTATACGGTGACCTCGATAAGCAATATTGCTTTACAAACAAAGTCATCCAGACCATTTCTAGAGACTTCGAGCCTCACTAAGAACTCTATTCTTTTGAAGTTGTGCACAAACTAAACTAAGCTTAGAAAATGAAAACACGAAAAAATTTAAAGAAGTAATAAACATTTTCAAACTGTAGACGCAAATATCACTCATTGTAGCGTGTAATTCTTCCAAATATAATTATTTATTTCGAGTTTTGGGTTTTTCCAGGATATATTTTATGTTAGTATGTACAAGGGACACTTCGAAAATAAAGTTTCTTATTTATTTCCACAAAAATTACAACAGAGCACAATGATATCGTTGGACAAAACACTATTTTCTACATAATCTCCACCATTGACGATGTATTTTCGCCAGCAATAATAAACAAGAACTAACAGATTGCACCAAAGGAAACATAGTGCATCTTCCATCGGTTCAATTCGTGCAGATGTGTTAACCGAGTCGATTTTCATTTTTTGGTTAATAACTGCGTTGAATATGGTTTGTCATTCACATTGCTATCACCACTGCTGATATCTAATATCAACCTAACTAACCACTAACCAAAACACATAACCACCACCTGACTAACCACTAACGTAAATACATGATCAACTGCCTAATTAACACCTGACCTAAACACATGATCAACCGCTTAATTAACCCCTGACCTAAACACATGACCAGCCATCTAGTTAACCCTTGACATAAACACATGACCAACCACCTAGTTAACCCTTGACCTAAACACATGACCAACCACCTAATTACCACTGACCTAAGTATATTACCAACCACCTAATTAACCACTGACCTAAACATATGACCAACAACCAAAGTAACCACTAACCTAAACGCACTACTGAATCTCTGAATTCCGTAAAAGTTTAGTGAATGTCGACAAATGTTTTTTATATATCATCATCATCATCATCATCATCATTAAGTCGTACTGAAAGCACGGAATTCCCCTCTCTCTCTCTCTCTCTCTCTCTCTCTCTCTCTCTCTCTCTCTCTCTCTCTGTCCGTTCCGATCATCCATCTCTCCTGTCAAGTCCTCTAAAGAGAGAATTCAAGGTCCGCACAGAGCTGACGTATGTAAGTCCTTGGTGAACGGCCAATACTGGCCCATCCATGTGAAGGAGTCCATAATAGAACTTTACTTATGAAATCGTTCTCACTTCTCCAGTGATGCCCAGTATGTCTTGTCCGTCTTACTTGGATGGTTAGTGAGATGAGAGGCAAGTAGGTATACGGCAACTGTTTTTTCAGGTGGTGCTTCTAAGATTTGTTCAAAGCAGTATGTAGTATTCTTGTGTAGCTTCGTTCTAGTTTTTCTCATTACAAGTCCAGGAAGTGCAACTATACTCCAGTCCTAAAATGGTCACATTACAGTCTATGCCTTTTCTGTGCGATAATACTGCCAAGATATGTGAATTATTCTACTCGTTTCAGAAGCTTGCTATTTAAAGTGGAAGTGGCTCCATTCTGTTTAAAACACATGAACTCTGTTTTATTTGCTTTCGTGTAGAAGGCAATGCTTCTTGTTTGCTATTTAACAGTCATTGACAGTGCAGCAGGTACTATGAAGGTGTATTTGCGAGAAGAGCAAGATCATCGGCGTAGTCTGCGTAGTCTGCTTCTCTCATAATTTCTGTGGGATATTGTCTGCTTCTTGTGTTTTTTATGTGAAATCATTTTTTATTAGATCTATTGGCGTTTTTGGTACATAATCTAGACAGATTATTAGATTATCTGGAAGAAGGAAAAAGTAATTATGTGTTATTGATAATGAAGGTTCAATCTCTACTGTCATACTACCAACATCCCCTTTCTCTGATATTGTGGAAGAACACACTAAAATATGATGCTTTGGTTGCAGAGCGACTCTTCGATGGCGCTGTTCATTGCTGACGAAAATGTATAACCAATGGTAATGACGAAGTGGGGAATTAGTGTTTTGTAGTTGAAACCATGCTCTATCCAATGGTGTTATTGTACTCCCAGTATGTTTTCTAGTTTCCGTGAAAATAGATATAAGACATTACTTACAGAGCGAGCATCATATATTGATGAAATTTTTGTGAGGCATAAGTTTTATTTCTTAGAATAAGAACCCCTTCGCTACAACGGAAGATAGTTACAATTGGTTCGTAACAAAGCACAATAGCCCGGTCGACGGGGACCATAAAATATGCCGATTGAATCTCTGTAGAGGGGTAAGAAATCCACCCCGAGTGTCTTAGATATGACACTAAACTCCATCGGCTTCAGTTATGAGGCTTTGGGGAATGTGAAGTACCTCTTCATTGCCATTAATCCCAGCTCCACTTTGACCCGGAGTGGTAGTACCTGTTAGGGTCTCATCAATGGGTCATATAGAACTATTTAACAATTTAACTGTGTGCAAACAAATGACTGTTAAATAGCAACAATTGAAACCATTTAACTGTGCGAAAACAAATGAACTCTGACTTGTTTAAAATGGTACCTAAAATCTATTCGTATATATTTAATACCTGTATAAACATGATTTGGCATTGAATAACCTACAAGGATTGATATGGGATAAACCACAACAACCAACCAACCAACCAACTAAACACAAAAATAGCTTCTGACCGTAATCCATGCAGAGGGATTTAACCTTCTCTCCCAGAAAGAGGTATCCTAGGAATGACACTAAACTGCAAATGTCGTGAGATTCGTTCTGGATTAGTGGGTAAGGTAGAGTACCTCTTCATTACCATTATTCCCAAATCCACCCACACCTGGAATGGCTGTATTTGTTAGGGTCCCATCTTTGGGTTAAATAGTTCTGTTGGGACCACGTGTACACAACACTAACAAATAACTACACAAACATATATCAACTTACAATGAATTCGATTCAATCACTTCAAAGCATAAAATAGCTTTAGATGCGTTGACATGCCATTAAAACCAACCAATCAAGCATAAGCACAAAATCCTACATACTTTTATTTGATATTGCAACTCTGATATTGTATCAACATTGTTCTTCATATAAAATTCCATGAAATAAATAATGTTTGTTCATCTGCATCGATAATGGCTATTAACTAAGTCGAGACTTAATAAATGAACATTAAGGGTGATCTATTTATAGAGATAAAGTCACGTTCAGAACCAACCATACTTTTGGAGAATTGAAAATAGAAAAATAGAGCACCAGTGTGCCATAAGTTCAGAGGCGCTGATGGTTATCGTCTAAGAAAATGGACGCGTTCAAATTCTGTCCAAGTTTTAATTCTGTTCGAAGCTCTGAGCATTTCTTTTCATAAACTCCCTAGGGCAGACTAAGCCTTACTATGGTACTTGTTCTAGTAGAAGAAAAGACTCTGAATTCAAAATTTGTGAGGTGGTATTCAGAAAATTTTTGAATGTGTGAATAATTTCATCTACACGCCACAAACAAAAAACAGCTGTCTCGCCAACAGAGCCTTCATTGAGTGTAAACTCTGAGATCAGGTACGGTTTTTCATCACGCTGAGGTAAAATGCCAGATGAAAACTCAACTATGTCGTGTTATTATTTGTTATATTCACAACTTTTGATTACCCAGCAATGAAGTGCTAATTCAAATATGAACGTAAAGTCCGGCAGAAAAAATGAGACCACTTTGAACTATTCAAATTATAACGATTATTTTTCAGTGGTAGATCTTGTCAAGAAAAATGGGATTCGTGATAAAACTTCTTGGATAAAACTCCACATAGTGATTTCCTTCAATCGGTTTACAATCTCAGTTTAAAATTTACGTTGTAAACACTACGGTCGACTGATTTCAAGTCATTTAGCAACATAGTAATATATCTATATTCGTATATTTCAACATGATATATATATATATATATATATATATATATATATATATATATATATATATTATTGCAAATTTTAAAATAAGACATTTTAACCCGAACCAAAAGGTAAATGCAGTCATCAAGAAATGCCTTGATATACCATTACAATATTTAAATATATTCAGTAAAACATCACAAATTTGGGGAAAATCTGGACGTAATTTTTGTCTTTGTTGTGGTTTTATTTTTGTTTTTTGTTTCGGTTTTTACTTTTGTTTTTATTTTTGTTTTTTGCTTGATTTTTTGTTTATTTTTGGTTCGTTTTTTTTTTTTTTTTTTTTGGTGGGGGTTCTTTGGTCATTTTTTTTATTCTCTTCCTTCATTCTTCTATTTTGTAACTTGTTTAACATCCTCTTAAACCGTTCCTGACCCAAGAAAACCTTTAATATTCATTGTATTTTCCCAAGAGATTACGACTATCATCGAAATAAGTGAATCTGCCATAAAAGAAACCAAAATAAGTTCTCTCTATCGTAACCATTTTTTCTTCTACCCTGTTTTTTCCTATTTCCTTCAACTCTCATTTTAACAGCTTATTTCTTTAAACTAATTTTCTCTCTTTCCAAAAATAAAAGCCTAGTCCATCCACTCTTGTTTTTTGTTTTTTGTTTTTGTTTTTTTTTTTTTGCTCTTATTCCCGATATCATAAAATCGACTCCTTCTCTTAACAGCTTATCTATGTCTATATATTTATCATCTTCTACTTCTAAAACCTTTCTCCTTCTTACCACTATAACTTCATTATTTCTAAACCGTAAAATTCTATTCTACGCCTTTCTTGTTTTGATAACTCTTTCTTCCATTCTTTGTTAGCCACAAAGAAAAATGGCACTGTCAACTTTTCTACTTTTATATTCATTTACTCGACATGTTTTTATTTCTTGTTTGTTTTTTCTTTAACTTTCATTGAACATTTTTTACCTCTTTTCTCTATTTAAATATTAAGAAAGTTTTTGTAGATTCAAGTCCTTAATGCAAGAGTGGCATCACTATAATTGTATTTTGCTTCCGAGCGGGTCTTACACAATTCAATTTGCAAACGGCTGTAAAAGAGTTCTCTACTGACATTGTGTTATGAAGCAAGCATAACCTCTTTAATAAGATGCGGTTCCATCAGTCTCTATCTAGAATGTCTATAACTATGTGGTATATTATGTGAAACAGTCTTAAGCAAGAGAGAGTAAATGAGAGGAAGAAAGTTAAACAAAAGAAAGTGTAATAAAATAAACAAATCGTGAAAAAAAGGAAAAAAATAAAGAGAATGTATCATCCATTAAAGAAAAAAGAAATAAGTTAAGATGAAATATGATGAATCAAGAATGGATAATTTTCTCGTGGCGTAACGGTTATGGTTGTAGGAAAAGGACACAGTGACCAGAGTTAAAATTTAGAACATGGATATTTATATTCCTTTCGCATAGCACTATTAGCGCTATGCGAAAGGAATATAAATATCCATGTGAAAAGTATGAATGTAACTGTTATGGTTCATAGTTCAGAGGTATATATATATATATATATATATATATATATATATATATATATATATATATATATATATATATATATATATATATTACCTATGAACTATGAACCATAACAGTATATATATATATATATAAATTTTTTAACTAGAACAGATCTGACCAATGCTAACTCCCAATTTAAAAACCTGTTAGAGTCGAAATGTTGGACAAATCAAAGACCGTTGGCGCTTAATAACGAGATTGGGTGTATGTTGTTCTTACCTAAGAACAACATACACCCAATCTCCTCCTGACCCTTATCTGGTGGAAGAAGAAAACAGATATATCTCTTCTAACCTACCGACTTCCTTTGAGTTTTTTAAAAGGACGCTGGAGATAACGGCCAGTGAGAAAAAGTGGAGGTAATAGCAGAGAAGCAGGCGTTAGGAACACACGGTCGAAAGTTTTTCAGTTTGAATAAGCTTATCATATATTTATTGCTTGTATAAATTGTACAATAATAATGATATATAAGAAAGATAATTTTGTTGCACCTAAAATTCTGGTTTGTTGATTTTACTGTTTTGTTTACTTTTGTAGACTTTTCGTTTTACTTAAAAATTTTCGTTCGCTACTTTCCAATAGGGACTCGGAAGCATATACGACAATTCTGTACTATACACAATACTACCCCAACAACACAACCATTCTCTCTCCAGCTACAGGTTGATAGTTGGGCAGATTTAGTTCATTAACCTTTGTATGGTAACCGATCTAAGATAAGAAAAACTCTGAATCCAAACCTGTTATACTCCACTTAAAAATTTACCTTGTGTCTTTTCCTGCTCGTGTCGGAGGGTTTAGGTATATATATAAAACAATACCATTTTATACATATATTTAATGGTCACAAATTCTGGTCTTTCTGCAAAGTAATAAAAAATTCCATTGTTATGGTAACATGAAACCCTTTTGCTTATATCAGTTTTCCTAAACGAAGCTTTTCACAATTTGGTCTCTCAACTCAGTCATTAAAATTTTAGTCGTAATGAAAACATGCTTTTTGTATTAATTGTTTAATTATTAAGTTTCCAGCTGAAGTTTGTCAATTTGACGTTTTAATCATCTTTTGTTTTATTTTTTATCTTGTATTATTTTTAAATAATTAGCACAACTGCACAGCAAAGGGCTGCAACTATATGTAAAATAGTGTTTTGTAGCAGAAAAATTGCTCTATTCGATAATTTTATAATGTTTCTTGTAGCTGTTATGACTTCTATTCATAAATAATGAGATAACTCGTCATAGAAACTACTATTTTTAGACATCCACATAAAAAGCGAAAATGACCAAATCATCAGAAATATCTACCACAAACCCACAGACGCCCGAAAATACCTCCACTTCAAAAGCCACCACCCCATAAACTGTATAAAATCTATCCCTTACATTCTAGCACGTAGAATATGGACCATAATCACGGATGAAAACCTCAGAAAAATTCACCTTACAGAACTACTCACAACCCTACACCAGAGAAGATACCCAAGAACAATAATAGATAAGGGATTCGAATTTGTAGAAAAATGCCACAAAAAGAACTACAAAAACCGAAAAATCACAACAATGAAAAATCCCTCGCATACGTTACAACCTACAACAAAAACAACCCAGAACTATTCACAGAAATAGTTTTTAAAAATTTAGAACTTAAAAGCACTGACAAAATCAAAGGAATAATAGACACAACAAAAGTCATTAAAAGCTAGAGACAACACAAAAATCTCAAAGAATATTCACTTCTTCTACATTTGGGGAAAACACAACACAAGAAGTTACCAAATGCAAGAATAGAGTATGTGAAGTATGTGAAATAATTACAGAAGGATAGTCCTATACCTTTAAACCCGGAAACAAAATTCAGAATAAAGACTTGAGCTGCAACTCAAAAAGCGTAGTCTACATAATTGAATGTTACAAATCTAAAGAAATATTCATTGAATTAACACAAGCCCTCAATACCAGGATACCATCCCACAGGAGCAATATTAAAATAACAAAAAAATCGAAAATTGAATGTTTCTAAACACCTATACGAATGTAATCAAAGTAAATTTAAAGTCATAGCATACATCAAACTAACGATTATTCATTACATCAAATAGAAGAAAAAACATCGATAAATTCAAGTCCACGTTGAATAAAACATGAATTATATACACATACGAATGGAAACAAACATATATATATATATATATATATACATACAAATTATTTGTAAAAAGTAATTCCCAGCCTCACTACCTCAAAAAAATCTCGTGAGCAAAACTATGCCCACAAATACGGGAACAATAAAGCCCATACATAGACACACACAACTACACAGAGTAAAATAACAAAAACTTTATAATATCAAATATCAAAGATTAATTGGAGGTAAAACAGACTAAATAGACACACTCTGAGAAAGGAAAAGGGAGGAGTGACCTATACGAAACCAGAAAAACAAACACGAGTAATGTCGAGTTTCATTGAATAACCCATTTACATGGCCTTGTGCTATATATGTTCTCTGACGAAAGTAACAAGCTTAAAACATTTTTCTCTCTTTGAAACTACAACAACAAAAATTTTTACACTATATATATATATATATATATATAATTAGATTTTGGACGGTAATCACTATATTACAGCTAAGATGCAACGTCTCAATTTCCAAATTTTCATTTTCTAAGAAATAGAAATTTTCTTAAAGAAATAAAAAAGAGAAACCCAGAGCTGTTTTTTATATACATATCAAGTCTGTGATAAGAAAGAAAGAAAGAAAGAAAGAAAGAAAGAAAGAAAGAAAGAAATGGAAGTCAATCATTCCTATTTCTCTGCAGCTCTTCCAAAATGTACATGCTTTTTGCATATCATTTCCTACCTATTGACTAAACATCATCGATTATTGATAGTCTGGCTTATAAGCATCTAAGTCGAAACTTCACACAGTTCGTCTTGTATAATCAGGTCATTGAATACCTCCACTAAATGGCTATCGTTTTCTAATCAATATGACGGGAGTAAAGGGATCGAACTGAAATCATAAATTTTTAATGATGACACTAACTCTGATTGCATCTTGCTGTTTATAGGTGGATTTATAGACTAAACTGCACGTTGCAGGCGGCAAAAGGAAAGAATTAAACGATCTTCCTAAGTACAGGAAAATACTTGCCTGTAATTGTTATCCATTATAGATATTTATTGTAATTCATCTATCGTTTTGTTCGTCGGTTTACATAAAACATCGAGATTTATGACTTCAATCATATTTTGTAAAAGCATAGCTGGTTTGTGAAAAAGATATTATGGTTAATTTCTTGATTCTGATCGTGGTTGGTTTGAGTATTACGTTTTTTGAAGCCTATCTTACTGACATTTATTCTTTAAATAATTTCTGTAATAAATGACATATATATAATTATATATATATATATATATATATATATATATATATATATTGTGACGGTTACTATATCTTTGTTTTCGAGGTTACAATATCCTGGAATGTCAGGGAGAATTACTGACTATAGTATCGTACCACTCAAACTTTATATATTCTCCGTAACTAGTTATATTTTAATGATAGCTATAAACGCCCATATAAGTAGTCAGGTATAAAGATTGCGTATAGGTTTAGTTTCGAGACGTGGACGAATGAGGATGTGTCAAGGGTTGAGATAGCGATGTGATATAAATGAAAACGCGATGAATTCCGAACTGGACCAACAATATGACGCGTGGTTATATATATATATATATATATATATATATATATATATATATATATATATATATCTTTCTTATATATTTTATTTTAAAGAAAGTAAAATTACAAAAACAGAAAAAAAAAACACAAAAATATACAGGGATGAAGATGACAAATCAACAATAAAGTTCATCCCTCCAAATGAAACTAGAGTCACTTCCAATTTTGTTTAACTGTATCCTTCAAGAAACAATTTTCTTTTCTCTTTTTTTTTTTTTGTTCAATTTGTTTTAAAATTGAAACATAATTCTTTTGTTTCTTTTGCAATTATGGGGTGGGAACTTCCTCGTTTTCTCCCTATATATATTTTCTTGTTTCTTTAGTGAACAATAAAGTATCTTCTCTTCATATTTGAAGTGGTTACAAATTTTAAACAGACAAATATATTATTCACCATAACTGGTTCTTAGCAAACAACTTTCAGAATATCTCTTTAGATATTCTTGATAAAATCCTTAAACAGAAAGAATTTTTCCTTATGTAATTTATTATTGATGATAATAAATTCTTATTGATTACTTCTGTAAGTAGGAATAAATTTTAAATGGTCTCTATGTTATCTAGGGTTTCCATTCGAATATAATTAGTATTCGCCACATTTATATTCCTCGCAATGACTTCTCGTCAGAGAAGGAATCCCAATAAATCCTAGAAACATTCAAATTTTCTTTTAGGACATGAATATCATTTACAAGAAAATTCTTGACTAACCTTTTTCTTTTTATAAGGTTTTCTTCATTTGAGTTTTGCTCCTCTCTTTTTTTTATATTCGTTAAATTTCCATGAACGAATTGCAATGCATCATTCTTCTTTTTTATGATGTCGCATCTTTTTTATGTTGAACTTTCGTTTCTGGTTCAACGGGGTTGACGACTTCCATTATGCCATTCTGCCACCAGAATTTCACTTTTCACCGGACCTAGTAAAAAGGACGACTTTTCTTCTCTCTGGCGAAGCTCGAAACTGACTTTTAGATTTCTATCTTTTTGGCGGTAAAACGTTCTAACTGCTTCGACCAATCACATGTTGTTTCCCTATCTGGGTCATGACCTTTGCTCCTTTCAGTTGATCCATTGCTGTTTCTAGGGCTCAAAAACCCGCCAATCGTCTACACCATTTCCGGTCCTTGTATAGTGATTTCTATTTTCATAAATATTAATCCTATAACTGCCACTGGACCGTCACAATATATATATATATATATATATATATATATATATATATATATATATATATATATAAAGAAATTATTCTTATGATTGAATGTCATTGTGGCTTAGAATACGCTGACAGTATCCCCTGCAGAGAAATAATGGTCCTTAAAAAAGGGTGCCTGGATCTGACACAAAACTCCTGTTATGGAGACCTTGGTTGTTTGGAGTACCCTTACTTTACCTTTACTCCCAGATCAACTCGACAGGCTTCTATCTATAGGTCAAATAGATGCGTTTAAAAATGATTCGTATTCGATAGGAATACTTGTTACCATATAAATGAAAAATATTTATACTAAAAATAGCTAGTTGAGGCTGTTGTATCGTACTACTTATTCTCGCTCTGGTTCCACCCGTAGAAGTAGTTTACCTGTGTGGAACTCGTTAGTTCATACGGGAAAGCAGAGAACGGGTAGTTCAAATGAACAAAACTTAATCATCTCGCAACATCTTTGTTTATCGAAGCTATATTTGTTTATTAAGGATTATTAGTTGCTTGAAACTGTGTAACTGACTGCAAATAAATAACTCTTATCAAAATAAAAATAATCACTTGAAACTATATGATCATTAGATATAAATTTTTGAAACCCTACAACTGTGTGGAAATTATTTTTGGATGAGAATACTTGAAAATAGTACAAATGTCACGGTTTTTTGCGGGTGTGCAATTTTTTTGTGAAAGCTGGTCTGCCTTCTTAAGTTCGGAAAGTTTGTCTCCTGTTATTTGCTTATTTCTTGGTTTCTTCTCTGCCCTCTGGACCGACAAGAATGGTTGCTTGTATGCATAATTCTCCGCCTACAGATTAAACTGACTCACATACCAAAACAATTTAAGTCTGGGTCAAAATGTTATTTCCTATGTTTTGATTTTTTCGCACTAACAAACCCAGTCATATTTTAATAATTTCCTTGTCAGAACCGAAATCAAACGAAATCCAAAAACAAATGCTCTGACCTGTCCGACCCGAGGTCACACCTGGCTTCAATAAAAACATTCCCGCCGGGGAAAATTAATCATATCTGATCCTACATTATCTCGTCCGAATTATGATTTTTAAATTATTTGGGGTGAATTATATAAGGGGATCTTCATCGTTTTTGCTTTTTTTAACGTCGTTTTGTTTCTATATTTTTTGTTTTGTTTGTGTTTTGTTTGTATTTATGAATGTGTATAAGTGCATATATGTTTGTGTGGATGCACTTTTCCGTATTCTTATTTATTTCTTTATTTCTTTATGTGTACTTCAATGAGTTTGTATGAAGGAGAGACAGTGACAGAGAGAGAGGGAGAGAGAGATTGAGAGAGTGAGACTAAGAGAAAGTGTAAATATTTAGTTCGCAAAAATATGTACAGGAAAAAAAATGCACATCATTTAAAAACCAAATAATCATTTTTTTTAATTTCTGGTTTCATTTAATTTAACAAACTAAGTTGATTTGTACAAAATGTTTATATACTTTTCTTTACAAAGATTGTTTTGATCACCTACATGAATTTTCTTTAAAAAAGATGAATAAAAGAACAAAACAAACATTAGAAAATGAATTAATACTCCAACTTAAGAGGAAAGAAATGTTATTAAGTAGAAATAAAAAGATACGATGAACAAAACCCATTTATAATAAGAGAAAGACGAAAGAAAAATTAAATTTGATTAATTGGAGGAAAGATTCAAATCAAAAAGGAAGATAGAAAAATCACAAAAAAAGCCAATGATTTGTATCTACTTAGAATAACTGAGGCTTTGTTATCGACACTTGATAATAGAAATTATCGTATAGAATCTTCTTATGTTGTTAACGTGAATTTTCTTTTAATCAAAGATACCAAAATTTGGTCATTTCTAGTGGAACGTTATACAATCAAAACAGATATTATTAGTTATCATTCAGTACCAACCTCTATAACACAGAAACTATTTAGTTAAAAACATTGTCTATAGCTATTCAAAAATAAGTAGACCTTCAATATACACTCATGCAATTTTATTTTCAGTTAAAGTTTGGTGATAAATAATACAAATAAAGGATATTCGTTTTGATTATATATTGTTTCTCAAGAAATAACAAAACAACGACTGTATTGCCACTGATCTCCCATCTCACAAACTATCCAAGTAAGATGCGTAAGACATGCTGGGCACTGCTGGAAAAGTAAGGATGAACTTATAATCAACATTCTCCTATGGATTCCTGGACATTGACACACCAGTTTTGGCCGATCAGTAAAAACTTACAATTACCGGCTCTGTGCAGACACGGAGTGCCGTCTAGAGAGGACTTACGAAAAGTGAGGGCCGATAGGAATGTGTGGACAGAGACAGTGGAAAGAATCCGTGAGTCTGCACAACTTGATGAAAATGATGATGATGATTTTTATTTTAAAAAATAATTCAGATTTTATCTTTAAAATTGTTGATGTTAACTTATATAAACAATACTATTAATGACACAATATGATGGTGTGGTATCACGAAGTATTGCTCGGTGCCATTCTTGGTAGCGGAGTTTCAATTAGAAAAGTCAAATTAAGAAACAAGGGGTATTGAAATGAAATGAGCCAGCAAGTGATGGGAGATGATGATGGAAAGGCTTGAAAGGGAAAAGGGAACAGTGATTATTTGAAAGATTGTGCAAATGTTAAAAACGAAAGAAAAATAGAATTTTTTATAATAATAGTTCTCAGCCTAACCAAGAATGAAATGCTATTAAATTATTTTTGAATTTTATAAATGGTTGGTTGGGGATAATAAAAAAAAACTTGAGAAACGATATGCAAAGCAAAATGAATCGAAGAAACAAATTTCTCTCTAGGTCATCGTGTTAGCCCCGTCGATGAAGGTTAGAATATATTGAATCAATGAATAGATGGAATAGCACGTCTATTTATAACCTAAAACGAAAAGTCTTTTAATATACTTGACAAAAAGTGTGGAGTAAGACCTCTCCCACAAAAAAGTGGGGGCTCTGGGTATGACACCAAGCTATATCTGATGGTGAGGCTCCAGTTTTAGAGATCTGATGAGTATGGAGTACCTCTTCATTGCCATTACTTCCAATTCCACTCAACTTTGGAGTGGTAGTACTTGTAAGGATCCCATCTACGGGTCAAATACAACCGTTTAAAAATTATTCGTATTTGACAGGACTATGTGCTAGAAAAACCTCTTATGATTTTACAAAAATGTAAATATGAACGAACAATGAATGCGATTTTCTAACCTCTAGGCTTAAAATAATGCTATATAAGTTGATATGCCATTAAAATCAATCAATCAATCAGATAGGGATCATTGTATTAAAATACATTGTCTATGTTATTTCTTTGCGTTTCTATGAAGTGTACAAGTTCCTTCCAGTACAAATCCAGTTATTTGCTTCATTTTATCTTATTTTATTCACAGCTTTTCAATAAGTCGAATAATAAGCTATTTGCCTTCTTGTCCAATTCGCTCTGATAATCCAAAATATTTAAACCATATCCAAAAGAACCACTGCCTTGATGCAAATCTGTCTTTTGGTTTGTTTTGGTTTGTTTTGGTTTGGTTTTATGGCACATCAACCATTGTAGGTTATTAATGCCAAAGCTATTTTATACACATAAACAGCTTCGTTTCAAACAATTCATTTTAGTATAATTACACAGTTTCAATGTCAAAAACAGTTCTATTTCAAACAATTTAGTTTAGCATAATTACACAGTTCTATTTCAAGCAATTCAGTTTTGCATAAGTACACAGTTTAGCTCTGTTTGACCCATAGATAGGACCCTATGCTATTACTCCGGCCCATAGTGAATCGGGGAACGATGGCAATGAAGGTGTACTCTGCATTCCCCAAAGCACCAATATTAATGGAACCTCAACATCAGATTGTTTAATATTATATGCAAGGCATTCGTTGGGGAGGGGTCTTACACCTCTAAAGAGAAGCAGTGTATACTACAGCCCAATCCGACTGGGCAATCTGTCTTTTATATGCTGGAATGAATTTTATTTCTCATGATCCGATTCTATAAAATTTGGGGCTTCCAAGGTCACCAAGCTCACCACCTCACAAGGTCTTCTTGACTATAGAATATCATTATCTCCAATACTTTCAAAACCTCCTAGACTGAAACTTCTCATGGTCTCCTTGGCTAGAACTTCCCAATATTTCGTAGACCAGAACCTCCTTCGGTCGTCTAAGGGCTTCCGGTTGCTTTCATTCATCTTTGACCTGTTGACCTCACAAAATGAAGTTTCTTCTAATTTCCAATCGCAGGTTTATAGAGCTGAGAATGAACAACGATCTCACATTTTTATTATCTTCAACGGATAATAAAGAATTGAAAAATGTAGCAGAATATTTATTATTGATTTTTCGGGTTTTTTTTTTTTTCAGAGATAGTCTAAATATATATCACTGCGCAGAGACTCGTCGATAAATTTGAAAAATAAAAATATCAGCGTTCATTTTTTTCTATTCAAATGTCATCACAGACTATTTAAGAAGTTGTAAAAATAATTTCGGTAAAAGTGTAACTGGTATTTAATATAAAAAGAAAAGAAAAATGAGTCGGTGAGGAAAAAAGAAGTAAAATGAAATACAAGAAAGGGAAAAATGCGAAAAAAAAATGAGAAAGATGAAAGAGATGAGCAAGAATTGGGGAGAAGAAGAAATGGGGAAAGGGAAACAAGATAAAAAATGGTACAACAAATAAAAAACAAAAGAAGGAAAATAAACGGGAAGTAAAAAAAGAAAGAGAGAAAGCAAGTAAGAACAAAAGAGAGAAAAATGAAAAGGAAGAGAAAAAAAGAAGGGAAAAAGCAAGAAAAAGCAAAAGGGAGAGAAAAATGAAAGGGACGTAAAAAAAGGGAAAAAGCAAGTAAAAACAAAAGGGGGAGAAAAATAAAATGTACGTGAAAAAAGAAGGAGAAAAAGCATATAAAAACAAAAGGGGTGAGAAAAATAAAAGGGACGTGTAAAAAGAAGGGAAAAAGCACATAAAAACAAAAGGGGTAGAAAAATAAAAGGGACGTGAAAAAAGAAGGGAAAAAGCAAGTAAAAACAAAAGGGAGAGAAAAATAAAAGGGACATGAAAAAAGATGGGGAAAAGCAAGTAAAAACAAAAGGAGAGAAAAATAAAAGGGACGTGAAAAAAGGAGGGGGGAAAAGCAAGTAAAAACAAAAGGAGGGGGAAAAGCAAGTAAAAACAAAAGGGGGAGAAAAATAAAAGGGACGTGAAAAAAGAAGAGGAAAAAGCATATAAAAACAAAAGGGAGAGAAAGATAAAAGGGACGTGAAAAAAGGAAGGGAAAAAGCATATAAAAACAAAAGGGAGAGAAAGATAAAAGGGACGTGAAAAAAGGAAGGGAAAAAGCACGTAAAAACAAATGGGAGAGAAAAATAAAAGGGAAATGAAAAAAGAAAGGAAAAAGCAAGTAAAAACAAAAGGGAGAGAAAAATAAAAGAGACATGAAAAAAGAAGTGAAAAAGCAAGTAAAAACAAAAGGGAGAGAAAAATAAAAGGGAAATGAAAAAAGAAGGGAAAAAGCAAGTAAAAACAAAAGGGAGAGAAAAATAAAAGAGACATGAAAAAAGAAGGGAAAAAGCAAGTAAAAACAAAAGGGAGAGAAAAATAAAAGGGAAATGAAAAAAGAAGGGAAAAAGCAAGTAAAAACAAAAGGGAGAGAAAAATAAAAGGGAAATGAAAAAAGAAGGGAAAAAGCAAGTAAAAATAAAAGGGAGAGAAAAATAAAAGAGACATGAAAAAAGAAGGGAAAAAGCAAGTAAAAACAAAAGGGAGAGAAAAATAAAAGGGAAATGAAAAAAGAAGGGAAAAAGCAAGTAAAAATAAAAGGGAGAGAAAAATAAAAGAGACATGAAAAAAGAAGGGAAAAAGCAAGTAAAAACAAAAGGGAGAGAAAAATAAAAGGGAAATAAAAAAAGAAGGGAAAAAGCAAGTAAAAACAAAAGGGAGAGAAAAATAAAAGGGAAATGAAAAAAGAAGGGAAAAAGCAAGTAAAAATAAAAGGGAGAGAAAAATAAAAGAGACATGAAAAAAGAAGGGGAAAAGCAAGTAAAAACAAAAGGGAGAGAAAAATAAAAGGGAAATGAAAAAAGAAGGGAAAAAGCAAGTAAAAACAAAAGGGAGAGAAAAATAAAAGGGAAATGAAAAAAGAAGGGAAAAAGCAAGTAAAAATAAAAGGGAGAGAAAAATAAAAGTGACATGAAAATAGAAGGGAAAAAGCAAGTAAAAACAAAAGGGAGAGAAAAATAAAAGGGACATGAAAAAAGAAGGGAAAAAGCAATTAAAAACAAAAGTGAGAGAAAAATAAAAGGGACGTGAAAAAAGGAAGGGAAAATCAAGTAAAAACAAAAGGAGGGGGAAAAGCAAGTAAAAACAAAAGGGGGAGAAAAATAAAAGGGACGTGAAAAAAGAAGAGGAAAAAGCAAGTAAAAACAAAAGGGAGAGAAAGATAAAAGGGACGTGAAAAAAGGAGGGGGAAAGCAGGTAAAAACAAAAGGGGGAAAAAAATAAAAGGGGCGTGAAAAAAGGAAGGGGAAAAGCAATTAAAAACAAAAGGGGGAGAAAAATAAAAGGTACGTGAAAAAAGGAAGGGAAAAAGCACATAAAAACAAAAGGGAGAGAAAAATAAAAGAGACATGAAAAAAGAAAGGAAAAAGCAAGTAAAAACAAAAGGGAGAGAAAAATAAAAGGGACATGAAAAAAGAAGGGAAAAAGCAAGTAAAAACAAAAGGGGGAGAAAAAAACTAAATCAAAACATGTAAACATGAACGTACAATGTACACGATTCCCTAACCTCTAGGCATAAAATAACCCATTAATTGAAAATCCATCTCTTTGAAATTATTTTCCAATTTATGTGTTACTTTAGATGGTGTTATTTCAGAAGTTTAGTAATTTCAATTTCTGAAATAATGTTCTAAAAACTTTACGTACTGTAAACTAATCTCCTGCGATAATTTAAACGTAATGTTCAAAACTCCTATTTTTATTATAGTCTGCGCAAACAGATAGTTGAAATAAATTATAATGGATTAACTTCTCAAGAGTTTTTTTTTTGTTTTTGTTTTTTTTTTTTTTTGTATATTTGCTCTCTATGTGAATTTTTAAAATATTTTTATATATTAATCGCCATATATTGAGCACTTACATAGAATATATTTATAATTATACATTCGATATGGGATTGTTCCTTATACGTCTATTTTTGGATATACTTAACACACACACACTTTCACACACACACACGCACGCACACACACACACACACACACACACACACACACACATATATATATATATATATATATATATATATATATATATACGTGGTGCATTCAATAAGTTACCAGACTTTTTTGTACAGGGATTTAAAATTGTCGTAGACTTTTGAAAATTCAGTATGTTATTGCTATAAAGCTTATGAGATGACTGACCAATTTTAAGGATTTCATGTTCAAATGAACAGCTACGGCAGCAATTGGAATACACCCTACTAAAACCTGATTGTCACAGCTGGTGAATTTCAAAAATGCAATCTGGACGTGAGGACACTTTAAAAGAACGATATGCAATAAAATTCTGTTTTAAACTTGGAAAAAATGATGCCACAGAAACGTATGGAATGCTTCAGACTGCTTTTCGACCATCTTGCATGAATCGAGCATCAGTTTTTGAGTGGCATAAGAGGTTCAAGGAAGGCACGGAGTCTGTGAGGGATGATGAGAGGTGTGGGAGGAGTAAAGAAGTCAATACACCAGAGTTGATTGCCCAAAGGGTTAGCGTTAGGGTTACTATGTTGAGGTTTTAAGGGAGTTCAGGAAGAGATTCCGTCGGAAGAGGCTAGCACTCTTCAAATCGGGTCAGTGGCATTTCCACCTGGACAATGCACTAGTCCACAACTCCATCCTTGTCACAGACTATTTAACCAAGATGGACATCAAGACAATTCCTCACCCTACCTATAGTCCAGACCTTGCTGCCTGTAACTTTTGCCAATTCCCTAAGCTCAGAGGCTGTCGTTATGAGACAATTGAGGAGATGAAAGAGGCTGTGACGAAGGTCATTGACAGGCTCACACAAGAGGATTTCGATGGGGCCTTTCAGAAGTTGTTAGAATGGTAGAACAAGAGCACTGCAGCCGAAGGAGATTATTTTGAAGGGGACTAGAGTTTAATGTGTGTACTATCAATAAAGGTGCCCAAACGAAAAAGTCTGGAAAACTATTTAATGATCCTCGTATCTTTGAAATTGAGCACTATTTAACAATACTGCAACATTTGGTCCTCCATTAAATCACCAAGTGAGCTATATAGAACCATAAATTTCTTATATATATATATATATATATATATATATATATATATATATATATATATATATATATAATTCATTTTTAAAATATCAATATAAAGAGCATTAGAAACACCAACACCCATAAATACAACACTAGCCTGATTTCATTTATTATCCAAATACATAAATAATCTAGGAAGCCAAGTAATCTCTTCAATCTTCAGTCCAATTACTGAAATATAAAAATGCGTGAGTCACTATATACAACCTTTTGCTAAGCAAATAACATCGAATATACATTACACTTGTTTTCCTTCTTAAAAATTAATCATATTAACAAAGAAAAAAGGAAAAGAAATCCAATTGTATCCCTTTACAAACAACATTTGATAATACCCTTCTCCATTTGCACAAATTATTAAAAATCGCTAGGAAACCCTTAAAATAAAACTAGAGTAAAGAGATATATTTTTTAACCTGTTTTGCTTGCATACCATTGGCCAAAAACGTAGAGATCTAGTGAGTAGTAATAAGATTGTAACAACAAATTTATCAGAATCAAATCTACCCAGAAAATAATACAATTTTTCCGACTGTGCAAAGGTAGAAGTAGATTCTATTGTAAGCACGTCAACTACTATGATTCATTTATTAAATCTGTACACAATAAAACTTTTAAAATTTACCACGAATCAAACTATAATACAAAAAATATATTTTACCTTTTAGAATGCACTCACTGCTCTAAACAATATACAGGAAGACCAGAATGACCTTTCAATTTTAGAATGAACAACTTTTGTTACAGAATTAAATATCTGAATTATAATAGACTTATTTAAGTTGAACATTTCGGTTCCACAGAACATAACTTTAATAGAGACACAAAATTCACTATAATAGAAAAGATTGAAAAAAAATGACCAAACGTCGTGTCAATTCTGGAAACCCATGAAGTCATTATTAACTCTTGAAATCCTCACCCTAAATTGACTCAACAACAGATAAAGCCACCCAGAAAGCATTACACTTTAATGTTCAAGTTCTTATTTATTCTTTTGCAGGCAGAGGATTTTTTTTTAATCCTTAAAGAGCGGCAATTTTTTAACGTATTTATTACCATCAACGAGCAGCCAATAGGAAAATGCTTTACACTGAGCTCCTGCTTTAAATGACAAAAATGTAGCTCTATTGGTGATAAAAATGTCTCTCTGCCTGAAAAAGGTTTAAAATGTTTTACTAATTTATTATCAAGAAATTCATTACAAAGACTGATCTTCTTGCTTAACGATATCTTGAAGATAGGGACAATAGTAATTATTATAATAAAACAAAAACTAAGCATAAGAAAAGAAAGGTAATCCGGTTTAACCACCCCCCTTCCGTAAACTTTCAAATATTTTATAGTCAAGTACTTCCTTAAGTAAATAGATATTTCAACAAGGACAACCCACTGAATATTTGTTGATAGGCACACACTAAAAATTAATTACTCTTGCACGAATAGTATATATAAAATAATTTATAATGATTACTAAAATTTGATTGACAATTCGCTAATAGATAACCATTTGAAATTGTAGAAATGAAGAAGATTGTCCCACTGTGAAAATGCGTAATTCCGAGAACGTGGTCAACCAAGCAACTATTTTCCCGATTGAAACCAGTAAGGAGGAGATAGTGTATACTGGAATCTCAGATGGGAACTGAAAACAGAGGTTCTACAATTATTTTTCCACCCTTACTCAGAAGCCAAAAGGCCCTATCGAGGTGATTTGGGAGTATGAAAGATAAGGGCCTACCTCCATAAATTAAATGGAGATTTATAAAGAAATCTTCTACTCCAGGAAGCTTCAATAGTAGATGCCTGGAGGAAAAAAATAAGCATCATTAGATATAAATTTACGAGCCAATAATTAAATAAGCGTAATGAACTAATATCTAAATGCCGCCATAAAAATAGATTTAAACTCATAATAGAAAAATTGGTCGCGATAACAACAATAGTACCTTTGCCACTCAATTACATACTTAGGAAATGCACAGGCGGATACAAGCTTCATAAATATCAGGAAAAATCAATCACCTCATGTACGTGGATGACATCAAATTGTTTGCAAAAAATGAAAAAGAATTGGAAACCCAAATACAAGCAGTGAGGATATATAGTCAATATATATGGATGGAATATAGCATAGAAAATGTGCCATGCTAATAATAAAAAGTGGAAACCGTCAAATGATGGAAGGAATAGAACTACCAAATCAACAAAAAATCAAAACGCTCGAAGAAAAAGAAACTTACAAATACTTGGGAATATTTGAAGCGGACGCCATCAAATAAGCGGAAATAAAAAAAAGAATATCTCAGGAGAACGAGAAAACTAATCGAAATCAAACTACATAGCAGAAATCTCATTCAAAGGAATAAATACCTGTGCTGTCCCCTTCATAAGATACTCGGGACAATTCTTAAAGTGGATGCGAGAAAAACTTCAACAAATGAACCAGAGAACAAGAAAACTCATGACGATACATAAGGCCTTATATATGATAGATGATATAGATAGACTGTATGTGTCGAGAAAAGAAGGAGAAAGAGGACCCACCAGCGTTAAAGATAGCTTCGATGCATCGATACAACGACTAGAAGATTAAACAAAAAAGTGCGGAGGAAGACTGATTGCAGCTACTAGAAAACAAAAATGGAAAAGAAAACAACTGTATGTATATTTCAAGCGATGCACAAGCAAAATCTCACAGGAGAAGACTTGGATATGGCTAAGAAAGGGAAACCTTAAGAGAAAAATTGAATCTCTTCTGATATCAGTACAAAACAACACCATAAGGACTGACTATTTTAAAGCAAGAATAGCACCAACTTCCTTCTTGCCCATGTCTTTTTATTCCCCACCCACTTTTTTACACAAGTAAGAATCCATTGAAAGAGTATTTTCTCTTCATTGTACGACTATCTGAAGAGGTTGGTTTCTCTAATTGAGTTGCCAGATGAAATAAATTTATTATAGCCAAATGACAGTTTGTTGAGTTTTTTCTATTACATGGAAATTTTCTCTGTAAGAAAATTATATATCAATTATTATACATTGAGCCCTCCGGGAGATTTATAAGAATCCTCTTACATATTCTCAGACAGAATCATTCCCAACTCATCTTCTTTGGATATTTTACACACACACACACACACACACACACACATATATATATATATATATACTTATGCCTTTTCTCTTTTTTCTTATTTCTTTCTTTTATATATATATGTATATATACATATATATATATATATATATATATATATATATTAATGTTCTCCTAACGTTCATGTGTCTATTCTTTGGTTTATAATATATATATATATATATAGAGAGAGAGAGAGAGAGAGAGAGAGAAAGAGAGAGAGAAATTGAAAAACAAAGTAACCAAAAAGTGATGAATTTATTACGAAAGAAAGTCGACGTTAAAACGTTTCGGTTTTAATTAGCCTTCATCAGAACTTTAAAATGGTGAAACAAATATTGATAGAACAAGGACGGATGTTCAATAAAATACAAAAACAGGGAAGGGAAATATATACAAAGAAAGACCATATAAACGTTCAATCATTCAATCAACGTTCTTTTTCGAAAAACTATCAAGTGATTGTCACAGGCAAAGGATGTTAAACATATGAAACCACATCATCCTTCGTAATACATTCATCAATTTTGGATAACTTTGTTTTCTAATTTTACTCCCTTTGTCGGATTCCTTTCCATTATTTACTTTATATATATATATATATATATATATATATATATATATATATATATATATATATATATATATATATGGAAAAGTGAATGAACCAAACATAGACAAACGGATTCAAATTATTAATACTTCGTCTTTTTTTCATTGAAAGACTTCTTCAAAATGGTGATTGTTTTGAAGCCTATAGCAATACGAGGAAAAAGACAAAGAAGAGAGACGAGCCGAAAGAAGGAGAGACAGAAAAGGGAAATGAAAAGAAAAAGAAAGAGATGACTAGAAATACAAATCTAAGTGTCGAAGAACATTCGCATAATGGTTAGAGTGTTCGCCAATGGTCCGGGAGACCTGGGTTCAATCCCAGGTCGAGTCATACCGAAGACTCAAAAAATGGTAATCGATGCCGCCTTTCTTAACACTCAACATTATAAGTTATGGATCACGGGTAAAGTGGAGCAATCCAGGGAAAGGAGTAGTGCCCTCCCCTACACTTTGGTGTAGTAGCTATTCGGGTCACCCTCGACTACGGTCGCCAACTTTACTTACAAATACGGTAAGTTTTTTGAAACAATCTGGGCAATGGGTAAACAAACATAAAATACGCTGCAGCTAGTGTCAATTGTATTAAATTTCATCAAAACATAATCATCAGAACAAAATATGTAAATGAAAAATCATCAAGAAGTATGGAAGAGTGGTAGGGAAATAAATATCTTAGTTTTTATGATAAAAATTCATCCTTATCAATTGTTAGTTTCGATATTATTCGCCCGTAGAATAATGTCTACCAATAGGGTAAAATATGAAAAAAAAATCAGGGCGTTGTTTAATGGTGTTATTTGAATGAGAGATGATTACAGATTCAACACTCGACGAGATATTCTACTATGAATCTTGTTTAATTAAAGTGACCTGGGAAAAATTGAAATTTAACATGTGGGAAAACAGGGCATTTGGATTATCATTTAATCTAATTGATCCTTTATTTTCGTAAATCCTTTTGTTTAAATTAAGTTGGGTTTCGTCAATGTAATATTTGTCTCAATCATTACACGGAATGGAGTATATATCCGCGTGAGAAGTAGTTATGTTGTTAGTGCGTTTAGAGATGTTAGTGAGATTGTTACTGGTTTGTGAAGTGGTCTGTACCATTGGTATTCCTAATTTAGTTAATTTGTTATAAAAAGGTTTGTTGTATATGTTAGTGGGAAGAGGGGTGAGTCTGTGAGTGACAGGAATAGTGGGCGTGTTTTATTGATGAGTGTATGTTTTTTCTAGCCTTTACAATAAAAATTTAGGGTAATTTAAGCTTTTAATGGAATGCTCGATATATATGTAAATCCATTATCAAGATATTGTGGACTATATATTTTAAGCACACGTAAATAAAAACCAATTATGAGGACTGTCTTAATTTTGTTGTTGTAATGAGAGTAAAAATGGATATAATAATTTTTCTTGGTGGGTTTACGGTTGCTTTTTAAAACTTCAATTATTCTGGGATTTAATTAGTAGAATTTCTCAGAAAGGTATGGCATTGTTTGCTTTTATTTTCCAAAGGTAAAATTAATGGAAGGTTCAAAAGTGTTTAATTTTTCTGCAATATTTTCGATTTTTATGTTCTGGGGTTGGAAAATAAGTATGCTGTCAATATATCTGAAATGTATAGTGTTAATGGGTAATCTATATCTAAAAGGACCGAATTCTAAAAATTCTAAAATAGACATCACTAAGCGAGTTTCCCATTGAGAGACTCAATTTTTGTTGATAAAATTTATCATTAAATTTAAAATAAGTGATGTTAGTAATGTATTTGCAGATGTCGATCAGAGTGTTTATGAGGAGTGATGAGTAGAATTTATGTTTTCTTAAATGAATAGCAAGAAGGTTTTGGCATTTTTGATAGGTATATTGGTGTAAAGGGAAGTTATATTCAAGTTGTTCATAGTTTTGTTTTGTATACCAATGTTCTTAATTTTATTCAGTACTCCCCATAGTTAATAATGTGTGAGTGGCTGATTATGCCGAACAGTGCAGGTTAATATCTTACTTATGGTGGGTGCTATTTTGTGAGTGGCACTCCCAATGCTGGAAATAATATGTCGTAAAGGGGTGTTTGGTTTAAGAATTTTGGGTAGACCATGTAATGTAGGGATTTTAGGGGGGTGCTTAATGAGGGAAGTCCATTTTTTTTTTGTTTATGTCAAATTTTTTATATGAGAGGACACTAATATATATATAATGCCAAGCTCTTCTAACAAATAGAGCACTCTGGTATCCGATAACGCAAAATGTAAAAAAACAAAAGCCACAACATATGCGTTATAATTCCTGAGATTACGTATGTGACTGTAATGGCTGAGCGGTTAGATACCATGCCTATCATAAAGTTAGGTGGGTTTCGATCCTAGTTTGAAGTGTCTTGCGTGGTTAGCCACACTGAAGAGTTGTGATACAACGAAACAGTCTACCTGTGGATAACAATATATATATATATATATATATATATATATATATATACCAAACTGAATAGGTCCACGAAGAGTTTTTAGAAGGTTATTTATTTATTTAGTTCTTACATATGTGTATGTTTCCAGCTTGTTGTTTTCGTGAGAGAACATATGTGGCACAAGGCCATGTGAATGAGGTACTCAATGAGACTTGAACTCACTCATGTTTTGTCTCATTGAGTACCCCATTCTCATAGCCTTGTACCACATATGTTCACTGACAAAAGCAACAAATCTTTAAAAATACAAATCTCTTCGTGGACCCATTCATTTTTAAATATTTTTCTCTCTTTGGACCTATAACAAAAAATTTATACATAAAAAAATCATTATATATATATATATATATATATATATATATATATGAATATATATATATATATATATTATTATTATTATTATTATTATTATTATTATTATTATTATTATCTACAATTTTAGCTCTTAGATACGTATGAATCTATAAATGTAGGTATACAGAAATTTCTCAGTGCATATCACTTAAATAGGGACAATTAATTCCACTTAGGCTCTACATGCGTATGTATTCTATAAATTGATAAAGAAAATTATATCTAAAATCTAATGTGATACATAGCCCACATATTACCATCTTGTATTAAAAAAACTATATGAACTTCTTCAACCAGAGAAACAAAATTTTAAAAAACACAGATCCGTACAATGTTTACAGATGGGCAAAGGTGACAGTAGAGCAAACTAATTTCTTGTAAATGGGATTCTAAATATTTCATGCCTCATATTGATATCTCTTCAATCTAATACGTACATTTAGGTATTAAATATAGCTAATATAAATAAGCTATAAGAAATATATATCTAACTCAACAAAATGTTATAGAAATCGAAAAAAAGATAGCGGGAGAGAAAAGAAACTAGACTATATATATATATATATATATATATATATATATATATATATATATATATATAAACAATGTGCGCTAAAAATGATAGCTTTTATTCACCCCAAAACTCGATAGCACTGTGCAGAGAAAGAAAAAAGTTCGTTGTTGCAAAAACATTAAAAAGAATCAAAAAATAAAAAGACAACAATTTCAAAGAAAAAAAACGAGTATGGCATGTAAAAAAGAAAACAGACTGACAATGAATGTAGAAAGAGAATAAGAATATCGAAAATCTGGAAGGTTGAAGCAGGAAAAACGAACAAGAAAAGAAAGAAACTAAAGAAACCTGCCAACCTCGTCCCTTTGTTAAATCCGCGTGACGTCACAAACCGTTGTCGTGAAACTTCCGTGTAAGTCTGCGCAGTCAATCAAGCTATTCACGACGAACCTGTATCGAGAAATGGAACCTTTTCATGTTTTGAGTCGATTTTAGTTATTTTATTTGATTTGATTTATAACATTTTTTTATTCTTTATTACACATTTATTACCACAATTTTTACTTTTCAGAATGACTATCATTCATTGTATCATCATTGTGATTTCTCTCTCAGTAACCTCTTTACATAGCATCATAATGATCAGTGTTTGCTGTACACTTCACTTTCACTCTTTCTACCCTTTTACATTCATCATCATTTTAAGTATCTACATTTTTAAGAGAAGAAGTGATTTAAAGATATTTTATAGACTGAATGGCGTATTTAAGAAGCAGCAACCTAAGAAAAGGGAAACAACGGAAAGAAAAGTATTGTAATAGTTTAGAAAAGGAAAAAGAGTTGAACAGAAAAACTTATATGATCGAAAGAATGATGAAAAAAGAATAAAAGAAACAGAAAAAAGAAAAAAGAAAAGAAAAAAGATAGCTTTTAAAAATCACGAAAAAACCGGGAAAGTGAATAAAAAAAATCATGAAAAATAGATTGAAATAGAGGATGAAAAATAATATTTTACTAAGAGAAAAAAGAGATCTGATAGGGCGTTTGAGAAATAAGAATGGAATATAGAAAACTGAAAGGAAAATAGAGTGTCACGAATGAATTTTAAAAAATGGAGAACAAGGTAAGAAAATGAAGAAAAAAAAAGAGAAATTAGAAAAATAAAGATGATGAATAGACAGAGAAAAATCACGAGGTAAAGAAAGTGTACGGGTGGGAAATAAAAGTCAATGATACAGAAAAATAAGCAGAGAAGGAAAAATGTTTAAAAAAACTAAAAGGTAAAAAAAATGTGATAAAAAGAGAAACAATATGAACTGACAGTGAGGATAAAACTAGAGACTGAGAAGATGAATAATTCCAAGTGAGAAAAGGCGTAGAAAAGAGAATGTAAAAAAGATGAATAAGAGAGAAATTCTATTGTTACTAATAGAAAATAGGAAAGAGAGGCAATTTGAAAAGAGGATACAAAGAGAGGATAGAGAGATAGAAAATGAGAATTAAAAAATCAACAAAAAACAGAAAAATGAAGAAAAGTAAAATAAAGAAAAAGTGAAAAGGACAAAAAGAATAATGAAGGCTTGAAAGAAAGAAAGAAAGAAAGAAAGAAAGAAAGAAAGAAAGAAAGAAAGAAATAGCATAAAATAAAAGTCTGAATGAAAAAATAAAAAGGTGTGGAAAAAAAAGAAAAACAAATATAGAAACAAACAAGAAATGAAAAAGGGGAAAAAAAGAAAGAATTCCGAAAGCAAAAGAATTTTTTAAAAGCAAATGATATATATATATAAAGAAAGAAGAGTATAAAAGAAAGAAAAGGGTAAAAGAAAGAGGAAAATGAATGAGAAAGTGAAAAATTAATAGTGACGAAAAAAGGAAATTTTTCTGAAATACAAACCTCAAAAGGGACTAAACTTTTTCATTAAAAAAACTGTTGAAAAAACATTCAACGCAATGGAAAAATAGATTAGGTATTCTTAGTTCAATTTGTTTTCAGCGCAATTCTTTTCTTCTTAGTTATATTTTTAAAGCTATGATACACGAAGAGTGTTCGTTCGTTTAATTGTCTCCAAGATCTGGTTGCAGAAATAAGAAACGCGCATTCCCTTCAGCGACTCCTTCGCACCACTGAGCCTTTCTTTTGCGCAAAATCTTCAGCGTCTTTAAATTGAAATTTTCATATTGTATACGAACATCTGTAAATACGCATAAATTTATATGTGTGCGTGTTCACCCGTACGTTTGTGCTTGTATATATGTGCAAGTATGAACAAATAAATAAGCACATATCATATATATGAACTTCAGATAACAAGCATAAAGAAAACATCGAAGTATGCTGCTACCGCTGGATACAATATGAAAAAAAGGAAAAACAAAATGTTCATTTATTAAAAGGATATAAATGTATCACAGTATCCATTTGTTTAATGTACGCACGCATATGAGTGCAAGGTCATTCAGATATCATACATAGAGTATTACGAATATAGTTTGCTATATCTTTAAATAAAGATTGCTCAATATCAGAGAGAGAGTGTATGTAAATTTAAATTATGATAGTGTGGATAATTGGTCCGATGGCAAAAAACAGACAGCTACCTTAACGCTGTTGACTCTATGTCTGCTCTATCTGTACTTATACAAAGATCTAGGTAAATCTCTCAATATATATACAATGTATCACAAAAGTGAGTACACTTCTCATATTTCAGCAGATATTTAAGTATATCTCTTAATGGGACAACACTGACAAAATGACACTTTGACACAATGAAAAGTAGTCTGTGTGCAGCTTATATAACAGAGTTAATTTATTTTCCCCTCAAAATATAACCATTAAAAGCTAAACCCCTACCAACAAAAGTGAGTACACCTCTAAGAAACTACACCCCTAAATGTCCAAATTGAGTACTGCTTGTAATTTTCCCTCCAAAATGTCATATGACTCATTAGTGTTACTAGGCCCATGTGTGCATAGGGAGCAGGTGTGTTCAAATTTGTAGTGCGGCTCTCACACTTTCTCATACTGGTCACTGAAAGTTCCAACCTGGCACCACATGGCAAACAACTCTCTGAGGATCTTAAAAGACGCATTGTTGCGCTACATGAAGATGGCCAAGGTTACAAGAAGATTGCCAACACCCTGAAACTGAGCTGCAGCACAGTGGCTAAGATCATCTAGCGTTTTAAAAGAGCGGGGTCCACTCAGAACAGGTCTCGGGTAGGTCGTCCAAAGAAACTGAGCACACGTGCTAAGCGTCACATCTAATTGCTTTCTTTGAAAGATCAGCGTTGGAGTGCTGTTGGCATTGCTGCAGAGATTGAAGAGGTGGGGGGTCTACCTGTTAGTGCTCAGACCATACGCCGCATTCTACATCAAAGTGGTGTGCATGGCTTTCACCCCAAGAGGAAGCCTCTTCTGAAGACGATACATAAGAAAGCCTGCAAACAGTTTCGTGAAGACATGTCAACAAAGCACATGGATTACTGGAACCATGTCCTATGGTCAAATGAGATGAAAATCAATTTGTTTGGTTCCGATGGCTTCAAGCATGTGTGGTGGCGACCAGGAGAGGAGTACAAAGATAAGTGTGTCATGCCTACAGTCAAGCATGGTGGTGAGAATGTCATGGTCTGGGGCTGAACGAATGCTGAAGGTGTTGGAGAGGTACATTTCATTGAGGGAAACGTGAACTCCAACATGTACTGTGAAATACTGCAGCAGAGCATGATCAATTAATTTCAATGAGAGAAATAATGAAACCTGAAGACTATATCAAAATTCTGGATGAAAATGTACAACTATCAACGCAAAATCTTCATCTAGGTCGGCTGTTTACTTTCCAGCAAGATAATGATCCCAAACATCCGTCAGTGACTGCGTTGCTTCAGAAAAACAAGATTTCAGTCCTGATGTGGTCTTCAATAAGTCTTTACTTGAAAATCTCTGATAAGAATTGAATATGCAAATAAATTATCTGTCAACAAAAACTTTCAGGAATTAGAACGTGTAACCATTGAAGAATGGAAGAAAATCCCAGAAAAGACTTTCTCAAATCTCATGAAAAACTTTAGAAAACGATTGCAGCAACTTATAAAGATAAGAGACCATGCTATTGACTTAATATTGTGAAAATTGTTCAATTTTTCCACTTTTCATACTGTATGAATAATTTTTCTTTTCTTCTTTTGTTTATTTTTCTTCTCATATTCAGTAAATCTAACCTATCCTTCTCAAAATTTAGTTTTATATTCCTTTTTCTTTTACTTAATAGCATAAAAAGTTTGGCCTCACACGAGTTTTAAATTTTAAGAAATATGTCAAAATATTTAATATTCATGAATGTACGAATAATTTTCTCGTTGAATATATATATATATATATTTCCTAATCTAATATCTACCAGCATTCACGGTTACCAGGGAAAAAAAGAAAAAAAACCGCCAGGAACAAGAGATAAAATATCTCGAATCACCGCCCGGGGGAAAAAAGAAAAAATATTATAGGACAAAAAGAAAGAAAAGGCCAACCCCGTCACACCACTTGAAAAAAATCAAGAGATATGCAGTCAGTTGGTCAAAAGAAAACTAAAACCCTCCGTAAACACTGCAATGCTACAAATTACAAGAGTGGAGCCAATTATAAAATTAACTTAAATCGCGAGTCGGAAATTTCCTACTAAAGTTTCACCTTAACAGATGATTAGGAAGTCTAAAACCGACCAATGCTAAAGGAGAAAACGCCGTTTTTTATATTCACCAAAAACCCACCTTGCTTAAAATTTACATAATAAAAGAAACAAATAAAATCAACAAAAACCCTTACTTTTATTCATCTTATTAATGCTATACAATAATACACACTCCACGAGCTCAAAAATTTCGGCCCCATCATATTGAGTGTCGAAATTTCCACCCTCCCCTTTTTTTTATCCATATACTATCTCCATAGTATAGCAATGTTTTACGACAATGCTTAATTATCTCCACCTTGTCCAATGTTTTACGACCATATCGGGGTAGGGAGGAAAGTAATACGCAAAAAAGGAGAAATAGACCTAAAAAAAAACTTATGGTTTAATCCCCCCTATAAAATGGAGGTAGTCAATAACTTAGGGAAAGAATTCTTTAATTTGTTAAAAAGAAATTTCCCCCGTGGGAACCTGTTACATAAGATATTTAATAAGAATTGTGTTAAATTAAGTTATAGTTGCATGCCCAACATCAATGGCATAATAAATAAGAGTAATATAGCTAAACTAAGTTAAGAGAAAAATAAGGTGTAATTGTAGGAATAAGGTTAGATGCCCGCTGGAAGGCAAATGTAAACAAGAATGTGTGGTGTATAAAGTGGAAGTATATAGTGATCCGGGTAATGATAGAAATAAAAAGGTATATTTTGGATCGACGCAAGGGGAATTTAAGATTAGGTACTATAACCATAAAACGAGTTTCTCCCACGAGAAGTATAGGCATAGTACCACGTTATCTAATTATGTGTGGGAGGTCAAGGATAAAAAAGGAATAGATCCGATACTGAAATGGGAAGTAATAAAGAAATGCCGTAAATATAGGGCTGGCGATAGGGATTGTTTGCTTTGCATGGAGGAAAAATTAGCAATAGTGTCTTGTAAAAGTAGGGATATGTTAAACCAAGGGTCGGAGGTGTTAAATAGTTGTAGACACAAAAGGGCGTGGTTGCTCAATAATTAGGGATAGGTTTAGGAATATTTATAACTGAGGGTTTTTTTTCTTTTTTTAATAAAAGTAAGGTTTTTTGTTCATTTTATTTGTTTCTTTTGTTATGTAAATTTTAAGCAAGGTGAGTTTTTGGTGAATATAAAAAACGGCGTTTTCTCCTTTAGCATTGGTCGGTTTTAGACTTCCTGATGATCTGTTAAGGTGAAACTTTAGTAGGAGATTTCCGACTCGCGATTTAAGTTAATTTTATATATATATATATATATATATATATATATATATATATATATATATATATATATCAGGTGTATTTAGGCTGCTGTATTTCTCTAGATAATTTTCGAGTCCACAGGAAAGGTTCTTTTTAACAATTTTTTATTAATTTTTTCCTAATTTTGGTCTCTGACAAGGTTTCTTAAGTTTGAGTCAACTTTATATAAAGATTTAGTCAGAAATTGTCCGAAATGTTTTAGCCTAAGTGATTTCCACTATCATTGATCAATTTTAAGGGTAAAAATAAAGTGTTTTTAGTTTTTTGTTGTTTTTTCTTTTTTTGTTTTTTTTTTTTTTTCTTGCTTTAAGATAGAGCGTAATCTTTGTGGTTAAAATTTGAGATCCTTTCTATCCAGATTGAATATTTTCAATATTTTTAGTTGTGTTACGTTTTGTTTTCAAATTTAAATTGTCACGTATTCATAACGTCGGAAAGTCGGAGAATGTCAACTGTTAACAATTGGGTCATTCTTTTAGTTATCAGGGCGCCTTTGGTGGTGTAACGGTTAGCAAGCTTGACTCGCAAACCTACACAGGTGAGTTCGAGTCTCATTGGGTGCCCCATTCAATCGGCCTTGTGCCACATCGAAGCATAGAGCTTCGTAAGTTACATTCTTTTAGTTATCAAATATATCTAATACATCGATTCGCAGGATGAATACTATTTTGCTTATTATAGGTTTTTTTGTATAATTATGACAAGTGTCTTTTTTATATTAACGCAAGATAATATGCTTATGTTATCAACAAGTATTTCTCTAATGTTATTTGAAATTGAGTGGCTTGTTGATTTATGTGAAATTTGCAACACTATTGTTGAATGTAGGAACATTTATTGAAAGTGTCGTAGTTATATCACAAATATGTGTGTGCAAATTTGTACTTATTACAACTATGGACAGCTATCGATAGGCTCTCGATCATATGGAAATCAGACCTGACCGATAAAATGAAATGCACTTTCTTCCAGGCATAGGTTGCATCGATACTGCTATATGGATGCACTACATGGACGCTAACTAAACGGCTGGAGAAGAAACTAGACGGCAATTACACAAGAATGTTGAGAGCAATATTGAACAAGTCCTGGCGACAACACCCCACAAGACACCAACTTTACAGCCACTTGCCTCCCATCACGAAAACTATACAAGTTAGACGAACCAGACACGCAGGACACTGCTGGAGAAGCAAGGACGAGCGCATAAGTGATGTACTCCTATGGACCCCCACATTTGGCCAAGCAAATGCAGGACGACCTGCTCGAACTTACATACAGCAGCTATGTGAGGACACCGGATGTAACCCTGAAGACCTGCCAGAGGCGATGAATAATAGGGAGAAGTGGCGAGAGAGGGTCAGGGATATCCGTGCTGGCGGCACGACACGATGATGATGATGATGATTACAACTATTATGATACTCCTTTTCGAGTTTTCCCACAAGATTTGGCTGATAATCTTTTACTGGAGTTTGAGTGAAAACAAGTCTCCTCAAATCTCCGGGACTCTTCTCAGTATTCTGGCCGATCTTTGTAATGTTGCATTCTGGATGGTCTCCTCTTGTCCTCTAATTTCTAAGTCTTCCAGTCCCTCCACCAATCCTTTACGAACTGTTCCAAGCACGCCTATTACAATTACACCTTCATGTTCCATTGTCTTTAAAGTTCTCTGGCAAGGTCTACGTACTTATCTCTCTTTTTGCTTTCTTTTAATTTTACTCTGTGGTCGACAGAACGGCAAAGTCCACTATTCGACGAGTTCTCTCTTTTTTTCACTCTCCCTCGGTCTGGTTTTCTGGCCGGGATTTGGTCATCTGTTAGTGTCTCAAAATTCCAGAGAACTTTGTGCGTTTCATTGTCCTGGCTTGTGCCTATACCTTTTGTCCGTATGGTCAAATTTGAATTTCTTGCACAATTCCTAGTGGATCACCTTCCATACTGTTGTTAGACCGAAACTTACCTGCATCATGGACTCTTCCAGCACTATATTACTAGTGAGTTGTATCCTAATACCGTGGATTTAGCAGGAGTACGACTACCAATATTGGATACCACCGGGCAGTAAGCTCCGCTTATCCTTACACTATCCTTTGTACTTTTGTTAATATATTTTTCTTACCTCTAACCCGTGTTCCGTGTTTTCCTTCCGTGGTACCAACTTTGGGTCCACATCAGTGGTGACGAAAGGATTCGAGAAACGCACTCACGCCGAAAACCCCAATACCTTACCAGTCCAACATAAACAGCGACAGAAATATTCGAGAATTTCGTCCTCACCACATCAAGTATCGACTGAGGACCTGCTCAATCACACAGCAGTGTTGAACGAGAAATTAAGCTGGCATTACTACATCTGCGACTACATACAAAATAATATTCCGGTTACCAACATCAGTGACGAACTAGCCATCAACACCTACGGAATATTTAAGATTATTAAAGTCTGTCCAAACAATATAACGGCCAACCAAGTATCAAGAATGATTGCTTATACAAAAAAATCCAGTTGTTCATAAAACAAACTGACAGGCTCAAGCTTTCGGAAAAAAACTATTCACCAAAAACTACGAAGGTAGCAAAGTGATCTAGAGAAAAAAAAATTATGGAACTGAGTTAAATTTCAACAAATCTCGTGCATAAACTTTTTCTCCCCTCAAATTCACCGAGGTGAGCTCTTTTTTTTTCTTTTCAAGAAAAAAAAAAGAAAGCAAGTTCTCACACAAAAGGAAAAATAATCCCAAGTATTTTTTCGCTTCATTCTGAAGGATAACTTCTTTTCTTCTCGCTCCCCACACTTCCAAAAAAAGTTGTCTACAATTACAAAAAAAATCCAGCGAAGAACAGAAAAAACCTGCTTACTTGCAAACACTTATGCAAATGAACTTGTTGGGCGCCCACTAAGAAATAATTTTTCTTTTTTTATTCCTTGCTGAAACTAACAAAAAAAATGATAATAATAGGGTGGCGGTAATTTAAATGACTACATTAAATTTAACGGAACAATGGTATTTCGAAAACGTTAAACCAGTGAGTAGTTCAATTTAACTAATTGTCTGTCCATTCCTTTTTTTTTTTTTTTTTTGCAAAGAAAAAAAATCTGTCTATATTTCTTTTGTACCTCCCCTTGGTACACGGGTTTTCAAAGCAACAGTAATTGCTGTCGTTTTTTTTTTTGCCTTGTTTACCTCCTTTAGTCTTCATATTATCAATCTTATCTAAATATGGAAGAATTCCAGAAAACTATCGTCCAATTGCTAAAACCCAACATGGATCAGCAACAAAAATTCGAAGAAAGACAGCAACAATTGGTTAAGGAGTTACATAAACAGCAATTAGAATTCCGACAATTTACACTGCAGAAAACTGAACTACAGCAAAAACAACTTGAAGAATTACTTGTAAATTCATTAAATGACTCAAAAAACTCTGAAAAAGACATGATATTTTCCCAGAGTACCATCTATAACTCGATTGAAACATTCGAATACATACCAGACATGACAAAACATTCGAGGCCTTTTTACAGGTGCTATGAAGATATTTTCTTCTTAGACTGTGAACAATGGCCCAGTGAAAAAAAGGTACGTCTACGATTAAGAAAACTGGGAACAACCGAACATAATAGGTTCGTAGAGTTCATATTACCCAAGAAAACAACAGACTTGGATTTTTCAGAGACCATTAAGCTCCTACCGGAACTATTCGGGCCTAACACAACCTTGTTCCACAAACATTGGAAATGCCTGAACACAGTCAAGGACAACCAGCAAGATTTCCTAACGTTTGCAGCGTCGGGAAAAAGCTCTGTAATGATTTCAAACAAGCCGAGCTGACTGCCGATGATTTCAAGTGCTTAATATTTGCACAGGGTCTAGTATCAGCAGAAGACGCCGAAGTCAGACGGCGGGTACTGACCAAGCTTGAAAACGAACAAGGATTGACTCTCCAAAAATTGGCAGAGGACTGTCAAAGAGTAATTTCTGTCAAGTGTGACTCAAAAACAATCGAGGAATCAGGTGTGGCTCAGATTAGAAAAATAAGAAGCAAGTCAACTGCCTATTCCCCTCAAAAAGACAAAAGGCAAATCTCATGTTCTAAATCTTGCAATAAACAAAACACGAATAGATTAAAGAAACCGCCCAGACCATGTTACCATTGTGGGAAATAGCATTGGATGAAATTCTGTCCAGTCAAGAAGAAAAAATATTGCAAAAATTGCAATAAAAATGGTCATAACTTAACTCAGTGCTGCTACGCCAACATAACGAGAAAAATTAGGCAAGCTCAATCAGACAACATAGTCAATAGCAATTTAAGGAAATATGTGACTGTTAATATTTTCAATAGCTCCATAAAATTCCAGCTTGACTCGGGTTCTGATATCTCAATCATCAATTGGCGTACTTGACAAAAATTAAACAAACCGACCCTATTAAAGACGGATAAAACAGCAAAATCCGTTACTGACGAGAATATCAACATCTTAGGCGAGGTAACCCTTACAGTAACACTAAATGAAGTTACCAAAAAGCTGAAAGCCTACGTACTAAAAAATTCGGACTACTTGTTCAGAACAGATTGGATAGAAAATTTCAATCTATGGGATTGCCCAAAGAGTACCTTTTGTCGCAAAATAGAAAGTGCAACGTCCAATTCGGTAAATCCCAAAAAGGAACTCAAACAACGATTTCCCCAGATTTTTTTCTGGCGGCCTTGGGAAATGTTCTAAATTAAAAGCTAAGCTCAAGGTGAAGGACGGTGCACAACCGGTATTTAAGAAGAAACGGAATGTCCCTTTCGCTGCTCTAGAGCGGATCAACAAATAATTAGATAGACTTGAACAAGCAGGTATTCTATCAAAACAGACTTTAGCGAATGGGCAACACCTACGGTCCATGTAAAAAAGAAGTCCTACCAAATACAAATCTGTGCAGATTTATCCACAGGGTTAAACGATGTCTTGCAGGATCACCACTATCCTATACCAAGCCCTGAAGAAATTTTCATCCAACTAAATGGTGGAAAAATCTTTTCCAAAACTGACCTCTCAAATGCATACCTTCCGATAGAGGTGGATGAAGAAAGTTCCAAATTGCTCTGTATCAACAACCATAGAGGCTTGTTCAAATATAACAGACTGGCTTTTGGGGTCATGGTTGCGTCCGCAATTTTTCAGCAGGTCATGGACATCCTGGTGGGTGACCTTGATTACGCTAGAGCCTATTTGGATGATATACTGGTGACCAGTAAAATTATGGCAAAGCACCGGAACCATATAATAAACGTATTCGAGAAGTTACAAGAATACGGGTTTAAGGTTAAGGAGGCAAAGTGTTACTTATTCTTACCAGGGATCAAATACTTAGGTCACATAATAAATAGAGACGGTCGTCGGCCTGATCCAGAAAGAGCCAACGCGATCAGGAATATGCCGGACCCAGATAACGTTCAAGCCTTATAAAGCTTCCTCGGCTTAGCTAACTTTTACCAAGGATTCATTAAGAACATGCAGAATTTGTGAGTGACGCTCAACGAACTCTTAACAAAGGACAAACCATGGTCATGGACCCCTGAATGCCAAGAGTCATTCGAAAAGATCAAGAAAACTCTTACTTCTGATCTCTCCCTCACCCACTACGACCCTACCCTCGACATCATAGTCGCAAGTGATGCAAGCTCGTACGGTATCGGTGCTTACATTCTCCATAAACTGCCAGATGGTTCACGAAAAGCTGTGGCACACGCATCTAGATCCCTGCTACCAGCAAAGAAGCAATATTTCCAAATAGAGAAAGAGGCTCTAGGGATAATATTCGCCGTCACAAAGTTCCACAGATACCTACATGGAAGACGGTTCATACTAAAAACGGACCATAAATCCCTAATAACAATCTTTGGGTCCAAGAAAGGTCTGCAAATAGACTACTTGGTTGTGGAACGATTTTCTTAAACTACAACTTCAAGATCGAGTTCCTAACATCTAAAAATATTTGCCACGCGGACAGCTGATCGCGACTCATTCCCAAAAAATACGGAAGCTTTTACAGACTCCATTATTGCTACTCTAAAAACGAATTGTGAAATCAAAAACACGATCGCAAATACAGTCAAAGAGCTCTCAGTGACTTTGGCCGAAATAAAAAGGGAGTCTCGAGAGGATGAATTCATACAATCCATCAAAAACAAAATTCACAATAAAGACCCCAATGTGCCTGAAGTTTTCTCCCTCTGTGATGATGTCCTACTGTATAATGACCGTGTAGTGATTCCAAACAGCCTACAAAGAAAAATCCTCAGGGATTTTCACATGGGATATCCGGGGAAGAACCTTACGAAAAGTCTCAAAGCTTCATGCGCTGCAATGTATATTGGCCAAACATGGACAGGGACATACTAGACATGATAAAATCTTGCAAGGGATGCACACTTGCAGCAAAATCTCCAACTACGACGTGCAAACTATGGCAAAACACAAACCATCCATGGCAGAGAATTCATGCAGATTTTGCAGGGCTTTAAAAAAGGCACTAGTTACACCGACAGCAGAGCCTTACAACAGTTTCTGCTGGTGTATAGGATAACCCCTAATCCGAACACGCCTATGGGATGCTCACCTGCAGAAACAATGTTCGCAAGAAAAGTCAAGTCCCTCTTCGATAAACTCATTCCAGGACAAGCGAAGTTCAGAAAAACCGTCTCGCCCCATAAGAAACATTTCTATTCTGGCGATAAAGTCCTTTTCAAGGCCTACAAAAACAACATTACATTCTGGGAAGTAGGCATCATCAAACAAAGGATTTGCGAACTGGTCCAGGGACCAAAAATACCCACAAACATCATATGAACCAGTTCAGGAAATGCCGTTTGAATGACTTTGAGGAAAAATACCTGCGAAGAGCCGATCGACGCAATATTCGATAATTTCGATCTCGACACGCCCCAAGTCTCTCCGGAAGTACGACACTCAGAAAGAAAAAAAAATTTACGCAACCACTCGACGTAAATCCTAAGAAGAAGAAGAATTAATAGTTTTATTTTTCCTTTTTTTTCAAAAAAAAAAACTCTTTGAAGGGGGTGTTGTTAGACCGAAACTTACCTGCATCATGGACTCTTCCAGCACTATATTACTAGTGAGTTGTATCCTAATACCGTGGATTTAGCAGGAGTACTAGTAGTACGACTACCAATATTGGACACCACCGGGTAGTAAGCTCCGCTTACCCTTACATTATCCTTTGTAACTTTTGTTTATATATCTTTCTTACCTCTAACCCGTGTTCCGTGTTTTCCTTCCGTGGTACCAACTTTGGGTCCACATCACCTACCCAGTCGTGTCTAGTCTTATTCTCTTTTGCGTTAATTTGCTTCATTCGCTTATTATGTGATAGATTGTTTCGTCTCAATCACCATATAATCTACATTTACTATTTTGTTGCTTCTTTTCTATTTTTGCTTTATATAGTTCATCCTTATAGCATTGTTTTGTGCTGTTAATAGAAGTGATTCAGTTTCTCTCTTAAGGTTTCATTTTCTTAGCCAAATCTTCTCGTGTGAGATTTAGCTTGTTTATCACTTGAAATGTCCATATAATTATTTTTCTTCACATTTATGTTTCCTACTTATATCTCTACGTTCTTTTTTTCTTGTGTTTGGGTTTGTTCTGTGGTGTTGGGGGTTTATGGTGTTTCGGTTACTATCACTTTGTATTTCAATTCAGTTAGAGAGCGACGCACCTACGATACCTGTTGGTATCATTTTAAATTTGGATATGAGGCATGGAAGTACATAAAACCATGCAACTTCAATTCAACCCCACACACATCAACACAAAATCGGGGAAACGGTTACACCGGCAACAAGTAAAGACGAGATTAGCTGCTGGTTTAAAACAGGGAAGTCGTCTAATTTACATCCGAGACAAGAATACCGGATAGTCGACTCCGGTGCATAAATCAGTGTTATTCCACCGGATTCCAAGAAAAACAACCAACTATCCTCATTCACACTGCAAGCGGCAAATGGATTGAAAATTGAAACCTACGGAGAGATGGCACTAACGCTCAATTTGGGTTTACGACGATCTTTTCCGTGAATTTTCACAATAGCCCAAGTAAAAACACCAATTCTTGGAGCTGATTTTTTGTCCCATTTCAACGTTTCAGCGAACATGGCTACGCGATCTCTCGTCGATGGCAACACAGGATTAACGGCAAAGGGAATCACCTCAATCAACAAGTTAACAGGAATCTGTGCAGCGATATCAGATGCGAATGGACTACAAGAGTTGATAAACAAAATTTCCATCTCTTACACCTTTCAAACATTCTGATGAAATTCGTCATACTGCTAAACATTATATCACAACCACTGGACCACCCACGCATGCATCAAAACGCAGACTACATCCAGAAAAACATAAAATAGCAAAAGACAAATTTCAACACAATTAGGCATCATACGTCCTGCAAGTATTCAATACTTCACGCCGCTACATATGATTCAGAGGCCAGAAATAAGTGCATAGCGACCTTGTGGGGATTTCAGGAACCTCAACGCAAAATCCAATCTTACATTTACACGATTTCGCCATGGGCTTGCAAGGAACCGCTCACAAACAAGCTGCAACAACAAAAAAATAAAAATGCAAAAATTCAAATTGAAGGAGAAGCTTTAACTGCTTTTCACAATGCTAAAAAAGCATTAGCAGATTTTACCAAGCTCTCCTACATCTGTAACGACAACACTGCAACACTTTCACTAACAACAGAAGCTTCAGGAGACTCAATTAGAGCAGTCCTGCAACAAAAACAAAATGGCTTGGAAAAAACAATATCCTTTTTCTCAGTGAAATTGAACACCTCACAGCGCAAATACTGCAACCTTCTCAAGGGAGTTACTGGCAATTTACTTGTCGATAAGGCATTTTCGTCACTTACTCGAAGGACGGGATTTCACCGTTTTCACAGACCACAAACCACTCACTTACGCCTTACATGTAAATACTGAGAAATATACGCCCAGAGATACTCGACAACTGGACTATATATCGCAATTTACCTCGGATATCTGATATATGAAAGGCTCAGAAAATATTGTAGCAGATACACTCTCGCGCTCCACAATACAGTCTATTGATTCGGTAAACCTCACCTTCGAGCTCATTGCAGATGAACAGCGAAAAGATGCCACATTACACAAATCAAATGACACTTCCCGACAGCTGAAGGAACATCCTGTTCCATTTGGAACAAGAACAATATTTGCGATGTCAAAATAGATCACTCAAGACCTTATATACCACCATCACTAAGAAAAAGCTTATTTACACATTTCCACAACCTTTCACACCCTGGAGGCCTGTCAACCACAAAATTAATCAGTAACCGTTTTGTTTGGCCCAATATGCACACTGACATAAAAAAAACTGGACACAAACCTGCTTGAATTGTCAGAAAAACAAAACAAATAGACACACAAAGTCTCCTCCAGGACAATTTAACAAGCCAGATGGTAGGTTCACAAACCTACCCATCGATATTGTCGGACCATTACCAACAGCAAATGATTATCTATATATACTTACCATCATCGACAGGTTTACAAGATGGTCTGTTGCCGTCCCACTAAGAGATATATCGGCAGAGACTATCTCTAAAAGTATATTACGAGAATGGATAGCAGTCTTTGGTTGTCCTTCAGTGATAACAACAGACTGAGGTTCCCAGTTTCAATCAACGCTTTTCGATGAATTTACAAAGTTATTGGGAGTTAAACATATAAAAACAACAGTGTATCACCTCTGCGCAAATGGGTTGATTGAAAGATTCCATAGACAGCTTAAAACAGCTTTAACAGCTAATAACAACTCCTGAACATGGTTTGAAAATTTGCCACTTGTTTTATTATCAATAAGGAATGTTACCAAAGAAGATCTGCGACGTACAGCTTCCGGAATGGTTTTTGGAACATCTTTAACATTGCCAGGTCAATTTTGTGAAAAAAACATTTCCTTACAACCTACTATAACGTTTGTAAAAAAATTTAAGGAGAAAATGAATGATTTAGTTTTTACACCCACAAGAACACAAACAAAAGAACTTTACACACCAAAAGACCTTCACGACAGCAAATACGTTTTAATTCGAAATGATGCAGTCAAAAAACTTTTATGTCCTACTTACTCCGGACCATTCCAGGTAGTTGAAAGACACCCCAAATACTTTAAACTCACCATTAAAGGCAAACTTGATACTGTCTCCATAGACAGACTGTAACCGGCGTACTTAGACTTACTCATAAAGAAAAGTACGACCGAACACCCAACAACTACAACAAATACCACATTGTCCAAACCATCCTCCACACTGACAAATACACCAGCAAACATCACCACAAAACCTAGTAAAAAAGTACATTGGCCAAAACATGTTAAGACATATGTTACATATTGATAAATATTTTCAACATTTATCAATCTGCGGACCGGGAGTATATTAGAATACACATTTCTTAGCCTTAAAATAGTCAATCCTAAAAGCATACATAAGAACATTCGAGAAATTTCGGATCAAAATCACATAAGCATTGAAGTTAAATTTTTATATTTTTCAACCAATCAGCTAAAAACATGGAATAAGAACTTTCTAGAAAATCCGGATCAGAAACAAATAAACAGAAAATTTTTAGGCTCTAAAACAAATAAGTAAATACACGAATCTGTTCAAGAAATGTCTCCGCGCTTGAATTTTAGGACCCGCAATAAAACTATTTTTGATCCACTTTAGTGACCCCCAAAAGTATAAATAACGAAGAATTTAATGAACCAGTTCATTCGGTCATTCAGTTCATTTCTTCCACGGCCAAAAGTTCATTCCGTCTACTACCAAAAGACTTTACACTACGAGGTCATGAACGGACAGCAGAGAACCACGACATAAGACTCAAAGGGGAAAGGCATGCGACCTTCTTTTATCAATGTGACACGTTGTCGCCAAAATCCTAAGAAAACATACATTCGGACTTAATGAAAGCAAAGACCCATACTTACGGTCCATCATTCATAGACACACACATACCCATATATGTAAGTGAAGCCAATTATTTTTACCCTCCTTACTTCGGCCAACCATGAACCCATTTATTTGATAGACTTTACCAACATGTAAACACACACACGCACACACACACACGGGCGAACAACCCTATTTTCATTTAACTGGCTATAACTGTATTTCTACAAAAGCTGCTCGTACATTATGTTTCTCATTAATTTTTATTCCTGCTTTGTTAGAAATATTAAATTGTTTGTTTCTTAATGTTTGTTGTTGTCATATTCCATTTGTTTTACGTGCTTATAAAATTTGTGTTGTGTTTTTAGTGGGAATTAAACGTGAAAGTAATACCCGTAAAATACGGACGAGAACTCACTCACATTCACTCACTACAAATTGGAGAGTAACATATCCACTAAACAATAACATGTACCCGCTACAGTTCAACTTTGTCCGGAATAGTGCAGAATATGAACAGGAAGATTATGTTGCATCAATCTTCCAAGTAGGATTAAGCAGTATGTAAAATCCAAGTTTTTATTTTGACTAAATTACCAATTATATACGGTTTTGCGAAAGCAAAATATCTTGAGCCCAATTTAAAATCAGATCAAAGATAAAATGACAATAAATTAAGTCCACTTAAAACTAGAATTTGTCAACGCTTCACAGCATAAGCGATTATTTTACCCCCCACCCAGCAATGAATAACCTACGTGACAATATCATTACTAATCTTCTATTGAAAACATAAAACATGTCCCCGGGCATAAAATAACCCCAGACGGGTTGATATGCTGTTAAAATCAATCAGTAAACATGGATGAAATTTATTATTCAATACATACTAATACTTATTTCAGTTGTTATCAAGCCATGGTGTTTAACAAGCCATGCCAGTAGATGATTAATTTTGAGTTTGATTCTCACTGGGCGCGTCATGCTTCTGGCTATGTACCACAATTAAGTTGAGATTATTAAATAACTACGTATCGGTCGATACTTATGTTTAAGATCAGAGTGCTCTCTGCCTCGAATCAAAATGTCGCTTTCCTGTCACTTTCACCTGAGATCAAGACGTAGTCCCTACTCCTCACCTTCAGTAACTATTTAAAAAAAACAGAAAACAAAAAATCCTTCAACAGTGCAAAAGGGGAAAAGATTAGATCACTTCCCAGAAAGAGAAAGCAACGGGAGAAAATAGAGAGGAAGTGGATTAAAAAAGATTGATCGATTCATTGATTCTAATGAATCGTCAACCAATCCAGAGTTATTTTATGTCTGGAAGTTAGAAACTCACGTTCATTGTACGTTCATATTTACATTTTCTGTGAAGTTTCTTTAGAGTTTTTGTAGGTTTGTTGAGTTTGTTTGTTTGTTTGTTTGTTTTGTTTTTATTTTATTTATCACTTTTTTTTATTTTTTGCACGTAATCCTATCAAATACGAATAATTTAAAGCATATCTATTTAACCCATAGATGGTACACTAACTCGTACAACAGCCTCCGGTCAGAGTGAATCAGGAAATAATGGCAATAAAGGATTACTCTACACTTCCCAGATATCTTAAACGGGAACTTCACCATCAAATGCAGTTTAGTGTCATACCAACGACACCTCTTTATCAGAGATAGCAAGAGAAAGAGAATGATAAAAAAGAGATATGGAGACACAGAGAAAGAGACGGAGAGGGAAAGAGATGTTCCCCCCCCCCCCCCCACAATCACGAGAGAGAAAGAGAGGCAAAATAGGATTCACAGAAAGAAAGAGAAACATGTAAAACAATACGAAGGCAGAATAGAGACGCATGAGATAAAAACGAAATAGAAAAAATAAAACAAAAATAGAAAACAATTTAAAAGAAATTGAAGAATCGGAGAAAAGAATGAGGGTGTTCAGATAAATTAATAAATATATCAAAAAGGAAGAAAACAAGGGGTAAACGCAACTGAAAAGCAAATACCACAGTCTGTACAACAGATACTAGGAATTATAACGTAATTTTAATTCATTTTAATAATGGGAAAGGAAAACGAACAAAAAAATCCATTGCAAGTCGAAAGATAGCTCTCCAGAAAGGATCGGTGTTAATTGTGCAAATTAATTAAGACAATTAATTTCTCCAACTTTATTTCGGACACGTTTGTTTATTTATTTTTATTTATTGGCCTTGTTTTATCGAACGTCTTACTTTCTTTTATCCATACACTCAGCCGACATCATTTCAATTTGTTTTTAGTTGAATTCTTTTTTCTGATCTTGACATATTCTTCACTATCCTTTTGTTTGTTCTTTTCCTTTTCTGTTTTCTTCCTTCCTTTTCTTTTCTTTTTTTTTCTCTCTTTTTGTTATTTTTCTTCATTGTTTGATTTTCCCTTCACATTTCACCTCTTCATTCGTCGTTGTTTTTCGTTCTTCTCTTTATTTTTATTCAATTTCCAAATTATTTTTCTAATCTAATTTCCATTATACCTATGTTCTCGTATATCTTTCACCACTTCATTCCTTTTCCATCTCCTTGTGTCAGTATCGTCAGTCCACCGTCCATTTCCTACAACTTGCTTTCCATCCCAGACGTCTCTTCCCACGATTAATAGAAATTTTTAACCAACATTTGTCCATTGTTTATTCTTTACTGACACCTTTCGTACTTTTCCTTCCTTTTTCACTGACATTTTTTTTTTAATTCTTATTTCCTTTAATGATCTCGTCTGACTGACATCATTTCCCTAAACGACAACAAATTGATCAAGTCAAAATGTCTGGAGCTCATTTTATTTTCAGATTTTATCCGACTTTTGTTGTTTTCTAGTTGATGGCATCTTGCTGTGCTATATTCTTGCTCGTGTTTGAATCTATTTTAAAACCTGTCAACAAGATGTTGTTTTTCTCCGGACAAAAGAACATCTTCAAAACCAAAATTCAAACTGATAAGTTGTAAAAAAAATGTTCCAATGTGTCAACTTTTAAGCTCTTCTCTGCATAAGATGGAATATTTATCAAGGAATTTGTGGTTCTATCACCGTTTGGGGTGAGGTAAAGCAGATATTTCAGATAATATAGGTACCAAATACAGTGAAAGAAAAATGATTGTTTGTACAAACTGACACTTCTTAAGTTTTCTAACCGAGTTGACAAAAAATATAAACCTAAATAATTTTCATTGGATCGTAGAACTGAAATTTGTTTCACTAGCAGAAAATTCCCATTACAAGGAGGACCTAAGATTAACAAACTGACCTTAAATTGGCCATCCTACTTTTTATGGCAGAGGTATAACACCAAACTATGTTTTTATGAAGACATATAAGCTAATAAATGTCATCTAGAGGTTACCGTTTATGCCCCCCCAGGTGTCCGTACTATAAACACAACACGATATTTTTTAAGTCAAGATTTTCTAGTGACCGGAAAAAAGTCATTGAAAAGCCATAATTTTGGTTGCTGAATTTTTAAGACAGATGTCTATTTTGTATAGTTAAATAAGATTCAGTTTAAGCTAACTTGGCGGCCACAAAGTAAATTCAGTTTAGCGTTGTACTTATATTGTAAATCGAATCACTTACTAAAAATGTTTAAAAGATTTGTAATTTCCAGAATGTAATCTGCTGTATAAACGCTCCAGGCTTCCACAAGTAAGCACCGAGAATTTGATGACCAACGGGTGGAAATTCGATAAAATATCATTAGATTGTATCTCCAATATCATAAAAAAATTACTTTTGTATTACAAGTACATTCGTTATGTATCATCTTATTTTGACGTGCAAGAAATATTTCTATCAATATATTCAATAAATAACGCTTTATCAATTAGATTTGATCATGTTCATATACATGACTTTTTAAAATTGACGCACAACTCAAAATCCACACTGTCGGTAAGGTTTAGAATATTCTGACTGAGCTTCCTGAAAAGGAATAAGATTCCCCCCCCCAAAAAAAAAGCGGCACCCTGGGTATGACACTAAGCTGTATCTAATAGTGAGGCTCCAGTTCTGGAGATCTGGTGAATGTGAAGTTGGGAATTTATTATCATTACTCCCAGGTCAACTCTGACCCAGATTGGCAGTATCTGTTCGGGTTTAACCTATAGGTCGAATAGAACTATTTAATTGTTTACTAAGGATTGTAATTATCAGTAATGTAAAGCCAACTGGGTCCAAATTATTTGTAATATTTGATATCACGCAACAGTGGACTAAAAACCTCTTGAAGGTAAATATAAACATACAATGAACGCGATTCCTTAACCTCTAGGCATAAAATAACCATGGACTAGTTGGCATGCCATTAAAATCAATCAATCGTAACCAATCATAACCAACTTAAATAAAATATTCTATGGGATTATTTTCCTCAGACAATGGAAATTGCTTTGCATTTTGTCACAAACGCTAAAAATTACTTCAACTGGCTCCGGTCAGGAACATCAAACGTAGTAATTGGCGAGCAAGTTTATCAGACCGTTTTTAGTGAATTCGATTTTCACTGACTTTCTCATACTTCTGGTCTTGTGCTAATCAAAACTAAACTTAGTAAATTACAAGCCCGATTATTTACCCGACGATAATCCATAAATAAATAAGGATGGACATTTATCCATACTGTGATAAATTAATGGGTGTAGTTAATTGATCAAAATAAAAGAACAAAAAGAAACCTTAAATTTTCAGTCAGTGATTGAAAGAGAGAGAGGAAGAGAGAGAGAAAGAGAAAGAGAAAGAGAGAGAGGGGGGTCCAGAAGGTGGGAGAAACTGAAAAGCAATGAGCATCAGCAATATCATACAGCATTATTTAAACAGAAATACAAACTCTGTCTTCCAGCCATCACAAATAACTTGAAATTCCTGTTGTCCATCTCTCTGACAACTTCTAATAAATAAAAAGGATTCTTTAATAAATGAAATAGTTTTTGTCGTGTTAACTAAGTTTCCATTACTTAGTATGATTTGCCCAGTCGGCTGGGGTTGTAGAATATAACGACTGCATCTCTGCAGAGGAGTAAGACGCCCACCCAACGAGTGTTCTGGGTATGACACTAAACAATCTGATAGTGAGGCTCCAGTAATGCTAAAGCTTTTGGGAATTGCCATCGCTCCCAGGTTTACTCTGGCCTGGAATGGTAGCACCTGATAGGGTCCTATCTATGGGTCAAATAGAACTAAGCAGTATACTTATACTAAACTGAATTGATTGAAATAGAAATGTTTTGACATTTAAACTATGTACTTATGCTAAACTGAATTGTTCGAAATGGAACTGTTTTTTATACTAAACTGATTTGTTTGAAATGGAACTGTTTTTGACATTGAAACCGTACTTACGCTAAAGTGAATTGTTTGAAATAGAACCGTGTTTTGACATTTGTCAACAAAAACTATACTTATACTAAACTGAATTGCTTGAATTATAACTGTTTGACTGAACTGAATAGTTGAAATGGAAATGTTAACTACCAGAGCTAATCGCATCGGCCGTAGAACATAAGATTGACATAATATGCATACAAGAACACAGATACACGCACACCGAAGATATCAAATATCACGAAACTGGCAATGGATGGTCGCTCGTCACTGTATCGGCATAGAAAAACTCTGTCAACGCCGCAGTAGGAGGGGTAGGATTGCTCATAGGACCTAGAGCATTAAAAACGCTAAATAGCATTGAGAAAATACAACCTAGAATGATGGCAGCTACTTTTAACTGCAACCCCAGAGCAATAATCATCTCCTGCTTCAGCCCTATCAATGTTAGTGAAGAAACTGAACTAGTCGCCTCCTACGATGAGTTATCCTCATCAGTGCGTAGCATCCCGAAAAACAACATGTTAGTCATTAGCGGAGACATGAATGCCCAAATCGGGAAAAACGGAAACAACAAAGTCAGCCTCCACAACACGTCAAATAGGAATGGGCAACATCTAACAGATTTCATGATAGAAAATAGATTAGCATGCCTCAATACAAACTACCAAAAAAGGGAGGGCAAACTATGGACATACACGTACGCGAATAATACTAAAGCTCAGACAGACTACGTCCTTATAAACAAGAAATGGAAAAATAGTGCAATGAATTGCGAGGCATACTCCTCTTTCGAGGGTGTGTCCACCGATCACCGAATAGTCACGGCGAAAATACGGCTAAGCCTACGAAAAAAGGCCAAACGAACAGCGACCACCAAACACTATGACTGGGCCCTTTTGAACAACAGAGATATAAGAGATAAATACGTATTAGAATTAAGAAACAGATACGAAACACTACAAGAAAAGACGGAAAAAAGTACACCAAACGACGAATATGAAAATTTCGTCAATGCACACCTCGAGGCAGCAGCGAAATACATTCCAACAAAACTCAAAACTAAATATAGAGTCCCATGGGAAACTTTAGCGGTGAGAGAAAAACGTGCACTAGGGAAAACAGCCTCCAAAAACTATCGAAAAAACCCAACAAACACAAATGCCTTAAAACTAAAAACGGCACAATATCAATTAGCAGGCATATATATAAAGGAACAGACAGAATACATTCAAAATCAGATAGATAAGATTAGAGACTCAGTGGAAGATAGACAATCTAGGATAGCCTGGCAAACAATAAACGAAGTCTGTAGAAGAAAGAACACAGCCAAAGCAAAACTGAAAGCAGCAAACCAACAAGAAAGAATAAAACTGTGGAAACAGCACTTCGAAACCCTACTAGGAAAACCCACCGAAAATAACACATGAATCAATCACCAGAATAATTAGTAAACAATTAGACATTAAACTAGGAACGTTCACACAAGAAGAACTCGACTCGGTTCTCAGAAAAATTAAAAATAGGAAAGCTGCAGGGCTGGACGAGATTCCCCCAGAAGTATGGAAGACCAGACAATTCGACGACATACTGCTCCGATACTGCAACGCCGTATACAATCAAAATCCGATAGATAGATGGATGAAGGGATGCATACTCCCCTTCCCTAAAAAGGGGGACCTCGGATTAGCCAAAAACTACCGAGGCATAACACTTACATCCATAGCAGCCAAAATCTACAATGCCCTACTACGAAACTGCATAGAACCCAAAATCGACAACATACTTAGGAAAAACCAAAATGGCTTCCGAAGAAATAGATCCACGGCCTCACAAATAATAACCATCCATAGAATCCTTGAAGGTGTACGGGCAAAAAAACCAACAAGCGACATTAATATTTGTCGACTTTACCAAGGCCTTCGATTCCATTCACAGAGGAAAGATGGAACAAATCCTACTAGCGTACGGCATACCTAAAGAAACCGTAGCAGCAATAACGATTCTCTATAGAAACACCAAAGTAAAAGTACGATCACCAGATGGAGACACAGAATACTTCGACATTGTAGCAGGAGTACTACAAGGGGACACGCTGGCCCCGTACCTCTTTATCATTTGTCTAGACTACGTACTTAGAACATCGATTGACAAAATCAGAGAGAATGGCTTCGAGCTGACGAAGAAAAGAAGCAGAAGGTACCCCGCAAAAACAATTACCGACGCCGACTATGCCGATGACATAGCGATACTGGCAAATACACCCGACCAAGCCGAAACACTACTGCATAGTTTGGAACGAGCAGCCGCAGGCATAGGCCTCTATGTTAATGCACACAAAACGGAATATATGAGCTATAATCAAACGGGGGACATCTTCACTCTAGAAGGAACCCCTCTTAAACTAGTAGACAAATTCACTTACCTAGGAAGCAGCGTCGAATCAACCGAAAAGGACATCGAAACGAGGTTAACGAAAGCATGGACAGCTATCAATAGGCTATCGATTATATGGAAATCAGACCTAACCGATAAAATGAAACGCAGTTTCCTCCAGGCAGCGGTCACATCGATACTGCTATATGGGTGCACTACATGGACGCTAACAAAACGGCTGGAGAAGAAGCTAGACGGCAATTACACAAGAATACTGCGTGCAATCTTGAACAAGTCCTGGCGGCAACACTCCACAAGACACCAACTGTACGGCCACCTGCCTCCTATCACGAAAACTATTCAAGTTAGGCGAACCAGACATGCGGGACGCTGCTGGAGAAGCAGGGACGAACTCATAAGAGATGTACTCTTATGGACCCCCACACATGGCCGTGCAAAAGCAGGACGACCAGCACGAACATACATTCAGCAACTATGTGAGGATACGAGATGTTGTCCTGAAGACCTACCTAGGGCGATGAACGATAGGGGGGATTGGCGAGAGAGGGTCAGGGATATCCGTGCTACCAGCGCGACATGATGATGATGAAACTGTGTACTAATGCTAAATTGAATCGTTTTAAATAAAACTGTTTATTTGTATAAAAATGGATTTGGCATTAAATAACCTACAAAGGTTGATATGCCATAAAACTCAAACAAACTTAATATAATCTGTGGGGAACAACGGATTATAGAATTTCAAAAAAATCAAAATCAACTTTCCTCTCCAAAGATTATGCCCTCACTTAAATTTGATGTATCTGCTTTTTTTCTTACCGTTTCACTTAATTACGTCGATTGTTAATGTTTAAACTGTTGGTATTGCTCCAAAAATACAGCTGATCAAGAACAATGTAAATTGTAAATAGTTGCACAGTTCGCTCAGAATGCCAATGTTCTGAAATTTAGACATATATTTCATTGGAAGCGTATTGATATGGAACTTTTGATAAAAAAATATTTTTAAAGTGTACTAAATTTCAAATTTTGAAGATTAAGGGCTTGGAGGCGAGTTTTCCATGTTTGGAACCCAAAACAGGAAATTTGACATAAATTGAGTTTAAACAAGTGTGAATTTCACGTTAGATTGGTTGGTTGGTTGTTTGGGTTTTATGGCATATCAACCCTTTGTAGGTTATTTAATGCCAAACAATTCAGTTTAGTATAAGTACGTAGTTTAAATGTAAGCAAACAGTTTAATTGTCAAAAACATTTCTATTTCAAGCTATTCAGTTTAGTCAAACAGTTCTAATTCAAACAATTCAGTTTATCATACGTACGCAGTTTAGTTCTATTCAACCCATAGGTGTTACCACTCCGGGCTAGAGTGGTCCTGGGAGTGATGGCAATGATGGGGGCTCCGTATTCCCCAAAACTCCAGCATCACTGGAACCTCACCATCAGATTGTTTAGTGTCATATATCAGGACACTCGTTGTGGGGGTGGTCTTACCCCTCTGCAGAGGTGCAGTCGGTGTATTCTACAGTCCCAGCCAAGTCGGCAAGAATTTCTCGTTAGAAGAGTATTGATCAATTCCCAAAAGTTTATGATCAAAACTTCTTATTCAGCTTGAATGCCTCTCATCAGAGGTGGAGCTGAAAATTTCTCATCTAAACTAAGAAGAGAATGAGCTAAAACATGAAATGTACATATTATTTCCCCATGACTATGTGCAAATTATTTTTATTGAGAATATATATTCTCAATAATTATTTTTATTGAGAATATATATTCTCAATAAAAATAATTTGCACATATAAAGTTATAAATGTTTATAAGCTATTATTATCATTATTATTCCTTTTCGAGTTTTTCACACCAGCGTTAGCCGATGGTTTCTCACTGGTGTTTGAGTGAGAGCAAGTCTCCTCAAGTATCCAGGACTCTTCTCAATAATCTTAATCATTTGAACGGTCTCTACTCGTCGTCTAATTTCCAAGTCCTCCAGTCCCTGTATTAATCCTTTGGTGACTGTACCAAGAGCACCAATTACAATTGGTATAAACGTCCCTTTCATGTTTCACAGTTTTTTCCAATTCCCTGGTGAGGTCCAGGTACTTATCTTTCTTTTCGTTTTCTTTGAATTTTGCTCAGTGGTCAGCCAGAACGGCAAGTTCTCTATATCTTGTTGACTATTACAAGGCTTGGTCGTCTGGCCGAGATTAGGTGATCCGTTTGTATCTCAAAATCCCATAGGAGTTTGTGCGTCTCATTCTCCAGTCTGGGTTGTGCGTATACCATTTGTTCGTATAGTCAAATTTCAATTTCTTGCACAGTTCCCAGGGTATCATTTTGCCCACCCAATTGTGTCTAGTCATATTCTCTTTCTGTGCAAGCTCTCTGCATTCGCTGATTATGTGATTGGTTGATTCGTCTCTAACACCAAATAATCTACATTTGCTGTTTTGTTGCGCATTATCTATTCTTTGATACGATTAGTCCTTATAACGTTGTTTTGTGCTGCTATCGGTAGAGATTCAGCTTCTCTCTTGAAGTTTCCTTTTTTAGCCACGATCACATTTTTCTCGTGTGAGATGTCGCTGGTTAGTCACTTAAAAAGTCAATACGGTTGTTTTTCTCCCCATTTTTTTTTTTCTGGTTATGTTTGTTCTGTTGATCTTCGTACCGTCAGTCTTGTTCCTGGTGATTGTAATCAGTCTTCCTCCAAGCCATCCCATGTAGTCTTCTGGGCGTTGTATCGATGCGTCAACACTGTCATCAATGCTTGTAAGTCCACTTCCTCCTTCTTTTCTTGACACAGAAAACGTCCTTAGTGTTGTTTTTCTTCCCATTTTTGTTTTTAGTTATTTCCGTTCTCTTGGTCCTCATGTTGTCAGTGTTGTTTCTGGTGACTATAATCAGTCATCCTCCGCATTTTTTATGTAGTCTTAGATTCGTTGTATCGGTATATCAACGCTGTCTTCAATTCTGGTAAGTCCTCTTCTTTCTTCTTTTCTTGATACGTACACTGTGTCAACGTCATCTCTGGGATGCAAGGCTTTCTGCATGGTCATTAGTTTTTTTATCCTCTGGTCCATTTGTTTAAGTTCTTCTCTTGTCCACCTAAAATTGGTCCCGAGTATCTTACGAGGGGTACAGTCCAGGTATTTATCCCTTTCATAAGGTTCCTGCAATATAGTTTAGTTTCGATTAGTTTTCTCGTTCACCAAAGGTATTCTTTTTTCATTTCTTCCTTCATCTCCACTTGTTTGATGGTGTCAGCCTCCAATATCCCCAAGTATTTGTACGCTTCCTCTTCTCCGAGCGTTCTGATTTTTTGTTGATTTGTTAGTTATATTCCTTCCGTCATTTGTCGTTTTCCGCTTTTCTTTTCTAACATGGTGCATTTTTCTATGCCAAATTCCATCCCTATGACCTGACTGTATTAGGGTTTTCTATTCATTTTCGTTTTTGGCAAAGAGTTTGATATCGTCGATGTACATTAGGTGGTTAATCTTTTCTTGTGATTTACTAAGTTTATATCCGACTGTGCATTACCTGAGTATGTGATTGAGTGGCACCATCGCTATTACAACTAGTAATACTGATAGCGTGTCTGTTTGGAATATACCTCTGTGGATCTTTACCTCAGCTAAACTTTTTCCTCCAGCTGTCAGTTCCACTCTCCAAGTTTCCGTAGTTTTCTCGATAAACTTTATGACTTCGTCGAGTATTGTGTACAGTTTTAGACAGTGTAATAGCCAGCTTTGTGGTACCATGTCATAAGCCTTTTTGCAGTCAATCCAAGCCCTAGCTAGATGTTTACGTCTCGTTTTGCTCTCGTTGAGGATGTTTTGTTCAATGTGTAATAGTTTTCCTGTGACTCTGATCCCTTTATGGCATCATTTCTGTTCTTCGGGGAATAGTTAGCGGCGTAAATCTCCACCCTAATTTGTGCCATTAGTATTTTCCAGATCATCGGTAGGCACGTTATGGGTTAGTAGTTTTCGGGGGTGATTCCTTTGAGAGGGTCTTTTTGGATCAGAGTGGTCCTTCCTTTGGTCATTCATTAGGGTATCTCAGTTTTTTGTATGCATTTATTTATTTCGGTTGCAAGTCTATCGTGGAAGGAGGTAAATTTTTTAAACCAAAATCCGTGTATGCCATCTAGGCCAGAGGTTCTCCAGTTCTTCTTTACTCTTTTTCATGTAGTCGTCGTTTCGATGTGTCTTCCTCCATATTTTCTTGGTACATATAGTCCGTCTATAATGTTATCTCTGCTTACACAACTCGTCAAAGAGAAATGGAGAATATCTAACAGACTTCTCACTCGAAATCAGTCTAATATGCCTAAATACAAAATTCCAAAAAAGGAAGGGAAAATTATGGACCCACACCAACCCAAATAATGCTAAAGCCCAGATAGATTATGTACTCATAAACAAGAAGTGAATAAATAGCACTCTGAACAGTGAGGCATACTCCTCTTTCGAAGGAGTATCTTCTTATCACAGAATTGTCAGGACAAAGATATGCCAGTCTGCATAGAAATGAAATACAGTCAAAACTACACACTATAACTAGTCCTCACTTACCAATAGCAATATTAGTAATAAATATATGCTAACTGTAAGACATGTTACGCCGCCATGTGCCCAGCGGGCTTGCAGGGTGCTGTTCGTTCCCGCCAAGTCCACCAGTTAACGCAGGGCCCAGACGTTGGCTGTGGCCTGCCGAACGCTATTTAGTATTACAGCTATCACCAACTCCCTAGTGGAATCACATTTTAAAGCCACTAGGCGAGTTATAGGGGAATTATTAAAAGTCAACACAGCTAACTGGATAGCTCTCCCCTTGAAATACAAGGTCTTCGACAAATACAATTCTCCCACAATAAAAAAAAGACTCTGAACAACCGTGTTTGAGTTTAAAAGATTAATAACAATATTCTTTTATTGAATAAAAGAAAGAAACAAAGAAAAAAGCAATTCAGGTAAAAGTCAGGAGTGAGAAAGTCTTTCTGTATCGCGGAGGAGCCTCCACTAAAATATCCGTATTCCGGACGAGGTCCCCATTTAATATCTGTTAATGGCGGAAGGTGAGAATGTAGTTCGTCAGTGATAGACACGTTCCGCTTTCCTTTGGACTTTGGGATTTAATGGTAGAGCTCGTGCTCAAAATCTCAAGTTTATCATTGGGAAAATATTCCCTCTTTTCTCCTCTATCTTATCGGAGCTATTCTTTCCTCCCGTAATTTGTCTTTTGTTCACGTCAGCGTGAATGCGACGAGTTAAATTTGATGTTCACTTACTTGGGATTTTGTGAAATTTATTCTCTTCTCTTTTCTCCCACGTTAATGGGTTTACATAACGTGTTGGTGGAAGGATACACGTCTTATTTCAGATAAGACCAAGATTAATAATTGTCTCTTTCCTCGTGGACAAGTCTTTTCTTTGGGTATTCGTTTAACGAGGCTCGCCATACCTCGGAGTACTGGTTCATTCAAAGGAGAAGCTCTTTCTTTTCTCTCAGGGTTCTCTACGTGGCATTATCTAGGAATTTGGGTTTCTTCCATATCCCAAATTACGTGTCTGCACTCTCCAACTCATTATATGTCTTCACCCTTTGACGACTAAATGGCAACTAACTAGTGTCCGTAGTTTGAAAATTCACCACGTGTTAGCTTTTTTTGGTGGTTTCTTCCTCTGTACCAATCATACATGGCTAATAGAGAGTGAGGTTCTCCCATGCCCATATAAGCTTGTATTAAATAGAGGGTTGGAGAGATACGTCTCTCTTTTCCATTATTCTACTTACTACTATAGTCGGCTGGGCTAGCGAGTCGTACCTCCTTCCCCCACAACTCAGCGAATGTATTAGGGTGTCATATTTCCTCGTGACAGATACAAATTCAATACTCTTCAGAAGATATCTGAAACACATACTCCGAATGACAAATACTTAAACTTCGTCAACGCCCACATGGAAGCAGCAGCAGAATGCATACCAACCAAACCAAGAGCCGGGTGTAGACTTCCATGGGAGTCACTAGTAGTTAGGAAAAACGAGATAGCGTGAAAAAAAAAAAAGAAACCCAACGAATACTAACGTGCAGAAACAAATAAAAGCACAAAGAGAACTAACAAACATACCAAAAAGATCAAGAATACATTCATGATCAGATCAATAAAATAACAGAGTTGGTAGAAGATAGACAATCACGAATAGCATGGCAGACAGTAAATGAAGAACACTTCGAGAGCAAAAATAAAACTCGCCAGCCGAGAAGAACGAATACAAATATGGAAAGCACATTTCAATAATCTACTTGAAAACTCCCCTGAAGTCTCTGATAAACCTATCACAAAAATTATTAATTGCCAACAAGACATCAAAAGAGAACAGTTTACACAAGAACTCAACGTAGTACTGACTAAAATTAAAAGCTGAAAAGTTGCAAGCTTTAATGAAATAACCCCAAATTATGGAGGACAAGGAAATTTGATGATTTACTTCTTCGATTTTCCAACGCTGTATATTAAGAAAATACATAGAGATTAACAAAAGGCTTCATCCTCCCTTTCTCTAAGAAAGGTGATCTCGGAGTCACCAAGAACTACAGAGGCATAACTTCAGTAACGGCTAAGTTTTATATTGCTCTGCTTCTCGAACCTGAAATTGAGAAAGTTCTTAGGAAAAACCTAGACGGTTTTCGAAGAAATCGATCCACAACATGCCAGATTCTAACAATCCGTCGAATCATCGAAGGGGTTCGTGCAAAATATCTCGAGACGTATTGCCTCGAGATAATTTACACGAACCCCTTCGATGATTGTTATTAGATTTTTCCAAAGTATTTGATTCCATACATAAAGGGAAGATGGAGCTTATTGTCTCCCAAAAAAACGTGTTACAGCCATAATGATGCTCTATAGAAACACAAAAGTCAATGTTCACTCACCGGAAGGAGACAGACTTCTACTACATTGTTGCTGGGGTTCTACAAGGAGATACACTAGCACCACATTTATTTATAATCTGCCTAGACGACATATATGGAACAATAGATCTAATAAAAGAAAATAACTTTACGCTAGAAAGACAAGGAGACGATATCTGGCAGCACCTACCCAAGCCGAATCCCTGCTGCATAGCCTGGAGCGGACAACAGGAGGCATTGGACTCCACATAAATGCAAACAAAACGGAGTACATGTGTTTTAAATGAGAAGGAACCATCTCCACTTTAAATGGCGGTTCTCTGAAATTAGTTGGCAAGTTCTAGTATCTCGGCAGCAGTGTCTCATCTCCTGAAAATGATGTCAATATGCACTTAGCAAAGGTATGGACCGTTATCGATAGGCTATCGATCATATGGAAGTCTGAACTATCCGACTTTTTCCAAGTAGCGGTTGTATCAATATAACTGTATGGATGCACTACATGAACGCTGACAAAACGCATTGAGAAAAAGCTAGATGGGAACTGCACAGGAATGCTACGAGCTGTATTGAATAAATCCTAGAAGCAACACCCCATGAAACAGCAGCTGTACGGCCACTTACCTCTCATCTTTAAAGCCATCCGAGTTAGACGAACAAGGCATGTTGGACAATGCTGGAGAAGCAAGAACGAACGGATGGAAAGAAAGAGTCAGGGAAATTCGTGCTCAGAGCACGATTTGAGGATAATGATGATGTCATCACTGGAAAGGCTTTATGCATCATCATTAATTTTCTTGCGCACGAGTAGGATGTGACAAGGTCATTTTTAAGCGGAAAAAAAACAATAAAATAGGCAAATCTGGATTCGTATAACTATATATTAAATTAACTAGTTTAATTATACTAGTTGGTATAATCACGTGACACAAGTAACGGTTCACTTTATGGCGCGCACACGTGCATAGATGCGTGTACATGTAGATGCGTATAGATGACGATGTAAAAACTTTTGTGACAATTTTTCAAAAGTCCTTGATGTTCACAGGAGTTGTTTACCTCACGAGCAAACTAATTTGGTTTAAACTACTTACACAGTCCCTACCAAACAGGAAAAAATGTGAAATTAAGTATAAAAGATGTGCAATTAATTATAATTAAGTATGGATAACAATAAAAGTCGTTTAAAATGTTAATATATATTACGGCCAAACGGAAAGTCATAGTAGAGAATATCAATTCTAATTTAATATATTACCTGTTTATTTTTTTATTTTATTCATTTTTTTTTCTTTTTTTTGCGGGTGTAAATTTTATACCGTTTCATCTGCATAGTTTTAAGAATAACAGCAGCATTTTCATGATCACAGATACTACACTCTGATCCCTTTGTGTGTGGGAGGGGTGTATTAAAAAGTAAAAAAGAAGGAAAAAATCACCCAACTCACGACTTTAATCTCCGACATAGATCTGATGATAAAAACTTGTTGTTAATTGGGTGATTTTTTAACTATAATATTAGTTCTTCGATATTTTTTGATTGAACATTATTCTATTTGTTACTATTATCAGTGCATTTTAGTTTTTAAACTGAAATTGTAGTTTTTAAATAAAACGGTATTATCAATGTAGCTAAAAGTTTTATGTGAAAGAAAGAAAAATAGCCGCAATCCACCTAACCCTCATTTTACTCCTTCTTTCTTTTCCTCTTTCGGGACAACAAATTGCTACATGTATTTATGGTTAAACTTGTCACTAAAATTATTTCAATCTTGTCAGATGATTGTAACAATGTTTGTTTCTCCCTCATCAAACTCTTAATTACATCGATAGTACTCTAAGCAAACACTCGTTTTAGTGTCCGTATAATATGTCTGTACCTATGAGTGTGTACATTTATGTGTGTGTGTGTGTGTGTGTGTGTGTGTGTGTGTGTGTGTGTGTGTGTGTGTGTGTGTGTGTGTGTGTGTGTGTGTGTGCGAATGTACGTGTGTATATGTATGTGTCTGCTTCTGTGTGCATGTGTATGCGTATGTGCGTGCGCATATACGTGTGTCTGTGGGTGCGTGTACGTGTATAAAAAAATAAAGAAATAAAGGTTTGTAAGATATCTTCTTGATGTGTGTATTTATCCAGCCCCTTCACCACGGATGTGACTCAAGATTAATTTTTAAGCAGAGTAAAACTAATTTAAATTTAGAATTTTCCGTCTCCTCGTCTAGTTGCCCAATCAAGAATAAAGAATCCTGAGCTGGAGAGAGAAAAGTTGAATTCGTGCTTTCCCATGAGTATTAGCGCAAATTGAAACGCAAACAACCCCTTCCAGGGTCTGAAATCGGGTTACCGGTTCCATTTCGAACGACGATAACCGTTACCCTAAGTGAGCCATCTTATTATGCTTAGTGTGCCTCCTATTATCTTGTTAATGTAGCGCTAGAGAAACCAGAAAAAAAAGGTCTTATAATTATTCAATTCATTTTTAACTCTTGTTCTGTTCTCAACTAATATAAAACTGACATTTGTTCGATACTCAGAAAAGCAAATACTATAGAAATTTTTTTTTTAAATATAAGAAATTTTTTTTTTAAATATAAAAAGGTTTGGAGTATCATTAAAGTATTCTCAAGAAAACATTTACAAAATTGACACAATTTTCTGTTCTAGAAATGTTTTCCTTGTGAATTGTTATGGAGTATTTTTCCGAGAAAATCATCTTTTTTAATAGTTGAATATTTAAAGTACTTATCAATGAAGCCAGTTCTTATCTATTTAAGTCAATTCATTATATTTAACTCTCTACCGATACATATAACTTTCAATCAGTTTATACCAATTTAATATTTATTGAAGACTTAGTTTATTCTTTTCTAAGTATATATATATATATATATATATATGTGTGTGTGTGTGTGTGTGTGTGTATGTGTCTTTTCATATATATAGATATAGATATAGATACATACTCACCTACATACTTGAAGCTATTTCTTTGATCTAAGTAACAGTAAAATTATATATTCATACATATATATACTCTTAAAATCACCTTGCGGTACTTTTTCTCGTAACTCAGAGTTTCACACGTAAGAAAGATCATCAGACGGACAATAGGCCTTTAAAAGCTTCTTGCCCAGTCGGCTGGGGATGTAGAATACACCGACTGCATCTCTGCCGGGGGGTAAGTCTCCCCCCACTAACGAGTGTCCTGATATATGACAAATGCAGAGAACTCCTTCATTCCCATCGCTCCTAGGTCTACTCTGGTCCGGAGTAGCACCTGATAGGATCCTATCTATGGATCAAATAGACCTAAACTGCGTACTTATGCTAAACTGAATTGTTTGAAATGGAACTGTTTCTGACATTGAAACTGTACTTACGCTAAACTGAATTGTTTGAAATAGAACTGTTTTGACAATTAACTGTGAGTGGACAAAAACTATACTTATACTAAACTGAATTGTTTAATTTATAACTGTTGACTAAACTGAATAACTTGAAATAGAAATGCTTTTGAGAATTAAATTGTGTACTCATGCTAAACTGAATTGTTTGAAATAGAACTGTTTATTTGCATAAAAATGGATTTGGCATTAAATGAATTACAAAGGGTTGATATGCCATAAAACCCAAACAACCAACCAACCATTTAGTCGCTTCTTCCTTTAACCATTTTGAAAAGATCCATAAAACAATTTTTTCAGGGATCAATGAAAGAATTTTAATCTTTGAGACTTATGCAAATTAATTTGGGACTAAATGACTTAATAAAAATGTATTTAAAGAGTTACTCTAACAAAGTTACGAGAAAAAAGTAGCGAGAGGTAATATTTAAATTTTACTTTGTAAACCTATTCTGCTTTGGAAACATCAAGCACTTTTAAATATTTTTTCAAAATAATTTGGAGTCAAAAAATGTTGTCTTTTGTACAAACTTGTTATCATTTTACTCCTTGCGAGTTTTTCCCGCCAGTTTTAACAAGTGATATTTCACTGGAGTCTCAGTAAGTCTCATAAGTATTCTAGTTGATCATAACAATGCTGCGGTCTTCACTCCGTGGTCCACTGGGATTGCAAAGTCCACAATATGACAACTAATCTATTTTTACTTAATTATCACTAGGTCTTGTCTTCTGGCTGGGATTAGGTGATCTATTTGTATCTCAAAACCCTAGAGAATTTTATGCGTCTCATTATCCCGGAAGGATTCTGGTTTGGGCATGTACCATTTGGTTGTATGGTCAAATTTTATTTTCTTGCACAATTACCAATGGATTACCTTTCCCACCCAGCTGTATTATTCTCCCTTTGCACTAATTTGCTACATTCACTTATTATATGGTTTCCTTTTCGTCTTCTCGTGTGAGATTTCGCCAGTTTGTCGTTTGAAATATCCATATAATTATTTTTCTTCCCACTTTTATCCCATAGTTATTGCTGTTCTGTTTGTCTTTATATTTTCAGTGTTGTTATTGGTCTCTGTAATTAGTCTTTCTTTGCTCTTTTTTGTGTTGTCTTTGAGTTGTCGTATTGATGCATAGATGCTATCTTTAATCCTCCTTCTTTTTTAGACACATGTTGTTTGTCAATGTCATTTCTCGAATGTATAGCCTTGTATATCGTCATCAACTTTTTTGTCTTCTGATTCATTTGTCCGAGTTCTTCCCTTGTACATTTAAAGAATTGTTCCGAGTATCTCGTGAGGGAACCTTTGATGTAATTTCTGCTGCTGAGTTTCGTTTCGAGAAGTTTTCTCGTTCATCTGAGGTACTCTTTTCTTATTTTTTTCTTCCATCTCTGCTTGTTTGGTGTCTGCTTCCAACATTCACAAGTATTTGTAATTTTCCTTCTTTCCAAGCGTTCTAATTCTTTCTTGATTTACCAGTGCTATTCTATCCGTTATCTTTTCCACTTTTCATTGTGATCATGGCACCTTTTTCTGTGCCAAATTCTATTATTATATCTTGGCTGTCTATTCTTATTATTTCTATCAGAGTCTCCAGTTCTTTTTCATTTTTTAATGACTTGATGTCATTCATGTACATAAACTGATTAACTTTTCTAGCGATTTTATAAATTTGTAGCCTCCAGTGTACTTCTTAAGTATGTAATTGAGTGGTATCAGTGCTATTACAAATAGTAATGGTAACACATTTCCCTGGAAGATGCCTCTCTGTATTTTCACCTCTGTCAATTCGACTTTCCAGTTTTTCATGGCTTCCGTGAGGAATTTTATGACTTTGTTGGGTACGAAGTACATTTTCAGACTATCTACAATCCAGGATTACGGAACTATATTGTTGACCGTTTTGTAGTCAATCCACATGTTCTACATTTTTCCGCCACACTTTGCTCTTCTTAAAGATGTACAGCAATTCACCTGTTCCTCTTGTTCAGCTTCTGAAAACAGTCCACGGCGTACTAGCGAGTGATAAATCTTCTCCCAATCTGTGCTGTTAAAATTTTCTATATCATAGGTAGATACGTTGTCGGCCTATAGTTGCTATGGATGCTTCCTTTTAAAGGGGGTTTCAGAATCAGGGTAGTCTTTCCCTTAGTAATCCATGCTGGTATATTTGCTTCTTCAAGGCTTCTACTCAGCTCAAGAGCCAGTCCGTCGTAGATGAACGGGAACTTTTTAAACCAGAATCCATGCATACCATCATGGCTATGAGTTTCCAAATTTAAGACTTTCCTGAGTGTGGCTCTAAGCGATTCCAAGTGTATGACAGCTTCATGGCCTTTCTCGGGTCCTTGTAATTCTTTTTTATGTCATTTTTATGTCGACCTTTATGTTATGTTCTTTCTGTTTCTATATTTTATTCCAAAATCGTTTTGCCTCTTTTGCATCTGGTTGTTAGTTTGTCCTTGTGAATTCCCCACGTACTAGTCGATAGAATTCTCTTTTGTAATTTTGGAATGTCCTGTTTTGTTTGCATCGCTTCATCCTGTCTCGATATCTTTTAAGTCTCCCTTCTTTCGCCAATATCTTTTTTATTTATCTCTTCGAATTGAATTGTCAGACTTGTCTGCTATTTTGTTTTGGTCTTATTATCCTGCCATACCCTCGAGTATTTTTCCTTCTTTAGAAATTTCGTTTGTTGTTGCAATTTCTTTACCGGTTCATCTAGCCTAATTTCCCGTCCAGGTTTTGCATTTCTGTTCGGGTTCCTTTGGGGGAAACCGATTTTATCACGGACTAGTTTCGCTCATGCATAAATTAGCTCGTTTAGTTCGGTGATGTTGCCCGTTGGGGATATTTGGTGATAATTTGTTTATCTTTTCGATTTCAACTTTAACTTTTTTCCCATTCTTGGTTTTGAGGGATGGTAATGTAGTCTTCTTTTCAATCATGATTTTCTTTATTAACTCTTGATTTATCAATTTATTGCATTAACATTTTTTGAGATGTTGGGATATGTGGTGCTTTGGTTTACGATGTCTTGCGTTTCAATTTGATTAGGAGGCTCTTGTTTTTATGTATTTAGTGTTTCGATTCCACTCTGTCCCGAAGTAGTAGTACTTGTTAGGGTGCCATCTATGGGTCAAATAGATTTGTTTAAAGATCATTTGCATTCGATAGAACTGTGAACAACCATCTCTTAAGAAACAATTAAACAAAAATGTAAATGTGAATGTACAATGAACGCAATTCTCTAACCTCTAGGTATAAAATAACCCAAAACGACTTTACATGCCGTTAAAATTAAACAATTAATTCTTTTTATACTTGTTCTATTATTCTATCTACTTTAAAACTTGCTTTGTCGGATTGAAATGCATACTTCTCAGGTTTGTAGAGTTTTCGAACGCAGTAAATTCTTGAAAACCGGCAAATTTTATCTGCTCAATTTATGTTTCCATTCTAGATAATTACTAAAAGAAAAAAGCGAATAAATTCGTTTACGTTAATTAATGTTATCGGTAATCGATGCATAAAACATGAATAGCTAAGAGTTAAGAGAATATTTTCTTTTCTTTGTGATGTCATTAAAATCGTTTTCTAATATATTCGTTGATAAACGAAAGTAAAACTCATTAACGATATCCCACTATAAAATTTATCACCAAAAAAATTAGCAATAATGTTCACTCTTATCGCAGAATATTTTGAAATCTATAAATCCTAATTGTAACTAAAAGTAATGACAATAATTGTTTAGTATCGACCAAAAGCGACTTCATAGTATTGATGCTGAATTTGTTCAAACAATGTTTATTTAACCCCGACTTACTGATGAAGTTTAACAGAAAAAAATTATATGAGGGTGGACCAAAACGAATGTAGCCTGACACATAATTACTTATTGAATTTTTATCGTAATTTTTCACTGTATAATGTTCAATCTGCGTGATAAATATTCACAACTGTATTGACGAGAAAGACGATTATGTTCAAAAATAGATATTTGCTGCATAAAACAAATGAAATGAATTTTATAATTAGGTTTATTGATGTACTTGCATATTTCTAGCCGTCAAAAGGCATGAAATAGCAAAAACAACAAGATAAATAAGATTGAACTTTTAAAGATGAATGAAAGCTAAAACTCAAAAACAGACCCAAAACTGAAAACGATTAATAAGAAAAACGTTTTTGGCCAGATCTTAATCGAAGTATAAAAAATACTGATTATAATTTTCCGGAGAATCAAACGTTGAGAGGATTCTTTGGACATTTTGCTATTCGTATGACGATCTTTATTTTTCACACGTCGTTTCTACCGGTATATTCAACAAAATAGGTCACATCTACGTAAACATAAAAACTCACAAACTAGGAAATCCTCCTTAGACTCATAATCTCACAGATTCCTATCCCAATATACTACATAGCTACAACTATTAACAATATGGTTCAAGCATATACTCCTTACAAATTCAGCATTAAATCCACTGACAACTTCATACAAATTTTAAATTCTGCTACAAATTTTAAATTCTGCTACAAATTTTAAATTCTGCTACATAACGGCATTGCTCAACGTTGAAAACCTTTTTTATCAACGTCCCAGTCCATGAAACAATCGAAAATACCTACAATCAATCTTATATCTCTCCTCCAGATATAAAGCCAAAAATTCATGAAAAACTATACCATTCCTGAACCAAACAAGTCTTCCTCTGTTACCTTTTAGGCCACGTCTATATAAAAACTGATGGTGTTTCGATAGGTTTTCTCATTGGCACCACAGTTTCAAAATACTACATATCCCGCATTGAATATATTATATTCAACACGAAAATAACTAAAGCCACAATATTTGTCCGATTCGTCGATGATATTTTCGCTGCTACACATTCCCACGATGAAATAAGCTAACTTAAATAAACTGTAGAAGAAAATTCAGTTCTGATTTTCATTCCCGAACATGAATGAAAAATTCTTTTCCTAAACAAACTCACTGACCCCAACAAAGTTTTAAAATTCACTTCATCCCAATAAAAAAAATAATCTCAATTCTAATCTACTCAACTATCATAGTGAATTACCCCCAAAATATAAACAGCCCTTAAAAAATTAACCCATAGAGCCTTTTACATTTTCTTATCTAAAACAATATTTTACAAAAACTCACTAATAAAAAAAACAACCCTAGTTGACAATAATTTCACTAATAAACTAGTTAACCAGCAAATAAAACTCTATCTTCATACCATTCAACAAAATAAAATAAAAACAACAATAATTTTAACACTATAAATTTATATTACAGGAATCAAACGTACAAAAATTATAAGTTAGATAAACAAGCAATAACCAACATTATATACAGACATACTAACAGAAACAAATTAAACTCATCAAATCTTATTGTTAAAGATAATCCAAACTTTCCAAAATCCTTTTTAAACTAAACAAAAATTGTATACAAATTCACATTTTCATTTCGGATGTGAACACCCTACGAACTCCTAATACCTTCACTGACTTTGCAATCACCTCTCTCTCTCTCTCTCTCTCTCTCTCGTCGTCGTCTTAAATACTAACTGTTTGGTTCCAGTTCCATCAAACAGCATATAACTACATTACATCGTAATAACACTAATAAATTCACATCTGCAGAAATACGAAATATCCTCACCAAAATCACATACAAAAGTAACAACCAAAACGCCATCAAATCCTTGAAGGCATCAATATTAGAAATAAATCAAATATAAATAAAATAGCATTCAACACTGACTTTAATACAGTAAACATCTTCAACAACTAACATGCTAACTAAAGTATCCCCACCAACATTAAATATGCTCCAAAACTAGACACAAACAATATCTATTAAAATGATAATAATAATCCTACCGAAGACGATCACTCGATATGATCGAAAGCGCTTGGAAGCAGATCTTAGAGTAACACCTTCATCAACTGAATAGAAGCACAAAGAAACTAACAAGAAAGCAGAAGAAAAAACAAAATATGATTATAAAAAATGAAAGTTCTGTTATCTTTAGCCAAAATTGTCTAAATAATAAATTTCTGCCAAAATATACTCTCTCTCTCTCTCTCTGTGATTAAAACCAGAAGCTAGAACAAATAATAATGATTTTCTTTTTACGTGAGTGTTAGCTACAAATGGCTTAACGGAAACGGAAGTGGAAATGAGATTCAGTAAAAAGAATGCTTGAAAAAGTAGAAAAATCTCATAGGCGAAATTAAATACCAATTTTTGTTTTTAATTTTGTGAAACTACAGCGTTGTATGCATGAGATTGTCTGTTCTTCTTCTGTCCCTCCCCTCGGGCCAATCATAATAACAAAGCGACACAGCAATTAACTGCTCGGCTTAGGAATGAATTCGCAATTCTAAGATCCGAATGGAAACGACGCTAGAAACCGACGTTTTAATACGTTAGGCCATTTTTCGCTTAAGCAAGAAGCCATTGCTTTCTTTACGTATTAATGAGAATCTCCTCATTCTCTCTCTCTCTCTCTCTCTCTCTCTCTCTCTCTCTCTCTCCCTGCTTACTCTTGACTATCTTTCTCTTCTCTATAATTCTTTTACTTTCTTCCTCATCCTTCTTTCCCCCATTGTCTCACTTCATTTATTTTCTGCTCCTCATTTGGCTTCGCCCCTTTCTTTCTTCTATTTTCATTCTTAATGTTTCTACTAATCATTCCTTATTTTCCATTTCCTTTTTCTTACAATCTATGCTATAACGGTCCGACCTTTCTGAAATACTAGGTGTGTCCAAAATGATAGAAACTGAAGCAACATTTACCATTGACTGAAATTTATTAAACATATTCCTTTCGACATTCAGAACACTAATTCCAGTGAGTTTGTCAAATGTTGAAGTATCGCTGAAAGTCTTCTTTATGGGGAGTGGGATCTCCGTTGCTTAATGACTAAAGTACAGGTCTAAGACATCGTATTAAGCAAGTTCAGATTTCAGTTGCTCTCTAAATGTCTACCTTCGGACTAATACCCTTTAGAAAAGTATGAACCTCTTTATCTTGCAAACTATGGGTTAAATAGAATCATTGCTGTTCTTCTACTCTGGATTCAAATAACCCACTAAGATTGATATGCCTTCAAACAAAGAAATCGAAACTGTAAATAGTATCACTACTGTTCTTCTAAAATGATGGATTTGGCATTAAATAACCCACTAAGATTGATATACCTTTAAATAAAGAAACCGAAACTGTAAATAGTATCACTAAAGTTCTTCTAAATTGATGGATTTGAAATTAAATAACCCACCAAGATTGATATGCCTTTAAACAAAGAAATCGAAACTGTAAATAGTATCACTACTGTTCTTCTAAAATAATGGATTTGGCATTAAATAACCCACTAAGATTTATATGCCTTTAAACGAAGAAACCGAAAGTATGAATAGTATCACTACTGTTCTTCTGAAATGATGGATTTGGCACGTGTAAAATTGAACCACCATATTTTTTTAATATTCTTGACTTCTTTAAATCGTAAACTTAAGATAATTTTTTCTGTTTATGGAACAAGTCAGTTACGTCGAACTTGAGGGTTTGGTAAGAATAGAGGGCGCTGCATTTGCACAATCCACGTTTCACCAAAAACTGCCGATCAAAAAATATCGACGTTGGCTTTATAATTTCTGTTTCCGCTCCCCCTCCTCATTGTCACGATCTCCTTTCGACATCTAAACAACATCTAAATAAAACATCTATTTTAAAAGTTGCTCGGTTGAGGACATGACTTTATTTTAACTTATAAAAAATAATAAAATTTCAGTTTCGATATTTTTTCACCCGTCATATATAAGTGTCTCCATGACGTTGTGGCTAACGTACTGGACTGCAGCATCGAAGTAAGCGAGTTCAAACTTCAGTCATGATATTACATTCACTTTTCGATTAATACACTTCAGAAAGATATGAACCTCTTTATCCCTCTCCATGTTATGGGTTGAATAGTACCGCTACAGTTCTTCTACAAGGCTTTGATTGATATATCATTAAAGAAAGAAACCAAACAGTATATCTTTACTTCAATCATCTTTTAACCCATGAAGAGCACCACGAACAACTCATTCTCACGAATCGACGGATGGTAGTCAAAGAAGTGAATGCCGATTTTACAACGTTGGGATATCGCAAAGTTTATATCAGGTGTGCCCAACAGATGCTTACGCAAGAATAGAATGAACATTGAATGCAAATCTGTCAGGATTGCAGAAATTTCCTAAGCGGAATATTCTGGATAGATAGATAGATAGATAGATAGATATTCAAAGTAAAAATCTGTACAATATATTTTCAATACAGTATCTCTCTTTTCTCACTTTTTCTTTCTTCTCTTCATTTCACCAATTAAAAACACGTAATTATTTTTTTTAGATAAAACTCTTTTTGAAAGAATGATGTTTGAAAATATTGCTTCGATACTAATTGACAACTGACAAGATCGCTTGGCCTTAAATGGCATCGATGAAAAAACACCTTTTTTTCTAATACATTTTTATCCTCGTCTCTTTATGCTGTTTAAATGTATAATAAAATTGATTAGACGCGGAAAGAAAAGGGAACTGGAGCCGCAGATGTCATTTGTGCTTCAGTAATTGTCTTCTAACAAGCAACTATCCAGAAAAAAACGGTATGGTAACATCAAAGAAACTGGTTTACCTACTCTTTTTATTTTTCTCTTTACTTCCTTTTCTCTCTCAGTACACACACAAACAAACGCTTATATGTGTGTGTGTGAATATACGTATACATATATATATATATATATATATGTATGTGTGTGTGTGTGTGTGTGTGTGTGTGTGTGGATATGTGTGTATTTATATATGTGTGCATGTGATGTATATATAATGTGTGTGTGTGTGTGTGTGTGTGTGTGTTTATTCATGAATGCTTATTGAATGTAACGTTCGCACCTCATTACAAGTGAGTTTGGTTTTCAATGAGAGCTCCATACTTTTGACCTTGTGCCCCAACGAAACTAAGCTTAGTAAATAATTATAAGCTTTTGCGTGATGTAATGTTAACAAGTTAGACGAGCATGCAATTACTTGTGAGTTCGATACTCTCTAGACGCCTCATATGTTATTCTTGTATCCCAACTAAGCTAGGCTTTGTAAATAACTATAGGCGCCTCCACTAGAATAATAGTTAGGCCAGCTTACCGTCTCGAGTGAATTCGATTCTCACAAGATTTTTCATACAACTGGTCTTGTGACAAAACTTGGTTAAGTAAAGTAATTATATAAATGTTTGTTTACAAGAATCTATTGACGTACACTTTTTTCTGTTCCTCTTACGACAAGTTTCTCCTTCTTTTTTATCCAGTTTCTCCTTACTTTTTCTTTCTTTAGCACTTTTTGTCTTTTTTTTTTTTTCTCCACACGTTTTTTATCTTTTTCTTCTTAATTTCTTTCCCTTTCAATCTGTCGCCTAAAAGAACAGTGAGAGACCAAATAACACTTCTCACACAATGCGTTAGAAAAATCTAAAGATTTCCTTTCAAGGGAGACAATCCAATCTACTTTCATGTCTGAGCGAGAAGTGCGTTAATTCAAGAAACGAAAACAAGTTGATATAAAGAAGTGTATGGGTTGTTTTCTGAAGTTCTGGGATGACGTATTTTCATTATTCCATTTATTTTTCAGGTAGCCTGTTTTAGTTTGTAACATTATTTTTCAGGCGTTTGTTGCATCAGGTGGTAAAATGACTTTGTAGCGGTCTTCTTTCCGTCTATTTCGCACAAAGAATAGAGCTTTTTTGTTGACTTCGTTCTTGAAGGTGTTAACAGCGTTAGAAATGAAATTTTAGTGTTATTAAAATCAAATAAATTATTCTTATCCAGTCATTGAGTAAAGATACATGCAAAAAATATATTCACGTGAATTTTATACATAGTGTTATAACTAAAAAAAGAAAGAATGAATTCAAATTGTTGTTTATGTCTTAACAACAATATTTTTTAAAGTGTAAACAATTAAACGAAAAATAAAATTTAAAAGAAACTTTAAAGAAGAATCTAAGCCTCCAGAGGCATAAATTCACCTCTTTTCCTACCCACCCCCCAGCTAAGTGTAAAACTGTAGAAGAGTCAGGGCTCTTTGGCCTTGATATGGCAATTGGTCTTTGAGAAGGAAAGCTCCGAATCTGAACCATGTGTCACACCCTCGCCTTAACGGAGGGGTTGAGCAAATGTATATTGTAATATTCTTCAATCAGCAGCCACTTTCTTCCTGCTTATTAGATGGGTAACCACTTAGTAACAGCAGGTGCTGTAAGTAAACTAAGCTTTTTATACCAGACTAAGTAAAACATGAAAATGCAGTATTTTGTTTGTTTCTGTTTTTGTTTTCTTTTTCGTTACCAACAGTTCGAACAAAGAGTTATTGACTGAATATCGAAATATGTCTTTCTGAAAAAAGAATTAGGAATGTTTGAAGATATTTTAGAGACAAAAAATTAGAGTGTATACAAACAAAAGAATGATTTTACTAGCTTATCATATTGGTCGCGATTTCCTGTGAGAACTCTTATGTTGTGTTTGTATTTTTTCCACGCGTGATTTGGTCAACGGTTAGTTGAACTTCTGAATTTTCTTTTACATCGCTAAAATCTGACGATTCTGTGGTTTGATCCCATAGCAAAATTCTGTTTGCTTCATCTTGACGGCACCCTCTTAAGAAAAGAAGTTTGATTTAAACCAGTCTTACTTGGATACAGCTGCTTTGAATTTTCATAGAAATGGGGTTTTCCTCATACTCAAATGCTGATGGTTAAGATTTTCTCAAAGGGATATAATCGAATATCTCACACAATACTGGGTTTATAATCTTGCCTTAATTCCTAACACAGAACGTCCGATTAGTCTTGTTTCTTTTAGGTTATGCTATGTAATTTTCCACAAAGTATAGTCATCCAAAAGAGTAAAAAATGTTGTAGTTATAGTAGAAAATATAACAAGAACGCAATCTACTCTCTAAAGAGCTGACTTGAGGAATATTGAAAAACCAGGGGAAATAATTTGATTAAATAGTGTGGAAAGGAGGAGTAATAAAATCTAATCTAAAATGAAATGAAAATAACACACCATACAAAGTCCAAAAAGGGAAATAATCTGTACCTGAGTTTGGCCTGTTTGGCGAAACAAGCGTAGATTTTAATGTTATATGAAAAAATAATTCATGGAAGATTGGAGTATTTTACTGTCAACTTGACATCGGATTCAATTCACAATTCAGTTTACAGAAAGTAAAGGAGTATGTTTTTCTTGTGTCACGCTACGTTTTTCCTTATCACGACCTTTTATTTTATTTTTTTTTTTTTTTTTGAAGAGTCTAATAAAGGCAAAATTGCATAAATGCTTGCTTTTGGGTGGGTATTTCCTTCAGTTCTCGAAATGTACCCCAACTATTTGGCTATCTAGATTGTGGATGTATCAAACATCAGCGGAGACATAATTAACATATGAAAGATTATAGATTATTTCCTTCCAGTATAGGAACTAAGGTACCAAGATGAAGTAGAATTTTGTAAGAGAGCTTCATTCTGATTAGGTGAGAGATATCACGTGTTAAAAGATATTTGGTCAAAGATTTATTTAGTCAGTGGGAGACCCAGACTCGAAGTAAAGTAGTTACGTAAGTGACTCTTTGTATTTAGCCTCCCTCCTTTTGAGGGGGCTTATAAGACCACAGGGGATACTGAAAATGATTTTGTTGCAGAATTTTTCCTCTCGCTGAAATGACGATGAGGATCTCATGAAATAAAATGCCATTTTAAAGTCTCGTGATTATTTAAATGTTGATTAAAAGCAATGCCCTAATAAAGGAGATAATTTAAAACAAAAACGTTTGACAAATCCTCACCATCAACTGAGCGTAAAACAACAACTAAAGGTTTTTGAGTTCGGTACGGGATCATGTGACAACTTTTCGAGACACCAATAAATATTGCATAAGTTTAAGGAAATGACAAGAAGTCATCTAATCACACAAGTTAAACCTAAAATCAAATTCTATTGTCTCTACGAAATGAACTATTAAAGAAATTATACCACTATTAAAATCAATGTTTTTAATTTTAAACGAAATTAAAGCTTTATCTGATAATTTTTAACATATGCTCAGCAAATTTCTAAATCCTCAAAATTCCTTTACAAAAAATTTTACCAATTCGCAAGTGTGTGGTGCCGAAAACATTTCTTTTTTCGCAAGGCAATGACTATATATATATATATGTGTGTGTGTGTGTGTTTATCCAACCCCTCCGTCACAGATAAGATGTGACACAAGGTCAATTTTAAACTGAGTACAGCTGGTTTTACTTCTAGACTGGTTGCCCTACTGAGGTTAGCGAATAGCTAGGGAAAGTAAATGGATTCATGCCTTTCTCAAGTGCATTAGTACGAACTGAAACACAAACCTAATCCATGATTTGAACTTGGGTCGTTGATTCCATTTCCTACGATGATAAACCTTACGATATACGTTAGTGATTGTGCGCGTGCGTGTGTATATGTGCGTGTGTCTTCGTGTATGTATGTGCGTGTGTGCACGTGTGTGTTCGTGTGTATGCGTGTGTGTGTGTGTGTGTGTATTTTCTGTCAATTTTTGAAAACTTATGATTATATATCCCTTTAAGGAAGATTTATATATTATCTTATTAAATAATCATTGAGGTTTTTGAAACTTATCATGAACTGCATTTATAACCTAAAATTTATTCATTGTACCGCATTAGTTCTGGCTTGAATAATTTCTTCCAGCATTCAATGCTAGATTTCTTTTCTTTTCTTTTCTTTTGGACTTTTCCTTTTCTTTTCTTACCTTCCAGAACAAGCATTATAAGCAATAGAAATGTCTGTAGCAGTATCGACCCGCCAGGCCCGTTCAATTTCGTTGGCTAAAACGGAAGAAGTTATAGTGTCACACGTCAAAGGAATCAATGGTTAGGTAATTAAGCAACTAGTAAATTAGAAACTAGTCAGGATTAAATCATAGGGCAGTTTTTGAAATTTAAAATAATTTTTTTAATGAGCGCTTCTTAGCATATTTTCTTTCTTTCCTTGCCGAATGCTTTGTGTTATTATAGCAACAGAATTTCTCTCATACTCTGTAGTGAGAGAAGATTGCGTGACTGATATAAAGATACATTGTGTTTTATACAGGGGGATTAAAAAATGTTAACTCCTTTATGGGAGCACTTTTATCATATAGTTTCAAAGAGTCTCCACATGTTCATCATCACTCTCAACACATTCTTGAAATCTCCCACAGGTGATAAAAAATGTTAATATTTCTATGGAAGTATCTTTATTAGAAAAGCAGAAATGATATTACGGTGACGTTTGAGGAAGATTCCAATATTGTGTTGACAGGAATGATGAACTGTGGGAGACTTTAAAATTATAATATCAAAAAGGAACACCTATAGAAATGTTAACATTTTTAAAAATATAATCAAATTAGTTACAAATAGATAAATAAATAAATGAATAAATAAATAAAGTGACGTATTCAGAGCTTTGAGATATCATAATGGTCTTGAAAATCTTTATATCAGTTACGCTATCTTCTCTCACTACAGAGTATGAGAGAAATTCTTTTGTTATTGTAACACAAGACATTTTAGCCGAGGAAAGAAAGTATGCAAAGAAAAACGAAGAGAGAATCAGTTGGAAGGAAAAAGAATTAAAAAAAAGGAACATCAACTGATGAAAAGAAGGAAAAGAACTAAAAGTTATGTTGAGAGAGGAAAAAGATGAAAATGAAAGAGATTGTGAAAGAGAAGGTGAAAAGGAAAAAGTAAAGGAATTGCCGAGCTACACATAAATAAGAAAATTATAGAAAGATAGAATGAGCTGAGAAAAACAGAAGAAATTGAAAGAAAAAAATGAGATTAAATGTCATTTATGACAGTAACTGGGCTAGTTATAATATAAATTCTATAAATGGAAGTGAATTTGATATCGAGCTATCAAAACCACTGAAGAAAATCTAAGGACAAATCAGAGTCACCCAGACAAATATAAATATAATACTAAAATTAGTAAGAATACTGGAGAGTGTTTTCTATCAAGAAGACTTGCTGTCATTTGTTTTCCGGGGAAAGCGACTTATATGAAAATTTGATGAGTACAATCTACTACCTATCTCTCTCTCTCTCTCTCTCTCTCTCTGTATATATATATATATATATATATATATATATATATATATATATATATATATATATATATATATATTGAGAGAAAGAGAGGGGAAAGAGAGTTATTGATCATGCAAGCCTGATCTCACAACATAGTAATAAGAAATTATGTTGTCTTGATAATGGTATTTGCATATTGTTTTTTTCTATACATACAGCTGCGCGCACACACACACACACACACACACGCACACACATACACACACACACACACGCACACACATACACACACACACAAAATACACAAACATACTTTTTTGTATTTATTTTTTTATTTTAGATTTTATAGTTTTTGAAATAACCATGGAATTTCAACGGTTAGAGATACCATTGTCGGTTTTCGTATTTAACTACATCCCCGCAGAGAGAACAGTTTGATTTGGGGTCTACGCGCTCCGCATGAACAAAGACACAAATTTTCAGTGCCTGCGATCAGTGTTATAAAGGCGTCACAATACTCTGATCATCCTCTTTTGCGCAATGGAGAGGTGCTGCTCCAGAGGCAGAATCCCAAGGACCATAACACTACATTTTTTACAAAGTCCTATCCGAAGACAGAAACACGACGAGGGGGCGTAGAATGGCTACACCATTGACATAAGTACAATTGTTTGATGCATCCATCAACTAAAGAAAAATGTCTATTTGTAATGGCGACCATTTTTAACAAGCCCATGTCTCCTCATAGAACAATTCCAAGTTTCATTGTCAATATATTTCCTACTTGGCTCCGTAAGATCTCATTTGTCAAACATACGCTGAATTAGTTCCCCAGGAGATTTCAGCTCACTGAAACCATATTAGTTCTTATTGTGAGCAACGGCCGTGAAGACCCTGGAGTTGGTGATTGGTAAATGACCCCTTAGGATAGGGGCCGATCTGCTATCGGTCAGAGAGGAGGGGTGAGGGAAAATGGACTTCGCTTCGATAGCCAATGGGAGGACAACGATCTTTGAATCCATATAGCAGAGTATTGTGCGAACGTATTCTTAACTACACATCTCTATTCGTAGTAACAAGATTTTACCGGAGGAAAAATGTGATTTATTTGTTAAAGCTCTGCCATTATTTCAATCTTGTGTGGCAGAATAGATTTCTTCTGTGTCTGATGCAATACAAAATGGAAATAAAGGTCAATATAGACATTAGCTGAACATAAACCTGTGTTTTATCACAGGACTGTGTAGTGAACATTATGAAGAATACGAATATTCAACAAGTCGACTTTCAAAATATTTCATTGTATTTCAAATATTGAAATTTCACAGCTGTAAAAAAAATACAAGTTAAGGATACAGTGTCTCCCAAAAAGTGTGTCGCCCTTTATCAGCTCATAACTCTGTAGAGGCACTACATCGTACAGGTAAAAACTGACTTTAGAAAATACTACTACACCAAGGTGGACAGCAGGAATGAATTGTGAGGAAATATTTAAAAAAAAAAAAAAAAAGCACCCAGAACGAGTTATTTAACTTAATATTTTTCCATCTCTCAATCATCGGCAGAACGGCCAGGGATCACACTCAATAAATTTGAGTTTGCTTTCAATGAAAATATAAAGTTTAAAATTGAATAAATAACTTACAGACGACGACATCATTGAGGCCGTTTTTAACACAATACTTTGATATCATTGAGAGATAAATTAAGCTTGGTCGAGTAGAATAAACAATAGGTTTATTTTTATGTGCAAAAGAAATTTTTCAACGAGCTTTATTCGGCGATATAATGGATTTAAACTGTTTTGGACCATTAGATTCGATTGATATCTACTACTTTAAAAGATTTAAAAAAAAAACTCTTTCTCACAGTTGTCACTGGTCCCGTAACCTGGTTTTAGTCGTGGGGTCGTGTCTTGGGCAGTAATAGCTCGGCGGATTACATCCTTCTCCAGGTTCTCCTAAACTGATTGCAATTCCATGGAAGGAAAATAGTTGAATGCATACCTATTTAACGGGTATTAACACTATATGAAATGCAAACAACCTCGTTTAGGATTTGAATACGGGTAGCCGAGTCCACTTCCTACGACAATAACCGAAACATCCCGAACGCCTCCAAAAAAATTCTTTTAAACTTTACTATAAAAGAATATTTTAGATTGTAAAACGGGAAAATTTTAACTGATCTTTTGATAGATAAAGTTGTGAAAGTTCGCATTTAAATGTTTAGGAGGCCGCAGGTTCACATTCCCTAAGCTACAGTCATAGCTACCAAATTTTATGTGATTACAAATGGAACCCTCGAGCATATTTTCAGCATACAAGTTTTTGAAATTTCTAAAAACGTGTTTTTTAGCAATGATTTCCATTTACAATGTAGATAATTTTCAGTTATGCGTATATATATATATATAGTCTATCAGTATATAGAATATTTATTGATGATGAGGATTGGCATATTTATGTCCAAGGCAAATTGTATATTAGTAAATAGTATATTACTGTTCACGGAAAATCCATATTATGAGAGGAAATAGGTGAATAAATATCGAATATGTTATTTTAGATGTCTTCAAAAGAATTGTTTGAAACATTTGCTCCCAGGCATATGCATTGAGTAAGTTTCTTATTGTTGGAACTAACAGCATTCACTCATGATTAGGTTGACTCGACATTTATATGCCGTTTCCATCCAAGTTATTTCTCCCTCCAACCGATGGAATTTCTCTCATTTCCCATCACTTACGGCACCCACAGGTTGAAAATAAAAATAAATTGAAATGTAAGTGTTTTTAAAAGATATTCAGCATTACATTCTTCGATACAATGCTTGCATGTTCTTTATCAAATCGCTCGAGAGACACAAGAAATCTCTATACAGCTATCACCCCGTCTTTGAGACTTAGAATACACTGATTTTATTCCCTGTTGAGTGGAAAGACACAACCCTCACCCCCAAAAAATGTTGGGTCTGTGTATGACACAGATGAAGCTGAGGCTCCAGTTCTGGAAATCTGGGAAGTGTAGAGTACTCCATCTTGCCATTACTCTCAGATCCACTCTGACCTGGAGTGTTAGTACTTGTTAGTGTCTCATCTGTATGTCAAATAGATTTTGTCACGTGGTGTCCCACTGAGACGATAGAAATAAGATTAATGCTATCCTCCCGTTTGAATGAATAGTAGCAAGCCGTCAAAGAGTGACCGTTAAGAAAGAATGTAGGTCACAGAGGGGATACCAACAGATGTTGGTACTTGGTAACCTCACTCAGGTCGCCGGACACCAAGAGGAAGAAGAGAGAAGCCAAATGATTGGCTGGGACCCCAAAACGGAAGTGGGGACTCCTTCCCGTCAGCGGAAATAGATAGTAAGAAAAGTCAGTTTTTTGACATGGTTCGTAGGAGACAGAACCAAAAGCCAAGTACTCCGGGTGAAGAAGACGAAAAAAATATCTGCGAGACACGAAGAAGCCATTTTCTTCAAGCCAGTGTTAAAAATAGCCTAAAGTCTATTAGCCCGTAAAAGAAGAAAGATTCTCCAGTGGAACCCCGTCGAAAAATAAGATAAGTAACTTTGGGACCATTTCTCCTTATACCCAAATTTTATATACCTCTCTCTCTCTCTCTCTCTCTCTCAATTTGAAGGAAAACGAAAGAAAAGAAAAGGAGAAAGACATTTATGTTCATGGACTGTTCAATTATTATATATTTTGGCACTTTGAAGGTGTATATAATTGTAGTAAAAGATTCATGTATTTTAATATTACCACGTGGTCTAAGTTGTTATTTGCAGTGTCTTCCACGAGTTTGTTACTTCATGCTTCCTTTTCAGCTTCTATTCGCCTTATGTTATCTTGCTTAGAATTGTCCTATTAATTCCTTTAAAATATCACACGGGAAACCGGAGTTGGCGACTACTGCAATATAATATTATTACGACTAAACCTATAGATCCATATCTTCCATTGTCTAGGGGAGGAAGGAAAGCGACCTGGTGGGTGTGTGGATAGTGTGAAATTTGGAACCCCTTGCCAGCGGCGGTCAGTCTAGCCCTAAATTAATCCCTCACGTAATATGCCAGTTCTTATATGCCTGAGAAAAAAAACTCTGAACGAGGACTTATTCTATAAGGGATCAAGTGCCAACCTGCCCCGTCTTCACACGTGCGAAAATAAAGTCCCGTTTTGGGATTTTAAAGAATTTGTCGTCACAGACCTATTATGGTGTCTCGTCCGGGGATATTTTAATCTTTTATTCCCGACCTCATACGCTATTATGGGGGCTCGTTACCGGAATTATTATTATAGATAATATTTAACTGTTTGGAAAAATTGAAGAGAAATGGACAAAATAGAAAACTTTTTATAAGAACCCTCCATGGAAAAGTTGGAGAGGCTGAGAAAATGTGATATAGTGAAAATTGGCGAGAAGCTTGAGTTAAATGTTCAGAAAACTATGAGGAAACATAAACTCGTTAGAAAAATAGCCGAGCACATGGTGGACGAAAATGTGTTCGAAGAAGCAGCATTAGAGGAGCTACCAACGGAAATAATGAGAATGACACCAGAACAAATTAAACTGGAGAAAATTGAAATACAAGCCCAAATGGAACTACAGAGAAATAAGATGGAACTGGAGAAAGCAAAAATTCAGCAAGAAACGAGGTTGCGAGAAGTCGACTTGGCGAAAAGAGGACGCGAAGAAAGCCATGACAGTTTCGAAGTAACGAAGCAAGCGAGGCTAGTCCCAAAATTTGACGAAACCAACGTGGACGAATACTTCGCACATTTTGAGAGAACTGCACTAAATCTCGGGTGGCCAAGAGAATATTGGTCAACGCTACTCCAGACTGTACTGACAGGAAAAGCACAGAGAGCATATGCAACTCTGCCAACAGAAAATTGTGCCGACTATAATTTGGTGAAAGCAGCAGTTCTAAAAAGCTTCGAGTTGGTTCCAGAAGCTTATAGACAGAGAAAGAAAGAAAACCAGTCTTATGTAGAATTTCTGCGGGAGAAAGAGAATGCACTGGATAAGTGGTGTGACTCTAAGAGGATAGACGGAGACGTTGAAAAACTCCGGCAGCTAATATTAGCTGAAGAATTTTTAAACTGTGTGCCAGAAGAAGTCAGGGTTCACCTAAGTGAAAGGAAAACTGACGTGAATTATGAAATGGCCGCACTAGCAAACGAGTACATCCTCACACACCGAAAAACGTACACGGGAAGCAGAGTGAAATTTAAGGCAAGGTGCAGCCCAGAAGAAAAGCCTAAGGAAGAGAATAGAAGAACCTTCCAAAGTAGCAGCAGAACAATGGTCTGCTATAAATGTGGAAAGGCTGGACACATAGCCATAAGGTGTCAGCTTGGAAAAGGTCCTGAAAGAAACCAAACCCAGTCGGGAAAACCTCAAGGAGCTGTAACAACAACGAGAGGAAACCAGTCTTATCGACCCTGGACGAAAAAAGGGATGATAAGAGGCCCACATGGAGGATCAGTGGAAGTATCAATTTTACGTGATACAGGAGCATCTCAGTCGTTACTTCTACGAAATAAATTACCTAAAGGGGTAATAGAAGCAACACTTGAGACTGTGATGATAGAGGGTAGTGGCGGAAAGAGGGTAAAAATACTGCTATGCAAAATAACCCTAAAGTCCCAGTGGAAAAATGAACCAATTCAGGTTAGTGTGGTAGATAAGCTACCCATGAAAGGAATTTCCCTCATACTGGGAAATGAAGTAAAAACTAAAAAGTGTCACCCGTGTAAAATGGCGAAGATGAACGCCAAAAATGGAGAAAGCAAGTTGGCGAAAATGAGCGCCAAAAATGAAGAAAGAAAGATGGCGAGAATGAACGCCAAACGTGAAGACAACATGACGGCAAAGCCACGTGCGAGATATAAACGACATAGTCGCTCGCAGAGTGAGAAAGTGGAAAGGAAAGAAGCGAAGCTTCCACAACTCAATAAACAAAAAGACAAAGGGACCAGTCTTCGGAGAAAGGATGAAAGTCCAACGAATAATGGGGATAAATTCCCTAATACTTATCGAGAGGATAAGAGAAAAATAAGAGGACCCCCACACATGGCTAAGGAAGAATTTGAAAAGGGCGACGAAGTCCTGCGACTATCCTCAAATAAAATACCACACTGTGGTGGACGATATATAGGTCCCTACGTAATATCACAGAGAATAGACAAGAGGACATATAGAATTGATACCCACGAGGGAAAGAAGACACAAGTGTGTTATGCGAACAAAATAAAGAAATATGTCCGCCAAGAAGGCCCACCTCACAAAATTAAGAACTCGGAAACGCCGAATAAATTCGAGGAAAAATTAAGCCAGTTGTCTGTTTCAGAGAGAGAGGACTTAGAGAAATTAATTTAAAAATACCCAGGTTTATTCCTCTAACGTCCTACGAAAATGTAGTAGCGGAATATTCTTTCATAGTTGTTGAGAAAAAAAAGAGAGAGAGAGAGAAAGAGAAACTAAACGAGAGGAATTCTCATCCCCAATGTTGAAATATGAGAGGGACGAAAAGGAGGTTCGTCAACAAGTGACGAAGAGGGGAAAGAGAGAAAAGAAAAGGAAATTTTCTCCCCAAAGCTTGACAATTAAGAGTATAAAGTCGTCAAAAGTGACGAAGAAAGAAAGAAAGAAAAAGGGATTTACCTCCTTAAGGTTGAAACATGATACGGCCAAAAAGCCGGGAGAGAAAAAGAAAGGAAGACAAGATTAAAGAAAAAGAAAAGGAGAGAGAGAGAAAGAAAGAGAAGAGTAATTGTCTTCCTCTATGGTGAAAATTAGGAAGGACGAAAAAAGGAAAAGGAAAGAATTCGTCAAAGCGTGAAGAAGAAAGGGGATAAAAGAAAAGTAAAGTGAAAAAAAGGGAAAAAAAAGGAGAGAGAACAGTGAAATGAATTACCTTTTTTTTATGGTATTTCTGTTATCCCTTTCTTCTCTTAAGGAGGGAGACGTCACGTGGTGTCCCACTGAGACGATAGAAATAAGATTAATGCTATCCTCCCGTTTGAATGAACAGTAGCAAGCCGTCAAAGAGTGACCGTTAAGAAAGAATGTAGGTCACAGAGGGGATACCAACAGATGTTGGTACTTGGTAACCTCACTCAGATCGCCGGACACCAAGAGGAAGAAGAGAGAAGCCAAATGATTGGCTGGGACCCCAAAACGGAAGTGGGGACTCCTTCCCGTCAGCGGAAATAGATAGTAAGAAAAGTCAGTTTTTTGACATGGTTCGTAGGAGACAGAACCAAAAGCCAAGTACTCCGGGTGAAGAAGACGAAAAAAATATCTGCGAGACACGAAGAAGCCATTTTCTTCAAGCCAGTGTTAAAAATAGCCTAAAGTCTATTAGCCCGTAAAAGAAGAAAGATTCTCCAGTGGAACCCCGTCGAAAAATAAGATAAGTAACTTTGGGACCATTTCTCCTTATACCCAAATTTTATATACCACTCTCTCTCTCTCTCTCTCTCTCTCTCTCTCTCTCTCTCTCTCTCTCTCTCTCTCTCTCAATTTGAAGGAAAACGAAAGAAAAGAAAAGGAGAAAGACATTTATGTTCATGGACTGTTCAATTATTATATATTTTGGCACTTTGAAGGTGTATATAATTGTAGTAAAAGATTCATGTATTTTAATATTACCACGTGGTCTAAGTTGTTATTTGCAGTGTCTTCCACGAGTTTGTTACTTCATGCTTCCTTTTCAGCTTCTATTCGCCTTATGTTATCTTGCTTAGAATTGTCCTATTAATTCCTTTAAAATATCACACGGGAAACCGGAGTTGGCGACTACTGCAATATAATATTATTACGACTAAACCTATAGGTCCATATCTTCCATTGTCTAGGGGAGGAAGGAAAGCGACCTGGTGGGTGTGTGGATAGTGTGAAATTTGGAACCCCTTGCCAGCGGCGGTCAGTCTAGCCCTAAATTAATCCCTCACGTAATATGCCAGTTCTTATATGCCTGAGAAAAAAAACTCTGAACAAGGACTTATTCTATAAGGGATCAAGTGCCAACCTGCCCCGTCTTCACACATGCAAAAATAAAGTCCTGTTTTGGGATTTTAAAGAATTTGCCGTCACAATTCGTTTAAAAATTATTCGTATTCAATAGGACCATGTGCAAAAAAAACTCTCAAGAAATAACTAAATATGAACGTACAATGAACGAGATTTCCTAACTTCTTGATATAAAATAAACCTAGACGGGTTGAAATGCCGTTAAAACCAGTCACTCTAAACACCTAACACTGATACAGTCCAAACCGGCAGTTCTAGTGCTATGAAGTATTTCGAATCCTATAAAAATGCCAGCGTTCTGTTTCCACTGCTCTAAAGTTTACTTTTAAGTACAACCGTTTTGTGTTAGATAATTTCTTTATGAGACTGACTCTGAAACGAAAAGTTGGAAGGAAGATCTTGTATAAATTTCTGATAGGTGAGATGAATTTTAAGTCCGGATTCAAAATCAACATACACACTTTTTCTTAATCAAAAAATCTTTGCTGACTCGAGCAATACATAATAATATTTTGAGCTTTTTAATGGGAAATTAGGTGAATATTCTCATCCTTCTAATCTGTCAATTACCGAAACCACATCAGATGATTTTCATAACTCTAAAACAAACCCCTAGGGACTACCAGATAATTGGTGAAGAAAGCTAGAGAGCTAACCGACAGAAAAACTGAATTAAAAATAACAAAGATAACGATAATAATTCGAATATATAATTAAGTCATAATGCTAAGTTATCGTCAATCTTTGAAATCAATCAAGAATTTTAAAACAAATACAACCAATACATTTTATTATATGAGAATAATATGAATTTATATTTATTCATCTATTTATTTATTAGAGTAAATGTTGTAAATCATTATTTAACTCCTTGCAGATTTTTCACACCAGTTTTAACTGATGAGTTTTCACTGGAATCTGAGCAACAAGTCTCTGCAGATCTCCAGGACTCTTCTAGTATTCTATCTAATTTTAACATTGCTGTAGCCTGGATGGTGTCGATTCTTCATCTGATCTCTAGTTTGTCCCAGTTTCTTTTCCAGGCCTTTGTGGAATATTCCAAGGAGTCTCTAACTACAGAGGGTATATAACAGAAAGCAAAAAAACTAGCCAAATATCTGGACCTTGAACATGTTGAGTAACATGAAGGTAACAGTGATAGCAATCACAGTTAGAGTCCTAGAAACAACCACAAAGAATCTAAAGTTCAGAAGAATCGAGACCATCCAGACATCACTGATAAAATCAGCTAGAATAATTAGAAGAGCCTTGGAGATCTGAGGGGATAATCTTTCACTCATATTATCTTTCACTCAAATTTCAGTAAAAAAAAAACACAAGTTAGAGCTGGAGTGAAAGTCTAAAGTGCAAAATAATAATAAAAATATTTGTTAGATTTCGTAGAATTCGCTACAAAACTGTATTTTCTAATAATCTAGACAGAAACGAGCACACAAAAGACCTTGCTTTTTATTATTTTTTAAAAAGATCCTCCTCAAAACGACTACCGATGATTGCTAGTTTAGAAAACAGCTGTAGGTAATTATGGCACAAAATCGAAAAGATATTAACAAAAATATATATATACGTGAAAAATATTTACACTTTGAATATTCCTGATTCAAAACTAACACAACTTTTGCATTTAAAGCAAACTTAAATTTAGAGTAAATTTCTTTTTCCCAATTTATCGAAATTGTCTTTTGACATAACTCATAAATCCTAATCGACCTATAAAAATGGAAAATGATGTGGAGCAGATTTGTTTGGCAAATCGAGTAGTACGTATGTCTTGACAATAGCAAGAATTGGCTATCTCAAACCAGTGGGTTTACATGTAACAACAAAGTCAATATAAAATCCCAAAGCTATTTTTACTAACCAATCCAAAGCGAGATAACCTTTCCCATTTACAATAAATTTCCCCCATGTAATGCTGTAATCGGTCACGAGATGGCGTGTCAGTCGGTGATTCCTATGTTTACCAATTATTAGAAAGAAAGAGGTACTTAAAGCGCCTGAATGTGTTTTCTTTGTAGAGAAATTTCTATGATAGAGATTGGTGATTTGGGGAATGATTCAACAGATTTTCTTTGAGAGAAATCGGATAAAGAATCACTCAATGAAATAAATTTGAATTCTGGACCCTGAAAATTTACCGTTTGCGGCGATTGATATTGCTCCAAAAGAGTTGGTGAAGTCGAATTTCTTCAGAAAAGAAATGTAAAAATAAACCATGGAAACTGAGAAACGTCTTAAAATAAAAGTTAGTTTGAAAAGTAGACTTGGGTTTGGAATTATTAATTCAGCTGACATCTTAGTAGAAGCCTTTATGGGGATAATGATTTTTAAATAAATCTATTTGACCCATAGACTAAGAGGTTCTACCACTCTAAGTCTGAATGGAACTCGGAGTAATATCAATAAAGAGATACTTCACACTACCCTGATCTCCATCTCTGAAATTTAGCTATCTGATGCATTTTAGTGTCATATATCAGTACACTCCTTTTGGGAGAAATTCTTACACTGTTATATTTTGACCTTCGACCTGGCCCAAAAATACTTTTCCAAGGTGGTGCACCGGAAGGAAGTGACACATTCCAATGGTCAGTAATCGAAAGAGATCGCGTGGGCGGATTAAGGCTTATAATATGGGACAAGGTGAAGGTCCCACAGTGCCACTACAGTGATGCACCGGAAGAGAGTGACCTGTGAACTGCATGACAGTTATTTCCGCTTGATGACGATTAAACATTCCATTTTAAAGATCCAGTGGGTGATCGTGTGGGCGTTGAATTATTATTTAACTCAGTTGAGTTCGGGGTGCCAAAGCAGTTGCCAGTTGAATTCCAGACAGCTAGAGACCAGATGTGGTAGGGAAGGCCACAACCGACCGAGGGGGCGCTCGGAACCCCCCGATGCAGTTAGGGGTCCAGAGAAGATGCTGATAAGATGCCATAAAGAAAGCCAGCATCTAGCAGTGGACCCCAAGACCTCTGGTTGAGCATCTAAGAGAACAAGAAAGACACAACGTGACGGTCATAAGTAGTGGAGGTCAAAATATGAAGTTTATGTTCGGTCTCCAGCACCCTCTCACACGCAAACCTTGCAAATAAAGTGAGAGGTGAATATTTTTCTAAAGAAGTCTTCTAGCGTCTTTATCATGCGTCCTTCATTCCTGCGTTTTCCTTCATGCGTCTTTATCGTTGTGTCGCTGTGAATTATTCTACATATATATGTGCATATATGTAGATGTGACTCTACATATGTGACTATATAACAACACCCTCGCAGGAGATACAGCGTATTTTCACCCCCGTCAAGAAGGCAGAGATTATTATAAATACAGTAGGCCTGACCATCCGCAGGGCCAACCAGTAAAACAAGAAAAATATATACCATCCCATTTCGTTAATTTTATCTATTTATATAGCATCGACCGTAAAATAATCAAATTCATTTGCAAGAATTCTCCAATAAATATGGCTAGCATTAGCGCGATTTTGATTAATGCAATGACAATTTTTGTCCAAAATTGTATATTAACGTAATTTAATAACTAATTGTAAATAACGTAATTTGTAACAAAAGGTGTTGCTATGTAGAAATAGCTTACCTGTATCGCGATCAGTAAATAAAAAGGATAAGAAAGAACATAGTTTGTCTTCAAGCTTAATTGAAATATAACACAACTGTGGAGTGTTTAGATAGATAGGTGATCTGAGAGAGACAACTATGGTTGAGGTATATTTCTATTTTATAAGTAGAGGAATAATATTGTGAATTGAATTATCATGACTAGAAAATGCACGACATACGGAAACACTGGACAGCTGTTTCGACCTTATTAGTTCTCATCAACAGTGTATACCGTAATCTCCACCACTGGAGAATTGGTGTCTCAAGTGGAACCAAAGACTGTCCTACATCATTACAGATTTAAAGACCAGGAAATTGGCAGAAATAAGACGCGAAACCTTCGAAGAACTCTTAAAATCCGCAGGCATCCCATACCAGTACTTCTGGCAGCGAAGTTTTGCTACTTAGGATGTCCTACTGCCCTCGGAGGAGCTAGCCTTGAAGCTGGCTGAGAGCAGTGTTGTTATAAAATAGCCGAGGAATTTCGGTTCATGCCTTTGAGTTTAGTTAGGCTGAGAACCTTTCGGCTCAGCACATGGGTTGGTTGGGTGTAACATTGAAGCAGGTGTTAACGCGGGTGCGCGCGGGCGGATAGAGGTGTCACTCAGATGTCATAATAGTCCGAGACGATACTGGGTGACAAGGTGCGGGTGACGTCACGCACCGGAAGCACGCAGACGTTTGTGTGAGAATTTGAAGAAAGAAAGAGTCGAGATTAGACACCAAACGAAGAGGTTCGACTTTTGGAGCTTGCAGGCGCGAGGCGAATGTGCGCCCTATAGGGGCCGCTCGAGTTGGGGGCCAAATGAATAAGACAGCATAGAAGATTGTGTCTCTCCTCCTTACGTCGAAACCTTTAACTCAAAGTTAATAAAAAGGTTTCATAACTGAACAAGAAGTCATTCCAATGTTCTATCGTTATGAACATTATACGTCCATTTCGCACATAGCGTTAATTGTGAATATGGTACAGTGTCTCCACAAAGCATTTCCGGCTTCAGCCTGAATACAAAGGTACGAGGCGAATTAAAGTGACCGTGTGCAGCGTCCCGGTGCAACTGAATGGGGACGTCCTCGCTGTCTACATGGGTGCATATGGCAGCGTCGAAGAGGTGACCACCGAGCGCTCGGCAGACGGGACAGCACACGGTGACTTCGTCCTGAACATCTGCCTAAACAGGGACAGCTTCCCGGCCATCCCACATATACAGACCTATAGGGACCAGCAGATGATGGTGGTCATGGAGGGTAGGAGGCCACTCTGCTGGTCCTGCAAACAACTAGGTCACTTATCAAAAACCTGCCTATAGAAGTCAACCATCAACAGTAACAACAGTAACAACGACAGCAACATCAACAACAATAATCCGGGAAAAACCACGAGCCCAAACACCAATCCAGCCCTGGGAACTGGGTACCACCCAAACAAACAGGAAGAACGGTGGACCCGGGTGATTAGAAAGGGGAAAGACCTCGATCCACAAAACAACAGAACCAGCAACAGAAGCAATAGCAAAAGCAACAAGAAAAACGAAAAAAGCAGCAAAGACAACATCAGAACCAACTGAACCAGCAACATCTATGCAACCTCCATCCCAATTGCCATCGCAACTTCCATCACCTACCAAAAAAAATCAAGAAAAAAAAGAAAAAAACCAAAACACAGAGGAAGAACAGCCTGAGGAAATGGAGACCTCTACAAATCTAAAGAGGCGGAGAGACAGTGGGCAAACCAAAGTAAAAAAAATATCTGCACCCAGCCCAACACCGTTACGGAAAAAGAAACTCATGTCATCACAAAAGGTCAGACCACAGCAGCCCCAGCACAATCTCCACGACAAAAACCAGCCCCTCAATTAACCCCATCTGAAAAATTCCCATAAAAACACCTCCAAAAAACCCTTCTCCAAACCCCCAACAGCCCTCTCTGCAGGAAATTTCCTTCTCCCTAACTCTACCCTCTCTCTCACCTCCCAGACTGTTCTCCAGGTCCAGGTCATTAAATAGACTCCCCACAGACAGCCGAGATCATCCACAAGAATATACACATTCCCAGCCCTCGAAAGCCGGTAAAGGGCAAAATCAGTGTTTGCTGAAGATAACCAAGAACTTTTAGGGGTGGCTTTGTGCTCAGCGGAAACTGAAAACTTTCCAGCGAACTTTTAACTCCGCAAAGCACTCAAGCCACTCCTTGATTTTAAAAAAAGCAAAAAACAAAAGTATTTCCAATCCGTATTTGTTCAGTGGTGCCCTCATGGTGACCACCTTTGTTCGATCGGCAGGCAGCCGCACGAAAGGTGTGTGGGGACATCTGGATAAGGTCAGTCGGGGGGACATAAGGCTGGCGGAGTTGGAGCACTCCTCTCTCCGTAAAATGATGTCACACTGTTCGGGCAGGGTACCGATTTATATTCACCCTTGTTTTTATAGATCGCTAAGATTGAGGTACTCTTTAGATGTAGGTGGTGTGTCCAGAGATGGCCGAGTAACTACTGAGCTAGGCACCAACTCCCTGAGACATGCCGTCAGCATCCTCATCACCAAAGATTTCCATGCCGTAGTCAACAGTGAGTAAGGTAAGTGGGTGTGATGGTTCTAAACCTTGCCACGTTGAATGCGAGCGTACTGAGGTATTCATGTGAGTGGGCGCACTTGCTTGGTGAACTCGCGAACCTCAGTGTATAGGTTACCGCAGCGCAAGATACTTACTTTACTTCCACTGTGGACTGTCGTGTACTGGAGGATGAATATGTCGTCTTTGAGCATACGCCATTCGTAGTAGTGTTGGGGTCTCTTTGCTAATTGGATGCAGCTTTAATGCTGATGTAAATCTTGTTCTTGCAGATGACGGGGGCTGACTGGTTGTGGTCGATGTTGCCGTTAAAAGTTTCGAGTTCCGGGTGGCCATATCTTACACGCCCAATATCGCTGCAGAGGAGGTTTTCTTTTTTCGGCAGTTAGCGCCGTTCCTCGACGATCCGAAACGGATAGTTTTAGTGGGTGATTGGAATGCGATCCTTGATCCCAAGATAGACAGGATCGGAAGGGGAGCTAGAGGGTCGGGAAGTTGTTAAAGCAGCCGGATCGATTTTATGGCTCGCCATGACTAAGTCGACAGGTTTCGACTGGATCAGCTAGGGAGGGAGATGTGGACGTGACAAGATATTTCGCCCAATGTCCGTTATGTGTCCCACGTTCCACTATGTAGCGTGGACTGATCTTAGGCTTATTAGGGTCAATCTGCGGTTAGCTAATAGGCCTAGTCTTGCCGGTTACTAGAAATTCAATACCTCCTTACTAGAAATACGGGACTTCTAGGACTGACTGGAATCCTTATGTCAGCAGGCATTAGTGGGGCGGTTACCGGAAATAAGTGATGGGGATCTCTTAAACATAGGATTAGAGATTTCACCATCAAATACGGTCGCCAACTCAACTTAGATGGGACCAAGGTTGCAAAATCTTTAGAAGATAAGCCCTCCCGGGCAGTGGAAGGGAAGGATTCCCTAACCGTAGATTTAGCTAGACGGGACTTTGAGCGTGAGATTAGCGAGTGCTACAAGGGATACGTAGTTAAATCTAGGTTAAAAAGAGTTCCCAATGAAGACGTGAAATGCAACGCGCTCACACATGAGGAAGAAGTGCGAAGGTTCCTCTCTCGGTATATCGAATCGGTCAAGTCCCCGGACGGGCACGTGCTCCAGTCGAATCATGACATGCACGAGGCCTTTCGTGTGCACTTCCGTGGTCCCCTTGCTCGCTGTCTTGACCTCCCGGTTCAGGAGTTTCGTAGCTATTTAGCTGATTTCCCCCGCCTTCAGAAGGCTGAAGCGACTCGCTACGAGGATTTGGTTACTGAATGTGGAGTCCGTGATGCGTTGAAGAAAAGTCGGCATCAACAAATTGCCAGGACTATATGGTTTGTCCGACGAAGTGTACTTGAAGCTGCCGCACTATTCTGACGGATATGATCAACCATTGGTTCGCCCAGGTTGCCATCCCTGTTAGCTTTACCAAGGGCGTAATCACATTGCGGAAGAAAAGTAGCAGGTATGTTTGGAAGGACTTAGATGACTATAGGCCCATAATTCTACTTAACGTAGTGTTAAAGATTTTGGTCTGAGTCTTAGCGAACCATTTGCAGCTTGTCATTAGCGATTTGATCGGACCTGTGCAGAACTACGCTGTGAAAGGAAGATCAATCCAAGACAACTTGCACTTGGTGCGCGAGGTCCTAGAGAGGTTAGAAGACGGCACCAAGACCTTCGATAGGGTTGACCATCGGTTTTTCGCAACTATTTTGGAAACCACCGGATTCCGACCGGAGTTCCGTAAACGGATTAGCATGATGTACCACAACCCGCAGGCAGTAGTGCAGGTGAAGGGGAAGCGCTCGAAGGCTTTCACGATCAAGCGTTCGGTCCGGCAGGGTTTCTCCTTAGCTCCTCTTCTCTATGTCCCCGCTTTTGAGCCCCTGCTCCGTGAGATTAGGGATGAGGAGGCAAATCCGACCCTGCACGGTATTCCTTTTGCAGGCTCTCGGCAAAAGTATCCGCGTACACTGATAATATCACTGTCTTTGTTCCGCCGTTTGGGCATAAAGGCTGTGAACAAGGCGGTTGCGAGGTACGAGCAGATAGCAAGTGCCAAGATTAATTTTTATAAGAACGAAGGTTTGCGTGCGGCATGGTGCTTGGAGAGGTGGCGTTCCCCTGCCAAGGCTTTTTCGCTGGAGTGATGAATCCATCCGCACCCTCGGGGTGTGGTTCGGGCCCGGCTTCCAACTAGAGCGAAATTGGTCGGAGGTACCTGGTTTTGTAGGCGGCTGTCTATAAAGGGCAGGGCGGAGGTGCGCGCCGTGTACATCTTCCCCTTGATTCTTTACCGTTTGTTTGTACTTCCTCTGCCTAAATATTATTGGCTGGCGCTTCAACTGTCCCTCTCCAAAGTACTTTAGGGAGGCCGAAGGCCGATAGTCTGTAGACAGGTCTACTGTCAACGTCCACGCCATGGGAGTTTGAGTATGCCTGATCTGGAGAACTACTGGTTCGTTGAAAGACTGACTTACTTGGGCCGATACTTGTCGATGGACACGGTGTAGAGACGAAAGGCGAGCGATACCTTTCCTCAACTCGAGTCAGGCTTAGGATGAAAGGGCGAAGCACCGTTTGTCCGCGAATGCCGTAAGGCACTCTGTTACTTTTATGGATCCAGTGACCGTTCTCGGTCTCGAAAGGAGCTGTATCAGGATCTAGTGATGGGATCCGCTTCGGATCCTCTCGTGGATTGGCTCGGCTGGTCGATTGGGCACTTGGTTCGGGCTTCTTGAACAACTATTATTTCTAGCTCACCTGGCAGCTTATACGGAACACGTTGCCCCCTTTTCGATTTGAATTACAAAGCGGGACTGGCAGGCATGCTCGATTGTTCTCGCTGCGGCAGTGGCTTAGAAGAAATGACTGAGCCCGCCTTCTACTACGAGTTCATCCGTTTCGGAATCACGTTGGAGAGTGGACAGCACGCATCGAACCCAAGCGGCTTATTCTGCTCGACGTTAGTTACGTCGTAGACAACGTTTTGCCTCAGTTTCAAGGTGAAAAATGTGTGTTTTTTCTCGCGATCTTAGCTGTAGCTAGAATGGGGATTTGAACGACGCAAAAGAAGGGATTGTATGACGGTGCAAACTTTTCTCACTGTGATCTGATTTTGTTCTTTAAGCATCAGCTTAGGGTCAAAATTAGATGCGATAGAAAACGCTTGGATCGCATAACATTCGACAGAAGGTAGGTGTATACAGCGAGCCTAGTCGTACGAAAGGGAGCAATGATGGAGTCATCCTTCCTTCCTCTTCCTACGCATGGTGACTACGGGCCGGGTCCTTCGGGACCCCATCCTCGGTAAGTAGGATTGCTTGTCAGCCTAACTTTCTTGTTAGCAGTATGCTGTGAGTCATTTTTCCATCATCTAATTGTTAGCCTCCAAGATCTTCCTCGCCCCTATTCTTTGTTGTTCTTCAACCCCCGATCCAACCCCATTTTTCTGAAGATCTTGGAATTCGTGATTATATTTTTTATTTCTGTAACCCATATAAATTTCCCGCACCGCGTCCTACCTTGCGTTTCTTTTATTCCATTAGCCTAGTCTCCCTTCCCCAAAAAGAAAGGTCTTGCTTGTTTTGGGCCCCCTCGGAAACCAGAAAACTGTTGGCCTCCATTTTATAGCCGGGGGATGGGAGGGTGACCAAACGGGAATTTTCTTTTGTTCTTTTTATCTCGGGGATTTTCTCCCACCCCCAACATCATTCATCAATTGTATATATATATATATATATATATATATATATATATATATATATATATATCATATTTTATAAATAAAATTCATGCATTTTCCATCCGGAGTTTTTAAGTAGGGTTTTTCTCATAGAGAAAATGCGGCATTTTGGTGGTTGAGGCGTGCCTGGCAAAAGTTGAATGTCTTATTTTATTGTATGAATTTGGCTAGCTAGGGACCCATAGTTTCATAGTTTAGCATGACTGCCCCCCTTCCCCCAAAAAGCTTGGGGCCTTGTGCTCCCCAAAATTGCTTATTATTGTTTTAAATAATTTTGGAAAATAAAGTAGATTTTGATTAACGACTGACTCGTGCTAACGTTGCACATCATAATAATGGTGTCGCCGATAGGATACCAATTATTTCTTGAGGATCACAATTTTGTAGATAGCTGGCTATGATGTTTTGCTGCGAGTGCAAAGAACTAAAAAGCTGAAAGACGACAAAGAAAAGGGAGGAGAAGATGAGATTACGAATCTCTTTTTGGTTACGTGGCGATAATGAAAGTCTCCACCATGGCGTATCCTACAAACCTGGAAGACCTGACTTTTGAAAAAATAAATCAGATCATAAGAAGAAATATGAGGCCTAAGAAAAGGTTGGTCGTGGTAGAAAAAACGAAGTTCATGTTGATAAAACAAGAAAGTGACGAACCAATTATAAAATATCTACACCGTCTACGAAATACGAATAGAAATTGCGAGTTTGAAAAACTTGGACAAGAAGAACAGACGATTGAAGAGGACTTAATTCGGTTAAGGTTAATTGAATGTGTGTACAATACATCTTACCGATATTGAATAATGGAACAACTACAAATAGGAAATACGTCTTTAAATACCTGCATTGTCTTTATACAGCAACAAGAATTAATATAAAAATACAACCATGATAAAAGTCAACCCTGTAAACAAATATTTCCCGATACTTACATGTTAAAAAAGATTTTTAAAATGTTCGTATAGTGGACGTGAACATGAAATAAAAAAGAAAAAAATGCCCTGAATGTGGGAAGACTTGAACAAATTGCTTTAAAAAGAACCATTTTCAAGCAATATGCAAATTCAGAAAGAAAAACGTTGAAAGAAAACGAAACTAACATGCAAGTCTTTACTGTAAAAAAAAAAAAAGAACATAAAAAAATTAAACAAAAGAAAAAAGACTTTGTGTTAAATGTTATAATTAACAACTTCGATTTAGATATGCAATTGGATACCGGCAATGAGATAACGCTTATACCAAGAAATTTCTGGGAACAAATTGGAAAGCCAACTTTACGAAAGAGCAGTTTACTACTCCGCCATTTTGATGGATCGGTCATAAAAACTTTAGGGTACTTTGAAGGTTCCTTGGAGTTAGAAGATAAATTTGAAGAAATACCACTAATTGTCACAACTTGTAAGAAGAACAACAAACTTCTTGAGCATGTTCCCCCTGAGCATCACCCATTTTAGTTTTAAGAAAGTCAGATGGAGACATACGTATATGTGGAGATTATAAAATAGGTGTTAATCACAAAGTTTGATCAGACTCATATTCTTTACCTTATGTTAAAGTTGCAACTCATACACTAACAGGTATGAGCGTTTTTACAAAAATAGACTTGAAAACGGCATACCACCAAATATCAATAGACGATAACTTAACAACGATAAACAAGCCAATAGGGTTACTGAAATAGAGAATGCCTAATGGAATAAAAACAGCAAGCACCATATTTCAAAGGACCATTGAACAGGTTCTAGTAGAGGATATAAAAAATATGGTTTGTTACCAAGACGATATATGCATTGGAGCTTCTAATGAAAATGAATTAAAAAAGAAAACCGACATCGTCGGATAGATTAAGAAACGCTGGAATGAGAATAAGTAAGTAAAGTTGGCGACCATAGTCGAGGGTGACCCGAAGGCTCCCTTTTCGATAGTTTACTACACCTAGGTGTAGGAGAGGGCGCTACTCCTTTCCCTGGATTGTTCCACTTTACCCTTGATCCGTGCCTTATAATGCTGAGTGTTAAGCAAGGAGGCATCAAGTACCATTTTTTGAGTCTTTGGTATGACTCGACCTGGGATTGAACCCAGATCTCCCGGGCCATTGGCGAACACTCTAACCGCTAGGCCAATGTGGGGAAAAAATGCGTAAATAATAGTAAAACATCATTTTTTGGTTATACTATTTCAAAAGAATGTATATCACCAGACCAAGCCTTGATAGAAAAAAATCTTTATCAAGAAGACTAACCCAGACTTTAATTATTCAAATTCAGAGAAGGAAGCCTTAGCCATTGTATGGACAACCATTAGAGTCCAACAGTTTTTAATTGGAAAACATATCTTTTGAGAAGTAATCATAGACCATTAGAGTTTATATTCAATCCAAGAAGAATTACTCAAAGTCATGACATCGAGAATACTAAGATAAGCAATAAGATTAGTGCCATTTCAAAGGAAATTCAATTTCAAAGGAAATTCAATTCCACACGTAGATGCACTATCAAGATTGCGATTTTACAAAGGATTCAAAATAGAAACAGAATTTGAAGATACATTTTTTTCATTGGGTAGTGACTGATGTTTTGTCTTTAGATAGAATGGCTGCGGAAACTAAGCATGATACAGTAAGTACTAGGATAACATCGAGAATTTAAAAAAAAACATAAGGGGGGAAAGACCTTACAAAGAAATAAGACATAAGTTAACGATAGAACATGGAGTGATTTCTAATGGGGATCTGATAATTCCCCTAGAAACACAAAGAAAATTGGTGATAAAAAGTGTCCATGATGATATCCACTGTTGAATAGCGGCTACACAAAAAAGGATGAAATTAAAAGCATGGTGGCCAGGATATTGACGAGATATCGAAGAATATATTAAAAAATGCAAAAAATGTAAAGAATTAAGAAATTTTACACAGACTACTTTACATTCATGGCCCAGAGAAATGGAGCCATGGAGTCGTGTGCATATGGATCATGCACACATTACTGGAGTGGGACTCTTATTAATACGAGTAGACTTTTTTTCAGGCTGGCCCGAAATAATCCGTGAGCCAGACAAGAAAAGTTCTACGATAAAACAGATTCTAAGGGTCATATTTTCCAGACACAGCATTCTAAAAACCCTGGTATTCGACAAGGCACAAGAATTTTGTGATGAAGATCTTAATTTATGGTTGGAAAAATTGGGTGTAAACCGTATAAGACACTGCCATATCACCCTCAATCGAATGGGTTGGCAGAAAGAAAGGTGTAGACCGTAAAAATGGGACTGAAAGCATATTCTCATCAAATAGAAAAAAATAGATGTTTTTCTACCAAAGATGCTTTTAAGCTATCGCACGATACCACACGCCAGAAGACTAGAAAGCCCATCAGCTTTAATTGGAAGGCAAATTAGAGCTCCACTAACGATGTCGTATTCTTCAAATGAAAAAGTGTGGTACAAAAAGAACAAAGAATCAAATCCAGAAAGGGCAGAATTTATCATGCAAAAAGAACACAATACAGCTATAATAAATCGAGAAAAGGGGAACAATATATTAGTCCCATGCAGATCAAATAAGGCTCCAGGGCGAATATGAAGAGCAAAATGAGGAAGAAATCTTTACGATTCCTTCCGTTAATGATTTATTGGAACAACGTTTACAGAACGAAATAATGCATGGTCAGGTGGGCCAGAGGGAGTTTGAAAACTCGAATGAAGATCAAATAATGCAAGAAAACGACTTTGATTACAGCTCAGTGAGGGACAGATCAAGATCTCCCAGAGAAAGACATACGGGAGAGTGTAGATTTATCATCCGTCCCACCACCGGACGAATATGGCACAAGGTCTTTTTAAGGTGGGTCCGGTCGCAGGGCAAAAGCTCACACGCGCCCGGTATTGCCAAAAATACCTGTGGCCCCATCGGCATTCCCCTTATTAGGGGCGCCTCAGGCGCCGGGCAATAAACCCAACCCCCGAATGGGGTAAAGCATGGGGAGATGGCCCCTGAGGCCGAAGGAAATAACCAGTGCCGAGGCACACCCGGCCAGATCCGTGCCACGCTCAAGCATGTCTGGCCGAAGTGCGACCCAACAACTGGAGACCCATACTTAAAAGTATGAGCGTAAGACATACGGGAGAGAGACAAGTAGAGTAAAGCAATCTCAAAAATGAAATAATCACTAGAAGTACATGACCTACTAGGAGCATAATATCCATACGTTTCAGGAAGATATAGTGATACGGGCAAATTGATCTGGCTAATTTGCATGAGTGTAAGAGAGAGCCGATATAAGTCTCTCACTGAGAATAACTAGGTGGCGCTTGATTAGCTCCTTCTTCGCACAGAGGCTTTTTAGCGGACTGTTTGGCATTCGTACTGGACGGCTAATTTCGTCGAGCTTCAGAGGGCCGTTCCCCGAGGTTTTAGCCCTCCTAGGAGAGGTTAGGTTTATTGCCTGGTGCCTGAGACGCCATTCTTTAAAGGGATGTCGACGGGGTCCGAGGCATTTTGGAGCCGCCGGACGCGTCTGAGCCATGGCTCTGCACCTAGACCCACCTGAAAAAAGGCCTTGTGCCACACTCGTCCGTCTGGTGGGACGTTCGTCAAATATCGAACTTGATTATCGACTAGCAAGTGCTAACCTTACACAATACAGCAGCATTAAAATCATCTTAAAATCACTTATTCTAATTGAAGTTCAGGATTTATAACATAATTTCCCGTAGATTTTTTTTTTAAGTTCAATTATCCCAATATCGATTATTGCGATAGTTTTTGAGGACGAACTATGTTAATGGATGATTTCCGCTTTTTTTTTTTTTTTTTGTTTAATGCTTTTGTAGTTTTAATATTTGAAGTTCAAACGGAAATCCTCTAAAATCCTTACTGAGAAAAATCTTTGAAATACAATTTGCAGTTTATTTCAGGAAATTTCACGAAGAAGAAATATGAAGCCATGTCTCCCCTACGCAAACTGTCAGTCATTTTAGAGAAAGGGGATAACACATTATGAAGTTTTCAGTTTTAGTCTTAATTATCTTTGAAGACTTACGTACAATGAGAAGTAAAGATATGTAGCGTAGTCTCTGACAGCAGCTATGTCAATAATAGCTAATCGACGAATGGCTGGATGGAGGGAGAGCGAAACACAAAAAGACAAGTTATCTTAGGGTTAGGACCTCATTGTTTTATTCTCTCTATTCAGTCTTTGACACAATGGAGGCAGGAAGAAATGAATAACGGACACATCGTGCGGACTATCTTCTTCGTCCTTTTAGGGATAGGACGCTTCTCGTATCTTTGATTCGTTCCGAGGAGCTAGATTGAGTATCTTGTTACACCTAACCCACTGGAGGAGATCCAGTAATTATCCATAATTCAGCTCAATTTTAACCTAATGATAAGCGCAAGCCTTAGTTTCCTAAGATTTTATCCGTAATCATAAAATGTGGCCACTAAAATTTCTAGAAAATAATGACCAAAATAATAATTCATCTAAATTTCATCAGATTCACCTTTTTGTTAATCTCTCTCTGTCTCTGTCTCCCTCTCTCTCTTACACGCACACACACACACACACACATACACTGTTTTAGTTGATTGGATATCATTTTTCTGCGTTTTTGTTATTTATTAAATATTGCTCAGAAAATTTAAATATTTTTCATCCAGAAAAATTATTTAAATATTTCTTAGACAATATAGGCCATTCATCTACTCTCTCTCTCTCTCTCTCTCTCTCTCTCTCTCTCTCTCTCTCTCTCTCTCTCTCTCTCTGGAATCAGGTCTTTATAATAAAACTTTTGAAACATCTTTTATTTTTTTTTTTTTTAGTCAAGATGATATAGGCGGCTTGGAAAACTTTGGGGTTAGACCAAATGGTATTTTTCTGATTGAACACTGACCATTTAGGACCTCCAGCTCTGTGTGAAAATATCGTTACGTCATCAGTTTAGACTCTAATTGACGAACCTGTCAACACTTCATTTCATCTTTTGTTTTTTTTTTTTTGGGGGGGGGGTATCTAAAAAAACTTCACTCATTGGCAGTTGTATGAAAGGAAAATACTTTATCTGAAAATTGAATCATCGGATTTTTTTTACTTATTTTTCAAAATAAAGTTGTGCAATTTTCTAATTACTCAACTTTATCTAGAAAAATAAGTTTAAAAAATCTGTTTCTTCTATAACAGAGTTTGTTTATCTAACATAATCTTCTCACCTTAGATCAAAGGCCAACTAATTGGTTGTTTAGCTTCCCTTTTCTACACAAAAAAATATCGAGAAATAATAATGGGCACACAAAATTTTAACATTTTAGAAAAGAAAAATTGATAAAAATAATGAAATACTTTCCTTTACTTCAAAAGGAGTGAGGCTGTTTGACATAAAAAATTGATGCAAAATGAAAAATGTTTGAATCAACATCAAGGAAAGATAACCAATGTTGACACTAGAAAAGGGTCTTCCATACATTTCTGAAGGCAAACATTGTTATTCAACATTAACAATTCGAAAATCCCTTAAAAATGAAAATAAAATTATGGAGATTGACATTGATAAAGCCCTCTTCCAATGATTAAAATTCAGTGTTATATAATATTAAATGATTCCGAAGAATTAGATTACGTATTTAAAAAAATATTTTTAAAGCATAAAAAGGTCAAAATTATTTCATTACATAAAATCGCTTTGAAACTGATTTTTCTGAGAAAAAACTTTTTTTGTAATTATAGTTTGCATAATTTCTCTAAAAAAAAGCCTGTAAAAGTTTTTTAAGCATAAAGATATTTTTTGTACTTTTTATTCAAGAATTCACGGAAATGTTACCAAAAAAAGTCTTTAAAAATCAAAAAATTTCTGATACAATTTTTCTGACTCTTATCTTTAAAGAAATATTAAAGATTCGATTAAGTTCAATATATTTTGTTCTGATTTCATAAAATGAAATGGGGAGGCTTATCAAGTAAAATACATTTCTACTAATATATTTAAGAAAAAACCTATTTTGCATATAAATTCATGTAAAGGTTAATTAGTTCCAAAAATTGCATGAAAATCTGGCAAAGAATTTTTACGCACTTCTATGGATAGGTGCACGTAAAAAGTGATTACGTAAATTGATTGAATGGTTCCAAAATGTAAACAGTTTTCGTTCATTATTTTCATTATTTTTGTGGACTGAAAAAAATTTCTAAATCATCAGGAGCTTATGTAATGTTTCTTATTCTAAAAATTATGACGATAATGTGAACCTTTTTTTTAAGTTTTATTAGTGTTAATAAAGGGTTTGGCACTTTTACACATCGCAGTGGGGTGCTTACTGACTATAATTTAATGGGATTGACAATAGTCTTGCTCAAGTGGATGGTGTCCCCCAAGATTTTTATATCAGTGTGTATGGATGCTACCCACAACTGATTAGCAATGCATTAAAAATCCTTATCCCATTTTCCTCAACGTATATGTGAGTCTGGCATTTTAGCTCTGCTTTGTATTAAAAATGAAATCAACTATGTGTTTAAATAACAAAAATAATAAAATAGGAAAATAAAGCAAATGATAAAATACGAAGATAAATAAAATGAAATAAATTCTACTTCCACCGAAGGTTTAATTTTCGGTGCAAAAAAAATCAGTCTTTCGGGTCTAGCCAAACTCTCTGAATGTACGTGTGCTTTTTCAGCCTCCCGAAACAAACATTTCGATACTCAACAAGTGTTACAATAATAATTCATGGGCTTAATGTAAAAAAAAAAAAACAATCACTATAGAACCCCTTAGTTTAATGTGGAATTCGGCCTGTGTTCCTTATTCTCTATTTCTTCCTCTGACTTTCTGTGCTTCTTGTGGTGTAATGGTTACCAACAAATAATTTTCAGTGAGTTCAGTTGCCTAGTCGGCTGGGGCTGTAGAATACACCAACTGCTTCTCTGCGGAGGGGTAAAACCCCCCACACACACACAATGGGTGTTCTGAATATGACACTAAACAATCTGATGGTGAGGTTCCAGCAATGCTGAAGCTTTATTGCCATCGCTCCCAGGTCCACTCTGGCCCAGAGTTGTAGCACCTAGGGCCCTATATATGGGTTGAATAGAACTAACTTATGCTAAACTGAATTGTTTGAGTAAACTGAATAGCTTGAAATAGAAATGTTTTTGACAATTAAACCTTACTTACATTTAAACTGCGTGCTTATGCTTAACTGAATTATTTGAAATAGAACTGTTTTTCGACATTAAAACTGTATTTACACTAAACTGAATTGTTATATATAACTGCTTGAATAGTTTGAAATAGAAATGTTTTTGACAATTAAACTGTGTACTTATGCTAAACTGAATTGTTTGAAATAGAACAGACTATTTACATAAAAATGGATTTGGCGTTAAATAACCTACAAAGGTTGATATGCCATAAAACCCACCAAACCAAACCAGTGAGTTCGGTTCTCGCAGAGTGCACCATACTTTTATGTTTAATCAATGATTACTTCTTTCTTTGGCCTTGGTGAATTCGTTTAACAAAATTTTTTTAAAGGCTTAACAGTGCGTGCGGGTTTCACTAATAAAGTCGGCCATTAATTGTTTGTTTGCTTAATTATTGTTAACAGTTTATTTATTCGAGAGGAAAGGGGTAAATTTCACTTACGCAACCAGGTTTCACTCTAAGTCAATGGAAAATACTCTTGTTATGATAATGCAAGGCCTAATGTTATGGTTTTGTGACTTAAAGTTCTATTTCCACCTTTTGAACTAACTACTCTGTCGGCAATAATTTTATACATGATGCAATTTTTTTTCCTTGACTGGAAATGGACATCTTTATTGCTTTAAGGTTGTTCTTAGGTGGTAAGAGGGTTGAACAAAAGAAGACTAAACAGATTAAAAGGTCAAAGGTCAAATGCATTCAAAAATGCAAAAATGATATAAAAATATAAGAAAGCAAATAAACCATAAGGTTCAAATTCAATTGTATGGACATTGATTAATAAAGATTCTCTATGTATACTAATTCATGTAATACAAGGATCTTTCAATAAATAAGATGAATATTACTTAAGGAGTTCGCACTGTTTACAGTTGCACCTTTTAAAAAGAAAATAGATACCTTTACAGAATGTCTCTGTGATCTTCTTTAATGACTGTTGCGCCCGAAACTTTTCTTTACAGGAGAGTCAGTGTGTTTTCTTTCTATTCAACTCTGATTCAACATTCTTTTCAACTCTGATTCGTTGTGGCAAACCCATGTTTAGCTCATATAAACATTTTTTTTACAAAAACATGCTTTTCCGTACACATTATACATTCTTTTGTAAATTTCATATGGTTTGAACTTTTCAGCCACCAAAGATTTGATTATAGACCTCTGTTCAAGCCTGGAGCATTGTGTTTGATTTGTCACTATTTCAAATAGCCTCAAAACAAATATTTTTGTGATATCAAAATATTTTTTATAAACCGATTCCAGACAATGAAAAGTTTACATTCATATTTTCCTTTTTTCAAAAAAAGAAAATAAGTCACCATATGCATTTCCGTGTCATACCCGGGACATCGCTTTCTTTTGTAGGGGATACAATCAGAGTATTTTACGCCACACCGGTAAAACGGAGTTTAATTAAAATTTTAAATGTCCGTTTTTATCATATCTCTATATATGCTTCTCATCATCATTATCAAGTCGCGTTAACAGCATGGGTTTTCCCTGACTTTTTCTTGCCATCCGTCCCTGTCATCCATTGCTCCTGATAAGTCATCTAGACTGTATCTAATGTCCGCACAGAACTGATGTATATGTTCTTGCTAGTCGGCCAACATAGGTGAGTCCATATGTAGGAGTCCATAAGAGAACGTCGCTTATGAGTTAGTCCTTACTTTTCCTGCATGTCTTGTTTATCTTACTTGGATGGTTTGTGTGATGGCAGATAAGTAGCCGTACAGCCAGTTTTATGGGGTGTTACTTCCAGGGTTTCTTCAAAACAATACATAGTAATTATGTATAATTCCCATCTAGCTTTTTCTTCATGTGCTTTGTAAGAATCTAGGTAGTGTAGCCATACAGTAGTGTAACATCCACAGCTAGCAAGAAATTCCATTTTATTTTATCAGAAAGGTCCGATTTCCCAATGATCGATAACCTGTCAATAGCAGTTCCCGCTTTCCTTTGGTTTCACTTACTGTCGATCTATGTGAACTGATCAACTAATTTCAGAAAATTGTCATTTAATAAGATGACATCATCTTGATTAACTCATATGAACTCATTTTTATCTGAGTTCACGTAGATACCAATTCCTCTAGCTACCTGTTCCAGCGGAGATTCTGTTTGAGCAGGTGTATTTGCAAGAAGCGCTTAATCATCTGCCAAGTCTGGGTCTGCCATAGGTTCTGCTTCTTGCTTTTTTACGTGAAACCATTTTCTTTTATTAGAAAATTATTTTATAGCGGTAACAGTTTCTTTTGAGGGACCACATACTAGTAGTATCTGCTCTACCTTTCCTGTGTATGGAGTCAAATAACTTGGAGAAAACTACGGATAATTGTGTTGCCTTGAGATTTTTTGTGCGTTCTCCTTCTACCCATCGAATGATAGTAAGAACTTTGATGTTCTGGATCGATTTCTCAGAAAGCTGTTAGGATTTTTCCCAAAAATTTCCTCGATCTCTGGTGAGATGCGACTGAGAAGCATAAAATTATAAACTTTAGCGGTTATAGCAGTAAGAGTTATACCTCTGTAGTTCTTAGTGATTCCAAGGTTGCCTTTCTTGGGAAATGATAGGATCCAACCTTTCGTCCGTTTCTCAATTGTGTTTTGTTAGTACACAGCGTTACATAATCGAAGAAGTATGCCGTCAAATTTTCTTGTCTTCCATACTTCAGGGTGTATTTCGTCGAAAACTGTAACTTTTGTGCTTTTATTTTTTTTTTTTTTTTTCGGTACCTCTGTCAAGTTCTGCCACGATAAAAAGTTGGCTATTAATTCTTGAAATGTTCTTTCCACTTCAAAAGTCTTTGCCTATCTTCTACGGAATTTCTGATTTTATTGATTTAAGTTAGAATGTATTCTAGTTCTTTTTTCCGTGTGTTATTTAATTCAATTAATAAAAGTCGATAACCATTCGATGGTGAATTTTTTCAGTTTTTTATGTATTTGTTATGCATTTGTTATTTTGAGGAAGAACATTTTTTGAATAGCCAACTGATCTTAATACAAAAACATTGCGTTTAAGAGAATCTTACATAAGACACGAAATATCTTTTTAAAAATATATATTTATTTACCGAAAAAAATCAGCGACAATTTATATTAAAGTTAAACTTTTTAGTTTTATGCAGTTAGACCTTTACAAATCCAACAGCTTATAATCCGATTCTTCACTAATCTGGCACTGCAATTTCGAATTTCTGTGACATCGCATTAACCTACCATGCATTGTCTGGTTATACTAAATCTGTACACCTGTTGGTACGAATTTCTAAGCGCAATCAAACAATTCTGATTGTCTTCCTGTATTTATTAATGTCATTTGCTCTTATTGAACTTCATTTATAGCAATAGTGAAATAAAAGAAAGGCATCTCATGCCATGAAACGAAAGCAACGGACATTATCGATTAAAGATAAGGTCGAATTCTTGGAAAATACTGGATAGCATAATTCCGATGAAAAGATTGTGCAAGGGTGTTACATCTGCTTTTACACTTGTACGATATAAAGAAGCAGACAGAAAAATTGATTATCTGATTGATTTAATCGCATGTCAACCAATCTAGGGTTATTTTATGCTTACAAGGTTAGGGAATTGCGCTCACAATACATATTTACATTTGTGTGTATTTGTTTCTTAAGAGTTTTTTTTTGGGGGGGCGGTAATTTTCTCACATAGATATAAGACCCTAACAGGTATTATCATTCCGGTTCAGGGCGAACTTGGGAGTAATGAAAGAGTAATCAACACTCCATATCTCCAGAACTGGTGCTTCATTATCGGATGCTGTTTAGGATCACAACCAGGAAAGCCATTGCATGGGTCATACCCCACTGCAGAGTATACAGTTAAGGTATTCTAAGCTCCACCGACAGGACTCCAAAAAAAACTGTTATATCATTTATTCTGTGCCTGTACAATACGTCATTAAAATTTTTCTGGCGTTTCATTTTATATTTTTATTTCTTTATTATCTAACTGGTACTGACTTACATATTTTAAAAGTATAATGAAGTGGTTACCTATTAATTAGAAGTAATCTTACAATGATTCAATATATTTTAAGTCCCCATGGCCCTAGATTAGAGAAGGTCTATTGTAGTCGATTTGGATTTTATCCCTCTTTTTCTTCTTATTGGCCTATATTTTAGATATGACAGATTTTACGAAAATGCTGTTGGACTCAGTTTCAGACACAATTCATCATTGTTATGATGTGCATATCTCGCAGAGTAGATGTTGACTGGTTGATAGCATAAGCCTTACCCTGGGTGATATTGAGTTATAGCTTTTATGGGTACATCTAATTTACATACGTTACCACACCTCCCTAAATTTTTGTTGCTCTTGTGTTACTCTGACTATGCTTTTGTGGGGAGGGGGTCTTCTTGTGGTTGATCTAGGTCTTTGCTTATTTTCTTTGTCAATCTCTTCTTGTGATTCATTATCACTTTCTTCCATACCCTGCTCTATTTCACAATTGAAATCATAGGTCTCCACGATTCTTCCTTCATTTCTACATCTTCAGGTTTGATTCTGGATCTAAACTGATCTGCATGGGCATGCTGTTTGTTTTTCTCTAATAGCGCTGTGTTATGCCATTTTTGCAACAGAAATTTTGATTTTTCTGAATTTGATTCCTTATCTTTTCTGAACGAAACATTTTCTTTTGTTGAAAAGGACGTGGTTTTGGCGATTCTAATTTGCTGCCCATTAACGCAGAAGGACTTTGTTTTCTTTCTACATTAGGAATCGTTCGGTAACTGAGTAGCAATCTTGTTTGTTAGGTTTCTGTGCTTTCATTGAATGGGGAAATGCCTTTAACCCCATTTCACAGTTTACTCCTTTCTTTCTGTAATCCCAGATTAGATCGCCACAGCTACGGTGGTGTCTAATATGGGATGCACCCAATACATTTTAACCATAAACATACATTCTCGTCACAAAATTCTAGTGCGTGGTCTGTGACTATTATTTTGGGTATTCCGTTTCTTGAGAATACTGTTCTCAGTTCTGTCTTTACGGTTATGACTTTTCTGTCCGATACTTTGATTACTTCAGGTCATCTAAAAATGAGTCCACTAGTATTAAGAATAAGCCCATATGGTTGAGGTGTGCATCATACATATGGACCCTAATCCATGATTCTTTTTTTTTTTTTTGTGGGTGGGGGCTATGAGTGAACTTTGGTTCGTTTAAAAGTTTTTATTTCAGCACATTTTGGGCATCTTTTAATATAATCTTCTACTTCTTTCGAATATCCTGGCCAATTCTTGGCAATTCTTTTCTGGGATTAGATATGAATTCTAGTGGTTTGGGATCCGACTTTAGTAAAAACAAAGAAGTTTGGTGCCTTTTCCGTGCTCCACAGTATTGCTTGTGCTTTCTTTTCGATATTGATGTAGTTTGTTTCTGCTGCCGTTAACTTTCTTGGTATTGGATGACCTTCTTGATTGCCACTACAGCATATTCAAGCGCATCTGTGGTTAGCGTTACTTCTTTCTTTAGATGAAAGATTTTTATTTTTTATTTGTTTTTTGTTTTATTTTTTCGTTTTTGTTTTTTGCTTGTTTTTGTTTTTTGTTTATTTTGTATTTTTTGTTTTTTGTTGTTTGTTTTTTTTAGTGCTTTTTTAATGTTTCAAAGGCAATAGTTTGTCTTGGTGTTCAGTTGAACTCAACGTTCTTTTTGCATATCTTTGCAAACGGTTCTATCAGATCACTGTATCTGGGTAGATACTAAATACAAAAAATTTTTGTCTCCACCAAAAAAAAATTTCAATTACTTTTTGTTTCTTGGCGTGGACATTTCTATCTTCTTGGTTATATATCTATCTAAATTATTCTAACACTCTCTTTATAAATTAACTCTTCTAATTTTCTTGGGTAAGCCATTATCGATATTTTCTTCACAGCTTCACAACCTGCCGTAACCAGAAATAAATCAGTGATTTGATTCTCTCCGACACTAGCTATTCCTCTTTTAAATTCTTAACCCTTGCCAACGCTGCGAAACATCTGATCCATGTTTCTATATGCTCCGGTTCGTCCAGTGTAGTTAAGGTTTCTATCGGCGACGCCATTGTTATCATATACAGTATGTCGCTGAGTAGATATTGACTGGCTCATAGGATTAACTAGACACCAGTGAATTTTGGGTTACTGTTTTTACGGGTACATCTAATTTAAATATGTTGCTACAATCGCATTATCTTTTTCAAAATACACTAAATAGGACAATTCTCAATGAAAAAAACATTAAATCAGAGTAATAAGGCCAGGATGATAAAATTGCTTGAGCTACGAGCCTTGATTTTGCTTTCCTGTTATACAGCCAAATAAACGAAAATATCGGTAGAACCAAGAAGGAGTGGAAGAAATACTGTGAAAAGAACTGAAGAAATGATAACAATAGATAATAAGAGATCTTGAGATATAGAATAAAAGAAAC
>OY757944.1:45736355-46048855 GCA_963585895.1 Sepioteuthis lessoniana | reverse complement strand
AAACTCGAACGATCGACATTGATTTTTCAATACCTTTCAATTTCGGGGATAACCAGAAATCCGAGACTACCAAACGGAAGGCTGTATGAAAACTGTGTTCAACTAGTATACATCTCCATTTCCCGTAATCGTGTAATAGTTAGCGAACAAGTCTTGTCAATTAAATCCTTACATCTGGGTTTGTAACATGACAAAGATAAAACATCACATGATCTAGATTTAGGGAGGAAGTTACGATGTCACAATAGGATTTGGTTCCAAAAGTATTTATACTAATATGTTTTATATTCAAATCGGCTATAGATTCGTTATTAATGAACAATATAATTTAATATACTCACCTACCCTGTCGGTGGAGCTTAGAATACGCTGACAGTACCCCTCACTGCAAAGGGGTAAGACTCCCTTCCAAAAAGGGGGGCTCTGAATATAATACTAAACTGCATCTGGAGTGTGGAATACCCATTCATTGCCTCCCTGGATTGGTAGTACCAGTTAGGTTCCCATCTATCGGTTAAATAGATGCTTTACAATTATTCATATTTGATAGGACCATGTACAAAGACTTAAGAAACAACTGCGCAAAAAATGTAAATACGAACAAGATTCCCTAACCTCTAAGCATAAAATAACCCTTGAAAAATTGATATCAATCAATCAATAAGCACGTTTAAACAGGACTTTACATACGACTAAAGATACGTTCAATCTAACTTCACTATTGATAATGCCAGGTGGTTAGTGACCATGTTTATTAAACCACTATCGTATCGTATGAGACTAACAACTAATTCGAAGGGTGTGCGTGGAGAAAGATTAAGAAAAGAAGAAGGAGAGGAAAAGGTTAAAACATTTGAGTTGAATAAAAACTAAATAGAAAATAGAAATTTTTCTACGGTAAAAAGTAAACGGTTTATAAAACTGAAAACAAAAATAAAGTTATCCTGCGTGTTGGTAATGAAGGAAAAAAGAAATTGAAAATCTTGAGTTGGAAAGAAAATAAGAAAAAAATCGAGAAAAAAAGTAGGGAAGAAACATTTCAACATGCATGGAAGGTTTTTATTTGTGAGAAAAAATACGAAAGAAAATCTAAAAAATAAAAAGATTCTTAAAAATTTTGATTAATCAGACACATTTATAGAGCATCCAATCAAGATTGAACTCACTATCAATGACTTTTGAAATTAGATCGGAACTTCTTCATATGTTCAGGAAATACAGACACCTGTGTATCGGGGAGGGAATAAAGTAACAAAAATAAATTAAAATAAAAAATGTCAGAATTATTGCAAAAAAGATTAAATGGGGATTATGCAAAAGAGAGAGAAAGAGAGAGAGACTCTTGAAAGAAAAAGAGTGAGCCAGGAAAAGATTGTGTGAGCGCACGCGCATGTGGGTGTGTATGTGTGTGTAAAAGAAAGAGAGAGAAGATAGATGAATGTTTGCTATAACCTGTTAAGTTGCAATGTTGCCATAGTAATTCCTTTTCATGCCATCTCTCAGATTAATGGAGATTACTTGTCGGTGTCCATTTCTTCTCCAATTAACATGTGACAATTTGTATTGGGTTACATGTTACCAACAGGATGAAACGATATGATTTAAGAGAAAATAGGGAAAAGACATTCATAGTAAATAAAGGGAAAAATCAAAGGTATCAGTTTATTAGAAGTGTAGATATGAGAGGGCTGAGTTGATTACACGAAAGACGCAAAAGAGAAAAATAAGGTGGCATGTAAAATTTTGATGAATTGAAAAAGTAAAAATTCTAGACGTCTTGCGATAGAAAACAGAGAAAATTTGTTTAAAAGTAAATTAATATTAAAGACAAAATAACTATGAACTCCGTATGATGATTTTGGTTATTAATTGATATTTGTTTCGTTTGGTACAAAAGCCTAAATGGTTTACAGTGCTTGCTGTTATGAATTAGTCCCTTATGTGAGTACTGAACAGGTTTCACGGACCATTCTTATTGATAAATTTAACGATCATTTTGTTTAATTGTAAGCAAATATAACTGGGGAGTCAATTGATAAGCGAGGAGGCGAAAGAAAGACGTGTTAACAGAGTCCAACATCTCTTCCAGTGGGCTAGCTGTAACATAACACATGATCCAGCACTCTGGGACTGGTCTTGCATTTAAAGTGTCACTCACTCAAGGCAAATGGGTGTTCATTGATGCATAAATATATATATATATATATATATATATATATATATATATATATATATATATATATAAAAGAGAAATGAGAAAAAGAGACCAAATCACGAAATTCGTTGTATATATATATATACAACGAATTTCGTGCTTTGGTCTCTTTTTCTCTTTTGGTAGCTAAGATGTGAGGAGAAAAAATGTTCGTTGGAATCGGAAAACGAGGATCAAAGATACGAGAAGAGTCCTGTTCCTAAAAAAAAATGGTGTCCATTTCTTCATGATACCATAGCATCAGAGATTTAACGGAAGGAGAATAAAATAATGAAAAATCTTAACGCTAAATAAAAAGCTGTATTTGTCCCTCCCCAGCCGACGATTAGCTATCATTGATAAAGGATTTATTTCTTGGTATAAGCCATAAACAATTTCCTATTGGAAATATATAGTAATTTGACGTTGCATTCTTAAAAAAATAAATTTTGCAAATACTATAAAATGCCAACTGACATAGAAGCCACCGGTAACAATGATAACATATATTTAGTTTATTCCATAAATTTTGGTGTCCTAATCTTCCTCTACACATGATTAGAGTGTGTCTACATGTCCCAACTTTTTAGTATTCCTCAAATCTCATTTTTAGACAATTGAGGTGGGAAAGCAGGGAAAGCTCATGCATATATTTAGTTTACAGAATCATCACTTGTTATTTTCTTAGCTTTGCTGATATACAGACCTCAGTTTGCTTACATTACCTGTGTTCCTAAGTGATCCCTCGTCTAAGCACTGAACAGGCTCATTGCAGCTTAACTACGGTGATCTGACAGGAAGGTTTCTTTCAGCGAGACTTAACTTACTACTTTTTCTTTTTCTCCCAATCAGATGATTGTTCCTTCCTGATTAATGGTTCCCTCAAACTATTGATATCTATGCTCAGTCTACTGAACAAGTTATCTGAGCATAGTAAGTATTTAGATGCTATCAATCTCCTTATTTTCCAAGTCAACTGTTTATCATTTTGACTTTCTTTCAAGCACAAGACATGACGTGGATGAAATGGGATGAGTATACTCTCTCAGAACAAGGTTCGACAACATTCTAGAGCATATCAACATCCAAGGAAACCCAGAGACTCTCGGGCAGAAAAGTCGCTAGAAAATGATGTTGAAATTAATCTAAACTAACTATATACAATAATTTACCTTCTATCATGCACATAAAATCATAGACAAGAAATTTATTTGAATTTGATAAGTATTACATAACATTGCTAAAGTGATTTTAAAGACAAAACCTAATCTAAATGAATGAAACATGAAAGATGCTCTAAAAGTAATGTCTCTAATATCACCGTTGATTACTAGCAGTGGAAACTACGTATAAAGGGCGTGCCGAAAGTAACGCCTGCGATTTTTTGACACGGAAACTACAACGGATGTAAGGAACAGACTAACAACGTTGAGCAGAGTAAGTTTTTAACAATAAAACACTGCTTTTTCACATTTACAATATTTGTTCTACGTTTCCGCCAACGATGAACAATGATAACTGCATCCCGTGTATTATGTTGTCTCAAAAAGCAAATGATAGATGTTGATAATATACTTTCGCCTTATTCTACAGTTGAGCTGCAATCTAACAACATAATGTCTTATTTGAAAGCTTTTACCGACACCTGCTGAACGCTTACGAAACCAAACATTAGATGTGAGCACAGTTGGGCCATGGGACACGCGTTTCAACTGTGGCAACAACAAAGCAAGTCATAAACTATGTTCTATACAACTGGCAACCTGCGAAGAAGTGGTTCACTTCCTGTGGTGTTAGATTTTACGATCGTGACATATATTTACCCAACCCCTCAACCACGAGCAGAATGTAACACAAGATCTATTTTTACGAGTAGTACAGCCGGTTTAAATTCAGATTAGTCCTTCTCCATGATCGATTCCCATATCAAGCTGAAATAACCCAGTCTACCATTGCTAGAATGAGGAGAGTTGTTGAATTCATACCTTTCCCAAGGGTATTAGCGCTATATGAAATATAAACAGATTCGTCCAAAGCTTTGAATTCGAGTCAACAGGTCCATTTCTTACGAAGATAAACTTTACACCACACAACGTGTAGCAGTGACGAAAATGCATCGAGCAATAAAATTGTCAATACATTTTCCTTGAAAAATAGTATTTTATTCTTCCACATTTCTGTAGAAGAGTGTTTCCAAACAGTAAACTCGCTCTATTAAACACATCTTAACTGTGCTCTCTGTATCTGTCGTTGTTTCCGTGAAAAGAAATATAAGGCATTACTTTCGGAAAATCCATCTGAAGATATACATATTAAAAGTTTCTTTGAATTCTCCACAATACCTAAAAATGTTATTTTATTTCTATTGTTCGGTGTTGAACAATTGCAAATATGATATTTTTTTAAAAGTAAAAACTAATCGAGTTAGACTCAGTAGAAGGAAGCAGGCAACAACAAAAATTATAATCGGACAAATCTAAACATTTTACTGGCAAAATCGTCGTTATATATATATATATATATATAGAGAGAGAGAGAGAGAGAGAAATAGGGAATCTGATCTCTCAGATAAAATAAAATGGGATTTCTTTCAAGCCATGGCTGTGTTGATACTACTGTATGTATGCACTAACTGAAGTTAGATGAGAACTTCACAAGGATGTTATGTACTGTTTTAAACAAATCTTGGAAGGGACACCCAGCAAAACAGCAGCTGTATGATCACTTACTTCCTATCACACAAACCATCCAAGTAAGACGAACAAGACATGCGGGACACTGCTAGAGAAGTAAGGACCAACTCATAAGCAATGTACTCGTATGGTCTCCTATACATGAACGCGCCAGTATCGGCTGTTCAGCAAGAGTTTATATACATCAGTTTTATACAGACACAGGATGCAGTCTAGAGGACTTGCCAGGAACAATGGACAGTAAGGATGGATGCTGAGAGAGAGTCAGCACGTTTGATGATGATCAGCACGACTGATGATGATGATGATGAAGATTTAGGGATAGTTTACTTATATTGGTGCATGCTGTTTTCAACAAATCCTGGAAGCAGCACGCTACAAAACAATATATACATGCACACACACGCACACACACACACACACACACATATATATATATATATATATTTATATATATATATATATATATTCCGACAGAATTATCTCACAGGTTGAATAAAAATGCAAATAGAAAATGCCAACAAAAATATTATTCAACATTTCCTTCTACAATAAGAAAGAACAATATTTAGCATTTGCTTTTTTCATCACTTTGTTTTAAAGTACAAATACTTGCCCTCGAAACCAGTACACTCCCTAAAAGTGTGTGGTTCTCGCCAAGTTGTTGCTTCTAGTATTGCTACGATTTTATGACAAATATAATCGTTCAGTTCGTCAGCTTTCTGTAGTCTACGTATTTAGTATCCGTAGAGGATGTAATCACGAGCGAATAGATCTGAAGATATTTAAGAACTTCCATGTTCACCAATCCATGCCATAACAGGAACTGAAAATAGTTGTTGCGGCTCAAAGACATCACTTACTCACTTAACCAACTCTAGCCTTCTCGACCGGAAGCTTAAATCCAGATAATCATTCTATCGTACTCTATACACACACACACACACACACACACATATATATATATATAGTATTGCTCATAAATAAATACACCGTCAACTATTTTAAAGTATTTTTCTGAACTAAAGATACCAGGATTTTATTTCACGTGAAACATTATACAATCATATCAAATATTATTGATTTTTATAATCAAACTCTACAGTATTTAATATCTTTAAACAAAAATAAAATTGCATGAATAAATATATATTCTATGTATTCATATTTTGGTTACAGAATTTTTGTGAAATAGTTCAAATTCTGTTATCTTTGAGTTCATCTATCAGAGAAAAAAATTCCGTCTGATGATTGAGTGGAATTGTAATTCAAAATGTTAGGTTTTAAACTTGTTCTTTTTATTTGAAATTTTTTATCATTGTTATATATTCTGTTATCATTATATATATATATATATATATATATATATATACACACATAAGCATAATAAGAATCTTATTAATATTTAGATTATCAGCAATCGTGCAAATATATACAGTAGTGCCATGACGTTGGTATTTGCTATAAAAGAGCCAAGATGTTTAAACCGATATATATATATGTGTGTATGAAAGAGAGAGAGAGAGAGAGAGAGAGAGAGAGAGAGAGTGTGTGTGTGTGTGTGTGTGTGTGTGTGTGTGTGTGTGTGTGTGTGTGTGTGTGTGTGATATGAAAGTTTAATCTTTGTGCATATTTCTTCTTATTTTCCAAAAATATAAAATTCCAGGTAACTTGTTCGTCTGCATCTTCAGTGATCATTTTTTAAACAAGAGAAATTATGTATGCGTGTGCAAGCACCCACACGCACAAACACGCATACAATACACACGCTCCCAATGCACACAATACACACACTGTTAGGTACAAAAGGGAAATAACTTTCTCAAGATGAAAAAAATTGAGTTGTTTGCCGGTGGGATGTGACATCAGAAATTAACATGGTGTCTATTGTTTTTCCGTACGTGTTATCTTTTATCTCTGTCAATCCTTGTTTCTTACTCCAACAGATTTTGGCAACGAGGATTATCTTTTATTTGACCTGTTTTAGTTAGTAAAATTTAACTTTGAAATTCTTTCCCTTTTTTTCATCGGGCGAGTTAAGACAGATTTAGTATCAGTAGCAAAAACAGTTTGAGAAATTTCAGTTGAATTTGATAACCGCTCAGACACAACAATTTCAAATTTAATTGGCTACCTTAGGTATTGATTGAAATTGTGGATAATTTAAAAAGGGTGCTCGAAAAATCAAAAAGAGAGAGCACGGTAAACGAAATATTGGAGAGATTCCTAACACGTTAGAGAGCCACACAAAACTCAAACACCCCAAACGGTTATATGTGGACACAAAGTTACATCCTGGGCCAAACTGGAAATGACATTTACGATGTCAGCGTGCAATCTTCCAATTGGGTACGGCATGCAAACCATAACGCAATTCTAAACTTGAAATACTCTTGAACCAAAGGTTAGATCTCCCACTCAACATTTTGTTAGAGTTTTTTGATCTGCCTCGAAGAAACGTTGGAACGTCCACACAAAACAGCAGAAGTGTGGAATATAGACTCAAACCTCTAGGGATGAAAACTTGAAAGTCAGTTAGAGTCCGACATTTCACCACATTCCTAATACAACACTTACCATCACACCAAAAAGAGGAGGTATTAGGGGAAAAAAGGAAAATGATTCTCTCAAGGGGAAAAATTGAGTTTTTTGTTGGTTGGAAGTGACGTTAAAATATAAGATGATGTCTAAATAACATCATTATTTTCCCTATACGCGTTTTTCTTTATCTCCATCAATCCTTGTTTCTTGTTCTAAGTTACACGTATATAAGTCAATAGAACAGGCGATTACAACACAAACTCACACTCAACACACGCACACACAATAATAAACACTCACTATACACACGCATGCACAATACACAAACACACAATGCACACACATACAATACATACTTTGACTTGTTTGATGACTCTGACAAATTGTTTTACCTATCTAAACAATTTTTTGTTGGTCTTCTAAAGAATAAAAGTATAAAACTGTACAGAAACAGAATCAAAACAATAAATTCATCACATTTTTTCTTTTTTTTTTTATGTGGTTACGTAGCTTCAACACATTTTTAATTTACCAATGCTGATCTTTATCATTCATAAATCTGAAAGACGCTGTTTCGTACTCGTCAAGTGGGCGTTATAAAAGCCAACCAGCTTATCTCGGTGAAATTGCGTAAATGATGGGGGAAAAAATTATTTCCACTGCTTGAGATGCTGTGTCAAATCACTGAAATATTTATGATCCAAATCATATTCTTAGTAAAGCCAGCAGTTTTGAAAAGCATATTTCATTTTTATAAACTTCTTTTCGTTTCAAAATGAAGTAGACTTAAAGTTACCATATTTATCACCCTGTCCTGTCGGTAAAGATTAAAATACACTGACTGTAATTCCAACTAAAAGAGTAGGATTTCCACAAAAATGTGGTGTCCTGGTCTGATACTAAACTTCATCTGACGGTGAGGATCCAGTTCTGGAGATCATGGGAATGTGAAATACCCTTTCATTGCCATTCTCCCGGTTCTACTCCAACCCGTAGTGGTACGAGTTGTAATACCTGTCAAGGTCATATCTAAGCTGGTTGGTTTCTTTGTTTCTTGGCATATCAATCCTCGTATGTTATTTAAAGCCACAGTCATCTTTTCAAAACAATAGTGGCACTATTTAATCATAGCTGGGGGAATAAAGGGAATTATTCCTGTACAAAGATTATTAGTCTGAAAGGGAACGTAATAGTGCAACTGCAGATCGAACACGCTTACCACGATGTCACAGTTCAGCACTTTAGCAATTACGCCTCGGGAACTCCTCCTCGATGGATAAAGTAGATATTTTTATTTATCTTTATTATTATTCACATTAGATAAGCCCGTACGCAAAAAAAAACTGTAAAAAACAACAATACAAAAAATGTACCCTAAACGCAGTTCTTTAAGCATTAAATAACCTTAGATAAGTTGACATGGACAATTCGACCCTTTCAACCTAAATGGCCAGTAGTGGTATTATTACTGGCCACTCGGGCACCTCAACACAAGTAGCCAGTAATAATACCACTACCTAAAAGTAAGTTTATTTGAGCAGTTTGTATTTATACCGCTACTTAAAGGTACATCTACCCAAGTAGCCTGAATTCCAACTAGAGAATTCCAATCTCTATATCGTTTTTACAAATATATAACTAGAATATAACATTTTACATTTTCTGCTATTGTTTAGCAAAGAACACAGTGTATTGTTCCTAGGCTGTGGTTCCCAAGGTAGGATGCTCTGAGTCGAGGGGATCACTGGTATGGGGGGAGCTCATGGTTCTAATGGTTAAAAGAACTTGACTAAAATTGTAACATCAATTCTGATACTGAGTTTCTACATTTGATTAAATTTTGAATCCTCCTAATTTATTTTCAACAAATATGAACTTCATTCACATAAAAGTCGTATTCTCAAACATTGAGAAATTCATTTCTTCCTAATTGTCTTCTCCTGGCTGTAACTTCCCGCTCAACTTCGTACGCGCTTCCATTTTTCATGGATTCCTAAGTTCATTAGTTGTTCCTTCCTAGTTTGCGGCTCCCACAAGATATTAATGTCTATGCTCGATCTACTGGTTGAGTTATCTGAACAAAATTATGGGGTTTTCATTCATACCAAAATCGTATTCTAAAACAAACGGATTTAACTCTTGTGATCTTTTTTTCAAATTGAAATACACTCTAAAAGATCGTCAATTCAAAACGAAGAGATAGACAAAAAATATGCTATGGAGAACCCTGAAAAAACGATTTCCATAAGCATTGTATAACAGCGAATCAACAGTGGAAAGGAATTTTAAGAAGCAATAAATTTGTTTTTGAAAAAGTCATTTCTATTTCAACGCCCCTTGAATGTGCATTATTTGAAAAAAGATCTTTTGTCAATTTTAATGACTCTTTTTGCCCCCTGAGACGTTGAATCGAGCATCTTTTAGATGAGTCAGTTTTTATGTAGTCCACCCAAATGTGAAGTGTGTACGAACGATAAGACTTGGTTGGGTGAGGGAGTTTGCAATGAGTAAAACTTGGTGAGTTTCTTTTTAACATGGAGTCATTCATGCTCAAACAACGGAAAATATGTGAATGCGTCACAAGTTTATTAGTTTCCAAGCGGACGTCAAAATTGGGTCGAACAGCACTAAACATTACCTGGCACTATTTCATTGATATTGGATCTTAGGGCAAATTTTATTTCTATCTTTTTTTATTTTACTGTTTTGTACAGTACGCCATCTTTATGAAACCTTGTTTCATGAAGAGGTTTCATGACGTTAGGAATTTAGTCAAATGCACAGGAATGGGAATCACAGCCACAATCATTGCTTTTCCCCTCATTCCTCTCTCCCACTCTCTCTCTCTATCTATCTATCTCTCTTCTTCTTCTTCTTCTTCTTCTCAATCCTTTAATCCTTTTTCATTTCTTTTCGTTCTTTTTCCTTTTCCAATGTTCTTTTTTCTTAATTTTCTTGCGTTATCTTCATTTTCATTGACTTTCGTCCTATTTTGTTGTTTTTATGTTATGTTTCCCTTGAGTTGAGGATCTCTTTTCTGTTTTCTTTATTTTCTTTCATTTTTCGTCTTCAATGATTTTTTTCCATAGTTCATTGTTCTCTTTCTTTTTGTTTTTTTTCTCTCTTTCTCTTTGTTTTTTTTTTATTTTCTTCGTTATTTTTCTTAATTTTCTATTTCCTCTGTTTCCTTTTTTTTTTTTTTTTTAGTTTCGTTTCACAAAGTTTTCGCATTTTAATCTGCGTTTTCTTTTCTTTCTTTCCTTTTTTCTTCGATGAGTTTCTCTTTTTTCTTTCATTCTAATTTAGTTTATTTCCTCAATAATTTTTTTTTTCATTCATATTTCATTGATTTCTCTGAATTATTTTTTATCTTCGTTATTCGTAATTACATTTTCATTTTTTGGTTTTTGGTTTTTAATCCGCACTTTTAACTTTTGTTTCTTTTTTGTTGTGCTTTATACTGTTGTTTGATTTTTTCTTTTTCTTTTTTCTCTTCTGCCTTTTAATCGTCTTTCTAATGCCTTTCATTTCCAAAGATATTTCCTTTTCCATCTCTTTAAACGATTAACGAATTTGCTGACGTCATAAAATTGCGGGAATTTTCTTCTCTTCTTTCTCGTTTTTTTTTTTTGTTTTGTTTTTTCATTTCTATTGACTGGAATGGTACAGAAAGCTTTCAAGAAAATAATTATTGACATTCTTATGCAAATGTTTCAGTAAAGTCAAAGAGATGCTTTCCCCAATCACATTTTTAATTATAATCAATTTCTTTTTTATATTCTATCATTTTTCGCTTAATCGTTCTCTACTTTTTATTAACATACAATAATTGTAAATATTTTCCATTACAACTTGATCTCTTTTCTGTATCCCAATTAACTTATTATGAAACTTCATTAACTTCTAATTGTTTTTCATTAAGTTTTAATCAGAGTTATTTCAACTCAAAAGAATTTGTTTTTTTAAACAATTGTAATTTTCTTGTGGGCCTCATCGATTCTTTCCACTCCTTCTCAACTTTTCAACAAGCTACAACAACTGTCAGTAATTTACGTTATCTTTTAATTACGCTTATTTTTATAGAGTCACTTCATTTTCTCTTCAATAAACTCTATGAACTTTTGATCATCCTTCATTGACAACCGCCATTTTCTTTTATTTCTCTCCAACCAGTAGTTAGTTACTTCCTGTTATTTCAGCCACTTTCTCATAAAACTTCTAATTAATTATTATCAATTTTTTAATCAATATCTTTTTATATTCTCCTTTTAATGCTTAAACCCGCTTGAAGTTTTATTTAATCGTACTAAATTCAAATCCTGTCATTTTTATTTGCTTTTCCTGTTAATTCTAATCTTATAAATAACGTTTTTTGTATAAAGCGAATAAATATTGATATATTAACAAAATCAATTCTATTTCCTATCAATGTTGTTGTTTTCATCATCATCATAATAATAATAATAATAATAATAATAATAATAATAATAATAATAAGAAGAAGAAGAAGAAGAAGAAGAAGAAGAAGAAGAAGAAGAAGAAGAAGAAGAAGAAGAAGAAGAAGAAGAAGAAGAAGAAGAATCTCGGCCAGAAAACCAGACCTAATTATAATCAACAAAAAAAGAGAACTTGCAAAATTGTCGACTGTGCTGTCCCGGCTGACCACAGAATAAAACTGAAAGAAAGTGAAAAGAAGGATAAGTACCTCGACCTTTGCTAGGGAATTGAAAAAACAATGGAACGTGAAGGTGACAATTATACCAATTATAATTGGTGTGTTTGGAACAGTAACTAAAGGATTACTAAAGGAACTGGAGGACTTGGAAGTTGGCAGAAGAATGGAGACCATCAAAATGACTACATTATTTAGAACGGTCAGAATACAGAGAAGAATCCTGGAGAGTTGAAGAGACTTGCTGTCACTCAAACTCCAGTGAAAGACCATCAGCTAATGCTGATATGAAAAACTCTAATGAGTAAATAATAATAATAATAATAATAAAAGAGAATTTGCATAATTGTCGACTTTGCTGTCCCGACTGACCACAGAATAAAACTGAAAGAAAGTGAAAAGAATGATAGGTACCTCGACCTTGTTAGGGAATTGAAAAAGCTATGAAGCATGAAGGTGACAATTATACAAATTGCGAATAGTGCTTTTGGTACAGTAACTAAAGGATTATTAAAGAGATTGGAGGACTTGGAGGTTGGAGGCCGAGTGGAGACTATCGAAACTACAGCCTTATTGAGGACGGCCAGAATACTGAGAAGAGCCCTGGAGACTTGAGGAGACTTGATGTCACTCAAACTCCAGTGAAAAACTCTCAAGGAGTATATGATAATAATAAATGCTTCAATTCCTATTAATAACACAACAAACCATGATTTAGTAAACAGATTTTTTTTTAATGTTAAAACATGAAAAAGAAAGATTACATTTAAACAACTGCCAAGACAAATGTATTTACAAGACATTAACGGAAGAGTATTTGAAAAGCGAGAAAAATATTCAATAAATAAATCACCTATGTAATCACCTATGTCTAGCGGTTCACAATTTTAATTGAACAATTAGGTACTCATAAATCAGCCACTTCTACGAGTGGTGTGCTAACAAAAAGACAAACAGGAATAATTCTTTTTTGCTATTTATCTTTTGACTGTTTTTAACTAGTTTCGACTTTAAGTCATCGTCTGGAGAAAAGTTTTTTTTTTTAAATATTTTTAGAAACATTTTTTAAAGATTTTAGAATAGTTGATATACTATAAGGGAAGCAACAAAATATGCACTAATGACATAGCATATCCATTTGTTGAATAATTTTTCTTGTATTTAAGTGTCTTGAACTGACTTTTATTTATCTGGTGTCAGGACACCTGGCAAGGAGCTCTTCATTTAAAAAGAGGTTTATGTTAACCATAGGAAAGTTTGTTTCAAATCATATTCATATGCTAAATAAAATACCACAAATATTATAATTGTAACGAAAAACACCAGATTATTTTTATAGTAAATATCCATATATATATATATATATATATATATATATATATATATATATCATCTTCAGTGATTATCATTGTCCAAAGAGATCCATAACTGTTGTTTTTATCCCATTTTTATTTATGTATGTATTTACCCAACCCCTCCATCACGGATAGGATGTGACTCTGAGTCAATTTTAAGCAGAGTACAGCTGGTTTTGATTTAGAGCTTTCCTTCTCCCAGACTGCTTGCTGTACCAAGGTTTATGAGTCGAAACTTCTTTACTATTAACCCATATCTGATTGGGTGAATTGATAAATTCATACTTTTCTCTGTGTCTTCAACGTGAAACGAAGTAAAACGCAAACAGCCTCATCCAGGATTTGAACTCAAGTTGCCAAGTCGATTTCCGATTGTGATAATTTTTGTAATATTCATCATAATCACCTGTATTCCAGCTTAACAAAAGCACAACGGAACTCTCCCCGCCAAATAGCCAATTTGCATATATTTACTTTAAAGAATATCCGTTGTCAAACTAAATTATCTTGTTCTTTTCATAACAATGACATTGATATACTAATCTAGTGAAATATATATTTCACCTCAATTGCTATTATCCACTTGATAAAAGAATCCTCAGACTAATTCCTTCCTGCTACCATGTAACAAACATTAATAACAATGATTGACAAATCTTCATGTAAAAACTACGAATGAATAAAATATACAAATTATTTGTAATTAGGCATATATTCGATTCTGTGGACTTTTAAGTTGTGAGATAAATTTGCTAAATGCCTTTCAATTCACGTAAATGATTATGTCTCGTCTCATTCACTTGTCTGAGAAGGAAATGTGATTGGATTGTTTTGGTAAAAGTATCAATTAGATGAATATTGATAAGACAGATGATCGCATCAACTGATAGAATGAATGCAAAATATAAGTATAAAGTCGCCACATGTGAAAATTATGCTTAACTGAAATTATTATTTTATAAATTCTTTGTCTTTGGAGAGATCACAGAGAGAGATTGTCACTTTCCATATTTCGTCTAGTGAGGAAAAGATATTAAACAAGAATATTAATAACAAAAGTACTTAATACATCCGTAAAGATAGATGTAAATATCAATAGGTTAAAAGGGAAAGTAATGAAACACATGAACGTATACATGCACACGCACATACATACATATATATACACATATATATGTTTACATATACACATATCTAAATATTTGTATGTATATATATATATATATATATATATGTGTGTGTGTGTGTGTGTGTGTGTGTGTGTGCTTTGGATATATATATATTTGTGTGCGCGTGTGTGTGTGCACGTGTGTGTGTGTACCAATCCCTCCGCACATGCAGAATGTGACATAAGGTTGATTTTTAAGCGGAGTTTAACAGTTTTTTTTAAGTCAGTTTTCCTTCTCCTAGGCTGGTTGCCAAACTAAATCTACAGAACTGAGTCTATTCTACTATTTCGGAAGAATAATTGTATTCATACATTTTCTAAAGGTATTAGTGGAATGTGAAATGAAATCAGCCTCGTTCAGGTTTTGAAATCATGTCACCGTGTCCATTTCCTACGACGATAACCATTACTTCATTATATATATATATATATATATATATATATATATATATATATATATATATATATATATATATATATATATATATATGATAGAAATATGCAGAAAGTTGGATGAATACAAACATGTAACTCAGATTTAGATGTGTGATATTTCGTTCAGCCTTTATTTCATCTTCACGACTGAGACTGTTTTCTGAGTTTTTCTATTTAAAAGCATGTGAGGAGAATGGAGGGGGTATATTTGTGGCAAGAAAAGTTGGGAGGGATTTAAAGTTAAATGTATCAGGTTTTATTAAAGATTTTGTGTTTTGAAAGTGGAGATAATTTATAGGGAGTTGATGATAAAGAAGTTGGGAAGGGTTTGTGTGAAGGGAGTTTTGGCATGACTTGTTTCATGGAAAAGATATTGACTATAATGTGATGTCGCAGAAAATTGTCTGTATTGCGGTGTCTATGTTATAATTGGGGTGAGAAAAGGCTAAGAGGTAAATGAAAAGATTTTCAAAAGTATGGTGGCACAGAGTGAAAAAAAATTTTTCTCTTCTTTCCTATCCGTTTTCTATTTTGATTTTGTTTTCGTTCAGTATGATGTTCGCCAGGTGGGGTGAGATTTGGTATATATATATATATATATATATATATATATATATATATATATATATATATATATATATATATATATATATATATAAATAAAGAGAGTGAGTGAGAGAGTTTTGTAGAGTGCTGCTTCAAGGATTTGTTCAAAAATGCATGGAAGTAAGTAAACTGTTAATTCCCCCCTAAATCAATTGTTCAAAAAATCATTCTAATATTCGAGAAGAAATTAATGTTGCAAATAGTTAGAAGAAAATATTGGTGAGATAAAAACTATTGAAAATAACCCAAATATCAAAACTAAGGATCTCAGATTAATTTGGAAACTGCTGAAATGAAAATAAAAAAAAAATATAACTAGAGCCTCACCTTGTAGGCGGGGCTTAGAATTCGTCGACTGTATCCCCCCTCTGCAAAGGGGTAATACCTCATCCACAAAAAAGAGTTGTCCTTGTTATGACACAAAACTGCATCAGATATTGAAACTAGCTCTGGAGATTTGTGTAGTGTGGAGTACCCTTTCATTGCCATCACTCCTAGGTCCTACCGTAGCGGTAGTATCTGTTAGAGTCCTAGCTATGGATCAAATAGATCTGTGAGATAGGAATACATAACCGTGTGCAAAATCATCTTAATAAACGACTATACAAAAAAATGCAAGAATGAATGAAAAATGAGCACAATTCCCTAAGCTCCAGGCATGAAATAACCCTTGACGAGTTGACATACCGTTAAAATCAATCAATCATATTACTCAAGCCCTACACAAAGCAAGCCTACGAACTGGTTGACCTCGTAAGAACATATTCTAAAGTTTTGTCCATTGAAATTTCATTTGTAAATAGATATATATTGTTACGCCCGTCCCATTCTGGTAGAATATCATATTAGTCAGATGAGACAAAACTAGAACTTTTAGGGTATTAGGATAAGAAATTTGTTTGGATTGCAATATTCTCCACCTCCTCAAGGACTCGTTCCATACAACTTTATCTTATTTTAGAATTTGAAATATGACATCACAGTTTCACACGCCATCTATGGAATAAGTGTATTCAATGCCAAGGGGACTTTCTTGAAAAAAAATAACATTGTTGATTTCTGTCGAAATTAATAGATATTCTGTTACATGATGAAGTCTCAAAAGGTTGTCATTGATCCCAGGTAACGGGAAAAGTGGAAAAATCCGCATTCCCACGTTTATTGATGTTTAATTTAATCAGGCCGGCCATCTCAGTAGGTTTTCATATCATAGGGAGTGAGAGACACACGTTGCCTCTTTCTATCAAAGCCCTTAAAAGAAGCTTCTAAAACGTCAACCTTCCTCCTCCAATACTAAAAAATACGTCTGCTTTGAAGTTCTTCGGAACTGCAACAGACTAAAACTCAAAATGCAGACTTTCTCAGGCTTGCTTCAATAGGGGTGAACTTTTATCTGTTACCTGTTTATTACACCTCCACACTTCTGCTGGGATACCGAAATATTTGTGGTGGGATCATTACATAATACTTAATTTCCAATATTTCTAATTCATTTTGTGTGTGTATATATACATATATATATAGAGAGAGAGAGAGAAGTACAGATGAAGATCTAATAAATTGTTTTATGCGTTCATTAAAGAGAGAACATTTCCATTTTACTCATTTTTTATGTTTGGTAGCAACTTAACAGAGAAATTCTTTTATATATATATATATATATAGTATCTCTAAAAGAAACTTTACAGGTACTGAATAGTTATTTTTGATAAGCTGCAAACACTACGAAGATGTATAACCGAAGTTTATTAATGTTTCAGTCTGCAAAAACATTATGAATCTCTGCCATTAGAATTCTTTAAGGGTTCATTTATTCTACAAGTTTACGTGTTTGAAATTATCAGCGATAGTTCCGTCATTAAGTACATGTGCCGAAAAACAATTATATTCAGATATTTTACAATACAAAACGACTGTATCTTACAAATACTATTGTATGTATTTTACCTAACCCCTCCACCACGTGTAGGTTGTGACATAAGGTCAATTTTTAAGCAGAGTAAAGTTGGTTTGAATTCAGAGTTTTCCTTCTCCTAAACTGGTTACCTTGTCAATGCTAAAGTACCCAATCTGTCTTACTATTTACTGAAAGGTGTATGAACAAAGCAATTGCAATTTAGTCGGATGGTTCAGCAACAATGGACGAAAACGTATTTTGAAGAATTAGATATTTTATCATTCCGTTTGTTTTTGTTCTGTATATATATATATATACAGTACCTGATTAGCACTGGTGTTGTATATATATATATATATATATATATATATATATATATATATATATATATATATATATATATATACAACACCAGTGCTAATCAGGTACTTGAGCGAGTGACGTAGAGAGATAAAGAAAGAAAGTGAAGGAAAGTGTCAAAGAGTGTCCATTCCGGCTTGACAGATGGAAGCGATTCTAATCACGTTGTCGACACTGTTTCTTGAGTTTTTTGCATGTCTTTTTAATCGTTTTGTATCACCCTCGCATTTTCATTATCTGTTCCTGCGTCTTCCAAAATTGTATGTTATCACGAGTTCAATATTTATTCGCCAGGTCTTAAGCTCTTGCATTTCTTCTGGTCAACAGTCCACATTTCGTTTGGGTTTTATTTCTCATCTAGCGACTTTGGGTTCAACAGGGGTCTATTTAAATCGTCTTTAGATATAATCATTATCCATGCCAATGAGTGCTAATTTTCTTTCTCTTCAAATCTAATATACAACAATGATTTATATAACAGAAAAATAAGGATGGACTAATAAGTCGCTAAAAGTGACAAAATAGTTACTGTATTTTGATTTGAAATGTTTGCTATATGTGATTAATGAAAAACCATTAAGTACATTGACAAGGAAGACGATTAAGTTGAAAAATATTGGTTATGTAGAATAAAGACTATAGACTTATTGATGTACGCATAGACAAACATCTTTTCTCGGACTTTCGAATGAGATTAGAATATAGAATCAGTTCATTTCCGTCTGCTGTGTGTTCTTGTCTTCGAGAAGAACAAGACAAAAATTCCTGAAGATTCCACTTTTGCGGACGACTTCCCCATTGCGCTAATAAAGGAGAATTGGAGAAGTCCGATGTTTTTGTGATCTCGAAAATCGAGGCTATTTTGTATACACACATAAAACTCCTTCCTTTAAATGTAATCATGTGTCACGTTCTAAACCTACTGGTATCATGGAGTTGAATATTGATTTATTGATGTAATTTGAACAGAAAATTTTATCTAAACGTATTTTTCCCACCTTACAATGATTAAATATTGCTTTTTAAATTTCAAAATATAAATCTTTAAAATTGGAGTCATTCTGGATCCAGAATTCTGATCAAAAGAATGCGTCTCGAAAAAAGACATGAAATATTTTATGAAACAACCATTCAACATCTCGAGTTCATTTCTTTGGCCAACATCTTAGAATTCATCTGGCAAAGTGGGAAGGCAATTCGAAAATCAAACATATAGGACGTTTCAACTGCCATAGATACGAAAGAAATCTATCCGAAAATTAACAGTATGTGACACGTACGTCTACATACATTTTCACGTGGAACATGAACAAGTGAATTGGAGGAATGATATTTTATGTATATTTGATTATTTACGCGAACAAAAGAAATGTTGGCTTTTTAAAAAGTTATTGCTAGGCAGAAAATTTATTTGTAAATTTATAATAGCAGTTTTTATCCCATGATACCTGTTCAAAAAATCAAATAGAAAATTTATACGTACTGAATTGCAAGAAATACCTGAATATATGTGTTATATGAATTCTAAATGCATTGTATATATATATATATATATATATATATATATATATATATATATATATATATATATATATACAATGTGAGTGTGTGTATATGTATATAATTTCGTATATATATTACTACACCACACCCACAAAATATATATATATATATATATATATATATATATATATATATATATATATATATATATATATATATATATATATAATTTCGAAAACTATCTTTAAAGTGTTGTAAGTTATATTATAATGTTTAAATATTTGTTCATATTTCTTGCACTATATCATAGCTTTGAATGGAGACAGAAGACAGAAAAATGAATACTTCCGAAAGAATTTAGATTTTTAAATGAGATAGATAGATCTGAGCATAGATAGATAGATAGATAGCCTACAAAATAAACGAACGCAGTAACAAACACATTTTAATCAATACTACTTTGGAGTATGATAGTTTGTTAAAATCACATTTCTTTGTGTTTCTTTAACACACAATGAATTGTTTAAATAAATAGTATTCTTTCTTGAGTCGAGATAATGTATCCATTATCTTACTATGATTTCCTACTTGTCTTTTTTAAAGCCTGTCTGGACAATTATGACAGCCAAATTTTCTGTGGTAACTGAAGAAGCGCGTTTAGTTAAACGGTTATCCTCTTTGGAAATTAAATCGGCGACTTGAGTTCAAATCCTCAACGATTCTGTTTACGTTTCCCTTTGCGCTACTGTCTTTGGGAAAGGCATGAACATCTGTTACCCAAATTATCGATAAATAGTATGGCAAATGGGATTCTTTAGCTTTGGTTAGGCAATCGGTCTAAGAAAATTTCTTAATTCAAACCAGCTGTACTCCACTAAAAGAAAATGACCTTGTGTCACATTTTGTCCTTGGTGGAGGTTTTAGGTAAATACAAGCTAAAGAGACAATAGAAAATGTTTTAAAGTAATCCATTTTTTCTGCGTACTTTGATTTGCAATGTAAGAATAATACTAAATCGTACTCTTACTTTGAGTTCGTGAGGTTTGCCAGATTAACGAAACCGAATCTTTATTTTTTTGGCTTGAGTTAATTTCAGCTGCATAAGTTTATATTTCATTAGTTTTTTTTTTTAAGATACTCGCTCTAGCAATTATGATTTAATAATAATTTACTGAAATATTTGATCAAAATAAAACTAAATTCTATTAAATCTTTGATGAACAATCAATCTTGTAACACTATTCCTTCTGCATACCAATGCACAGGATTTTTTTTTATATTAGAACATGTTTTAAAAAATAAAGTCATAAACACCTGCCGTTTCGAAAATATAAATTTTTGTCTGTTCTTTTTCCGCCCACTAGAGGGCAACGAAAATTTATAACAATTTTTCATTTCAACATTTTCTCGGTGGAAAAGGCGTTGATTTCGCACCTGAGCCCACAAATTGTGAATCATTCACCAATTTTCCTATCTTGTTTATTAATTAGCGATTATGTGACAGTTTGTTTTTCGACAACCCACTGGTAAATCTTTGGTTTCATTGGGAGAGTGAAAATGACCGAGGTGAATGGAGAAGAAGAATCGGCTGAGTGTTGTTAGGTGCATAACTGAGATAGGCAGGGGATATAAGGAGTATCTTGAAGCAATCGGCTTCACTCAAGTTTTATACAGGGGTCTATTATATCCATGGTTACTAACCAGAGTTTATACGCAGAGTTTGCAAAATGTTTTGGGGTTTGTGACGGGTTTGTCAGTCAACTCGATGCAAATTGCTAATTGAAAATTTTAAATATTAATTTTGTATAAAACACGTTTAGATTCGTCCTAATGTCTTAGGCAAAGGTATGAATCCATCTCTTTTACCCCCAGTTATGGGTAAATAGTAAGGTAAGACTGGGTTCTTTAACCTTGATAACGCAACCAATGTAAGAGAAGAAAGACTCTGAATTCGAACCAGCGTTACTCTGGTTAAAGATCAACCTTGTGTCGCATACTTCCCGTTGCAGAGGGTTTGGGTAAATATATACATAAAACATTTTGGTTTTAACAAAAATTATATTTTGTGAACAATGTTAAACTGTTTCTGTTTTTGTCACAACTAGACAAATTAATAAAACAATTGCAAAACCTATAAAGTCATGAGATAGCCAGACTCTTGTCATTTGAGATTTTAAACTATTATTCTTTTATGAAATATTATAATTTATTAATTAAGAAAATGAAATGTTGTGTGCGTATATGTATTATATATATATATATCAATTTCAAGAGTTCTTTCAATAATATTTAGAGTTCATCTCAAGATAAAGAAAAACACAAGTCTTGATTTTCGGTGAACCGAAAAATCATGGACAAATGTCATAAATTTGGTTTCTAAATATGAAATCAGAAATGTCCACTTTATACAGTTAAATAAAACATTAACTTAACCCGATGGACAAAAAATAAGAGTATAATTTAGCATAAACATATGTTGTTAATTTGAAACCCTCGTTAAGAGGTAAACATTTTTTAAATAAAAGTTTGTTTATTTTTTCAAAACTGATACGCTCAAAACAGGCTCCTGGATCCACAGAAAAGTTGGGTGTTATTAAGCTGATTGCCCGATCCCAGAGGACCTTCCTCCGGGTAATATTTGCTTGACAGGGCTGAGCTTATTGTTTGGTCGTCTAAAGCGTCTCTAAAGTAAAAAGTCGACTGGACCAAACATTTTTTGTAATAGCCATGCATGATTCTCGATTCGTACGTGGCTCCCAACAAAAAAATGACCTTGTGTCAAATTCTGACACGGAAGGCTATTGTAAGGGAAATCTAATTCAGCCAGACTTTAATAGAAATCTCTTTAATAAAGATGTTATTTGGATTATTCGATAATCATTGAAAATATCACGTAAATAACTAAGGGAATAAACATGTCGGTGATTTCGTAGTTTTGGACACAGACAGGAACATAATAATAATAATAATAATAATAATAATAATAATAATAATAATAATAATAGGATATTAAATGTTTGTTTTTCTGTCGTTAAATAAAGCAGTGATTGGGCAAAAAATTTCCCGTAAACACATAACAAGTATGTCTGTGATAAACAGACATTTTTAATTTTAAAAAAGTTTGTTTCCTGGTGTTATTCACAGGGTTAACATTTTTAGATAATTAAACGCCAGCCTGGATGATAGGCGTTGGAGAAAATTGTTTACCTTTTTTACCTTTGTCTTTGTTTTTATTCGCTTTTTTTTTTTTATCTTAGTACGAGCGTTAACAGATTAATTAATGAAAAATCAAATAGAAAGTGCTGATTTTGTTTTGAACTCTTTCCTGCTTAGTCACGTATATTCACCTTTGCAATAGACAATTAAGTTGAGTACGAATGAAATCGAGAAAAGTGTAAAATTCATCATTGAATGTAATTCTTTCGGCATTCGTTGGTTTGTTATTTTTAATAAATAGATTCAACAATTAGTTCAGGTTAATTTACTCAAAAATATTCAGTTGCAAAAATTGAGTGACGATAAAGGCTGAGATTAAATTAACAGTGAACTTGTATTTATGAATAACGTTTAAGTTATTAATTTTAACTAATATGTATCACCTGTTGAGGGCAGAACGTGAAACAATGTCAATTTTGAAGCGTAGTAAAGCTGGTTTGATACTGGTCGCCAGCAAAAGAATCAATCCAATTAGTCCCACTGAACATACGAATATATGTTTTTTCGTAAGAGCATTAGCGCGAAGAGAAACGCCAACAGCATTGATCAGGATTTGAACAAAAGCTGCTGATTCTATTTCCTACAACAATAACCGTTTCTCTAAGAGCGTATGATATTTTTCTACTTTTCTACTAGTTGATTCTTTTTAATAGCAATTCATCCCATCTGTCTACAACAAATTCAATCATAGACAATTATAAAGAATAAGCTCTCAGTGAGACTCAAACTCACGTCTCCTTTTCTGATCGGGAAGCCAAGTTAATCGAACCAACTGATTTTCGAAATTAAGAGAGGGATTTGTTGACATAAGCTCAAATTCAAGCGTACGTATAATTCGTCTTTTCTTATGTCTTTCTATCTCTTCGGTGTCACCTTTGATATTATTCTTTTTAAACACTATTAGTGTTAACAGTATCTTTTATTTATTATTTTTAGATGAAACATTATCAGCCATTATTATCATCATTATTTATATTAATTTTGACTTTCACCTAAAAAGGTAAAAGTCAAAATTAATATAAATAATAATAATTACTTTAAATGATGTTAATTGCTTTCTTTTTCGGTTAATCAGGATTTATCGAGGCAAAATAGTTCCAAATCCACCTAGAACTTATCCATTATCTATTGCCTTCAATTATTTGTGCTGTTTCTCGCTGTCAAAGAATTGATGATTCAATGATTTATGTTTTATGATTGTTTGATTTTAACGGCATGTCAACTCGTATAGGGTTATTTTATGCGTGGAGGTTAGGGAATCACGTTCATTGTACATTTTTGTTATTGTTTCATGAAAGGTTTCTTTTTTTCTTTTTTGTACTCGGTCCTCTCGAATACGAATTATTTTTAGATAGATCAATTTAACCCATAGATGAGACCATAACAAGTATCACCCTTCTGGTTCAGAGTAGACAAGGATGTAATGGCAATAAAAGAGTTCTCCACACTCCCCAGATCCCTGAAACATGAACCTCACCATAGATGGGATCCTAACAGGTACTACCATTCCAGTAGATTCGCGTTATTCACAATCAAATTATTAAACTAAAAATTAAATTGCGGAAATGCGTTTCATTTCCAGGGTTTTGTCAAAATTTGGTGGTGTAAATTCCAAGACAAACCAGTCACTTCAAATATCTTATCAATCATTATGTGTCGACGATCTCCATTGATCGTGTGGCAAAATTTTTCAAGTTTTTTTTTCATTTCGGTTTGCTGTTGGTTAATCTTATTGTGACATGTCATGGTGTTTGACAACACGAATACCACAAAATGCTTTTTGAAATATTACAACCTTTTCAGCCACAGTTTTCTTGAAAAAATCTTAACGTAAAGCATTTTTTAATTTTTTCAAAATCAATAAACGTGTTTTCAAACATCAAAAAAGCAACAAATCAGTTAATCCAGAACCATGGTATATGTCAGACTGACTGAATATTTTTGATTCATGACAACGATAGATAGATAGATAGATAGATAGATAGATAGATAGATAGATAGATAGATAGATAGATTATGTTCCCTCTCTCTAAGATTGATACTTTATACTTTTAACTTCTTATTATTCGATGAATTATCTCGGTTGAAAAGAGCACAAAAATTAACTTCATTTCTCTCATTTCAGCTGGGAATGGAGATGATGCATCTGCGGTCAAACAAAAATCAACTGCTCGCCCAGTCATATATCATTGATTGGCACTGAAAACTATATTGACTGAAATGAAATGTTTAAAGTGTTGAATCTTTCATGAAAATTCCTGAAGCATTTCACTGAAACAAAGTTATTTCGTCGATCAAAAAAAGGATAAGTGAAAACGGTTCAAGCAATCAATTTACTATAAAAAATATAATCTTGATAGGTGTCTATGTATAATGATTATATTTTTTCTTTCAAAATTACTGGCAATCAAATCAAATCCATTTCTGTTTAAAAATGCTTAATTTAAGCGATATATTTTCCTTCTTGTTTTTTCGATCACTACACTTCAGCCAGCCGTCCCTTCATCCTTTCTTTTATACATTTCACCTCAGGTAGTAATTTTCTCTCCTATCCGTCAAAAAGCGTGAATAAATCTCTCCAATTCCAGACGAATATCTATCACTTAGACGAGTTAAGATTGAGACTGAAAAAAAGTTAAGAATTACAAAATCCAACCCTTACACAAAGAATAACAAGATCCAACACTTAGACAAAGAACTACAACACCCAACACTTACACAAAGAATTACAACACCCAACACTTGTTCAAAGAATTACCAAGCAATTACAGGTCAATAACGCGTTTGCCAATGATGTGGAAGATCGTAATTGTACAGATAAGAGAAAAAAAGTCTATTACTTGCTTTAAATCTGCCTTATATCTTCTGAATAACAGAAAGAATGTCACAAGGGAACATGGGGAACCAATTATCTATTGTATATATATAAATAAAAAATAAAGAGGTAAGATGGATGGACTATAAAAAGGCATATGACATGATCCCACAAAAATTAATAATAGAATATTTGAAAATGTTAGGATTTTTTAACAAGTCATATATTTCATCGAAAGAGCTGTTGAAAATAGATTAGTTGAACAAGCAACAAAAGGACAGAAATAAAAACCCAAAGAGGCATCTTCCAAGGAGACTCATTATCATTACTACTATTTGTTATTGCAATGATACCACTAAATTATTCAAAGAAAACGCAAAAAAGGTTTCAAATTCAAAGAGTTGCAGGAAAAGAGAAACTGCAACTAAATTGAATTATTAAATTAATAGATTGAAATATTAAGATATTTGCCAAGAATGAAAAAGCCCTAGAAACTCTTATACAACAGATTATAATGTACAACCAAGATAAATTAATTGAATAAGGAGATAAAAAAATGGGCCATGTTTATATTGAAAAAAGGGAAAAGGAATAGAACTGAACTGAAGGAATAGAACTTCCCAATTACGAAAGTATCAGAAAACTTGGAGAAAAAGAAAACTCCAAATATCTGGGCTTATTAGAAATGGATACTATCAAGCAAGCAGAGATGAAAGAATATAAGAAATATCTCAGAAAAACAAGAAAACTTGATGCCAAACTCTACTGCAGAAGTCTAATCAAAGGAATAAATGCTTGAGCAGTTTCCCTTGTAAGAAACGCTAGACTCTTAAAATAGACAAGAGAAGAGCTCGGAGATATGGACTATAGAACAAGGAAGTAAATAACGATTCACAAGGCCTAACATCCAAAGAGTGACACAGAAAGACTCAATGCGACAAGAAAAAAAGAGAGAGTGGGTAGGTCAATATTAATGTTTGCGTGGATACAACAGTCCAGGTATTCAAAAAATATGCAAAAAATTGAGAAAATTGCACACGAAATTATGGCTTGGTAGATGACACCAAAAGAGAGAAATTATATCTTTCTTTTCATTTTTAAGATTATCTTGAATATTTTGTATTTTTCTCTTTTTATACATTAAGTGAAAACCTATTTCATAAAGCTTTAAACTGTAATTTTATTTTGTTTTATTTTATTGTATTATTCGTGTATATTTGTTTAGTTCTACTTTAATCAAGTGGCTGGAGACGAGACCAGCTCCCCACCATACTTAACAAACGAGAGAAACAGCCAGTTGAGTAAAATATAAAACCTGTCAAAAAGAGGATAGATTTTCATGTAGGATCAAGGGTCATGTTACATGTATGAGCTGTGAAGCGTAAAAAGGGCATCCCTGGCTTTAAATCTTGATCTAGCCATTTATTACAACTGTTCTGAACTGCAGTTTGCTGCTGGATCCCTCGAAGAGATATTGACAGAGACGGAGATAAATACGTACAATCTTTTCTCATCTAAATCCATTCATGCATACACTGTTCATTCTGAAGAATCATCAATAACTTCAAGGTAAGAATTAGGAGTAAATTCGAGTTATAATAATCTTCTTGCTTTTAGCTAACTTAATTAATAATATGCTTTATTTAAAAATTTTAGTTTATTTATTATTACACAAACTAATAACAAAATTGCCCCATGGATGTTTATAAGTGTTTTCAATCGATTTTGTCATGCTCATTTCGGAAATGTTATCAATTTTTATCCATCTCGAATTACTTTTGGGATGGAAATAATGTATATCAGATAAAACCAGAAATGAAATTTATTCGATTGTCATTGTCTGAATTTCAGAATGAAAACAAAAGTACTATTTTTTTGGTATGCAAGATTTTCTGTTTCTGCATTGATTTAATGATTTATTATGTTTTGCAGAAGTTAATATTTCTGTGTAGTCTAAAGAAATTAGAAATGTGACCATGAATATTGAGTATTACTGTAACTTTTTTTCGGAGTATGACAATGTCATACACTTTTTTTAGCCTGTCGAAGATTTGTGTGAGAATTTCTTGGAACTTTTTGTCAAATTCAAAATTTTTATTTCTTTAGTATTTTCTTTTAAAATTAATGTACTACCAAAATTCTCCCACCGAAAAAAAATCAAATAAAAAGAATTATTTTACCATAGAAAAGAAGTTTTTGTCAATCGTATCAATACTTTGTTTTTGTAAAATTAATTGTTAATTCTTTATGACTTTGTATTTTGTAATCTGTAACATGTTCAACTTGAGTTTCTTTCGGCGGCATAAATAGCATTTTTTAATATATTTTAGTTTTCTGTAGTAAAACATTCAGGCGTGTTGGATTAGAATGAATGGTTATTTTTATCAGCACCTCGAAATTGTTAAAAAATAGTTAAAATGTTTCATGGTGTAAAACCTTTATTTTTTCCGTTGGCCAATGATATTAATGTCTTATTATCATTATAGGTACCAAATGATTTGACACCCTTAAATAACTTCAATTCCCAATTCATACTACCTTCTTAACGGTCGTAGAGTGTGAAACGATCTCAGCTCTAAAAGGCAACAAAAATAAAAACTAATCAGAAATTAATAATAATTTACATATTCTATTTAATCTTTTATATTCAATACAATTACATTTATTATTGCTAGATGTAAACAAACAATGGTGTAGAGAAATTGTACACAGATTAAAGTAACCACGACTAAATTTTAATTTTGCTTGAGAGGGTTTTACCGTGAATCGCCCAAGAGTCACCCATTTCAAACGTGTTCCCATAGATAAATAGATGAAAAATCTCAGATCCAAATGTGGCTAATAATTATCAGTATCCTTGAACTCCTGATTTTTTACCATTCCTTTTCGAGTTTGATTAGTATATTTAGATGCTGTTATAGACTTAAAACACCTAAGAAAAAATTCGAAATCTGATCGATTATTTGTTGAAATTTTGGATGCAGACTCAATAAGTATCTCCCCTAAACGACTGCAGATCCCTTCATTGAAAAATCATAGTCGCAACGGATAATCATTTTCACTGTTTATGACAGTTGCTATCGAAAAATAAACGATTATTTGTGCTCTCTTTTCCCCTTCTCTCTCTCTCTCACTCTCTCTCTCTCTTTCTCTCTCTCTCTCTTTCTCTCTCTCTCTCTCTCTATATATATATATATATGTGTGTGTGTGTGTGTGTGTGTGTGTGTGTGTGTGTGTGTGTGTGTGTGTGTGTGTGCATCTAATTTTTTTCGTTACGTAAGGTTGCAACAAAAGCTTATTGAGAGTCTAGAAAACAGGTGCCTTAAAGAGATATATTTATGCAGCCTCTGACGTCAAAAACAGGTCACCGAAATCTACTTAAGGATTTATTTCTCTTCAGAGAATTTTACGTTAACTTCAAAGTCTATGTTATTTAATTGCCACCTGACTGAACATCAATTTCGATTCCAAAGTTCGTGTTTGCATGATTCATCAGAATGATGAAGCAGGTTACAATGATCAAACAAATCGATTTATAAAATAACTAAATGGAGATTTTCTATCGTATTGCTTCCAACTATTAGTAATTATAGACTTAGACATAAGCAATTTTTTCAACCAATTGATATAATAAGATATTCAAAAAATGAAGATAAAAAGATATAAATTTTCATGAGAAAATTAACATTGGAGATTTTAAAGGTTTTCACTATGTTCAGATATCTGAAATACAACTTGTAAATTGGCTTCAAGATCTGTCAGCAGCACTAATCCTTCGTTAAAAGAAAGAATTAGTAAATGAAAGAATAGGTGAATGAGAGAAAGAATCGATGAAAGAGAGAAAGAATTAATGGAAGAATGCGACAAAGAATTAGTGAATGAGATGGTTGATTGGTTGTTTGGGTATAATGGCATATCAACCTTTGTAGGTTATTTATAACCTTATCCATTTTTATACAAATAATTAGTTCTATTTTAAACAATTCAGTTTAGCATGAGTACGCAGTTTAATCGTCAAAATCACTTCTATTTTAAGCTATCAGTTTAGTATAAGTATAGTTGGTTTGTTGGGTTTTATGGCATATCAACCTTTGTTGGTTAGTATATGTATAGTTTTTGTCCACACAATATCAAAACAGTTCTCTTTCGAATAATTCAGTTTAGCGTAGTACAGTTTTAATGTCAAAAATAGTTCTATTTCAAGCAATTCAGTTAAGCTTAAGTACGCAGATTAGTTCTATTTAACCCATAGATAGGGCCCTATCAGGTACAACCACTCCGGGCCAAAGTGGACCAGGGAGCGATGGTAATGAAGGGGTACTCCGCATTCCCCAAAGCATTACTGAAGCCTCACCATCAGATTGTTTAGTGTCATAACCAGTAAACTCATTGGTGGAGGGTCTTACCCCTCGGCAGAGATGCAGTTGGTGTGTTCTACAGTCCCAGTCGAATGAGAGAAAGAATTAGTGAATAAAAGAAAGAATTAATGAATGAGACAAAGAATCAACGAATGAGAGAAAGAATTTGAGATTAAGAGAAAGAATCGGCGAATGAGAGAAAGAATTACGGTATAAAAGAAAAAATTTATAAATAAGAGAAATAATTAATGAATGAGAAAAAGAATTTGTGAATGTGAAGGAACAAAATGAAAGAAACACAATTTTAATTTGAAAGAAAGATTATCATCAAAATATTAAACGTGCTATGTAAAACAAAAACTCATGGACTGTAAGTCGTAATACTGATAAAGCAATTTATTTTAAAAAAAAAAAACAGATGCTGTTGGACTAAAATACAGTCTGACCAACCCCACCAAAGGAAGAATATTATATCTAATAAAGACAAAGCAATAAGAATGTCTATGATCCATTTTATACATATTCATGTTTATCATTAACTTAGAACCAAGAACATGTCAACATCTTGTCGATGGGGCTTAGAAGATGCTGACTGTCTCCTTCTGCAGAAAAGTAAGACCCTCACTTCGCAAAAAGGATGTCCTTGGTATGACACTAAACTGCGTCTGATGGTGAGGATCCAGTTCTGGAGATCTGAGGAGTGTGGAGTAGCCATTCATTGGCTCTACTCCCAGCTGCACTCTGACCTGGAGTGGCAGTAGCTATTAGGGTCCCATCTATGAATCAAATAGATCCGTCTAAAAATTATTCTTATTCGACAAAGAAAAAAACTTAAGAAATAACAACGCAAAAAATGTAAATATAAATGCGATTCCTTAACCTCGCGGCATAAAATAACTAAAGTCAGGCTGACATGCCGTTAAAATTAATCCACAATTTCAAATCTAAAATATGTTCTCTGATTCAATTGAGGGTCATATTTGCAATAAATTTGCCAACACTGCAATCACCTATCGTCGGGCAAATGTTTCTTATAAATGTTTCTAAAAAATGTCAATATGCCAGGATATAATATGTTTAACCGTTTCTTTTTCCTCTATTTGCCTATAAAATAGCCAATTAGCGATTGCCACGTAGCTGACATACTACAAAAACCTACTTGTATAGTGCGATCTGCATATACACCCTTGATCTTAGACGATCAGCTATATGTCTGCGGATCCTATTGATTTTTAACGGTCAAGGGCAAGGTTACTTGAGTAAAGATTTCAGTCGAGGAAAGTGCTTTTCAATAAGATTCATGTATTAAGACAATGAAAATGAAGTGAGATGAAATTAAAATAAATAAATGAATAAAGATGACTTTTACTAAAGAATGGATGCAACTCAATAGTTAAAACGGGATTTAGAATACGTTGACTGTATCCCCTACAGATAAAGGTGTGTCCTGGATATGACAATAAACTACATTTGATGGTAAGGCTTCAGTTTTAGTGATCTAGTACCCCATCATTGCCATTACTCCCATGTCCACTCTAATTAGAAGTGGTTAGACTTGTCAGGGCCTTATCTATGGGTCAAATAGATCTGTTAAAAAATTATTTGTATACGAGAACTGTGTGCAAAAAAAAACTCTTGAGAAACTACATAAAGATAAAATCTGAACGTACAATGAACGCATTTCCCTAACCTTTTGGTATAAAATAACCCTAGATGAGTTAGTATGCCGTTAAAATCAATCAAAATTTTTCGAGTCAGCCCATCTGAAAATCTTTTGTGCATACGCGCATAGAATATTTGACTAGAATAAAATTCTCCCACCAAGAATCAAACTCACCTCTTAAGGTTAATATGCCATTAAAAAGAAAGCAAAGAAATGTTACTGGCTACTGTAATCAATCTCTCTTTGCTTTTTATATTCTTTTTTTATATATTCTTTGAGTCCCTGGATTGCTGTATCCATACAATTCCCTGTGTTAGTGAGTCTTCTCCCATATACCTTTTTATAGTCTATCCATAACATGGTTACATCTTTCTTCTTTGTCTTAACCTCTTTTAGAATGTGTTGCTCTATACATAAGTCATCTGTTCCTCTTGTTCCTTCGTGACATCCTTTCTATTATTCAGAAAATAGCTGGCAGATTCCAAGCAAGTAAAAGATTCTTTCTTTTATGTGTGCAGTTAGGATCTTGTACATTATTAGCAAACACGTTATTGTCATGTAATTGTTTATAATTGTTCTTTTTGGCTGGTGGGGGTCGAGATGAAAGTATTTTGCCTTTTTGTCATCCATTATCATCATCTCGTTGGATATTTACTTAGTTATTGAGGAAATCTGATGGAAGTGAATCTTTGGAACCAAAATCCACGTATCTCGTCCTCAATTTCTGGTAATTCGTTTTTTTACGCAAGTGTTAGCTGGTATTATTATGATTATCATTTATTCGTTTATTTACTCATTAGAGTTTTTCACATCAGTGTTAGCTGATGGTCTTTCACTGGAGATTGAGTGACAACAAGTCTCCTCAAGTCTCCAGGACTCTTCTCAGTATTCTGGCCGTTCTCAATAATGCTGTTGTTTGGATGGTCTCCACTTGGCCGCCAACTTCCAAATCCTCCAGGCCCTTTAATATCCTTTAGTTACCGTGCCAAATGCGCCAATCACAATTGGTATAATTGTCACCTTCATGTTCCATAGTTTTTTCAATTTTATAGCAAGGTCAAGGTACATACCTCTCTTTTCATATTCTTTCAGTTTTATTCTGTGGTCAGCCGGGACAGCAAAGACCACAATTTTGCAGATTTTCTTTTTTCTTTTTTTTTTCTTTTTTTTTTTTTTTTTTTTGTTGTTGTTGATTATTATAAGGTCTGGTCTTCCGGCCAAGATTAGGTGATCCGTTTGTATGTCAAAGTCCCATAGAAGTTTGTGTCATTTTCTAGGACAGGTGCTGGGTTGTGCATATATCATTTGTTGGCAGGGTCAAATTTAAATTTCTTGCACATTTTCCAGTGGATCACCTTGCCGACCAAGTCGTGTCTCGCCTTATACTCCTTCTGTGCCAATTTGCTGCAGCCGCTTATTATGTGATTGATGGTTTCATCTCTGTCACCGCATAGCCGACATTTGGTGTTTTGTTGCGTCTTATCTATCCTCACTTTGATATGATTGGTTCTTATGGCGCTGTTTTGTGCTGCCATCAGGAGAGATTCTGTTTCTCTCATAATGTTTCCTTTTCTTAGCCACGTCTATGTTTTGTCATGTGAGATGTTGTTTATTAGTCGTTTAAAACGCCCATAGAGTTGTTTTCCTTCCCATTTTTGTTTCCTAGTTATTGTCATTCTGTTATCTATCGTGTTGTCAGTATTGTTTCTGATGGCCGTAATCAGTCCTCGTTTGTGTTGTTGTTGTTGCTGTTGTTGTTGTTTATTCATTCATTTAATTATTTAATCTTTGGCTCAAATTTTCTCAACTTGAAGCTCCGTAACTATCCTAAACTAATGCTATTTTTTTTCTTTTTGTTTTATATAGTTTTTCTCTCCTTTTTAACTTTTTCGTACGTAAATAATCCAGTTATAAATAACTAGAACTATACTAATATCTCTATTTAAAGCGGCTTATTCACTCAGGGAAAATTCTGTAGCATTTTCTCTTAATGGCCCAGTCATCTACAATGAATAGATACGTAAAAACTAAAGGATAGTTGGTAAGGATTATAGTATGTATTACTCAATATATCTTTAATCTTTAATAAGAGTGTGAGCGTAGCGAGCATGTAGTGAACCAAATAAGTCGCATGCAGGGATTAGCGCAAAGTGAATTTACCGCGTCAAATTTGCTAGTTCTCATAAGCCCAATAATTCAAATAAAAGCTATTTCATATTTATTTCATATTTATTTGTTTTTACATTTATTCACTAATTGCAATTTGTTCTCACTTATTCAAAAGGAAAATGTTTTATAAAGCAGAAATAGTTTAAAAGGAAAACATAAATTTTGTGCAATTCTTAAATGTTTTAGATGGAAAGCATTCTTTTAAAAAATACATCTACATTTTTTATCACATTTACACCCACATACAAAGATAACATGATGTGTGTGTGTGTGTGTGTGTGTGTGTGTGTGTGTGTGTGTGTGTGTGTGTGTGTGTGTGTGTGTGTGTGTGTGGCGGAAATTTAAATAACTTGAACATATAAATAGGTAAAAGAAAAGAATATTTTACTCGTGTGGCAAAGTTGCCGTGATAGTAAATTATTTTATTGCCTGGTTTGGTCGGGCCACGAGTTTTTTATTTGGCCTCTCTCTCTCTCTCTCTCTCTCTCTCTCTCTCTCTCTCTCTCTCTCTCTCTCTACCGATTGTTGATTGTTAACGGAGAGGTCTTCTTGTTTTTGAGTTGCCAACGACCGTCAAAAGAAGTTCCGGATGGGTTGTGTCATTGCTTGTCTGGATCTTTCAAACACAGCACGGGCACAGACAGGATTGATAAACGAACTATCCGAAAATATGATACTATAGTATCACACTCGTTAAGAACTCCATAATGCTTTTTTTGTAAAAATGATTCCTATTTTGCTACCCAAACTTTCTTCAATACTGTATTGGACAACTTTCACTTTAAGATTAAAAAATATAAGAAAATATATTTTTTTTAAATTTAAGCGACAGAAATTTTACGGATTTCTTATTAAGAGATATTTATAGACTGTCCACTTTCCGCTATCTTTAACTGTTTTAATATGATATCTATTCGTGGAAAACTGATGTATACATATTTATTTTTAAGTAAGGTAAAATTTTATGGAATTTAAAAGATAAAGCGACTGTTTACGACTATTCCATCACTAGTAGAGTATTTCAGGGGAAGTAATGGGATGTAGTGGATAAGGGAACAGATGTCTCGGCAAGGTCATTACGAAAGGTGGTGTGCAGCGAATTACTTCTGTAACCAGGTTCGAATGATAACCCATGTAGTAACAGCGTGACGCATGCCAAATGCCAAATACGAATGTGTGTAGGTAGTTCGAAGGGAGTTAATAGATAGATAGATAGATTTTCCACATCGTTCACATGCATTATAATCCTAGAATATGACTTCTATGTTTAACATCGTAATATGACAAGCATTTCAGTTTCTTTTCAAATAAAACATTTTTCCCAGATTATTTTCGTTTTATTTATTCATTCATTTTATGTTCTTTTTTCTGTCGTTCAAATAACGCTGACTTCTTTTCTATGTATTTGAATTCTTTAAATACACAGCTACAAGTTGCCTTTTTATGTCAATCTTATGTGTCGCTTGACTATTCATCATGCAATATACAATCATATATATGCATATATATATATATATGTGTGTGTGTGTGTGTGTGTGTGTGTGTGTATGTGTGTGTGTGTTCATTTAAGGAACGTAAGGATGAATATAAGCAAGTTCTCTTATCTTTTTCCTCAATATTCATCTATATAAGTGTACATTTTATCGATAATATAAATATGCATACCAATGTCACATTTTTCTTTCTCTCTCACACACACACACACACGCTCTCTCGCTCTCTCTCTCGCGCTCTCTCTCTCTCTCTCTCTCTCTCTCTCTCTCTTTCTCTCTCTTATACATATATATGTGTGTGCGTGATACAAGGAAAAAATTACGAGATTTCTTCAATGAAAAATTTTATTCGTATTTTGTTTAAATTTAACTGCTATTTCCTTTGACGCAATCACCTTTTGCGGCGATGCAACCCTTTCAGATGCTCCCTTAAATGTGACATAGGTTCTACATTGGATCTCCTCCAACGGTGACCCTTCAGCTAATTTTATGAAGGAGAAAGAAGTTGCAACATGCCAAATCCGACGAGGAGGTATGGATCGTTCTGGTGAGACGCAAAAACTTGTGCATTTGCAATGCATTATGAGCAGGTGCAATATCACGTTGTAACACCCATCGCGCTACAGTTAAGGTTGTTTCTATTAAGATTCTATTGGGACACAATTTTATTGTGCATGCCCGCGACCAAATAGTGCCAAGGGTTGCCCGAAGCTCTAAGTTTCCATTGAAACCCTTTTTCTGATTTCCAGACTTTGACAGAGAATTTGCTGTTTGCTCTCTGGTCAAGTTTTTAAGTCTATCCTGAAATCGCAAATAAACTCATAAACGGGACCAGAAAAATGCGTGTAACACAGGTTTTGAAATTCACTGACGTCACACAACTTTCTGACTCGTGATGATTATTGTTCATTTCTTACAATGCGTATCTGTTTGAGGATTGATTATTGGTGGATTTTACAGCATGCCAACCCTTGTTTTGTTGTTTTTAAGTATTTTACAAGCAATTATATGCTGCAAGTAAATAATAATAATAATAATAATTTTTAAAATCAGGACATTCCAAAACAAAAGAAATTCTAGCGACAAGTTGGAGAAGAATGCACGAACACATACCAACATCCGGATGACAAGGAAACAAATTAATTTCGAAGCAAAATAAAGGAACTAAGAGAACATAATAAAAAAAAAGGAATGGATAAGCAACATAGGGAAAGAGTTAGAAGAACTCGAAGAAGAACCGAAGGCAAAAATATACCTTGATTCACTCAGAGCAACACTAAAAAAGTGCCAAATTGAAAAACGCCAGGCCATGGTGGCATGCACGGATTAAAAAACTCCTTCCAGCAATGCTAGACTGGCTATCTAAATGAATAGATGTTTCCAAGAAATAGATATACCCAAATGGATGACAAAAGGAAAGAGCACCCTGATCCAAAAAGACCCTCCAAAAGAAACCGTCCCCAACAACTACAGACCCATAACATGCCTACTGATGATGTGGAAAATACTAACGGCACAAAGTAGATAGATTTACAATTCGTTAATAAGCCGTGGGCTGTCCCCAAAAAACAGAAAGGATGCCGCAAGAGAACCATAGGTACAGGAGAGTTACTATGCATTGATCAACACATCTTCAAGGACAGCAAAACGGGACGGAAAAATCTAGCTATGGCAAGGATTGACTATAAGAAGGCATATGATATGGTCCCACAAAGACATTTTTTAATGTACAAGATATCCGGTGAAGTCATAAAGTTCATTGAAAATACTTTGGAAAACTGGAGAGTCAAACTGACTGCTGGGGGGAGCTTAACTGAGGTGAAAATCCAGAGAGGGATCTTCCAGGGATATGCATTATTACTATTATCATTTGTAATAGCGATCGTACCACTCAATCACATACTTAGAAGATACATAGCCGGCTATAAACTTACTAAATCGCAAGAAAAAAATCAATCACCTAATGTACATGGACGACATCAAACTGTTTGCAAAAAATGAAAAAGAATTGGAGACCCTAATACGGACCGTGAGGAATGGAATTTGACATAGAAAAATGTGCTATATTAATAAGGAAAAGCGGAAAACAACAAATGACGAAAGGAATAGAACTACCAAATCAAAACAAAATCAGAACGTTCGGAGAAAAGGAAACCGACAAATAATTGGGAAATTGGAAGTGGATACCATCAAATATACGAGATGAAAGAAAAAAGTAAAGAAGAATACCTCAAGAAAACAAGAAAACAACACGAAACCAAACTACATAACAGAAATTTCATCAAAGAGATAAATGTCAGGGCTGTCCACATCGTAAGATACTCAGGGCTATTCTTAAAGTGGACGAGTAAAGTTCTTCAACAAATGGACCAGAGAACAAGAAAATTCAGGACGATGCATAAGGCCTTACATCCCAGAGACGACATAGACTATATGTGTCAAGAAAAGAAGGAAGAAAAGGACTCATCAGTATTCGATGTATCGATACAACGATTAGAAGATTGCATAAAAAAGCGCGGAGGCATACTGATTACAGTGACCAGAAACAATACAGATAATACAACCACCAGTAGAACAAAAATAACAAGAAAACAAAAATGGGAAGAAAAGTAATATCAAAGGTGAGCTCACTCGGGAAAACTTGAAAGGGAAAGAAAGGGAAACCTTCAGAGAGAAACTGAATCTCCTATGATATCAGTACAAAACAACACCATAAGGATTAACTATGTCAAAGCAAGAATAAACAAGATAAATAAAATAGCAAATATTGATTCTGTGGTGACACAGACGAATCGATCAATTACATAATAAGCGAATGCAGCAAGTTAGCGTAAAGAGAATATATAAGACTAGACACGACTGGATGGGGAAGGTAATCCAATAGAAATTGAGCAAGAAGTTTAAATTTGACCCTACGAATAAATGGTATGTGCACAATCCAGAATCTGTCCTAGAAAAGGAGACGCACAAAGTTCTTCGAGATTTTGAGATATAAACAGTTCATCCTATCTCGACCAGACGACCAGACCAAGAAATAGACAACAAAAAAAAGAGAACCAGCCGAATAGTGGACTTTGACGTTCCGGCTGATCACAAGGTAAAACTAAAGGAAAGCGAAAAGTACCTAAACCTTCGTAGAGAACGGAAGAAACTATGGAGCATGAAAGTAACTGTGATACCAATTGTAATTAGCGTGCTCGGTACAGTCACCCAATGATTTGTACAGGGACAGGCGAATTTGGAGATACGTTGACGTGTGGAGACCATCCAAACTACAGCATTGTTACGATCGGCCAGAATACTAAGAAGAGTCCAGAATACTTGAGAAGACTTGCTGTCACTCAGACCCAAGTGGAAAACTTTCAGCTAACATTGGTTTGAAAAACTCTCAAATGAGTAAAATAATATGTAAAAAAAAAATTCATAGTTTTAAGTAACTATTTTTGATAGAAGTCAGTTACACACATATTGAAAACTGCTTATATATATATATATATATATATATATATAGTAATGCTCATTGCTCATAAATCTTCAAAAAGAATTGTTCATAAGGGATTACTTATTTTTCCAATAAGTTTTTTCTATAAAGTAATCACTTATAGAAAAAAAACTTTTCTTCTTTCAACAATTTAATTCTTTGTCATTTTTCATTCAAGAAATGTTGCATTCATCAAGCCAAAGAAAACTAAATACGTGATTGCCATCAAATTTGGTTCTTCTTGTGTAATCTTTTTGTTTTTAACACCCAAAATCAAATGCGTGGCGAAACGGTTATCGTCTTGGGAAATGGCCTCGATGATTCAAGTTCAAATCCTTGATAAAATTGTTTGCGTTTTAATTCGTGCCAATACCTTTGGGAAAAGCACGAATTCATCTCTTCACCCTCAACAATGGGTAAATAGTTGGGCTGACTAGAATCTTTAACCTTGGTACGGCAATAAATCTAAAAGAAGGAAGATTCTGAATTCAAAAACAGCCTCATTGACCTTGTGTTGCAACCTATCCGTGGTGGAGGGGGGATAAATGCAAATTCCCAAAACCAAGCAACTTGGAGAAAATTATTTGTTCATATATACTAATGAAAAGTACTTTGTGTTTATGTGTGTGCGTGTGTGAATTTTATTAATTATGTGTTAATTTTTCTTACAGGTATATATGAATATATAGTCAAAGACTTTTTCACAGAGCATTTTCTGTAAACTCTTTTTATAAAACTAAAGAAATGTTTCTTTAATTTGTTTTTCTTTCTGTTTACGAAATATCTTATCCAGAAACGTTAAAACAAACAGTATTTTATTAGCATTTTCTCGCAACGGGAGTGAATATAGATTTTTTTCACTTCTTTATTCCCCCTCCTGCTATAGACCGAGAAAATCTCAAACAAAGAAAACTGCTGTTCACTTGGCAACAGCTTTATGACCGACTTTTTATTTGCCAAATACTTTTACTTGTTTTTAAGTTGCAATTGGGCGTCTTAGAATTGCACGTTTTCAGTTGTTGTTGTCGTTGTTGTTTCATTTTAACATTTATGTATTAATACGCTTGTTTATACTTATCAACCCCTCCATCTACCTACTGTGTGTATAAAGTTTCATATAAAACATTGACTCTTATATTACCACCTCTGGAGCCATCAATGTTTTGTATCCACCTACGGGCATGTATGTGCGTAATGTTTTCAATATTCCTTAAGGGATTTCTTCCATAGGAAATATACAGTTCTTATTTATTCTGTTTTATTCTAGACCCCTTTCTTTGAGAAAATCTCTATTGTGCTTTACAAAGCCAAACTTTCGACGATATTTGCCTGTCTTTGACAATAGGAAAACTTTATCCGACTTTCTTTTCTTTTCATATTTTGGGGTGAGTGAGGAGGAGGGTCAAGTGGATATAACAGAATTTGAAATTTAAAGATGGCTTAACAGAAAAGAAAAACAAGTTGATTATTCTTTTTTTTTTTTTTGGTGGGGAGTAAGTCTCTTTTACGAGACTTGCAAATTATTGATGATTATTTCATATATTTCACATTGATAAGCCACTCTTAATGTTGATCGGTTGGGGGATTTTTGTTTGCTTGTTTGGGGTGCTTTTATGTTTCATTTCCACCTTATAGCCGATAACCAATCTTTTGAGAGGGATTTTAAACTAATGACACCAAACTAAGTTTTTGAGAACTTAAAAGTTAATATATATTGTCAGGAAGTTAATTGATTAATTTTAATAGCATGTCAATCCTGAGATGAGATGAGACAAATTAAGTAGTGGAAAACCGAGAGCCTTATATTAGCAAGAAAGCCAGATACATACTGTCTACCAGGTGGATGCTCAGCGGAAGTGGTCCCTTTTGGGGTGAAGGGAGATTGTATTGTCAACAACAAGCAGTATATGACAGCGTTGATATCAGTACTACACCCCTCTTCTTCTGTTTTGATTGTTTTCTACAATAAATGGTGGCTTGTTTTTGCGTATTCTTTCGTATTCGAATATGTTGTATATGTAGTTAGTGTATTTGTATTATTTGGGTAACCGATTTTCAAAATTGGTATTTTTGCAATGTAGTACAAAGTCTGCATATTGTGCAGGTGTTTGTATGCATCTTCTTGATGATGTCCTTTTCTCAGATGGTCTGCTGGAATAGCTTGCCCTTTCTCTTCTTGCGTGTTGTTGGGAGACACTTCCCAGATGTGATGTCTGTTCGTCTTATGGTACTGCCACTTTCAGTGTTGTCCGACTCTGGCTTTGTAAGTCTTCCAGTCACAACTGCTTTCTTCCATGTACCTGTTTGTTGATTTTGTATAATTATATTCAGGTCATCGTGGAGGTTTTGTAGGTCACGTTCCCTTTGGCCAAAATATCTTTTTGTATTTTTTGTCAGATCTGTAGTCTCCAATATATTTTGTTTTTCCGGGTCCATGTTGTAGATTCTTACCCGTAAGTTATTCCTTATTGCTTTCAAGTTCTGCAGCTCAGCGTGACTAAGCAGTTTGTAGTCTACGGGCGTCATTCTCAGACATAAAAGAACCATATTCATGTCAGTCCAGCAGTCCTTCGTCTTCTTCATGACATTTTTGATGGTTTGCACAGTTCTTTCTATGAAGCCATTCAACTGCGCATAAATTGGTGAGTAGGTGATATATTCAAAGTACTAGATTATGGCGAACGACTTGAATGTGCCACTGTCATAGTGTGGGCCGTTGTCACTGACCATACGTTCGGGCACCCCACGTTCTCTGAATACGTACTTCAGAGCACCAATCTCCTCATAATTTGTGCATTTTGCATATAAAGGAAAAGCTCCTAAGTGAATTTCCCCATCACAGTGGAATATGTTTGTCCCGACTGTCTGCCGTGGTCTGAAAGAGATCTCGTATGGTATTAAGGTTTCCTTTACCTGTGTCCTTTGATATTTTTGGCATGTCGGACATCCTTTTTCTAAATTTTCATTTATACCTGGCCAGTACACACAAGCTTGGCTCATGAAATGCCTTTTTCAACACCCCGGTGTAATATGTGTATCTTTTCTAGGATTTATTGCCTCAAGTTAATGGGGATTAGCTCGAGTCAGTCTTCTATTGAGAACTCGCTTTGAATTACCAGTATTGTCGAAGGGGCGTCGAAATGTCTTTTACTCATTCTAGCCAGTCTCTAAATATTTGTTCCCTCAGGGTCATTTCTACACTCTTTTTATTTCGGTCATTTAGTCAGTGCTAAACTGCACAAACACTTATCGTGATGTCGTCTCCTTGTATCTCGATCAGCATCCTTCTGAAATCTGGATGGTGGCGACGACAAGTTTTCTTTCTTTTTTTTTTTTTTTTTTTTTTTTTTGGCTTATCATTTCGAGGAGCTTTTTCTTGCCTGTCTCCGCAATAAAAAGTTTTCCATACATGCAGACATAAAGCGCTTTACATCTACCGCTGGTATCTTGCATTCGATATTTGCTTACTTCGGTTTAAGTGGTATTAGGGATTCGGACTGCCTTGCACTCTTTTATCAGTGTTGTTTCCAGGAGTTTTCCATGTACATCTACTTGCATGAAAGTTAACCTGGTCTGGTTGAAACATGCTAGTGTAGTTTCCTTGTTTATAAGAGCTTTGATCGGCCGGAAAGTTTTTTCATGTATTTTTGCCCATACGAACAGCCTGTCCTGTTTTAAAAGGTTGCGTAGTCTTGCAACCTGTTGAGATAATTTTGGTATAAATGTGGCCAAGTAAGTAACCATCTTCAGTATGTGTTGCAGTTCCACTACGTTCAAGGGGAATTTTAAGGATTGGATATCCTCAACTTTCTTTCGGTCAAGGCGCATAATCTTTTCATTGTATACTGCCGCCCAAAATCTCATCGGCCTTGTTTTTACGTTGCATTTAGAGCTGTTGAACCTGAGGTCTTTTGCAACGTTTATATGTTTGTGTAGGTTCCTATTGAGTTCATCCCCGTTTTTTCTGAACATGATAATTCCGATGGTGCCAGGACAGGTTTCCAGTACTTAGTTCATTTTTTGTTGGCTCATATTTAGACCATCTTGGTATATCTTTAGACCAAAAGGCATCCTTATAAAACAAAACCGGCCGAAAGGCCTGTTGAAACTAGTCAATAACAGGCTTTCTTCATCTGATTTAAATGACCAGTATCAGTTCTTTGGATCCATTTTGCTGAAGCATTTGGCTCCTGCCAGTGATCTTTTCCAGTGATGGCACTATTTAATTGCTCTATTGAGATCTAGTCACTGTTGACCATTGCTTTTTCTGCTATTTGTCAGGCTACCGACCCAGTCTGTTAGTTTGTTAATTTACCCAATGATACTGCTTGGATCATTCTGTCCAATTCTGCCTTAATCTTGTCTTTGAGGCGTGTCGAGCATTTTCGTGGTGTAAGTTTAACAGACACAATTTTAGGATCTATGACTATGTGTTATTTTTCAGTTAAATGGCCATTACGGTCGAATTGTCCTGGATACATTTAGATCGGATCATTTTTGTCCTTGGTGGGCTTGTCTGCAAGTTATAATGCAGTGCAGTATTATCATCCGAAGTTACGGCTACTTGGTAATCCTAAATGTTTGGAACTTTGATATCAACAATGAAAAACTTTTGGTCTATAGGCCTCGGTTGTATCTGCTCTTGAGTTTGAGGGAGCCAATGTGTGGAATGTTCCTATTGTAGAGGAAGAGAGGTGACATTGCTCGTCAGTGATGACCCGCTTAAATGTCCTCTTTTAGGTAAGTGTAGCAGGTCATATCTTTGACCGGAGCACAAATGAACAACCTCTTGGTCTAGTGTAACTACAATATACTACGCATAAAAAATGACAAATCCAAATCTAATTCAACATGGGGCCCAAACAACAGTTGAGGAAGCTTCCAGAAACCAAGCTCTGCAGTAAAAATATCATTAAAGGAATAAACACCCGAGTAATCCTCTTTGAAAGATACTCGGGACCATTCTTAAAACGGACAAGGGAAAAACAAAGACAAATGAACCAGAGAACAAGAAAATTGATGACGATGCACAAAGAAAAGATGGCAGTATGTGTTAAGAAAGGGTTCGCCTGCATTGAAGATAAGGTAGTTGCATCAATACGAGGACTAAATGTAAAAGATCACAGTAAGACTGATTACAACGGCGAGTAACAACACTGACAATATAAGGACAAACAGAACAACAAAAAATATAAAACAGATATGGGAAGAAAAAATACATGGCGATTTCCAACGACAAACAGGAGAAATCTCACACGAGAAGACCTGGACATGGCTACGAAAAGGGAAATCTTAAGAGAGAAACTGAATCTTTTCTAGTAGTATCATAAAACAACGCCATAAGGACCAATTACATAAAAGCGAAAATCGATAATACGCAACAAAAGAGCAAGTGTAAATTACGTGGTGATAGAGACGAAACCATTAATCATATAATAATTGAATGCAGCAGACTACCACAAAAGGAGTATAAGACTTTATATAGGGAAGGTGATCCACTGAGAATTGTGCGAAAAATTAAAATTTGAGCATACTACCAAATGGTACACACACAAACCAGAATCCGTCCTGAAGAATAAGACATAAATTTTGGGGGGATTGAGATACAAACAGATTACGTAATCCCGGCCAAAAGACCAAACTTGCCGTATTGTAGATTTTGCCGTCTCAGCATACCACAGAGTGAAAATCAAAGAAAGTAAAAAGAAAGACCTCGCTAGAGAACTAAGAAAGGTATGAAACTTGAAGACGACAGTGATACCAATTGTAATTGGCATCCAAATTATTGCATTGGCCAGAATATTGAGAAAAATCCTGAAGCCTAGAGGAGACTTACTATCACTCAGACTCCTGGAAAAGCCCATCAGCTCACGTTGATGTAAAAAAAAAACTCGCAATGAGTAAAATGATAATGTGTTTGAGTATATATATATATATATATATATATAGGTGGGTATGCAGTTTATGAATTTTTTAAAAGTTTTATTGATTAATTTATTTACGAATAAGGAAACGTGAACCGGATCGAATTAATGAAGAAATCACCCAAAATATTCAGAGTGTCGAACGCTTTCAGATGTGTCTCCAGCCATTCTTCAACAATGATACAATTTTGTTTTTTTATAGAATTGAAACAAAGTTAATTTTCATTGTCTAAAGACATTTAAACTATGACGCAAACTGGCTTTTCACTGACTATTGAATTTACAATTTACATTGTTCGTAAACAAGAAAAACTTTCTTTAAATTCATACATTCTTCTTTGCCTATTCATTTTAACTACACACACAGACGCTCACACTCACAGACGCTCTCACACACATATATGAACTTTAACAATTTCACACGTGTCGACGCGGACTGAGTCAGGAAAAGTCACTCAAATACGGTCACCTTATAAAAACATCAGCCGACCAACAAAAAAACAGATTAACAATATTCAAAAATATACATGGAGTGTGTGTGTGTGTGTGTGTGTGTGTGTGTGTGTGTGTGTGTGTGTGTGTGTGTGCGTGTGTGTGTGTGTTCTAAATTCTGTCAGTCACAACTGCCACTATGTACGCATTCGCAAATATGTAAGTCAGGTCGTTGATACAACAGCTGACGACTCATTAGTCTCAGCAGGTGCCGTTTGTCCAAATATAAAAAATATTCGCGATATCGCAAGCAACTGCATATATTCGTCGACGTAGTAATGCCAGCTGGAATAGATAGATAAATAGATAGATATATTGATATATATACAGATGCAAACAGGCTGAGATAGATAGATAGATAGATAGATAGATAGATAGATAGATAGATAGATAGATAGATAGATAGTATGCAAACGTTACTTATTTAGGGAGTATAAAGCCAGTTACTTAATGTTATTTACAAGCAGAGACATGGCTCTCAACCATGATTGCAGAGCAGATTGAAAAATGTAATTTCTGATACAAAAATGTTTTCCAATGTCAGTGTGCAAATTAAATTAAAATGTCAAAATTCATTGCGATCACTACATTAAATCTTTCCCGCTTTTCCCTTCTCCACTACTCGGCCACTAAATTTGTCGATCGTACTTGACTGCAAATAAGTCGATAAATTAAATACATATATAATCATATAATTAACCTCTCTCTCTCTCTCTCTCTCTCTCTCTCTCTCTCTCTCTCTCTCTCTCTCTCTCTCTTATAGTTTATCGCCTATGCAATCATCGGACCAAGATATATATGACAATCACTACGTGCTGTTGACTATGTACGATTCCCCAACTTAGATACATATCTATCACTGAAACTGAGCACTCTTTATTGATAAATATACCAAACTATATATATATATATATATATATATATATATATATATATATGGTTAGTTGCTTGGTTGTATTTTATGGCATATTAACCCTTGTAGGTTATGTAATGGCAAATCCTGTTTATACATATGAATTAAATATACATGATTTGGAAACCAATAATTCGGAGGTAGATTTATTTTTTAAACAAACCAGAACTCATTTGTTTGCACACAGTTAAATGGTTTCAGTTATTACTATCTAATCCTGATAGCTTTATTTATACACAGTTAAATGGTTCCTAAACTTGCTAATAATTCAATTTAATATCATTAATTTGTTTACACACAGTTAAATGGTTTTCCGTTTAAAAATGATTACATTTCTTTTTGCCCCATAGATGGGACCCTAAAAAGTGCTATCATTCCGGGTAAGAGTAGACCTGGGAGTAATTACAATGAAGGTGCCCCCACATTCAACACAGCTCCAAAACGGCAGCCTCACTATCAGATTCTTTAGTATATCCAGGCCATTCGTTGAGGAGTCTTACCACTCGGCAGAGATACAGTAAGCATATTCTGCAGCCCCAGCCGACTGACCTGAGATAGATAGATAGATAAATAGATAGATAGATATTCGAAAAGTAAGGCTCAGAGTGGCATAAATCAAGCGAAACTCATACTTTTTCTAAAAGCCTTAATACTTGGCGTATATGACGTCATATAACGTCATTACAAAGATGGCTTTTACCTTAAAACATTGAACAAACATAGAAATGTAATGAGATTTATGTTCCCTAATTTAAAGACATTTCACGGTAAACTTGTATATTCTTCACATATAATGAGCAAGAAGCAGTTATTGAGCGGTTATAATGCATTCATAGAGAGGTATACGAATCCACAGAGTCCAAAGTGGCAAATTGTACAAAACTCATATTTTGGCTGTGGAACTTGAGCTTCTGAAGCCGGTTGTCTACAAAATCGAACACAAAAAGTTGGGATACTGGAAATTATCATCTCGTTATATTCAAAAGTAATTGACGGAAGAACGTTCCAGCGTATGGATTGATAAGGTTGGGATTTTTTATCCCTTTCATCACGTAGTCTTGACTTGGCTCTCTCAGATTATCAGGAAGGTTAGTTAAACATATTATAATGATGTTTTCTTGACTGGCAATTCCCCATACCTTTTGATCAGCAATTTTAGTGGATTATGCAAGTACAGCATCCTCCATATTCACAAGACTTTGGTTCATGCGACTTATTTCCTATACTAAATATTCACGTCATGTGATTTAAGGTCGTAGAAAGCATTTAAAGAAATAATATTGGACAACTTTACATCATATCAGAAGAGATATTCCAGTGTTGCTTCGAAAAATTACTGGAATAAGTGTATAGAATGCCAAGGGGACTACTTTTTGAAAGAAATTAATGTTTCATTCATTGTTCATTTCTGTTATAGTAAATACAAATTCCGTCTCCATACTTTTCAACACGCCGTACATGTCTATCTATGTATTTGCGTCTCTATTAATAACTTCGAAAAGAGATAGACTTACTAAATTTGACGTGAATAATTATCTGACCCAGGGAAAAGTTTTAACGTAAAAAAATTCTGTTCCCCCATCGAAAAAAAGAGGTTTCTCCAATAGAGATTCTCAAACAATAATTGATTATCAGAAGGAAGCCATGGTGCACCAAGACATAACTAATCGTACAGAATTTAACTTTACAAATTTTTTTTTTTTTTTTTGAAATAACGAATTTTCTTAATAAAATAATGATCTACTTTTAATTTTTATTAATCTTAATTGAGTTTCTTCAAGTTGGAAATGTAAAATGATCAGCATTATTGCTTTGAACTAACAATTTGAACAAAAATAAAATAAAGTATTTAGATTAAAAAAGAACCTCTTAAGTATCACTCACTTAAAGATATTTCTCGATGTAAAAATGTTCACGAAACAACATTAAATTCGTAAATAATAGAAAAATGTGATTCTCTATGTGAATTTATCCTTTAACTTTTTGGTATAAATCTTTAATTGGCAACAAAGGTTACAAAACAGACATTGCTTAAAAGTGAAATAAGGAGGGGGTGTTTGTTTGTTTGTTCGTTTGTTCTTTTTTTTTTTAGTCACACCATATGGAACAAAATGTCTTGACCGCTACCCAGCATGGATAAATTCTTCAGCTTGTCAATTATAATTCCGCCCTGTCGGTGGGGTTTAGAATTTCATGGCTGTATCCCTTGCAGAGGGCTAAGATGATTTTGGATATGACACTAAGCTGCATATTATAGCAAGGCTTCACTTCTAGAGATCTTCTTCATTGTCAGGACACCAAGGTCCACTCTAACCAAGAGTGGAAGTACCTGTTAGGGTGTTCGCATATTAGCCTCTTAAGAAACCACTACACAAAATATGTAAATATGAACCTATAATGAACGCAATTCCCTAATTTCTAGGCATAAAATAACCCTAGACGAATGGGCATGCCATAAAAATTAATCAGAATATTTAGAGATGACCCATCCGAAATTTTTTTGCGCGTGAATACATAGAATGTTTGATTAAAATAAAATTTTCCACCCAAAATCAAACTCGCTTCTTTAATTCTGATTAAAATCAACCAATTATAATTTAAATGAATTTATAATTGAAATAAACAAATCCTTTTACAAAGTAAAAGTAAAAATCTGTTATATCATTATATTAATAGTTCCTATGGATTTTTCCTACTGATTTTCTGTATACACAGGAATAATGGTATGTCTTGATTTACCATTGTTTTTTTTTTTTGTTTTTTTCTTCGTGATAGTCATCATGATTTTAACTAAACATTGTATTAGGTTATAATATAATCAATGTTTCTTAAATAAGTGTTCAAGAAATTCCTAATCAAATGTAAAGACAAAACTATTGCAACACAATGATTCACAGAAGAATGAGAAGAAATACGTGAGAAGGAAACAATGATAAACATTGTGTTATTTTATTTACCCAAGAGACACGAATTTCCTAGTCTTCAATTAAAAAGCCTTAGAGCATTTTAAATTTTAAAAAATTGATAAGTGTCATGTATTCTTCTGGTGGTTTCTTTTCACTATTTCATATTGTAACTTGAAAAAATAGTTTTATCCGCATCAACTGTCGGAAACCCGTTCGAGTCTGAATGATTGTTGATTACGCCATTTATTTTTTCTTTTAACTTTTTTTGTTTTCTTTTGGCGTTTTTATATCAATTACTTGCCAACAAAATTTACAAGTTGCTTTTGTCTATTTTTTAAGAACTAGTTTTAGTCAAGAATGACAATGGTTGAATTTTATATTCCTGTCGTCTTTGAGTTGAAATGTGCCATTGTACTTTATAATAGGCCGTATCGTTTTATGTTAGACATTTTTAGAAAATTATATCATGTTTGCACGATAGTCATACGATTTTTTTTGCATGAAGACAATACGTAATTTATTAACACAAAGAACAACAAAATCTTCCTCCCAAAAAAATCGATTTTCGGAAGCTTTTTGATTAAAAAAGGCGATCGAGTATTAGAGTGAAGAACAATCTCAAAAACTTAAGCGCACTTGCATTGGACATTTCCGAATAATCTATCAGCTGCAGCATCTGACTTGTGTCTCGTACAAGAGGTTTACGCATAAAAATCCTTTAAAAGAAAAAATCAACTGAATTAAATAGAATTTAAAGAAATTGTTGAGTAGATAGACTAAATATAGTTATATGTTTTACAACTACATTTGATTTTTCGAAGCATCTTTCAATCTAGGAATAAATCACAATCAATAATCAATTAAAACCATAGTTATTTTTGTAATTTACAAATGTATATCCATTATTAGAAAGAGTTTACTGGGGAGTAATTACGATGAAAGAGTACTTCCCCCATCTCAAATCTCTAGAACAGGAGACTCGCTATCAGATGCAGTTTAGTATCATACGCAGGGCATTGACCATTTGAGTCATTTACGATAAAATGTAGCTAAAAGAACAGATTCGTCAAAGTTAATAATAATAATAATAATAATAATAATAATAATGATGATGATGATAATAATAATAATAATAATATTTGCTCATGGACAATATCAAGCTGTCTGCAAAAAAATGGAAAAAATTGTAAACTGATACAAACAATAAGAATATTACAGCCATAATATAAAGTGGTAAAATACGAATATAACTACCAAATTAAGAAAGAATCAGAACGCTTGGAGAAGAACAAGAAAATATTGGAAGAGGACACCGTCAAACAAGCAGAGATGACAGAAAAAATCAAAAAGAGTATCTTAGACGAGCGAGAAAACTGTTCGAAACCAAGCTCTGCAGTAGAAATCTCATCAAAATAATAAAGATCTGGGTGGTCTCTCTTGTAAGATACATGACATCAATTATAAAATGGACGAGGAAAGAACTCAGACAAATGAACCAAATAACAAAAAAAATTATGATAGTCTGTCTATGTCATCTCTCATATGTAAGGCCTTGTGCCTTACACATGAGAGATGACATAAACAGACTATAAGTGTCAAGAAAAGACTCAACGCCTCTATCCGCTTCGGGTCCCGTGGCGCAGCGGATAGAAGCGTTGAGTCTCTGCGGTTCCAGGTGAGCATTGTCAGAAGATAGAGGTTTCAAATCCTACCCAAGCCGGCCAGAAGTTTACTTGGTCAAAAACGTGGTGCCATAGACAACAACTATGGAAGGCAGTAATTACTGGGGATACGGTTACAAGACTCAGCATTCCTATCCGAGGTCGCGGTAAAATCACCTGAAGAAGGCCAGAGGTGAAATTTGGCCGAAACGTAGTGAAAGAAGAAACAACACAAAAAACTACCAAGATGAGGAAAAAAAGTCCGCAATAAATAAAAATTAATTCTCAGATTAAGAAACCTCATCTCAAAATGATTCTAATTAAATGCATATACCAATCGTGATTGTTGCTTTTGGAACAGTCACCGAAAGATTATTAAAGAGACTGAAGGACTTGGAAATAAGAGGACGAGTGGAGACAATCCAAACTACTACATTATTGAGAACAGCAAGAATACTGAGAAGAGTCCTTGCTATCACTCAAACTCCAGTGAAAGACCATCGGCTAACGCTGATGTGAAAAACTCTCAAGGAGTAAATAATAATAATAATAATAATGGACCAAAGAACAAGAAAACTAATGACCATGCATAAGGCATTACACCCCAGAGACGACGTTTACTGACTATATGTATCTAGAAAAGAGGGAGGAAGAGGACTTGCCAGCATCGAAGACACCGTTCACGCATCGATATAACGGCTCGAAGACTACATAGAAAAACACGAACGAGGACTAATTACTGCCATCAGAAACGATACGGACAACATGATAGACGAAAGAATGACAACTAGGAAACAAAAATGGGAGGGAAAACAACTCTATGGCCGCTTTAAACGTCTAATAAACAACATCTCACACCAGAAAAACTGGACCTGGCTAAGAAAAGGAAACCTTAAGAGAGAAACGGAATTCCTGCTAATAGCAGTACAGGACAATGCCATAAGAACCAATCATATCAAAGCGAGAATAGATAAGACGCAACAAAACAGTAAATGTAGGCTATGCGGTGACAGAGACGAAACGATCAATCACATAATAAGCGAATGCAGCAAATTAGCACAGAAGGGGTATAAGGCGAGACATGACTGGGTCGGCAAGGTGATCCACTGGGAAATGTGCAGGAAATTTCAATTCGACCATAAAAAAGCTCCTGTCCTAGAAAATGACTCGCATAAACTCCTATGGGACTTTAACATACAAACGGATCAACTAATCCCTGCCAGAAGACCAGACCTTACAATAATCAACAAAAAAAAACAATTTGCAAAATTGTCGACTTTGCTGTCCCGGCGGACCACAGAATAAATCTGAAGGAAATTGAAAAGAAGGATAAGTACCTCGACCTTGCTAGAGAATTGAAAAAGCTGTGGAATATGAAAGTAACGATTGTGCCAATTGTGATTGGTGCGTTGGGCACAATAACTAAAGGATTATTAAAAGGACAGGAGGACTTGGACGTTGGCGGACGGGTAGAGACTATCCAAACGACAGCATTGCTAAGAACGGCCAGAATCCTGAGACGACTCCTGGAGACTTGAGGAGACTTACTGTCACTCAAACTCCAGTGAAAAACCATCAGCTAACACTGATGTGAAAAACTCTAAAGGAGTAAATAATAATAATTATAATAATAATTATTATTATTATTATTATTGTACAAGAGATACAAATATGACTATTCTACCAAATGGTACATGCACAAATCAGAATCTCTCAAAGAGAATTACACATAAGTTTCTCTCGAATTTTGAAATACAAACGGATCACCTAAATCCGGCCAGAAGACCTGACTTACAGTTAATTTACAAGAAAAAAGAATTTGCTCTCTAAAGTATTTTGCTGTCCCAGTGGACAAGAGAGAGAAAATAAAGGAAAGCAAAAAGATATACAAAAACTTGGATCTCTCCAGAAAATTAAAAAACTATAGAACATGAGGTTGACCATGATATTAATCGTAGTTAGTGCACTTGGAAAGGTCCCCAATACCTTGATGAAAAGACTGAGAGTTGGAAATCAGAGGAAGAATCGAGACCATCCAGACCACAACTTTATTTCGATCGACTAGAATACTCGAAGAATACTGGAGATCCAGACTCCAGTTTTAAGACGAATATAAAAGTAAATTAACTCTCTTTTTTTTCTTTAAAATTAAAAATCAAATACAATTTTTATTAGTTATGTTGCCATGACAATTGGTGATGTCACAACTGGTATATAAAATGTGTGAAGGTAAGATTGAGCAATTACCTATTTGATATTTTTCTCTTTAGTGAAACTAGGACCATTTAGATTCTTTCGTTTCTCTGCCAATTAATATACATTTTTCATGTTGCAATAACAAAAAATAGAACTTTTTATGACATTTAAGAACTATGGTCATTTCATATTATCGTTTTTCATTTTTTTTTTTTTTTTTTTTTTTGACATTTCGAGAATATTCAGTGGTGGACTGTTTAGAATTGTTGTCTGTTCTGGAAAAGCAAAGAAATGTTCGTAACAAATAATAATTTTATACAGTTTTATGGAACACTGCCCTCGTTTTGAGTTTATGTTAACAGATTCAAGTCCAAGCTCGAACCCTTAAAAATTTTCTTAATTAAATGCATTTAATTAGTTATAAGATTCTTCTGTATTAAGTGAATAAACTGTTTTTGTTTTGTTTGGTTAGGTTTGGGGTTTTTTTTATTTTTTTATAATGCTGAATTCAGTCCTTTTGGTTTCCTAGTCTAAAATAGATTTCCACATTGTATACAACGCTTTGTGACATTCATACTTTGTTGGTTATATTTCTTCACGTCCTAAACAAACCCACATTCTAAATAAAGGCCAAGCAGTCTTCTAAATTTTCATTCTGAATTCTATGTAGCGGTCATATTAACTTGCTTTTAATCATTTCACTAATTCTTGACAGAAACAGTTTTAACTTTATTCGCTTTTAGTCATTTTCACATGAGAAACAGGTAAGACTTTCGTTCATATTTCTTACGAAACGTCAATCAAGTTAATTTCATCATTTCTTCTCTGTTTTAGTCATTTATTTTATTACTAAACCTCGTCTAGCTCATGATGGACATATTTTCTATAACTCTCTGATTTAGTATGATAAGAATAGACCATAAATATGTCTTTGACATTGTATCCGCAAAATATTCCCTTTTCAATTTTTTTTAGGTGAATATACCTTTGTCCTTGTTGAATCAATTCTATTAAATAGTTTTCTCTTACAAAAATAATCTTTCGAGTTTGAATTACCTTAATTTTTATCTAATTTAATCTCCGATAAAAAAAATTAAAAAACAAGGATCGAACACATGATTTTTTTTTTTATAAATATGCTGTTTTTCTTGCCAGTAATAAAATGGTAATCGTCAGGAAGAAGATTAATCAATAACAATTGACAGGCAAGGCAAAAGAAAAACTGTCCGAGATAAGGAATGCCCGTCATATCACTCAACTTTTTTGAAGGGCAAGACCAATCACGGTATAATGAATATGACAAAATCTCCACGCTACAAAACATCCGGGGACAAAAAATTGCTACAAAACTTAAACTAATGCCACAAAATTAGGTTGGTTGATTGGTTGGTTGGTTGGTTTTATGCAAAACCCTGTAGGTTATTTAACGCTAAATTCTGTTTATACATATATTAGATGTATATGATTTGTAAACAAAATTTGTAAGTAACACTTTTTAAACGAGCCAGAGCTCATTTGTTTTCACACAGTTAAATGGTTTCAAGTATTGCGATTTAACACTAGTTATTCTATTCAACATTATTCATTCGTTTACACGCAGTTAAACAGTTCTAAGTAGTTCTATATAATACTAATAATCCAATTTAATATCAACCATTTGTTTATACATAATAAAATGATTTCAAGTATAGAAAATGATTACATATTTCTATTTGACCCATAGATGGGACCCTAACAGGTACTACCACTCCGGAGCAAAGTTGAATTGGGAGTAAAAGCAATGAATATTTACTACACACTCCCTAAAGCTCCAGAACTAAAGCCTCATACCCAGAACACTTGTCGGTGGAGGGGGTGGGGTCTTACCCCTCTGCAAATATGCAGTCGGCGTATTCTAAAGCCCCAGCCGACTGGGCAGATAAAACTAGAGGTTCGATTACGATTGGAACCCTCCCATGACCTTAAGACCCCTTCACATTGAGATCCTGGCTTTAAAAAAAGCAGAAAATGTAAAATATTGAACTCTATACCGGCGGTTAAATAACAGGTTACAACACTCTATAAACTATTCCAAATATATTAAAAAGTAGTAAAATTATCTATAACATATAAAATTGAGACGTTTTATCGGTAATATTGATGTAAAAGTAAAAATCCACACCCTCCCGGGTTTATTCCCTTTTCATTAGCGGCACAAATACCGGTTGTTCGGGTTCAAAAGGTTAGGGTTCAAATAAATCGTAAAGATTCATTTTTTTTTTTTTTTAAATAGCTAAGTCTACAATCTTAGCAAAACTTTTAAACTAAGTAACAGTTAACCAATTTTATTTTCCTTTTATAAAAAAATGAAAGGAAAGATTTTAAAAGAAAACTTACCTTTAAAGGGTTCGTTGGTTTGTTTGGTTTTATGTCATATCAACATTTGTAGGTTATTTAACGCCAAATCCATTTTTATGTAAATAATCTGTTCTATTGAAAACAGATCAGTTTAGCATAAGTACACAGTTTAATTGTCAAAAACATTTCCATTTCAAGCTATTCAAGCAGTTATATGTAATAATTCAGTTAAGTGTAAATACAGTTTTAATGTCGAAAAACAGTTCTATTTGAAATAATTCAGTTAAGCATAAGCACGCAGTTTAAGTGTAAGTACGGTTTAATTGTCAAAAACGTTTCTATTTCAAACTATTCTGTTTACTCAATTCATTTTAGGATAAGTATGCTGTTAGTTCTATTTAGCCCATAGATAAGGCCCTATCAGGTGCTACCACTCCGGGCCAGAGTGGACCTGGGAGCGATGGCAATGAAGGAGTACTCCGCATTCCCCAAAGCTCCAGCATTGCTGGAACCTCACCATCAGATTGTTTAGTGTCATATCCAGGACACTCGTTGTGGGGGGTCTTACCCCTCTGCAGAGAAGCAGTCGGTGTATTCTATAGCCCCAACCGACTGGGCACTAAAGGGTTCGTAAAAAATTAGAAATCATGATTTATACATATCTATGTATTTACTTATCATTGAAATTTTTTTAAATATTAAGCAGAAAACAATATGAAGTTGCATTAGATTAATTTATGATAATTGTATTCTATCTTAAATTACTTCTAGTAATTTTCGTCTTTAAAAATCATACCGCGGACGAAACACCATGATTGGAATTATCTGCAATTTACATCAACCCATTCTTGTAGCTTTGTCATCGTGTCGTTATTCCGCTTTTTTTTTTCTCTTGTCAACAATCACTGAGTGACAACTTTGTGCGTCCATTAACGGGACACAAACTGGAAGTGCTGCCAACTGTCACAGAAGGGTTTGGGCATGATTACAAATTGAAGTACGGGTACTATAGCTAGTTTAGACAAAAATACAATGATAATATTCAGTGTTTATTTACATCATCGTTAGAATACTGAATGAATTATTATTCCAATTTTGTTATCAATAAGTATAATTAAAAATAATTAAACATATATTAATCAAGTAAATAGTAAATCAACTAATTTTATAGCTTCATCAGTCGTTATCATCCAAAGTGTCCCAGTGTAAAAAAGACAATCAATAAATGTGTCCCTTGAAAAATGGGACGTGTCCATTAGGTGGCCTAGTGTACTGTCAGTACTGTCAGTACTGTCACATGAGAGTCTAAAAAAAACATTTCTCATTCTCCTTTACCTCTTTTTTGTTATATATATATATATATATATATATATATATATATATATATATATATATATATATATATATATATATATATATAAAGTAGAAAAAACAAAAAATCCAAATTTCATTAGTTTATTATGAAATTCAATGTTAAACGTTTTGGTTTTAATAACCTTCTTCAAGATTTTAAGATCATGAAAAATGTTTAAACAGCGGTAGAAATAACAGGAGAAAAAGTGTATATAAAATCCTGAAGAAACGTTTAGCATTGACTTTCATGAAAAATTCATCAAATTTAGATTATTTTTTCTACTTTCTTCACACCGTCGGATTTATTTCCATATTTACTTTCTTTAAGAAAGAAAGAAAGAAAGATATAATAAGAAAATAAGATAAAATTAAATTGTAACTTATCTAGCAAGTAGCCAATCGACCTTTGATTAAATGATTCGTTGGGATTATTCTAGGAAGTTATAGCAAGTTTTTCCTCCATACATAAATTGCAATATTTATCCCCCGTTTTATATTAACGGCATTTTTTACTATCTCCCATTTTAATGCAGGATTTTTACATAGGTTCTTTTTAATTTCCCACACATAGATAAACTAATTCTATATCAGTATACTCCGTGTGCAAATCTACTTCCATGATAGTAATATCTTTTTGAAGGTTCCCTGCGTAGAACCTACGTATACCTTCTTAACATTTCTATTAACGTTATTATCGTTAGATTTCCGACTATGTTCCTCCTCCTTATACCCTTTACACTCAAATTGACACTTCCCCTTGAGGGTGCTATTAGTTTTATTTGTACAGTTGCATTTATTACGTTGATTATTCTTATTAATTAAACTTGCTGCATTTGTCATAATACTGTAACTTAATTTAATGGTGTTGCTATTTGAATATTTTGTATAAGCTATTCGACAGAGGAAAATTTTTCTTTAATAGCACTGGTTTACAAAGAAATTGAGGCAAGCACAAAAATACCCGTTTTTACCTAATTTGAGGGTGCTGAATTCAAATTTGAAATCCATTTTTACTCATCATTTCTAGTTTTTTAGATATACATAGTGTGCATTTTGTGCATATACGGTACATAAAGGCATATATGAATTCAGGGTTAATTCTAATATTGTGAGACTTATGGCTTATTTTTTAGTTATTATGCACTAAATGTAAGTGATAGCATTACATTTTATATATATATATATATATATATAGTTATATATCAAGACGGATTTTGACAGTTAAGGCAGCAGGTCTCAATCCACACTCTGGTAGTCATTGGAAGAGGTTGTCTCGCAGGCGGCACCGGAGGTTGGTGTTCCTCAACTATCGTGTTACACATCTTTTGGGTTACTAAATATTAGTATTACATTTTCAAATGCACATTTAGTTTTACTTTGTTATATTTTCAGATTCTCCAATGGTTTCAAGCACGTCAAAATGTCGAGGATGCCTCAACAAGACCAATTCTTTCTGCTACGTGTGTGGGGACTTCACAACAATTACACAGCGTCGAACCATCACTTCCCTCCTCAGAACCGCCTACTTTCACTAGTTTGACAGTAAAATTGGTGATCAGGACAAGTATTAGGCTCCACACATCTGTTGTAAACCCGGCTACAATGGACTAACTGCATGGTTTAATGGCAAGAAAGCGGCTTTCAACTTTGCAGTCCCGATGGTTTGGAGAGAGCCGCGAAACCACGCAGATGATTGCTATTTTTGTTTAACTAATATAACTGGTTTCAATGCATCTTCTAGAAAAAAGATCAAATATCCCAACCTTCGATCTGCTATGAGACCCGTTCCCCATTCAGATGATCTTCCTGTACCCACACCTCCAGTAAATAAGGATCTTCTTTCCTCATCAGATGAAGAAATGCCTTCAAAGTAGGATTCTGCCGAGTCAATATTTTTGGAAGATATTGAGTCTACATATTCACGAACAAGTGGCAATGAGCCACACTGGATCACGCAAGAAGACCTGAATGATCTTGCTCGTGATTTGTACCTGTCAAAACAGCAGTCAGAGCTCTTGGCTTCTCGGCTTAAACAGTGGAACCTAGTCCAGGAAGATGTAAGGATCACCAGTTTCAGGAATCGGAACAAATAAGGTCATTGGTCTTCTTATGGGTATGCAAGCGGGCTTCACAAAGTACTGTTGTTTTCTCTGTCTCTGGGATAGTCGGGCTGTATCTCAGCATTACAAGCAGAAAGACTGGGGGTCTAGAAGTACTTTTGTTCCTGGCGAACACAGCCGCAAGGAGAATCCTCTGGTGGACATGTTAAAGTGCTTCTTCCTCCTCTTCACATCAAGCTTGGTTTGATGAAGAATTTCGTGAAGGCGTTGCACAAAAATGGTGCTGCCTTCTAACACTTGTCTACTGTGTTCCCAGGTCTTAGTGCTCCTAAGCTCAAAGAGGGCATCTTTGTCGGACCTCAGATCTGAGAAGTGCTGATGGATACTGATTTTGAGGAGCTTCTTAACTTAAAGGAACTGAGAGCATGGGAAACATTCAAGTCAGTATGTAGTGGCTTCCTTGGTAACACACGCGTACCAGATTACCAAGCCTGTATTGAGAAGTTGCTAACGTCTTACGAGGATATAGGGTGCCGAATGTCACTCAAGATTCATTTTCTCCATTTCCACCTCAAATTCTTCCCGCCAAACCTTGGAGCCGTGAGTGATGAGCATGGAGAAAGATTCCACCAAGACATTACGAAGATGGAGAGCAACTATCAAGGCAAATGGAACCCCGGCATGATGGGAGTCTTCTGCTGGATGCTCTTGCGTGACATCCCGGAGGCAAAATACACCAGATCTCCCAAGAAAACACACTTTTTACTGTCTGTGGTACTATGAATTGTGTAATTGTGTCATCCAAGTATATTGATTCAATCATTGTTCTTTATCTATCCTGTTTTATCTGTTATAAGCTGCTGCAACTCTTGAAATATGCACATATATTCTCTATTTATACTAAAATGAGACTATTTAAAAGCCAGAAAACTAGAGGTGATAGAGCAAAACTATTTATAAATTTGAATTTGGTACACCCAAATTAACAAAAAACACCTATCCCCATTCTTGCCTCAGACCAAAAATTTATTTTTGTAAACCAGTGTGATCAAAAGAATTCCTTCCCTATCTTAAGCTATAGCCATATTGTATGTTGGCGTAAAACATAAGATTTTCCTTGCTCTATTGTTCCTATTACGTACATCTGCTGCTTCATCTCTAGATTTATTAACAAGTTTGGCCTGATTGCCACTGCTTTTTAACGCCGCCTCGTATTCGTGTTTATTCTGAGTGAAGATGTCGATATCAAAAGAATTAGTTGATAATCTAACCATAATACCATTAGGAATTGAAAACCTGTCTGGGATGGTTAGAACCTACATTAACATAACATGGGTATTGGTTATGTTTCCTTAATGGGGACACGGTACCGTTATACAAATTAAGTGTAACGTCTAAATAATCCGTAATTTTTAAATTAGTTATGTCCAACTTGAATCCAAAATATTGAAGAAAAGATGTACTTTTTCTTATCGTATCACCTTTTCTAGGCGTACAGTCATCCACAATAATCAATCCATCATCCTGATAAAGACCATGGTTGCAGGGGTCAATAACGCTATTGAGGTTGTATTATAATAAGCACCCTATAAATTCGGATAACTAGCACGGTTGAATGAACCCATAGAATCATCGAAAACACCACTAACACCCTTTTTAATCCACAATTCCTCATTATGGTACTGTATCGATTTACGACAATGCTTAATGATATTAATCTTATCGTCTGAAATCACTACATAATTCTTAGCCAGCTTTAATGCCTCGTCTACGGCCTTTTCCGTTATAATCTAAAGTTGGCAACCGTAGTCGAGGGTGACCCGAAGGCTCCCTTTTCAATAGCTACTACAACTCCATTCCCGAGATTGCTCTACTTTACTCTTGGTCCTTACCTTATAAGGCTGAGTTCTAAGCAAGGCGGAATCAAGTACCATTTTTGAGTCTTTGACTCAACCTGGGATTGAAACCTGATCTCCCGGACCACTGGTGAACACTCTACTCATAAGACTAAATGCTACAGTTAGACTGGTAAAATTCTCTGATATCATATTTAATGAAAAAGCATTTATCATTTTTGTCATAATCCATAAACCACTTGATACAGTCAATAGTATTTTGCCATTGGTTTATATTTAAAGCTGTTCAAACCCTAGCGCATATATCTTGCAAAATGACTTTGCTAATTTTTCCCATTTGCGTTTTGGAAGGATTAATTAGTCTACATGCCGAGTTATTCTGAAAATCAACTTTATGAAATCAACTAATGAAACAATTTTTAATCCATCTTCTCATCTACTTTCAATCTGTAAGTTAATAATTCAACTTCTTTATTCAAATCAGCATATATATATATATTTAGAGAGAGAGAGAGAGAGCAACACAATAGATTAAATAGTTGACCTAAATTATAAAAACCTCATGATAAACAATATTTTTGAAAAGTATTCCTCTTTTAGTGCCCTATATTTCTTCCATTTTGGATTGTTTTCGCTTGAATATTAAAATGATTTCTTAGAATTTAAACTAGAGAAAATCTTCACGACTTAATAATATTGTCATTGCATTCCATCATCTCTAATCGTATCAATCTAGACGTGGTCATTAATTAATTAAACGATTAATTTTCAAGTAATTCTTTTTTTTTTTAATTGAAAATACATAAAGCGGTTGTTTATTACATTTTCAATACTGCTGTAGTTTTTCAGTGATTTCAAATTAGTAAATAAATAAGGTGAAGTACTTTCAATTATCATTTGATCTCTCTTGAGAAATAATAATGATCAGAATGAGCACGACTCAACCCCAGAACTTATTAGTCTTGCAAATTGGAGTGGAAATTTCTTTATTCTCTAAAAAAAATAATATTAATGCAACAGGATTAATATTAACGATCGTAGAAATATTTGCTACGTAGTATCATTTGTGCTGTATAATAGTAGCTTACATAAAAATAAAAATATCATTATATTGGTCCTTCTTTGTTCTAAAGTTTCCTGATGGATAGGATCTTAACACCTATTTGATTAAAGGGAATTATTATGTAGAAAATTACCATTTCTGTATTCTATAATTAATCCACTGAGTAAGGTCTTTTTCTCTTTATTCCTTGTTGCTTTCATTATTATATAATAATGATTACAACTGACTTGGCATTTGCATATAAAAATTTGAAAACTAATTGTTTTCTAAAAAAAGAAAAAATTGGTTCATATTTATATCAATTTACAACACATTCGTACGAGTAATACTGAAGTCTTAAGAATAAGGATATATTTTTATATCATTATTTTTGGAAATTCATGGCAGTTAAAAGACACCAAGTGTTTTTTTTTATATATATTTCTTTTCCTCCACTGGTCCTTTCTGAAATATGATACCGTTTTATATCGAACACTGATAGTGTGAGAGGTCAAGTAATGTCATATTTTCTCCCCTTTTTAGACACTATACATTTCTAACATTTTAAAATAAAACCAAAATTTTAAACTCAGTGGGTATTATTATCAATAGTTTCAATTTGAATTGGGAAGAATATGAAGCTATACAATAAAATATGATTAATATCATATAGGTTCATTAAACAAAAAGACAATTTTTCATTATGTAATATGCCACAAATTTATATGGTTAGAATTTTTCTATTTTCACTTTTTAAAATTTGATATTGTCACACGAAAGATGTATACAACTAATCCGCAAAAATATGTGTGTGTGAGTGTGTGTGTGTGTGTGTGTGTTCGCGTGCGCAAAAGAAAAAGAGACTGAGAGAGTTCACATTAGTGAGTTTATCAATAAATTCACAGCCTAATGATGAAAAAGCATTTATTTTAGTCAAAATTTATTTTTCAACATTACCACCTTTCTTGCCAATGCACTTAATTCAATTGTGAGAATTAACCACATAGATTAGACATTATACACTGAAAATTTTAAATCGAAATTTAGTTAATAAATATCTACCCAACCCATCTGCCACAGGACATTTACAACTCAAGATAATTTTTAAGCGGGGTGCTGCTGGTTTGAATTTCTAGTTTTCCTTCTCGTAGTTTAGTTGCCAAATAACGGCTAAATAGATCAGTCTGCCCAATTTACCTATTGTTTGAAGGAAAATAGATGGGCTTGTACTTTTCCCAAGGGCAAAACGCAAACCAAAGTGAAACGCAAACAGTTTTGTCCATGATTTGAACTTGAATCACTAATTCCATTTCCTATGATGATAACTGTTACGCTATTCACGCCTCTAATATCTAGATGTAATGCTATGAATGAAATTATTGATCTTTTCTTCTGTGTGTGTGTGTGTGTGTGTGTGTGTGTGTGTGTGTGTGTGTGTGTGTGTGTGTGTGTGTGTGTGTGTGTGTGTGTGTGTGTGAATAAGTCCGTTGCCTAACATTCTTCAACATAATCTTCTTTCTTGCCAATGCACTCAATTCAGATGTTTCTTGAACCTAATGGATAGTCCGGTGAAGTGGGACAGATTCAAGAACATTCTTTCTATTATCTCTAGTTATTGTTGTTTGGTTCTGTTGCTAATGTACACATTAATAACTCTTTTGGTTGAGTTATCCTTCCTTCACACAAAACTGTTTCTTTCTGCATCTTCCCTGACAAGCAAAGTTTAATTATCTCTTTCTATGATATTTTGTTATTTCTGGTTGCACTCATTCAGTATGGTAGATCACAAGCAGGGTTTTCGGTGTAAAGGGCAAAAAATCTGTTAACAAAGTTCGTTCTTAATGATCTCAGTTTCCCAACATAACTGACTGCAATTCCTTTAACAATTCTCACCGTTTGCAATGAAAATTTAGAGACTATTGAAAGACTAATTTTCTAGGGTAAGTTACACGTATATATAATCATGTATGTCTTATTTATATCACTAATCCTTTCCACGAAATGTGCAAACACTCGAGTAATTCCAAACCATGTTGACTATTTGCTCAATAAAAATTGACATACTCCCTATACTGAGTAGGCACACATCACGTGCCTGATTATATATTTTATATATATATATATACTTATTTTTTCATAGTTACATTCATCTGGATAAAATCACTATTAATTATATATATATATATATATATATATATATATATATATATGATGAATCTGTAAAGCATGAAACGCAGGGTCATAGATAACACCATTTAATATATATTCCTTATATGTATAACAGCTCTATCATTGATATCGAACACTGTTTAATAATACCACAAAATTTGGTCCACCATTGAATCACCAAGTGAAGTAGTGATAACCATAAACCATTACAATACTATAATATATATATATATATATATATATATATATATATATATATATATATATATTGTATAGAACCTTCCATAAAGTTCACATATGAACTTGAATCCAACAACACTCTACCTTTTTAGGATGTCTTACTTATTAGGAATAATGGCAAATTAGAATTTAGTGTTTACCGTAAACCCTCCTGTAAAAACGACCGCATATATTTCTATTCCCACAACAATAACAATACCAAAAGGGGTGTCATCATAGCTTTTTACCTAAGAGCCCTTCGTGTTTGTTCCCTGAAATATCTAAATGATGAATTTAATCACATAAAAAAGTCCTTACTTAACCTTCTTTACCTTAAACGTTTTATTCACTTTGCTAAATCTAAAGCCCTTAAAATCCACAATAAAACTCGATCTCAAACTAATGTCAACACACAGTCTAATAAAATTATTCCTCCCCATACACACGTTACTTTGCCTAAGAATTCTTCCACTAACATCATAGGAAACAAATAAATTTGGTATTAAAACTGCCACTTTATCCTCTAAAACGATCCGCGATTTACTACACTCAAGTCCTCGATGCAACATCGTTTCTGACGCCGGCGTTTCCAGCATTCCTTGCAAAAATAGTAAATTGAAATATATTGGCGAAACATTCAGGAACATTCACAAACGTTTGAACGAACATAGAAGAGACATTAGAGTTGGTAATCTTTGTAATTCACTTCTTCAACACATTTCTAAGTCAGATCATAACTTCGATTTTAATGCTGCCACGATGTTAGTCTAGATCCACAACAAAAGATTAAGACGAATTTTTGAAACCACTATAATCTCACTTTATCTCTCTTCAACAACCGATCCGGCTTTTACAACATCCCACCGTACTTGAGGAAACTTATTTTAAATAATTACAATATATTCCATTGTGGGGGGAGTATGTAATTTGGTTATTTCAGTAGATTGCTCTCTAAATTATTCCCACCACAAATACAACACAAAACTTTACAATCGCGCAAAAGAAATGGAATAGAACACAACGAACATTAAACAACAAACAATTTAATAAGCATATAACAGAATATGAAAACAAATAAAATACATGATGTGTAAATGGCCTTTTGGAAAATAAAGTTTGACAAGAAGAGAATAAATTTGTTTAAAGATATGTGTATGTTCATGTTAACGGAGTCCGTAAATAAGTCGTTCTTACTTACATTAAGTTTATAGCGAGTTTTATGACAGTGGCGACGGCGTGTCGCGTTGATGAAAGAAAGTCTTTCGGTTTTTTCTTTTGAATATAATTCTCGGACATTTGAAGAGAGTTCATGAACTTTAGTTGAGGAAGGAAAGGAATTTGTCGGAATGTATCGGCTACTGCTTTACTGGCTTAGTGGCTTGTCTTCATCTGTGTCTTCGTTTGTGTGTAAACTTGTGTCTTGTGTCTTCCTAACTCTGTGTTATTTATATCCTACAGGTGGATCAAAGAATCGTCCTAAAATTTTGGCGCGTAGACATTTATTGACCAATCAGATTTGTATTTTACTATTTTATTTTCGAGCCTAAATATTTTCTATTAGTTCACTTCCGATCCTAATTTTCTAGAATGTTCTATTCTGAGTTTTTATTGCTTATTTTAAGACTAGAAAAAATGTGTATCCTATACCATCTTTAATTAATCATTTTTCACAAATATCACAATTTCCCCATTATGCTCACTGCATTTCTCATTCTTCCATTTCTTTTCTCTTTTCTCTTCCTTCCTTCCTCCTCCTTCTTCTTCCTTTTTCCTCCTTTTTCCTTCGGATTCAAAATCTTTCTAGATGAACAAATAGAATGAATAAACTTTACAAAATATCTCTAAACAACCATGTGACATATTTTAAACACGACGCTGATTTATTTAACGGTTACCCCTTTCTCTGTATATATATAGTATTTCTTCCTTATTTTTGTATTTCCTTAAACATCCACCGGTGATTCAACATCACTAGATATCATCCTTCTTGGTCCTGATGATGGTTCATTAGAACTGAAACGTTATAACGTCGACTGACTTTCTTTCACATAAAATTCTTCCTCTTGGATTACCTTGTTTATCAATTTCTCTCTCTCTCTCTCTCTCTCTATATATATATATATATATATACATATATATTCAAAATAAAAACCGACAATCGGTCACATTAAGATAAATTTATTTCTATCCTGTTTATTATCTTAATGTAACCGATTGGTGTTTTTTTTTAATTTTTTAAAGTTATTTGCTCAGTAGATTTTATTTGCATTGACCTCTTGACCGGGACTATTTAACTTTAATATTTCCTATATTCAAAAATTAAATTGTTCTGCTTGGAATTGTTCCCAACTCCGGATTAATTTGACTGATTACTGACTTATATATATATATATATATATATTCTAAGGTACATAATTTTTTGTATAATCTTAAATATATATATATATATATATATATATTTATGATTATACTAAGTGTACAAAAAATTATCTACCTTAGAATATGTGTATATATATATATATATATATATATATATATATATATATATTGACTAGATAGATATTGTTCTCTGAATATTGTTCTCTTGCATATTTCTTCTGAACATCAGCTATGATTTCTTGATATACTTTTTATCACATATTTTCTCTTTAATTTTTTTACGTTCGCATTTTCTATTTCGTCTCTCTTTCTCTGAGCATTTTCCTTTCTCTAACACCTCAGAAAAATTCAAATACATCTGTGATTCTTTTACGCGGTTAAAAACTATGTAGAATACATTACACTCTCTCTCTCTCTCTCTCTCTCTCTCTCTCTCTCTCTATATATATATATATATATATATATATATATATCTATCTATCTATCTATCTATCTATTTACAATTCCTGGTTTTTCAATGAAAGATAATATTCTAAACTTTAATAAACATGGCTTCCAACCCATTTCAGCCATGTGGCATTATTAAAAGTTCATTTTCGAAGCCATCCAAACTATTTGAAAGGATTGCATATGACACCAATCAATTTGACAAACGCAGTGCACTAGTATATTCGTAGATGAATTACTCCAACTATTCACATTTTTTTCCAACTTGTTTTGACTCAACGTCCTACTAATACATCGATTTATTTTCTCACAAAATTCAAAGTGAATGAAAATTGATAAAGAAAAAACTGTCAGTGAATTATAATGCAGAGGACATTTAACATTCATAAAGTTCGCGTTTTGTCTCACTTGGGAAAACGGATGATCTTTTAAAAGGCCTTTAAGCATTCTACATCAAACAATTTTTAAAAACCAAAATTCAAAATTATTATGAAAACATTCCTACAACTAATCAAAATTTGGTAATTAAAAAGAAAAATAATAATGAAAAAAAGAAGGAAAGAAATAACGAAAAAAAGAAAAAGAAAGAAGAAAATAACGAAAAAGGAAGAATATAACGAAAAAAGAAGGAAGAAAATAAAAAAGGAAAGAAGAAAATAACGCAAAAAGAAGGAAGAAAATAAAGAAAGAAGAAAATAACGAAAATAAAAGGAAAAAGCGACGGAAGGAAATCATGAATAAAGTATGGAATTAAAATAAAAAAGAAAGGAAGAAAAATAACAAAAAGAAGGAAGAAACTCAGGAATAATATAAAGTAAAAAAAGAAGAATGAAAATAAGGAATAAAATGAAAGGAAAAAAATAACGAAAAAAGAAAAGAAATAAATAGAAAAGGAAGCAATAAAATTACGAAAAAAGATAAAAAGGAAATAGAATAGAAAAGTAACAAAAAAGTAAAGAAACAACTTATGGAGAAAATAACGAAAAGGGTAATTCTATTGATATTTAATGTAACCTAAGGGTTTTAATGATTATACCGGTATATCAAATGGATTTCATATGGAGTGTGTTAATTATTTTAAACTTACCATTAATTGCAACTATATTACTCCAGGAAGCGTTGTTTTAAGACTTTGCGAATTTTAGTTCTTAAAATGATGTGTTGAAATAATAATAATAATAATAATAATAATAATAATAATAATAATAAACGAATGCAGCAAATTAGCACAGAAAGAATATAAGACTAGGCACGACTGGGTGCGCAAGGTGATCTACTGGGAGTTGAAGTTTGCTCATACGAACAAATGGTATATGCACGGCGCAGAATCTATCCTAGAGAATAAGACGAACAAACTCCTCTGGGATTTAGTGATACAAATGGATCAAATCTCGGCCAGACGATCAGATCTTATAATAATCAATAAAAAAAGGAGAACTTGCAGAATTGTGGATTTTGTTGTCCCGGCGGATTACAGAGTGAAATGAAAAGAACGTGAAAGGAGGGATAAGTACCTCGATCTTTCTAGGGAATTAAAAAAGCTGTGGAACATGAAAGTGACGATAATACCAATTGTGATTGGTTCTCTTGGTACAGTCACCAAAGGATTATTACAAGGACTGGAGGACTTGGAAATAAGAGGACGAGTGGAGACCATCCAAACTACTGCATTATTGACACCGGCCAGAATACTAAGAAGAGCCCTGGAGACTTGAGGAGACTTGTCATTCAAACTCCAGTGAGAAACGCTAACGTTGGTGTGAAAAACTCTCAAAAGAGATAATAATAATAATAATAATAATAATAATAATAATATGGACGTTTTAAGCGACAAATAAGCAACATCTCACCCGAGAAAACATGAACATGGCTAAGAAAGAGAAACTGAATCTCTCCCAATAGCAGCACAAAACAATGCCATTAGAACCAATTATGTCAAAATAGATAAGATGCAACAAAATAGCAAATGTAGGCTATGTGGTGATAGAGACGAAGCGATCAATCAGCTAATAAACGAATGCAGCAAATTAGCACAGAAAGAGTATAAGACTAGACACGACTGGTCGGGCAAGGTAATCCGCTGGGAGTTGTGCAAGAAATATAAATTTAACTATCCAAACAAATGGTAGATGCACAGCCCAGCATCTGTCCTGAAGAATGAGACACATAAACTCCAATGGGATTTTAACATACAAACATACAAACCTTATCTCGGCCAGACGACCAGATCACATAATAATCAACAAAAAAAGAGAGAACTTGCAAAATTGAGGACTTTGCTGTCTCGGCTGAAATTAAATGGAAAAAAGAATAAATACTTTGACTTTGCTTGGGAATTGAAAAAACTGTGGAACATGAAAGTGACGTTTATACCAATCATAATTAGTGCTTTTGGCACAATTATCGAAGGATTATTAAAGGGACTGGAGGACTTGGAAATAAGAGGACGAGTTGAGACCATCCAAACTACAACACTATTAATATCGGTCAAAATACTGAGAGGAGTCCTGGAGACTTGCTGCCACTCAAACTTCAGTGAAAGACCATCAACTAACGCTGATGTGAAAAACTCTCAAGAAGTAACAATAATGATAATTCTGATGAAGATGAAAATCACCCCAAAAGAACAAAAATGAACTAACCCCAACCTTGACAGTAAATATATAGTAAAGTGTAAAAGTGTAAATAAAAGTAATTACTCTACCTATTCACTTGAAGATTGCAATAAACGTGAAAATTGTAAATCCGATAAATTTAAGCCTTACACTCACTATATTTTTAATTTTGTTTCTGTGTTTATCATCAATGAATTAATATGTGTAAATTTGAAAGGGAAGTGCTATGGTCTTCGTTTGAATTTAGAATCCTACGGCTGAAAATTGAAAAAAAAGTTTTATTGGTAAAATGCATACGAAGCTAAATAGAAGCACAAATGACTAATATAAAGCCAACAAATTTAAGAATTAAAAGTTATCTGGACTTTAGCGAAGGTAAAACTCAATTATCTTAAAGACGTAACTATACACTTTTTAAATACTTTTTTGTGGTCCGCAGAAGTGTCTTTTCCTCTGAAGAATACCAGGCCATATCTGTGACCGGATCATAGATGATAATCAACCCCTGAGTCTGGTATAGCTACATTATACTACCCATGAAAATATCTCATACTGATCTGAGTGTCATGATCAACATGTTTGCCGTTAGTGCTTCACTGATAACAAACCTGGGGAATCGAGTAGCATCCTGCGAATGTTGGCTGTTCTAATTTCAAACATACAAACACCCAAAGCAACTGCTCGACCGAAAAATACCAACGGAAAAATCGACTAGAGAAGACAACAAACATGTACTTCACTGTTATTTCAAGACAAATCCAACACAAAGAGAGTTTTAAAAAGGATAGAAATTTGAAGAGAATTCGCAAGATTTCATACAAACCAAAGACTTTTTGACCAAGCTTGAAAGAAAAGTTCGTTTTCTTGAGATACTAAAAACATGTGGACATGTAAGTCGTGAAGAGTCTGAACTAGAGCCCCTTATCCGAATTGAAACGCTAAATACGGAAAAGCAAGAACTCCTTACTCGAATTGAAACGTAAGATACTGAAAACCAAATAACACTGACCTCAAACACCACAAAACCGATGTTAACGTAGGAAAACAAAATAGATTTAGAGTTACAAAAGAAAATCATAACTGAAAAAAAGACTATTTTACCATCCCTCAGGGACCCAAACTGGGGAAAATTTAAGGTAGAAACCGAAAAGGTAAAGAAATCATAACAAAATATTCCAACATGTAACATCACTGAAATAAACGAGCTAATTTATGCAGTTGCAAAACTAGTCTTTAATAAAATCAGTGTCCCCCAAAGAGAATGAGACCCATAAAATTCTCTGGAATTTTGAAATACAGACGGATCACCTAATCCCGGCCAGACAACTAAACTTTGTATTAGTTAACAAAAAGAGAATTTCCTGTCTTGTGAATTTTGCCGTTCCGGCGGACCACAGAGGGAAAATAAAACAAGCAAAAAAATAAACAAATATACGGACCTTCCCAGAAAACTTAAACTGCTTGAGGGTTAATGTCATACGACTTGTAGTTAGTGTGCTTAGAACAGTCCAAGAGCATAGAAAAGGGATTGGAGGAATTGGGAATCAGTGGGAGACTATTGCTGAGAGTGGGAGATTGCTGAGAAGATCCTAGAGACTTGAGGAGACTTGCAGTCACTCAGACTCCAGTGAAATCCCACCAGTTAACGCTGGTGTGAAAAAGTAACACGAAGTGATATAATAATAATAATAATAATAATAATAATAATAATAATAATAATAATAATAATAGTGACGACTTTTTGTTTAAGTGAGTACGAAAGACGAACTTTGAAGACGCATCTTTTTCTCCTTCGAGCCAAACTTTACAGTTAGTTAAGAAGTTGAGTCAAGTTACGTTGAACAAAATAAAGAAACAAGTATTCATACTGAGTCCATATACATACACACACACACATATATATATATATATATATATATATATATATATATATATATATATATATATATGAACGTGACATTTACACGAAAAATGTAATTATAGAAGTACTGCAAATTAAAAATTGTTGCGTAAAAAAATTCCATGATCTTATGGCAGAGCAGGTATAAAACCTTATAATAATAGAATTACTGACGCTATAAGTCCGTCACTTTAAGTTTCAAGTGGTTCACAGAATCTTCAGATGGGAATGTGAAAATGTAGCAAAATTTTTCGGGTAAAAGTCACGTGTGCTAACAGTTTTTTACGATTCTTTCATAGATAAATTGATATATCATCAAGGCGAACCAACACCATGGATTACCGTGATTCTCTCTCTCTCTCTCTCTCTCTCTCTCTCTCTCTCTCTCTCTCTCTCTCTCTCTCAACCATTGCACTTGGTAATTCCTCCTAAGCGCACACACTGTCCGCCCAAAACTAATGAATGTAAGTTTTTGCTGGTCGGCTAATACTGCTCTGTCCATGTGTAGGAGTCTATAGGAAAACGTCACTGATGAGCTCGTCTTACTTCTCCAGCATTTCTTTAGAGATGGGAGGTAAGTGACCGTACAACAGTTTTTTTAATGTGCTGCTTCCAAGACTTGTTCAAAACAGCTTGCAGCATCATAGTGTACTTCCCATCTAGCTTTTTCATCCAATATAAAAAGATAAATGCAAAACACCTCGCCAGGAACGATATATATATATATATATCGGTCACGCAACCTGGTCCCACTAGTAAGGAATAAAAAATTATGTTGTTTTGGTAACAGGAGGTACGTTAATTTCTTTTGTTATAAAAATCATCTCATAGAAATTCAAATATACTTGTGTTTTATTTTCGGGGTAAAAACTCGGTATACTACAGAACTCTCTCTCTCTCTCTCTCTCTCTCTCTCTCTCTCTCTCTCTCTCTCTCTCTCTCTCTCTCTCCTCACACGCTCACACAAACATACATACTTTCTTTTTTATTTTTCACTATAACTATCTCTTCTTCACTTTCCCCTCCTTTGTTCCTTTTTCAATTTCTCTTTCCTCCTGATTTATTCTCTCTTCGCTTTCTTCTTCTCATGTTTTCTTTCTCCCTTTGATCTTTCAAGCAATGATCCAAAAGGACAAAAATAAAAAAAATGGTTTGGTTTCTTTGTTTAATGGCATATCAACCTTGGTGGGTCATTTAATGTTAAAACCATTGTTGTAAAAGAAAATCAATGATAATTTAACCTATAGCTAGGGAGGGGATTAGAGGGTTCGTGCCTTTCCCAAAGGTATTAGCCCGAAAGTGAACGTAGTAGCATGACTGGAGTTCAAACTCGTTTATTTTGAGGCTGCAGTCAAAAAAAATGAAAGAAATGATTTTTTTAAGAAAAAAGAAAAAAAGAAAATAACGAAAAAAGAAGGAATGATACAAAGGAAAAGGGAAAAGAGAAAATAAGGAATAAAAAAGAAATGAAAGGAAGATTACAAAAAATAAGGAAGCAACTTATGAAGAAAATGAAAAAAGCGGGAGAAAAGGAAAGAAGGAAATAAGAATTTAAGAAATAGAATAAAAAGAAATTGAAGGAAAAAATAAAGAAAAGGAAGAAATAGACTAAGGCAGGGAATAAAGAAGAAGAGAAAGAAAGTAGGGAATGAATAAAGAAAAAATGAAGGCAATAGCCAGGAAGAATGAAACGAAGAAGTAACTAAAGAAGAAAAAAAGGAAATATAATTCAAAGAATATACTGAAAAGAACAGTTGTAGCAAAAAGACTAAAGAAGACTAAAGAACGATTCGCTGTGGAACAACAGTTTGTGAGCTAAGGAAGAAAAGAAAGAAAAAGAGAGGAGAAAATAACGAAAAAAGAAAAAGAAGGAAAACACTAAGAAATAATATAACAGAAAACGAAGAAAATAGGGGGAAAAGAAATGAAAAGAAAAAAGTAAAGAAGAATGGAGAATTAAAATATAGAAAAAAAGAAGCAAGAAAGTAGAAAAAAGTTAGAATAATGAAGAAACTAAGAAATTAAATGGTATTATCATATTTACCAACCCCTCCGCTCGGGCAAGGATATGACACAAGGTCATTTTTTAGCGGAGTTTAACAGGTTTGAATTCAGAGTTTTCCTTCTCCTAGACTAGTTGCCTCACCAAGGCTAAAGAACCTAGTCTGTCCTACTATTTACCCATAGCTGAAGGGAGAATAATTGGATTCATACCTTTTCCAAGGGTATTAGTGCTATGTGAAATGCAATCAGTCTCGTCCAGGATTTGAACTCGTGCCGCCGTGTTCATTTCCTACGACGATAACCATTACACCACGGGCACCTCCAATAAGAAATAAAATGGCATTATAGACCATATGTATGTTTGATCTTCACGGGATGTACACACTTGTAACCTTGTGTTGTACTAATCTTAATAAGTAACAATTGAAAGAAGAGGAAGAAATTAAGTGGGAAAAGGAAAATAGAAAAAGTATTAAAAGGAAATACTCTAGAAGAAATGGGAGAAAATCAAGAAAAACTGAAGAATGCTTGCAGTGAGAGGGGGTGGAATACTTGCACCGTAGTGGTAACGAGCCTACGGAATGAGGATGAAAGAGTGGTGAGTGAGAATGTAGCAGACATATTGGGAAAAGGAAAAAATACGAAATAAAGAAAACGGAAAGTTAGACAGAAAAAGAAAAGAGAAATTAAAGAAGAAATTATATAGAAATGATAATTAAACATTAAAGAGATAATGAAAGAAAAACAAGAGAAGAAGAAAGTCTAACAAAAAAATCAGAAAAGAACGATGAAAAGAAACTGTAGAAAGAAAGGATGATTAGATAGATGTGAAAGAAACGAAATAAAAAGAATCAAACATAGGAAGATGATCGAAAAGTAAATTTGAAATAAAGGGGAAAAGAATAAAGGAAACAAAAAAGAGAGATAAAAAGAAAAGATTTTTAGAAAATTAAAAAAAAAAACAAATGAGAAAACAACTCTGAAAATCATTGGATAAGACAAATTGAAACACCGGAGTGAAAAAAAATGGAAAAGAATGAAGATAAGGAAAAATAATTACGACAAAATAAAAAAGTATAAAAGAAATTTCCTTTCAAACTATTTTTGTCGTGATTTCTTTTAATTTTCGCTTAATCTGTTCCAATATTTATGCCTATTTCTTCTCACCAATTCGTCTTTTATTTTTACTCTTAACGTACGAAACGAAATCAACAGAAAGAGCTAAATAAAATACTTAAAAAAATAATAATAATATTGAATTAATAATAAGCAGCTTACCCGATGACAAGCTGCGATAAAATAAAAGCTGTTTGAAATACCAAAAATTAATCTTATATTCCCCCCCACCACCTCTCTCTCTCTCTCTCTCTCTCTCTCTCTCTCTCTCTCTCTCTGTTTCTTTTTCTTACTATAACTGTGCGTGCATATTCCTTTTTATCGACCCGAGAAACGTCTGCCTACGCCATTGTTTCGATTTTAAATTGAAACTTACTAATCTGACTGAGCGTTTGCATAAAGTGTGTCGTTCGGTTCACTTAATTTAATTGAACACGAGTACGCATGCTTGGGTCAGAAACAAATTTTGATATAGTTATTGATATTAGCTTAGTTCGATACAAAGCTAAAGAGAGTTAAATTAAATAAGAGTGAGAAGATTGTTCTTCACCAAATTAAAAACCTTTCCTTGAGAATCAGTATTACAATCCTTGCTATGGACTTTAAAACTACTATCTGATACAAACGAGAAAATACACGATTATCTCTGCAATAAAGTAGACCCCAAATCATAAACATTACAATCATAAGTATTGCAAATTTTATTATATCGTGATTATCATTGAACAAAATGAGTGCCTGCCTTTTTATCAACCCTTTTTAACAAGCTATTTTACCGACCTTTTTTACCTACCTTAAGACAAAGGTAGTATTATTCATAAATATTTTTCAATGTCTTTTCTTGTCTTTCCTGCTCATACCCGTCAAAAAATGATAATAAGCGGAAGGGTGAAGAACCAGCAATCCTCGGCCGCATACTCACTTCCACGGCCTTGTGGAAAAATCAAATAAAATTGCGTACCTCCAATATTTAATATCCCAATGCTTTCTCGCAAAAACCAATTAAAATACTAAAAGGTTACTAAAGTCATTTTTTTAATTATTATGTCTTAATTAAATTAACAAAAGCTTTAAACGTAAGATTTTATTGTAAACACTAAAAATTCATTGAGTGCAGCCTTATGAGTAAATAACACATTTCAATGTGGCCTTTAAATATGAAAATTGACTATTTCCAAGATCATCGTTCAAACAAATAAAGCTAATTTGAATTAATCATTAATTCAAATTAACTTTATTTGTTTGAACGATCATTTTTCTAAATTGGAAAATCCATGAAGAAATTCTTTTGAATATCGTTAATATCATTTATGGTCTGATGCGAATTAGAATAAAAAATAATGAAACTCTTGGACACACTAAGTCCTTTTTTATTCAAAGAGTTTCATTAAGATATGTCTATTACTAATGCATATTTATCTAAATATTAAAATATATAAAAATAAATGTCGTCTATTAATATATCTATATATTACTAAAATTCTTATGCTTACACACATGTATACGTGTGTGTGTGTGTGTGTGTGTTACTATCACCCTGGAAATAAGATTATATCATAACGAGATTTTTATAAGAGAAATAAACTTAAAATACTCTTAGAGAATAAAGCAATTTCGATGAAATAATAATTTTATCGGATAATCATACGCGCTCAAAATGATCTAAATTCTCGGAAAAACAGAAGTAATTATGAAATACAAATTAGAATCCTTCACTCTTACCTATATTTGATAGCAAGTTCTTGAATTCAGAGAGTGTAGTATACTCCCAGTCCACCCTGACCCGGAATGGTATTACTTGTTTGGTCCGATCCATGGGTCAACTTGATCTGTCGACCCTGTCGACAGGGCTTATAATACACTCACATTATCCCCTCGATAGAGCTAAGATCCCCCAAAAAATGAGTGTCCTGGGTATGACGCTAAAATGCATCTGTTAGTGATGCTCCAATTCTCGAGCTCTGGGAAGTGAAAAGTGCCATTTTATTGCCATTACTCACTGGTTAACTCTGTCGCGACCTGTTCACAAACGTAAACAGATCGAATTACTTACATCCCTAAAAACAGTACATCCAGCTACGACCGGACATGATGAAACCGACATGACACTGACCTACCGTTACAACTAGAAAAAAGAATAAATTTCATTTAACATCTAGCTGCTACTCTACGACTTCGATCATACCAGCTACCGACATCAACCATCTAGCTGACAACACCAACAACTATCCACGAACTTACATCTTTATTTGTAAACTCGACGAATAAATTGTCGTATTTATTATACTGTTATCTCGCCTTTGTTTCCTTCATTGTTCTTTTTGGCTGTCATTACTCTCACGCTTAACTAAAACAATTTGCAGAGTCGACCAACAAGTGGTGACCCAAACGTGAGTACAGCCTGAGCAATGGTGGAACGTGGTGATGCAAATATATCAAAACCACAGTTTATACCGATCGGATTAAACCAGCATTTTTGGAGGATCGACGTCACACTACAAAGGTTTTCCAACGCCATCACATCAGTAAACCCGATCTGATAGAACAGGTCACTTTCCCTAGTAATCTACGGACAGATTATCACCTCTAATTGATAACGATCAATAATCTAGGAGGCCTTGTCGCGACCTGTTCACAAACGTAAACAGATCGGATTACATACATCCCTAAAAACAATACATCCGGCTACGACCGGACATGATGAAACTGACATGACCCTAACCTGTCGTTACAGCTAAAAAAGGGAATAAATTTCATTTAACATTTACAGAGCCCGTCCGTCAAAAGCGACTCTATTAAAATAGAGTAGCCTATCCCAGACTAAAGAAGAACTGTATTTCCACTCCTATTTTTATAGAACTTTTCGGTTACCCAGCAGAGTGACATACTTTTCCCTTTTAATAAACAAACTCCGACGTCAAAAAAATGTCAGAGTTCATTTTACCTTTACGACTGACCTCTCCAGTTGTTGGGTCGCATTCGGCAGGCCGTGTTACCTCTGCGTGGTTCTGGACGAGTGTGCCATGGCACTGTGGAGTTCCTTCCGACCTCAGGGGGCCGTCGCCCCAGGCTTTTACCCCCTTTGGGGACTTAGATTTATTGCCTGGCGCCTGAGGCACCACTAATAAGGGAAATGCCGACGGGGCCGAAGGTATTTTTGGCAATACCTGACGCGTGTGGGCTACGGCCCTGCGACCGGGCCCACCTTAAAAACGGCTTTGTGCCACATTTGTCCGGTGGTGGGACAGGTGATAGATACAGAGGTCGTTTTACGAAGCTCTCAGGAGCTCGCTGTCTGAGCGAGGCTCTCAAGGCTGAATCCTACTTCTTGTGGTTGCATTCGCCTTACATCACCTAGATGTGCCAAAAGGTACTTTTAAGGACCACTAGAGGTCACTTTCTGCCGGTTGGAGTATCTCTGACGCTTCTTACGGACTCGTCGAAACAGGGAGGCCAAAAAGGACTCGGTCGATTCCGTTGTCCGTTCGTTCGCTTGGCTGCACAGTGCAAAGGCACGGATTAGCCTTTAGCTATCGATTCCCTATTTGCGCAGCGCTAAGATACCGCCAATCTTAGCCGCGGCCTCCCGGTCAGTTTTCTCGATAGTGTAGAGCTATGACACGGGTTAAGCCTTAGCTACCGCTCCCGATACGTCCGCACTGCTAAGGCACGGCTTACCGATACGTCCGCATTGTTAGAGTACGGCAAAGCCTTAGCCTCACTTACCGATTCGCACGCTCGACTTCGCAGGTGCTAAGACGTCGCAAACCTTAGCCACGATTTCCCTCTCCGTTCACTTGGTCTGCAGTACTAAGACACAGTTAAGTCTTAGTCACCACACTCACTCAACTCTACGCGACCTAGCTGCCAACACCACATTGACAAATCCTCGGTTAATCCAATGTACTTAAAAAAACCGGGACATCGATCTACCAACACCGACAACACCAACTTCGACCACGACATACTCCAGCAATGCAGCATCCAGTCCACGTACGACTCGCTGTACGGACTGCCGACCACATCGACGATATGCTCCAGCATTGAAGGATCTAGTCCACGTACGACTCGCTGTACGGACTAGCAACCACATCGACACCCCACCCCGATTAATCCAATGTACTTTAAAAACCGGGACATCGATCTACCTGCTTCGACAACATCAGCTACTCGCATCGATCATCTAGCTGCCTCTCTACGACTTCGACCAACATCAACTACCCGCATCGAACATCTAGCTGCCTCTCTACGACTTCGATCATACCAGCTACCGACATCAACCATCTAGCTAACAACACCAACAACTAAAACAACTTGCGAAGTCGACGTGCTTATCAGCTCCGCAACAACTCTGACCATGAGTGGTAATACCTGTTAGGATCTCATCTATGGCTCAAATAGATCTGTTTCAGAAAAAAATATAAATTTAAACATATAATGAACACGATTCCTTAACCTTCAAGCATAAAATAACCCTAAATAGATTGACATGTCGTTAATATCTACCAATCAATCCTACATATAAACATCAATATCATCAGCAATCGATCGTTCAACAGGAACCCAACGGGTTCACGGAACATATAAATTCATATATCTACAGTCACATGTATTTATCCAATCCCTCTTCTCTTAAACTGGTTGCCACACCAAGGTTAAAGAGTCCAAACTGCCCAAATATTTATTCATAGCTTGGATTCTTACTTTTCCGTATGAAGTAAAATGCAAACAGCATCGTTTAGGATATGAACTCGAGTTACCGTGCTCATTTCCTAAGACGATAACCGTTTCGCAATGAACACTTCAAGTACTTAGATTACAACTTCTACTTTGTTTACCAGTCAGACTCAGTTCTTTTCATAAAGTTAAGTAAATTATCCGTTTGTGTCTCTGTAATTAATTTTGTTCATAGTTGAAAACTATCATAAGATGATGAAATTAAGTATTTCATTTGAGTTGAAATTGTAAACATTTGTCTCGTAATCTTTTTATAAAGTTTTGCCGTTCAGTATTTGATGGCTGAGTAACAGTCGCTACAGTCATTATTAATTTCCTGTCGTTTACTTTAAATTCGTTTCTTCCTACTTTCTAATTTTTTCTATGATCAAGAGGTTACTTTTACAATAAATTTATCATATTAACATTTTCAAATATGTATTGCGATATTTCATACCGCACAGAGATGCGACAGCGACTTGATGTAGTAACACGAGACATTACTTGACCTTCTGTAAATATATACAAATATATGTGTTATTTAGTTTCTTTTATTAAAAAAAAAATGTATATATTGCAGACTTGACAAATAAATGATTGTGCTGAACGTTATGAAGATACTTTTTACACCAATCATCAATATTGAAAGAATAGGTTTGCTTTGAAAATCAGTGTTCAGAATTCTAGCTTTTACTACAGCTTGAACACTGACTGTCAACGAATAAAACATACAACTACTCGTGTAATGAATGACCTTTTAAACCAATTTTTCGCCTCAAAAGCGAAAGTTTTTCATTACTTGAGATATGTTTTTGAGCAAGTTGAAGCTTACCATCGTTCATTACACGTAATATGATAAAACACTTTTTTGTGGCTAAAAATTTAGGGGTAGTTCATTACACGGAGTCATTCATTTCTTAAGTACATACGGGTTATCAGTCATCAAGCAGACTCAGAGAGATTATGAAGCCAATTCAACAATAAACCTGATAATATCAGTGTCTTACTCTATCTTAGTTTGGATAACTGGTTTGTTGTCCTTTATTAATTCACTTTTCTTTCATCCCTATCTTTCACTTGTTATTTTGTAACTCCTTCCAACTAACATTATTAAGAGTGACTTAAAATTAAAGTATCATAAAATACCGAAGAGTAACATTCTAAGAGAAAAATAATCCGGTAGTTGGTTGGTTGGCTGGCTGGCTGGCTGGTTTGTTGGTTGGTTGGTTGGTTTTTACAGAATGTCAACTCTTGTTTTGCATTTTTTCAATGAATCTATTCAAGTAATCAATGATATAATAGGGGATTCATTCTGAAAAAGATTATTTTCGTCTTGTCAGAGAAATAAATGTAAGAGAATACAATGTTGGCCCTCAAAAATGTTCAGTTTATTTGAGACTCTCTTGGTTGGGCAATAACTCTACACGTCTAATTGAGCAAACTAAAAGATTTGTCAGCTGCTGTTATTTTATGTCAATTTGAGATTTGTTCTCAAATCTAATGTGGTTTTCCCACCGAATCTCAAAGATGTTGTGCCCCTTCATTATAAAAGCTTCCCAATTTACCAGTTAAAATGCTAATGCAATATCTCAGATATTTGAAAATAGAATCAAGCAACACGGGCCATCTACCATTCGATCACATAAACAAACATTACCTGCCAGCTAGACCCGGAACTGTACTAAATCTTGTAAAATCAGTAGATTCTCTATCCTTGATCGCACAAGAATTACATTTCAGTTAGCTATACTTGAAACACTATATATAAAATCTTTGAAACCCGGTCTCGGCACGCAGAAAGAATTTGAATTCAACCTCCAAGTACTGCTTTCTGTTTACCTCCATCAGAACCATAGTAATTTATACGGGGTTTTCCTTTGTTTTCTTTTTTCCCTTCAAGTGTCTTTTTTTTTCTTTCCCACCAAATGGTGGACTCTCTATATTCTCTATCGTAGGTTTCTCTTACGGTCATTTCTCTAACAAGACGCAAGCGAAAAAAGATCTTTTTCAGAATGAATCCTCTACTATACGCCATTCTGAAATTTTATACCCACAGTAAACTGTGGGTACAATATTAACGATAATAATGATTTGTAAACAATTATAACCTCAAGTAACTATTCTTGATACTAATAATTCATATACACTTATATGGTTTTAAATAACTATTTCTATTTAATAATGATTATTATTATTTGTCTGTATTCAGTAATACGGTTTTTAAATATTCTTACTTAATACTAATAATTTCTCCATAATTATGTAGATTTAAGTATTAAAAGCAATTATAAGGTCTCAAGTAACTAATAATAGTATTTTGTAAACAGTAATAGCTTAGAATAACTATTCTTAATACAAATAACTTTCACACTGTTCTATGTTTTCAAATTTTCCGATCTAACATAAATACTTTTCAAATAAATCCTTTTGACGGAAACACGGTACTGTAAAAGGTGCTACCACACCGGTGCAGGATAGACCATAAATGACAACAAATTGTGTACTCTACAGTCTTCAGTGTTCCAGAACTGAATGTCATTTAACATCCATGACACTCCGTTTAGGGGAATTCTATTCTAAGCCTCGCTGACTATTGCCTTCGGTATGAAGATTAAGAAGTGAGTTAACATATTTGTAAGTGTGTATCAAAATATTAGCGCTTTTTACTTTAAAGTTTCATATACACATCCAAAGACTATGATTTATTTATATTATCAACATTATTACATATAGCATGATATATCAAAAGTATTTTCGTCTTTAAAACACCTGTATCCTAAGGCAATAGTGTATTTACCAAATCCTCCGCACGAGCAAGATGACACAAGGTAATTTTTCGCAAAGTTTAACAAGTTTGAATTCAATTTTTCTTCTCCTAGATCGGTTGCCATGCCAAGATAAAAGAGCCCAGTCTGGCCTAATATTTTCCCATATCTGGAGGGAGAATAGTTGGATTCATTCCTTTTCCAAGGTTTCCAGAACTCTCTTCAATATTCTGACCGATTTTAACAATGTTATAATTTGGGCGGTCTCGATTCGTCCTCCGATTTCCATCTCTTCCAAGTCTTTGGGGGCTATTCCAAGCGCTACAATTAATATTAGTAACATATTAATGTGTATTAAATTGACTTTTGCTTTTTACGGCTTCCAAGCTTATTTTATGTTCTCATGTAAAAACCATGACTCTGCTATATTATCTTTATATTTCTAAAATCCCTATTGTTTTTATATATAATTAAGTACTGTAGTGGAGGGCGACCCGAAGGCTCCCTTTTCAATTGCTACAACCCGATGTGTAGGGGAGGGCGCTTCTCCTTCTCCCTGGATTGCTTCACTTATCCTTGATCCATACCTTATTATGCAGAATGTTAAGCAAGGAGACCTCAAGTACTATCTTTTGAGTCTTTGGTATGAATCGACCTGGGATTGAACCCATGTCTCCCGGGCCATTGGTGAACATTCTAACCATTATGCCAATGGATTGGTATTTTTATATATTCATAACTGTAACCCATCCAAAAATGCATATCATAGTAAAATCTTGATGAGAGCAATGGACTTAAAAAGCTCTAACGTCAATTCCAGTTCAGTTTGCAACTAAATGATAAATTTGTGGGATTATCGTTCGCGTTAAACAGCATTTCGTAATCGTCATAATTTTCGATATAACGGAGATAACTAGCAAATGCTAATTAAAATCTTTCACTCCAACCTAAATAGAAGCACTCATGTCATCATAGACCACTATTACTTAAGGGTCCCAGTGGGTTTACATATCGTCTAGCATATTACTAAAATTCTCATATATATGCATGTATGTGTATGTGTGTGTTCTTATGCTTGTAACCCAGAAAAAAGATACATTCATTTTTATCAGAGCAATATTCTTAAGATGCTATTAGAGAATAAAGCGATTTCCTATCTAATTTGCTGCTGAATGATAATTTTGTCAGGTTAGATTTCGCATTAAATGTCATCTTTAATCATCTTAATTTTCGAAATAGCGAAAAAGAAGCATAAGTATAATTATGGATGGCAAACACTATGGAAACCCAACGATTCACTCAATGTCTATTTAAAATTCAAATTATTTTCAGTTTACGTCCTCTCAAAATCAATTTAGTTATCAGGAAATGCCTATATAATAAAGACACATAGTTTTCTACTATATGTAGGCAAATTTATAAGTGGATGTGTTTTTATGGATATGTGGTCTTGTGTATATGTGTGTATGTTATATACAAAAAAAATTGAAAGTTGCTCTTTCACTTTCGTTTAAGCGTTCACTTACCCTAAATGGTTAAATGCATTTAAAGATGTGTACTTCTTTATAATGGAATGATATCTCTCAGTGTGTGTGTACGCACGCGTGTGTGTTTTCCTCACGCAAAATGGAATGATCATTAAAATGGCTCATCTTGTAACAAGTGCAATGAATACAAGTGCAGAGACAGAGAAATCACTGTTTGATAGCGAAGGGAGGGACAAGCATGCGTTGGTTGAAAACAATGAGTCGGAAAGCAAAAACTAAAAAGAGGGAAATTTGGAGCCCAAAAAACGAGCATATCTTTGTCGACTCTTCGACAGTATTAGGGATCTCATGCACGCTTGCAAGAGTAGGGTAACCGGTACAGATGCCCTTGGCCTGGTGTTTATTTATCAAGCCTTTGCTTATCGATCGATATCCATTAGAATGAAGACCGTAAAAGGAATGTCCCTATTTCATTCCATTCTCTACTTTTGCTTTCACTTTCATGACCTACTTTAAAAAGCTCTCTTGCACTTTTCACTGACTTTCTCTTCTCAGCAATTTACCCTTTTTTATTTTTTTCATTTTTCCCTCATTTCCTCTAGTTATTCTAACCGCTTTATTGATGCCCCTCGTCCGCCTACATCTTTTTTACAACTTTTATTCGTTTCTCTTTCTTTTTTACGTTCTTTCTCCCTTTCGTCTTTTTACAATCTTTTTACAATCTTGTTTGTCTCCTTTCATTTTTTTCCAACGATTGTTTTATTGCTTATTCTTATTCTTTTTCTTACCTTTCTTTTTTCTTTCTTCCTCTTCTTTCTCTGTCTTTTTCTCAACCACTGTCTCCAAATTACTGATTTAAAATTTTCATATGTATATTAAGAAAATTTTTAATCAGTAATTAAGAGGCAGTGGCTTCCATTATATATATATATATATTGAAAATTGTATATATATCTACATTATGACAATTTTAAATATATATAGTGAAAATTCTAAATATGAATATAGATGAAAATCATGTATATAATTTCTATTATCATTATTTAGAAATTTTCATTATATATATGGAAGCCTTCGTGGTGTAATAGTCAACGTCATAGGAAATAGAAAAGGCAACCTGAGTTCAAATCCTGGATGAGGCTGTTTTGCATTTCACATAGTGATAATACCATTGATGAAGGTATGAAACCAACTATTCCCCCTCCAGTTATGGGAAGAAGGTAGGACAGACAAAGCTTTTTAACTTTGGTATGGAAACCAGTCTAAGAGAAGGGAAACTCTGAATTTGAACCTGTGAAACTCCACTAAAAAATTGACCTTGTGTCGCATCCTACCCGAGCGGGTTTGTATATTTTCATATATATATTCAAGCAAGTTTTGTAAAAGACGATGGAACACTGTTTATTAATTTTATTTTTTCAATTTTTTTTCAAATTCATTGAAAGTGCAACTAAATAAAAAAGCCTACCAACGACAATTCCGCCCAACTTAACAACCACAGTGAATGTCCCCTCAAAATATATAAAAGCAATCATAAAAAAACTTAATTCACTTTACATCTCCTCATCTAAGACAAGATTTATTTAAAAACTTACTAACATAAAACAAACCCTTGTTAATAACAATTCCCCTATCAATTCCCCTAATAAACTAGTCGATTAATAAATAAACTTATATCTTCACAACATTCACAAAAGTAATAACATTAACAACAATAACAACACTTACAGAATTAATCTATATTGCAGAAATCAAATGCACTATAACTTCAAATTAGACGAACAAGCAATAACCAATATTATAAAAAACACATTAAACCTATCAAAAAGCAAAAACAAATAAAACTTATCATCTACAATACTAAATGTAGTATATAAGTTTATATATCCATTTCGAGAACGTCTCCCGTAAAACAAAAATAATTCTTACATTGGCTATACAAACACAACATTATCTCGTTGTCTCACTTATCACCTTTCTGAAAATAGCACCATAAAATAACATTCAATTACAAAACACAATAGCACTAATCAACTTACATCTTCCGATGTAAGGAAGATTCTCACAGATAATACAATAATTCATATGTAAAAACAATAACAAAAACGATTACAAATCCTAGATGCAATAAAAATGAAAAACCAAACATAAATAAGATTGTATTTAACACCGACACCAACATATTTGATAGCTTTAATAACTAAAAATCACTAACTCTATTAGTAAACGTTTTCCTAACCAAACGTTAAAAAACAAAACGCTGAAAACGTTCCAACCGACAACTTCAAAACAAAACGCTATAAATAATTCAGACATTAAAAACTCAAACAGTCAACTCAAAGCTAGACTACTCTTGATGACGACCAAAAGTATGGTGGAAAGCACTTGGACAGAAGATATAGGACAATTTCTTTAGCATCTAGATCCCGACACTAGAAAAATAACAAGGAAACTTGAAAAAATAAAATTAAAAATAATAAACAGTGTTCCATCGTCTTTAACAAAACTTTTTTGAATAATAACTTGCTACCTAAATATACATTCTTCAATATATATATATATATATATATAATTCTCTTCATTTGTTTGCTTGTTGCCTAAAGACTCCTAGGCTAATGAGCCAATCGTGGCAAGTTTTAATAGTAATAGTTAATCGGGTGGAATGCAGGGAGTCTGAAGGAAACCCTTTGTTCACTTACGTACTCGGAACTATGTAGCTAATATTGATTAGTTAGATCTGAATATACCAGAAACCAAATAAAATTAGCACTCGCAAAAGTTCCCTCTCCTTCACAGAAGGACTAGAACTTCTAAGGAGAAAATTACTCAGAAATAACTTATTCTATCACGATACTTGTTTAATGAGAAAATCTTGCTGAAACTTGACATGTGAACTCAAAACGTTTAAAGACATCTGAAGTAAAGAGAAACGCTGGAATGTAGAGGGCCCGGGACAGTTTAGCTTGATGTTTAATTTATCGAAAGCGATTGGAGCTTTACGAAAGAAAATTAATGACAGGACTCATTTGTACAGAAAGGAAAAAATGAATTTTTGTTCGGGTTACAAACATCAATTACCAACAGTCGCCATTTTTGCAGTTTCGTTTCAAAATGGCTCTGTATTTATACCAGTCAAGAACATGGGAGATAATTCCCTCTTGTTCTTACAATTTTTATTCTTGGTATCTCCAGGTTCTCACCCAGGAAAAACGCTATATCATTTTTATTAGTTCAATATATTTAGAATAATCTCAGAAAATAAAATGATTTCCCGTCCAATTTCCAACTGATAATTTTTTTGGTCATTATTAATTTTGAACGTAATTTTTTTCATCTGACTTCTTTATATTTTAGAAATAATATGCAAATTAGAATCTTCCTCCCATTCCCAAATATAAACATTAATATCATCATGGACTGCTTTTATACTCGGTTTAGTTCAGTTTTCTGATATTTCCTTTTTCTCGTTCTTTCTGCTAAAAATCCAATCTCTCTCTCTCTCTCTCTCTCTCTCTCTCTCTCTCTCTCTCTCTCTCTCTCTCTCTCTCTTTGCTTGTCAGCTTACCACCACAGAATAGTGTCAAATCTCAATACTTTTTTATCAGTAATTTTTGATGAAACACAGAATTGTGAATGTGCAATAGCGTCCAGAATCACCAGCCCTTGAGGACATGGAAGACATTAAAAGAAATACAACCGCGCAGTTTCACACCATGTCAAAAGAAGAGTTTCATCAGTGCTTCAGCCCATGGAAAAACTCGCAGGAGTATGTGAACTAAAAACCAAAGGGCCCAATTCAAAGAAAATTAACGTCTTATACGTTCTTCATTTCTTTCTTGGGAAATACAGCTTCAGTTTTGATACTTTTTTTTAAACACTACTCGTAAACATGATTGTTTCAATTAATATTCCAAATCTTATGAGTAGAATACATAAGTTCAATTTTGAAAGTAATAATGGAACCTAATTTAGATTCCAATAACCAATTGAAAATTCATTCAAGTCAGTCCGATAATAATAATTAAGAATAATAAATAATTAATAATTACAATAGCAATTCCATTATTAACTTTTTCTATCCTTTCTTTCATATTAATTTCAGTTAAGTCGTTTCATATTAATTTCAGTTAAGTCGTTTCAGTTTCATTATAAGTCGTTGTACAGTTATTAGTAAACAACGTAAATCAGACATCTACATGTTAATACCATTTTTACTACTCACCTACATTTGTCCTCTGTTTTTCACATGCTTCACACTAAGGGGAAAAACAAATAGAGTCGGTTAACTGAAATTTAACCCCACCCCACCACACCTATACCTATGCACTATTACACGGTGTTAGCAGGTTAATTTGATTACAAAATTTATTCTTCGCTCAATAGCTTACCTGAAACGACTCTGCCACAGCACCTGTCCCAACCATTTGCTCTCATGTTCTTTTACAGAATTAAAAGTAAAAACTGCTTTATATTTTTTTTAATTCCACGGACTTTATATTCAAAAAGCAAGAATGCGTACATCAAATATTCACAACCAGATATCGTATTGATGATAGAATGCAGTGAGAGCCCATAAATATCAAAACTTATAAACAAATTCTCAAAATTTTAAATGGTTTATATCCTAAAGATTCTTTTCATATACTTGCAATGTTAAAGTGAAAGTTGACCAATATTGAAAAAAGTCAAAGCAATAAAAGAAGAATTAGTTTTCGAAAAATATGAAGTTTTAGATGAGTGAAATTGTCTTTCAGTTGTTAAGGTTATTAGCTTAATTTATTCACTATATATATATATATATATATATATATATATATATATATATATATATATATATATTAAAAACAACAATCAGCCACATTAGGATAATAAATTTATTTCCATCCTGTTAAAAGTATTGATATAAATCAATGCTCTAAAAAAATTAACAGGACTTCATCAGATCAAATACGAAATGGAAATAAAATAAATATTACACATTCACAACCAGACAAAAAATATAGTAATTTAGATTGTCTGAATAATTTTGTTATAAATGTTTGAATTTTTTACATGTATTACTGTAAATGTTATTGTTATCTCTGGTAGCATAATTCTTACTACTCATTGTTACTTGAAGGTTTAGGCTAGCTTACAACTATCCAAGTGAGGCGACCAAGACATGCGGGATACTTGGTGAAGAAGTAAAGACAAATTCATAAGCGACATTCTCTTGTGAACTCCGACACATGGACGCGACAGTGTTGGCCGATGAGCGATGAACGATAGAGACGGAGACAATCCTCTCGACTTGATGATATATATATATATATATATATATATATATATATATATATATATATATATATATATATATCTTCGATATCGTTGTCATTAAATTTTAATTTTTGATTATTAATTTTTATCCATAAAAGTCTTCACTCAAAGAATTTGAGATAATCCTAAATGAAGCCAAGCGATCTTGTCGTTAATATTGAACATGTTTCGCCCTTATTTGTTATTAATAAATACTTACAAAATTTGAAATTTTTCATCTTGATTGAGTTCCGTTAAACTGTAAGAGGGAATAATAATATATATCAAATTGATTGATCGTCTGAATTTCGGCATGTTATACGAATAGCATGAGTCTCTCTCTGTAGTTATTAAATAAAATGTATAGTTTTCCCGGCGGAATTATTTGATTAAGTCGGCCTAATTTATGACTTGTTATCTTAATTCGACTTCTGCTCAGGAAAATGAGATACACTAACACAAGATTAATATTCAGAACTGAAAGTTCTTTTAATGCAATTAGTATCATGATTATTTCGTATTCATGTATGAGATGACAAAAGTTTATCAAAATTTTTTAATATTTAATTTCTTTTATTTTTTCTTACACACAGTTCGCTCTGTGGTTGGGCTTAAAATACCCCAGCAGAAGAGTAAGACCCCACCCAACCACCACAAACAAATGGTGTCTTGGGTACGACACGAAACTATATCTAATAGTGAAGCTCCATTTATGGAGATTTAAGTAGTGTTGAGTACCCTTCATTGTCATTACTCCCAGGTTCACTCTGATCCGTAGTGATAGTATCTGTTAGGACCATGCACAAAAATAAACTCTTTAAAAACAACTCTCTTATTATCTGATGTTGCTTTGTGCATCTCATTTTTATTCATTTGTTTATTTTTACTGCATGTCAACCCCTCTAGGATTATTTTATGACAAGAGGTTCGGGAATCGTGTTCATCGTACTCATTGTTCATATTTACTCTGTTGTGTAGCTGTTTTCTTGAGAATCTTTTTTGTTTTGTTTCGTGTTTGTCTTTGTTTTTGTTTTTATTTGGGGGGGGCTTGTTTTTTTTTGGGGGGGGGCTGCGCCCGATCTAATCGAAAACGAATATTTTTAAAACAGATCTATTTGACCCATAGACAGGATTCTAACAACTACTCCGGGTAAAAGTGAAACTGAAAGTAATGACAACAAAGGGGTACTCAACTCTACCCAGATCTCCCGAACACTATAACATATCATTTTAACTTATTTTCTGGGGTGCCTCCTTTCCAATCCACAGATGATCAGCAATACCTGATTTCATAATCACTCTATGAATTATAAACTCTATGAATTATAAACTTTTGTTGTTACCAAAACATTATCTTGAGAAATTGTTGGCGTCGTCTTTATAGAATGTTGTGCATGCAGTTCTTGGTTTTGTGTTCTTCTGATGAAAGTTTAACTCTTGGAAAGTTTTCGAAAAGTAATACTACACTTAAATATTGATCGAATGAAGATAATCTGGATATATTTCAGACACGATATAAAAGAGATCATCGCAGGTTACATGCTTGTCGTTGTTGGAGACTATTATATGCTATCCTCCGGTTGATACATGCCAGATTGAACAGTCTCTAACTAACCATTATTAATTGTAGACAAGCATATCTTTAATCTCAATTTTCCTTTCATCGCAAATTATGCAGACCGTCAATCTACGGCAAAGAATAAACAACAAGAATAAGAAATAACAAAACTTTAAGAGAGATTTGAATTCACATCCGTTTTACTTCGGTAAATCTGCTTATATACGAAAGTTGCCCTACTTATGGAGCAATCAGATATTTATGGATAGTAAAGGATCAAATCTAATTTTTAAACTCGTTCTATATTTTCCTCCGATCGCTCGGCGCTATTTTTTTTTTCTTTTAGTTATAGTTGTTTGAGTTTTATCTTTTAGATGTTGATATATTGCAGTTCAAAAATAAATACACCTTTTATAGATATTTACGTGATTTTATTATGGGTTGCAAAGTTTCAATGTTGTAAAATTTGGTAATAAATGATATTTAATATATGTTTTAATTGTATAATGTTCCACAAGAATTGATAAAATCTTGCTATCTTTGATTTAAGAGAAGATTAACTTTTTATTTTAAAAAAAGATCTTTATAGTGCATACTTATTTATGGGTGATACTGTATGTACATGAATGAATATGGCTACGGACGCATCGTACAATAAATGTATAAATTCATAAGTGAACCGATATAGTTAAGTGATAGATAGATAGATAGATAGATAGATAGATAGATTTGGCATGTCATGGATAGTTCACACTAGCTTTTAAAAAAAAAATGACTTTCAACCCTGTGACCTTTCCTTTTCAACTATCCACCGCCCACACACATTCTCCAATCCCCCAACCTTACCCCTGCCCCTCAGCACCAGAACAACTGCCCTCCACTTCATCACCATTTCACGCATCACACCGAGAATCTATTTCGGTAATCCGTTGAAAAATCTATTGGGCTTCAACACAGATTCCAGCCAATCAGGCTTCGCCTGTCAGAGTAATTCAATAGAAATACAAAATGGATTCCGTTTTCATACTCAGTAACACCTCATTTATTTCTCTCTCTCTCTTTCTCTCTCTCTCTCTCTCTCTCTCTCTCTCTCTCTCACACACACACACACACACACACTCTCTCTCTCATACACACACACGCACACTCTCTCTCTCTCTCAACCGATCGATTGATCGATTGATCGAATCCCTTACATCAATTCTCATCGATCTATATATCTATTTTCCATCTCTCACGAGCTTGTAATTCGTTTCTTTTCCTTCATCCCTCCCTCTCTTTCTTTATATATATATATATATATATATATATATACATATTAAATTTATATATATTCAAGCATACATATATTTATATATATACATATATAGAGGTATATATATATATATATATTCACACACAGAAGGAGAGAATTAATTCTATGAGTATTAATTCCAGCTTTTAACCTCTCTCTTTCTCTCTCTCTCTCTCTCTCTCTCTCTCTCTCTCCTTCTCTCTCTCTTTCTCTCTCTCTCTCTCTCTCTCTGTACATATATATATATATATATATATACAGAGGGAGATAATTAATTCTATAATTAATTATGTGTGGGGACATGTCTTTCACAGTGTATACGGAGTTCTTCCCCTTTGTCAATACACAAAAGCCTTGTAACGATATTTAACGAAGTAAACAAGAAGATTGTCAACGACAAACATAGGCATACATCTGCTTCTCATCCCGCTTTTTTATTTTTAACACACACACACACACACACACACATACTCTCTCTCTCTCTCTCTCTCTCTCTCTCTCTCATCTTACCTACTTACCTACTTTTTTAACTATATCACTCTGACTTCTCTCTCTATCTTTCATTTATGCGTACACAAATTACACACACACTCACTCTCTCTCTCTCTCTCTCTCTCTCATTCTCTCTCCATATATATATATATATACATGGAGAGAGAATATATATATATATATGTGTGTGTGTGTGTGTGTGTGTGTGTGTGTGTGTTTCACACGTAATAGTTATCAATACATTTCAGTTTTATTTCCCTATTTATATAGACCATTGTCCAATTCTTTCTCTCCAATGATTTGACGATAGACATGTTTTCTTCTCTGTAGCCATCTAATTAATTTTTGCAATCATATCTTACTTTTTTTTTTTAGTAAATGTTTTTTAATGAAAACGGCCTCGTCGCCAACACAAATGGAAAAAAATGGAAGACAGATAAAAATAAAAAATATCAAAACCGTCCGTACACTACATTTTTTTGCAATCATCTTTCTTGCAAAACTAAAGAAAACTTAATCACATTTTTAACATTTTAATTACATTTTTAAAATATGATTTCGAAAAAAGCTCAAAATAACGTATTCATAAACTGAACCCGTTTTTGTTCACTGGTCCGGATTTTTCATCAGAAGTAATAATGAATTCTATGTAATTATTTTTCATCTCCAGCTTGAAGAGCTACCTATAAACTTGATTAAATATGAATAATATTTTCGTACAGCTAATTCTTTACTTTTTTTATTATACGTTTTAGGCATTTGGTCAATTTAAAATTTACACCAAACCTATTATTACAAAACAATTTTTATCATAATAGAAAAAAAACACAAAAAGATTTTCCAATTGTATATTTCATATTATAAATAGCTTATGATGTAAAATATTTTAAATATTTTTTGTGAAGTTTTGTATATAAAAACTTTTTATGTGAAGGCAGCTTTAAGAGATTTATGTTCATATTTTTGTTTTGATCAGGATTATTCATCGAATGCATGAAGATCAATAACCATGTTAGAACCCCTAAGCAAGTAAATACGGCTAGTTTTATTAGCAACTCTATAACAGTAAACATTCTTGTGTAGCGTTGCGAGATTCAAAAATTGGTACTTGATCACCAGCAATGAAAGAAATAGACCAATACACATTTATAGTTTCTTTCCCACGCGTATTAATAGTGTGAATATTCAGATCGGTCTTCTCAGTGAGTTTCCAAACTGCCCCTCAATGAGCGGAGGAAAGTGTTTGATCTTCTAAAAATCTCTATCGAAGCCCCTATGATGGGCTTCTAACAAACGTTTAAACTCCCAAAACATATCTGCTCAGTGGCACATCTGAACTGCAATTACTAAAACTCAAAACACAAACTTTCTCATTACTTATATCAGTCGCGATGATCTGTCCATCAACACATCCGTTGACAGAAAGATGAAGATGGGAGGCCATTACCAAACACATGTTTACACATAGGGTATAAATATCTTTTAAATGGAGAGATCCACGAAGAGATTTATTTTTTAAATTACTTATTTTACTTTTACACATATTTCTAGCTTCTTACCGTTGTCATCAGGGAGCGTTTAATGACATTTGGTGGTGCATTCTTTAATTTATATAGTGGCGACCGCTTTGATAGAGTTGCCGTTCTGCAGGTGTTGGTTCTCTTTTTTTTTTTTTTCTTCTTCTTCTTCTTTTTCCTTTTAATATACACATACAGAGAAAGACACAAACACACCAACACATACTCAATAAAAAAAGTAACAATCAGTTGAATTTTATGGCATATCAACCATCACAGGACACGTTCCCAACTCACACACACGTGCACAGAGAATTACTAAGAGAAGATGACTCATAAACTTTATGGCATATCAACTATACACGCATAGAAACAGAAACAAACACACTCATAAACACACACACACACACACACACACACACACACACACACACACACGCAGAAGGAAGTAGAAGGTAGTTGTATTTTAAAGCACAATATTAAACAGAACTAAATATATAACTAATATATATGATATGCGCTCTCGCCAAGGCCTAAAATGCATCGAATGTATTCCCTGTCGTGGGTTAATACTCTGACCAAAAAGTAAGTGTCCTGCATCCCGTGTCTCCAGTTCTAGAATTCTATGAAGTCACTCTTGATAGCATTATTCCCAGGTCAACTCTAACCTACTGTGACAATATCTGTTAGGATCCTATCTATGAGTCAAATAGATTTGTTTGATATGATGTTTACAATGATTTTGAGCTACATTTATACATTGAATATATAAACATAGATATTGCAACTACTTAAACGATGAAATTGTTCACAAATTATGTATATTAGCAAGGAAAGATTACTGAAAGACATAAAATCTTGTAAATTATCATCGGGATTGTTAATTGAAGATATATAATTAATAAGAATTTTTTTTTCTCTTTTTGGAGTTTTTCACACCAACGTTAGCTGGTGGCTTCTCATTGGAGTTTAAGTGATAGCAAGTCTCTTCAAGTCTCCAGGACTCTTCTCAGTATTGTGACCGATCTTAATAACGCTGTTCTCTAGATGGTCTCTACTCATCCTCTTATTTCCAATTCCTTGTACCAATTCTTTGGTGACAGTACAGAGCACACCAATTACAATTGGTATCGCCATCACTTTCATGTTCAATAGTTTGTTTGTTTTTTTCCTGGCAAAGAACAACAAAGTCCTCTATACAGCAGGTTCCCTTTTTTTTCTTTTTCTTTTCTTTTTTTTTTTTTTTTGGTTAATTATTACCAGGTCTGGTCGTCAGGCCGAGAATAGGTGATCCGTTTGTATCTCAAAATCCCAGAAAACTTTGTGCGTCTCATATTCAAGGACGGATTCCGGGTTGAGTATATACCATTTGTTCGTATAGGCAAATTAAAACTTCTTGTTCAATTTCAAGTGGATTACCTTCCCCACTCAGTCGTATTTAGTCTTACATTCTTTTTGCGTTAATTTGCTGCATTCGCTTATCTACATAATCTATATCAGCTATTTTGTTGCGTCTTATCTATTTTTGCTTTGTCATAGTTTGCCCTTATGGCGTGGTTATGTGCTGCTATCAGAAGAGATTCTATTTCTCTGTTAAGGTTTCCCTTTCTTAGCCCTGTCCAAGTTTTCTCGTGAGAGATTTCGCTTGTTTGTCGCTTGAAATGTCCATACAGTTTTTTTTTCCCATTTTTATTGTCGGGTTATTTTTGTTCTGTTGATGTTTGTGTTGTCTTTATTGTTTTTGGTCGCTGTAATTAATATTCCTCTGCGCTTTTTTATGTATTCTTCAAGTCGTTGTATCGGTGCATCGATGCTATCGTCAATACTGGCGAGTCCTTTTCATCCTCCTTTTCTTAACGCATACAGTCTGTCTATGTCATCTCTGGGATGTAAGGCCTTATGTATCGTCATTAGTTTTCTTGTTATCAGGTCCATTTATTTATCATTATTATTAGTATTATTATTATTTCATTTTTAATTTTTTTTCCGTTTCTCACAATACTTCACAATACTTACAAGACCTCGAATAAGGAAAAGTAGTAATTATATGTATCTATGTTTTTGCTGCCTCTTTTTGATAATATTTTTCACTTACATTGATAGTATTCTCCTATAGAAATTAGTAATTCCGCAAAGTACAATTTTTTGCATTTCATATAGGCTGGAACTGCCAAGTGTCTTGTTAATGTGTTTATCAGTCCATTTCTTGAACATACATATGGCTCACATTAATAGTTTTGAAATGCCACATTTTCTCAATTTCTATTTCCAGGTCCTTGTATTATATTTATTATTATTATATACTTTCGAGTTTTCCACACCTGTTTTAGCAAGTGGTTTTCAAGTGAACTTTAGGTGAGAGTAAGTTTCCTTCGGTTTCTAGGACTCTTCTAAGCATTCTAGCTGATTTTAATTGCGTTGGTGTCTGGATGCTCTCGATTCTCCGCTTGATCTCCAGTTCCCCCAATCTCTTTTCCAAGTCTTTGGAGGTTATTCTAAGGACAACAACTACAATTGGTATCACTTGTCACTTTCATATTCCACAGTTTTTTTTTAACCCTCTGGCCAGATCTAGGTATTTGTCAGTCTTTTCACTTTCCTTCATTTTCACTCAATGATCGATCTTCTGGAACGATAAAATCCACTTGTGTACGTCTTTTCTTCTTGTTAATTAATATTTGGTCTGGTCATCTGGCTGGGATCAGTTGATCTATTTGTATCTAAAAATCCCAGAGAATTTTGCACATCTCATTCTTCAAGATGGATTCTGGTTTGTGCGTATATCATTTGGTAGAATGGTCAATTTTCATTTTTGCGCATGATTCCTTATGGCTCACAATCCTCATCTAGTCGTGTCTAGTCTTGTACTTTTTTATCACAAGTTTACTGCGTTTGCTTATTATGTGATTAATCATTTCATCTCTATCACCAAAACTGATAATAATAATAATAATAATAATAATAATAATAATAATAATGTCGTGCCGCTAGCACGGATATCCCTGACCCTCTCTCGCCACTTCTCCTTATTATTCATCGCCTCTGGTAGGTCTTCAGGGCTACATCCCGTATCGTCACATAGCTGCTGTATGTATGTTCGAGCTGATCGTCCTGCTTTTGCTCGGCTATATGCGGGGGTCCATAGGAGTACATCACTTATGAGCTCGTCCTTGCTTCTCCAGCAGTGTCCTGCATGTCTGGTTCATCTAACTTGGATAGTTTTCGTTATGGGAGGCAGGTAGCCGTATAGTTGGTGCCTTGGGGGGGTGTCGCCAGGACTTGTTCAATATTGCTCACAACATTCTTGTGTAATTGCCGTCTAGCTTCTTCTCCAGCCGTTTAGTTAGCGTCAAAAGTAGTGCATCCATATAGCAATATCGATACGACCGCTGCCTGGAAAAAACTGCGTTTCATTTTATCGGTCGGGTCTGATTTCCATATGATCGAAAGCCTATCGATAGCTGTCCATGCCTTCGTAAGCCGTAGTCGATGTCTTTTTTTCGGTTGATGAGACGCTACTTCCTTGGTAGGTGAATTTGTCTACTAGTTTCAGAGGGGTTCCGTCTAGTGTGGAGATGTCGCCTGTTTGATTATTCAGTTTTGTGTGCATTGACATGGAGGCCAATGCCTGCGGCGGCTCGTTCCAAACTATGCAGTAGTGTTTCGGCTTGGTTGGGTTATTTACCAGTATCGCTGTCATCGGCGTGCTCCGCGTCGGTAATTGTTTTTGCAAGGTACCTTCTTCTTCTTTTCTTTTTCAGCTCGAAGCCGCTTTCTCTGATTTTATCAATCGATGTTCTAAGCACGTAGTCTAGACAGATGATAAAGAGGTATGGGGCTAGCGTGTCCCCTTGTTGTACTCCTGCTACAATGTCGAAGTATTCTGTGTCTCCGGTGAACGTACTTACACTTTGGTGTTTCTGTAGAGAATCATTATTGCTGTTACGGTTTCTTTTGGTAGGCCATATGGTAGTGGGATTTGTTCCATCTTCCCTCTGTGAATGGAATCGAAGGCCTTGGTAAAGTCGACAAATAGTAATCTCGCCTGTAGGTTTTTTGCCCGTACGCCTTCAAGGATTCTACGGATGGTCAATATTTGTGAGGTCGTGGATCTATTTCTTCGGAAGCCATTTTGGTTTTTCCTAAGGATGTTGTCGATTTTGGGTTCTATGGGGTTTCGTAGTAGGGCATTGTAAATTTTGGCTGCTATGGATGTAAGTGTTATACTTCGGTAGTTCTTGGCTAATCCGAGGACACCTTTTTTAGGAAAGGGGGGATGCATCCCTTCATCCATCTGTCTATCGGATTTTGATTATAGACTGCGTTGCATTGTCGGAGCAGTATGTCATCGAATTGTCTGGTCTTCCATACTTTTGGGGGAATCTCGTCAAGCCCTGCAGCTTTCCTATTTTTAATTTTTCTAAGAACCGAGTCGATTTCTTCTTTGGTGAACGGAAACAAGCGGAGTTGAAAGAAAAATTTTAAAGAGTATCTCAGTTGAACGAGAAAACTACTCGAAACCAACTTATATAGCAGAGATAAACACCTGGGCTTTACTCTTTGTAAGATACTCGGAACTATTCTTAAAGTGGACGAAGGAAGAATTTCAACAAATGGACCAGAGAACAAGAAAACTCATGAGGATGCATAAGGCCTTATATCTCAGAGATAACATCGACAAGGTGTATGTATCAAGAAAAGGAGGAAGATGGCCCGCCAGTATTGAAGATAGTGTCGATACATCGATAAGAAGACTCGAAGACAAGAGAAAGAAAGGTTTAGCGAATGGAAACAATACAAACAAGACAAACATCAACAGAACAACAATAACCAGAAAACAAAAATGAGAAGAAAAACAATTGCATGAATATTTCAAGCGACAAACAAGCGAAATTTCACATGAGAAAACTTGGACATGGCAAAGAAAGGGAAACCTTAAGAGAGAAACTGAATCTCTTCTAACAGCAGCACAAAACAATGCCGTAGAGATAAACTACATTAAAACAAAAATAGATAAGACGCAACAAAATAGCAAGTTTAGGTTATGTGGTGATAAAGATGAAACGATTAGTTATATAATAAGCGAATGCAGTAAATTAGAGAAAAAAGAGTATAAGACAAAACACGACTGGGTGGGAAAGGTGAACCACTGGGAATTGTGCTAGAAATTTAAATTTGACCATTCGAACAAGTGATATATGCATAACCCGGAATCCGTCCAAAAGAATGAGACGTAAAAAGTTCTCGAAGATTTTGAGATACAAACAGACCACCTAATCTCGGCTAGATGACCAGACCAAGTGATAATTTAAAAAAAAAAGAGAACCTGCCGTATAGTGGACTTTGTCGTCTCGGCAGACCACAGAGTAAAATTTATTTAAATCGAAAAAAGATGAAGTTGATAGTGATACCAACTGTAAATAGTGCACTTGGAACGATCCCCATAGAAATAGCAAAGGTACTTGAAGATTTAGAAATCAGAGGAAAAGAAGAGACTGTCTCGTGTACAGCATTGTTAAGATCAACTAAAATACTAAGAAGAGTCCTGAAGACTTGAGAAGAATTGCTGTCACTCAAACGACCAGCTTAAATATGACCAGCTAACACTGATGGGAAAAACTCCCAAAAAAGTATAATAATGATAATAATCAATAATAATGACAATAATTATTATTATTATTATTATTAGTTGTGGGTGTAACGATAGTATCTGTTCAATTGAAATTTTTCTTTTCTGCCAAAGTCATTAATAGCAGAGGGAAAATGGAAAAATAAAGAAAAAGTGGGGAGGGGCGTAAATTTTCGCACGCATTGTCTTAGAACTTAAGTGAAAAGTAGCACTAGTCGGCAGAGCTATACTGTCGTGCATAAATCCAATGCGGACGACCCCTGAAGATAATTAAATTATTGTTCAAATGTTGGTATAAATAAGCATGTTTTCAGTCGTTTTTTATATTATTACTATTATTATTTGTCGGTCTAAGAGTAACCAGATAGAAATGTTCCTTACAGGGCTTTATCTTACAATAACTGGTTAAAATAGCGTAACCACATACGATAACCCAAAAATACGAGCCAATTGTTCGGAACCAACAATACCTATGAATTTCAAAAGTAGCATAAATTTGGACTTTTACTAAGTTAAAACTTAAGAGTGAGAAGGACAATAATTAAAAGGAGAGAAAGAAAGTAGAAAGAGAAAAAACCTTTTCTCTCTCTTTCTTTTTGTTTTTCCTCTGTGTGTGTGTGTGTGTGTGTGTGTGTGTGTGTGTGTGTGTGTGTGTGTGTGTGTGTGTGTGTGTGTGTGATACTACCCCCGCGGCCCTCATACTTATCAACTTCTTTGAACAATTCTGTCTTGGCCGGTGATTCATCTAGTGGTTCCGACAGGGGTATCACACATTTCTTTGCGGCACAAGAAATACAACCGAGGGAGCAGGAGAAAAAGAACAAAGAACAAACGAACAATAAGGGCTTAGGTCAACTCAAAGTGCAAGAAGGGGAGTTCTGTATCACTGCATTCCCTGTGCATCTGTACACTAACGCTAGCGTGTATTTCTAGCGAAATTTCTACAAAGCTACTAGGAATACCAACTCATCCTGACTAGCCTTCATTCACTGCTTCCTTCTGCAGACCGTTGTCGACTCCGGAATGCAAACTTGTCTGTCTTCCTCACTGCCCCTGGGCTCTATCTCACCCGACTGGTCTCTTCTGCTGTCCATTGTCGACTCCCCTCTGCGTCACCCTTCACCATCTCCTTCTCTAGGTTCCTCTGCCAACTGGCAGAGGCGTTCCCTTGCTCACTGCCTTCTCTAGGACCTGCCTTTCCTACCCCACTTCCGGTCACGTCGAAGATCTCGAGCTCAAGCCTTTGTTTGGTTTTGCCCCAAAACAGACAAAGGGATCGTCTGCTTGGCGGACCACCCATATAGTGTCACATGTGTGTGTGTGTGTGTGTGTGTGTGTGTGTGTGTGTGTGTGTGTGTGTGTGTGTGTGTGTGTGTGTTCAACCTTGGAAGCTATGGGAAGCAGCTTGGTAGTCGTGAAGGAAGTTAGTTTAATCCAGCGGTGAATCCACGGCACACTTCATCAGATTCTGGATGGACGAACCCACAAGTCAACGACCAGTATTAAACAGTTCAGTCAGAAATTAACGCTACTCATCTACAAGTGTGGCAACTGCTGATGAGGTTAACCAAGCCATTGATTTGTGTGACCCGCTTAAGAGTTCTCATTAAGAAAACCAGGTCACGTCTGTGTCAGGCGCGCAGATTTTAAACAATCCCTGGGTCTGGTATAGCCACAATATACCACCTATGATAAAAATGTTGAATCAAAATATAACACGACGTGGAACTCAGGCAACAGGCCTGGGTGTCATGATCGGCAGGTGTCCTCCTGATAGCCAACCTGAGAAACAGAAAAGATACTGCAAAGGATCCAGAGGCTCAGGAGAACTACTCCACATATCAGCACATCTTCAACGAGAGTAAGACCAGACGGAAAAATCTAGCTATGGCTTGGATTGACAACAAAAAGGCATATGATATGGTTCCGCAAAGCTGGATAATAAACTGTTTCAAAATGTACAAAATATTAGATGAAGTCATAAACTTTATCGAGAGAACCATGAAAACCTGGAATGTGGAATTGACAGCAGGAGGGAGAAGCTTAGCTGAAGCGAAGATCCAGAGAGATATATTTCAAGGAGATGCACAACCACCGTTACTATTTATAATTGCGATGATGCCACTTAACCCCGAACTCAGAAAATGCTGGGCTGTCTGGGATTCGTGCCGGATGGGGTATCGAAATCAATGGCAGATTCGAGGCCGAAAAGCCCCCAGCTTCAACAGGGCCACCTTCGGGTGGGCGAGCTGCAACCTCTGTCCTCTATGTATAGCACGAGACCTTGCTGTCTAATTCAAGCTATAACACGGCATACGTGCCCGGATCCAGATTTGGATTCGTGAAACTGATAGCCTCATTAGACCCACATTGCACTTAGTGGGTCGATGAGCAGCACAGACCAGCAGGGTTCGAGTCTCGGCTCGTTCCCGACCTTCCCCTTCCCTAAATCCCCACCATAATCATTGACCTTGTGTCAGGTCGTGTCTGATGGGAAGCAGCGACAAGTATTCATACTCAGAAAATGTACAGTCGGATACAAACTTTGTAAATCGCAGGAAAAGTTCAATCACCTAAAGTACATAGACGACATCAAACTGTTTGCAAAAAATGAAAAAGAACAGGAAACTCTAATACACACAGTGAGAATATACAGTCAAGGCATAGGAATGGAATTTAGCATAGAAAAATGTGCCATGCTAGTAATGAAAAGCAGCAAACGACACTTAACGGACGGAATGGAACTACTAGATCAAGACAAAATTAGAACGCTCGGAGAAAAGGAAACCTATAAATACTTGGGCATCTGGAAAGCTGAAACCATCAAATAAGTGGAGATAAAAGAAAAAATTCAGAAAGAATATCTCAGGAGAACCAGAAAGCTACTCAAGACAAAACCATATTGCAGAAACTTTATCAAAGGAATAAGTACCTGGGCTGTACCCCTCGTTAGATATTCGGGGCCATTCTCGAAGTGGACCAGAGAAGAAATTAAGCAAATGGACCAAGGAACAAGAAAACTAATGACTATGTATAAGGCATTATATCCCAGAGATGACGTTGACAGACTATATGTATCAATAAAAGACAGAGGAAGAGGGTTTACCAGGATTGAAGACAGTGTTGACGCATCGATACAACGACTCGAAGATAACATAGAAAAGCACCGAGAACTGATTACAGCCACCAGTTACGATACTGACAACACGAATACCAACAGAATGATAATAACTAGAAAACCAAAATGAGACGAAAAACAACTCTATGGACATTTTAAACGGTTAATAAGCAACACCTCTCACGAGAAAACCTGGACGTGGCTAAGAAAAGGAAACCTTATGAGAGAAACTGAATCTCTCCAAATAGCAGCACCTAATCTCGGCCAGAAAACCAGGCCTCATAAAAAGTAAGTAAAATTGGTGACCTTAGTCGAGAGTGACCCGAATGCCCCTCTTTCAATAGCTACTACACCGAGGTGTAGGGGAAGGCGCTACTCCTTTCTCGACCAGGGATTGAACCCCGATCTCTCGGATCACTGGCGAACACCCTACTTGTAAAGCCAATGACCTCATAATAATCAACAAAAAAAGAGAACTAACAAAATTGTAGACTTTGCTGTTCCGGCTGACCACAGAATAAAATGGAAAGAAAATGAAAAGAAGGATAAGTATCTGGACCTTGTTAGGAAATTGAAAAAAAAACTGTGGAACATGAAAGAGACAATTATACCAATTGTGATTGGTGCTTTTGGTACAGTAACCAAAGGATTACTAAAGGGACTGGAAGACTTGGAAATAAGAGGACGGGTGGAGACAATCCAAACTACAACATTATTGAGAACAGCCAGAATACTGAGAAGAGTCCTGGAGACTTGAGGGGACTTGCTGTCACTCAAACTCCGGTGAAAGACCATCAGCGTTAACTGATGTATAAAACTCTCAAGAAGTATATGATAAATCAGAATAAAATTATGTACAAATCATTAGATAGGAATTCTTCAAACTATATGCCTGTACAAACCATTTGTATTAAGAATATTTTAATTGTTTTCAAATGATTACAATTAATTAGAAATAGTTACATGAAATCATATAATAGCTTTCAAAAATTACTTTGGCATGAAATAACCCAACAAGAGTTGATATGTCATAAAATCAACCAACCAACCAACCAACCAATATCTGTACATGTTCGCGCGCACACACACACACACACACACACAGAGGATGTGGGTTACATCACTAAAAAGGTTAGTTTTATAATGTCATTTACATAGGAAAACAAGCAGTGTGGATTTTTTATTTTAAATGATGTTCCATTTTTGTAACCTTTCGTCTGATTCTTCTTAACTGCATGTTCGACTGCTTTTCGCAATTTTGTCAATTTATTAGATTAATGTTTAGGTATTTCATCTTTTGTCTGATTTCTCAAGTACGAGATGTGTTTTAAATGTATCTAGACTAAAGCTGTATTTATTAAGATAGAAATGTACAATGAACAAAATATCAATTTTCTTCAAAATAGTCTCCTACTATTCCAGTGATTTTTTGTTGTTGTTCGTAAAAGCACTTCCGGACTTCTTTTTTGATGTGGTGTGAAACAACCCTGTTGTATTTCTTTTAATATCCTCCACGTCTTCAACTGTTTTACTCCTAAGATGAATTTTCATTTTAAGAAAGAAGAAAAAGTCACACAGAACTAATCAGTATGGAGTCTGATGCTGCTCGATCTTGTGTTTTGCAAAAAACATCAAAAAGGTATCGATAATTGTATCTGACGAGACATCTAGATATCATCACTTGATCAAAGAAGGTGCTCCAAAATAAGGAGAGTATCACTATCTGTACGATTATATGCATGTCTGTGTTAACGCACGAGGAGGATATTAGTAGAAATACATTAGTAGAATATACTAATAGGTTTGAGTACAGTTGATACACCTTTTATTTGGAACCAGTAAATGTATTCATCTCTAGTCACCCAACTAACTGTATGTTTAATCTTGACGAAACTGAAACAGATTCAAAGCGTTGCAATTTTATTTCCGTCAGAGTATGTGAATATGAGTAGGGGAGGGGTTAAGGTCAATATTCAAAGAAATGCGCTCATTACAGTAAATATAAATCAAACGATACTACAATATACATTGATTAGTTAATATTTTTAACTCTCTCTCTCTCTCTCTCTCTCCCCCCCCTCTCTCTCTCTCTCTCTCTCTCTCTCTCTCTCTCTCTCTGCATATATATATATATAATGACATTTATGTAAATGTCATTTTTATTTAGTCCAGTACAGCTGTTTCCAGCAAATACATTTTTCAAATGGATGTTTATGCTTTAACTGTTATACCGAACACGTAATTAATCATCTCTTATCTAAATATTGAGTGTTCTGTATATTACAATCAAAAAAGTAGCAATAAAGAAATATATATATATATATATATATATATATATATATTCGTTTAGTACCCTGTAAATGGTATCTTTAAAAACTGACACATTCATGAAAGAATAAATCAGATAAGATTAGATCGAGATCAACGTTTTCTTAATTATGGATTCATCGCATCAATTTGTTTATTTGAAACTCTGACAAATTCATCTATTTTCCTCGTCTCAAAATAGATATGATTTCAAAAATAACGATAATTTGGCTTCAAGCAAAAATGGTAAATTTATTTTAAAAGAAGCTGCACCATTCTTAGAAACCGAATACCAGCTTTCATCTTGATTCTCAAGTAATTTTAATTCTATTACAAGAGTTTTTCCCCAGTACATACAGGGTGACCCCCCCCAAAAAAAACAGAACCCATATAGTTTTTTATTACTTCTACAAAAATAAAGCAAAATAATTCTAATTTTATACGCTCGAACTTCTGTCTGTGTATTATTATGCCCAAAAGTTTCTGTAATCTTGGATGCTTTGCACAAAAGTTATGGTCTCTCCAGAATATGTTCCAAATGACCTCCTCGGCGTTGGAGACAGACTAACAACTGTAGCGCAAAATTCTCAATCACTCGCATGCACTCCTCTCTGGGGATTTCCCTGATTTTTGCTGCAATTGCTGCCTTGAGCTCACCAGTTGTTTGAGTATTGTTTTGATACACGTGGTCCTTCAGATATCCCCACAGATAAAAATCAGGGGGGTTCAAGTCCGGTGAATGAGGTGCCCACTCGACGTCACACTTCCTGCTGATCAGCCTTTCCTGAAATCGCTCTCTCAGCCAGTCAAGAGTGTGATTTGATGGGAGGGGGGCCCTCCCCGTTTTGCTGGAACCACTGGTCATCTCGATCAGTACCTCTGCGACGTCCGAGTGATGCCCAAAACTTCCTCAGCACTGCCACATAACGTTCCTTATTCACCGTTTGAGCCCTCTCATTTTTTTGTCTTCAAACCAATACGAGACGATTAAGCCATGTTTGGAAATGGCTACCCATGCCGTGCACTTTACTAGGTGTAACGGTGTCTGTAAGACTTCCTCCGGGGGTACTGTACCCCAGTAAACATTATTTTTGCTATTTACATGTCCTGACAGCTGAAATTGCGCTTCGTCAGAGAACCAAACATGATCCAAAAAGTCTGGATTGTCTTCGATTGTGTCACAAAACCATTCACACATTGCAATACGTTTTGCCATGTCAGCCTCTGTGAGCTTTTGCTTTTTGAAGCTCTGATATGAGAACACGTCTCAAAGACTCTCGAGAGATCCCCAGTTCTTGACTATCCCGTCGAAGTGATTTCTTTGGACTCTGTCCGACTGACTTCCGTACTTCATTGATGTTTGTTTCGGTCTTAGCACTCACCCTCCGACCAGAATGAGTGTCTGTGATGCCTTTAGAATTAAAATTTTGCACAGTACCATGCTCTCTAATCTTATTAACCTAGTCAAAAATTCTAATTTTTGATGGAGCATTTCGACACCAAAACTCTCTCCTAAAATTTGCTAGCACGACCGTGTATGATTTGTTGGCAAAATAGGCTTCCACACAAGATGCCTTTTCCTTGGTAGATCAGGACATGTTGGTGAATACTATGGTCCCAATTTTACATGCACAGAATCTACTTCATATCCTGAAAAAAAAGAAAAGGCTAGAATTAAATTTATGAATTTCAGCCAAAAATATATGGTTTCTGTTTTGTTTTTTTTTTTTGTTTTTTGCTTTGTTTTTTTTTTGGGGGGGGTCACCCTGTGCTTGTGTGTGAGTCGAACTTGAAAAACCTATGTTTTAGAACAAAAATTAATTGGTTCGTTCGTTGTGTTTTACGGCATATCAACCCTTCTTGATTATTTAATACCAAATCCTTTTTATGCATATATATTTAATATGTATAATTTGTAAATGAATAGTTTGCTGGGAAAATATTTTAACTGATCCAGAGTTCATTTGTTTGTGTATAGTTAAATGGTTTCAAATATTACAATAAAATACAAATAGTTTTACTCGCACACAATTAAATGGTTTCAAATATTGCAATTTAACACTAATAATTCTATTCAACATTATTCAGTTAGATGGATTCAAGTTTGGAAAAATCACTACATATTTCTATTTGACCCATAGATGGAACCCTGACAGGTACTATCACTCCGGGAGTAGTGGTAATGAATAGGTACTTCACATTCCCCAAAGCTCCAAAAACTGGAGTCTCACAATCAGTTTAGTGTCATCTCTAGGACACTTCTTGGGGGAGAGGGTCTTACCCATCTGCAGAGATGCAGTCGGCGTATTCAACTGACTGGACTGACAAAAATTGGGAGTCTACTAATACACCGGTAATAATTTTGTAAGATTTAAATTAATGATTTCGTGACCATAAATCAAGGGTCGACCTATAGATGTGATCAGCTTATACACGAATATATATGATGTATCTTGCTACATTCATGTATGCAACCCATGAAGTTGTTATACTTATCCTTCAACTATTAGTAAATTTTAAAGATAATAATTGGTTGACTGACTGTAACGGTATGTCAGCCCATGAAGGGTTATTTTATACCCAGTTGTTTGGGAATCGCGTTTATTAAACATTCATATTAACATTTTTTGTATATTTCTTTTTTTTTATTAAGAAGACTTATTTGCACACAGTTCTATCGAGTACGAATAATTTTTAAACATATCTGTTTGAGTCATAAAGGGGACCCTAGCAGGTACTACTACTCCGGGAAAGAGTGGACCTGGGAATAATGGCATTAATGACAAGGATAAAGCACCAATTTTAATAATCTAGTTCTTGGATTCCATAAAACATTCAAGAATTAAGTAGATATAAATACTCGTCCTTTTATACTCAATACTAGATAAGTTCAACACTACTCTTATAGTGCAAATACGAAGGTTCTACTGTGAGGTCGAAGTCCTCAAAATCAGAGTCGCCTCTTTTTGAGGCGTTCTGCTTGAAGAGGCAAATACAGCTAAGGAAGAACAGATACTACTCAAAGATAAATTCCGAAGGCATGCGATGCAAAAGTGGCAGAAAGCGACTCTTTCACCCTCGGTGTTTTGCGCAGATAATTCATTCTTTTTCCTAGTTGAGTTTACAGACAAAAAACTTAGAAACAAATAGATAACGCCACATTAAATAGATAGATTGATTATGACAACTTAAGAATAATAACAGTTATCTTCGTAGGAACTGGTCTCAGCGACCCGAGTTCAAACCCTGAATGAAGCTATTTGCATTTCACATAGCGCTCATACCCTTTGGAAAGGTATGGATCTAACTATTCTCCCTCCAGTTATGAACAAATAGTAGGCAGACTGGGCCCTTTAACATTACTATAGCAACCGGACAAGGAGAAAGAAAACTTTGAATTCAAACCAGTTATAGACCTGGGGGTATATGGGATCTGCTAGACTATTAATGCCCCAGACTCGCTAAATGGGTAGCGACCAAACCAGGTTATGAAACCATTGGGATCAGTGAATGAGAATGATAAAAACTTTGAAACGTAATTAAACTATATATTAAAACGTTTAAGGAACACCCATTAATTTGCAACTATGTGTTTGATCTCATGCGTCTATCTTTAGCAAGATGACCACACAAAATCAAAAAATCCCAAAAATAGTGGACAGGATAAATCTTGAATGATTCACACAAAGCAATAAAACAAACACGTTAAAGTAGAGCAAAAACTGTCAGTAGCAAAAATCACTTTAAGATAATTCCACGAGTTAAAACAGAGAGAGACTGAGTTTGAAGCCGTTTAGATTGGAGTGGTAATTTACTAAGCTTTTTGCTTAGATGTGGCACAAGGCCGCATGAATTGGGCACCTAATGAGAACCGTTTAGATTGGAGTGGTGGAGGATATTGTGCGCAAGCTAACAAGGAAATTATAGTAATCTGTCTGTACGATTGGAGATGATGTAATTTAAGTTACGGCGGTAATCACAAGATATTTTTATAAATCACAATTTAAAGTGTTAAATTTTTGTCCAGTACTCACGAAGACACATCTAAATTCTTTTTCTTTGAAACCCACTACATGTGTTTAAAGTAAAAAAAATCGGTACACTGATTTACTTACAAAAAAAGAAACTTCGTTTGTCTTTTTGATACAGCTATTGATAACAATGTATTCCTCTTAAAATCAGGAATAATTGTTGCAACAGTAATATGTGCTCTTCATTAAAAGAAACAAATATAAACACTAGCAAGGTTATCCTATTTGCCCGAGTTTAAATCGGTCTCTGGGTTATCATTGTTGACGAAACTTAACTCATTTCGCCTCCATTTAATACGGCAATTAATCAAATGTTAAATTGCCAAGAATTTATAAATATAACAAAGAAATAAAAAGAAAAAATCGTTTTGTTTCAATTTGTTCCTAAATAGAATAATTACAATATCATAATATCGTGCATAATATCATAAAATTATACAAAGGAAATTGAATCTTGTTATTACAGTAATAGTCAATTCTTATAGGCACACACAGTCATACACATATGCTGATATATACGTATACATTGAAGGTGGAACAGGATAGGGTAGTTATTGATATTATATTGTAATTGGCTGTCCTATCATTTGTGCTCAATTCTGTATATATGTGGGTGCACACACACACACACACACACACAGACGAGGGTCACTCAATAAATAATGTTAATTTAACCTAAGGAGTTAACAATAGGAAAAACCGTTTACAGTTGCACCTTTTTAAAGGAAATCAATAGTGATGGGTCCTTTCATATCCCTGAAGACTGTCGACGTGACTTTTTTCACTGACGGCTGCGCCTGGAACTTTTTCTTTACTTGAATGTTAATGTGTTCGTACTCCATTGACTGTCTTTTTGACTCCGGTTCGTAGTGGCAAATCAATGTTAAGCCCGTTTGTAAATATTTTTTTAATTTTCTTATTGACGTTCGAAAAACTCTTAAAAATCCAAAGCAAATACGTTACGCTTTAAAATAAATTTCGAATACTGCGTCACATACATTTGAATCAGAACGCTACAAACGATAACAGAACGCTAAGAATTTTCTCACTTTTTCATTTCGTTTTTAAATTTGAATATAATTCAGAAGATACAGCAATACATATTCACATAGCTCTGATGATGGTTTTAAAATTTTAAGAAAAATCGAAACGTTTAATGGTAGCAGAATATTCAATTATAAATAAACTCACCCTCTGAATACCTTATTTTGTTTTTGCTTCGTTTTGTTTTTTCATATTGTTATATTCATACACGCACACACACACACACACACACGTATATATATATATATATATATATATATATAAGGTGTTGGTTATTTTGTTTCTCCATTACAGACAGGATTCAAGGCCGTTTTAAAGTGGAAACCTTCCCGCGTAACTGTGGACTGTGTTAAAAGTAACTTAACTTTGTCGATATTCCCTCTCATGAGGGCACATTAGGAGTCAGGCAATGAATACATCCCTACCTCTTTTAGTCGAGAGGGTAGGTGCTGCTTGGAGGACGACCCCCTGAAGCAAAGCTTATTAAATTCATCGCACTCGAATTCACGTTCGAGAAAATTTTGAGGAACTTTAACAGCGTGAACTGTATGTAGTACGCTTTGTGGGCCAGTGTGCAAAAGTGAAAACAGTAGGCAAGAAGACGACTTCGAATAAAACAGTGGAAACTTAACGTTTCATTGTCTAACTTTTTTATGTACATAAATATGTGTTTTACTCGCGTCGTTGGCCGTAGGTTTAAATCAAAAGAACTCAAATATATCTCCGTGAGTACTGGAGAAAAATGTATTACTTACAAACAATAATGAGTATCGTCGTAAATAGGAATACGAATATACAACCCGGAAGACAATTTTATAAAATTACATCACTTGGGCTTGCAGTCAATGTACTTTATTTTGTTTGTTACTTAGATCTCAAAATCATCTATAACTCAAATCTAATAGAATTCGAACTGGTTCGAATATAAAGATGTTCGAACAGGAAGTGGCGTTCCCTTTTTGGGTCACGTCTACGGGTCAAGTAGAACTATTTAATCATTTCCTATTCTTGAAACCATTTGACTATGTGCAAACATCAGCTCTGGCTCGTTTAATAATTGTTACCTACAAACTAATCACTAAAAAATCATATGTATAAATAAGAATTGGCATTAAATAACTCCCACTGGTTGATATACCATAAAACACAACCAACCAACCAAACAATAGTGAAATTACTTTAAAGAGATTTGTCTAATATTTCCTTTTATTCTTCAACATGGTTGAATATATATATATGTATATATATATATATATATATATATATATATATATCGCCCATGAATAAGAGTATTCCGATCATTTTTTATAAAAAGATCAAAATTCTTCTGTATCAAAGATATCAAGATTTCTAGCAAAGTATTAGAGGAAAATCAAAACGGACATTATTATGTATTATTGCCATACTCTACTGCAGTGAAACTGTAACCAAAAACATGAATATATCATCACCATTATCTTTATCAAGTTTATAAATATTTATGCATCTGAGTGTTAAGTGGAAAATGAACCTGTTTGTGTGGGTGGCGATAGGATATCAGTGACTAAGTGCTTACGTGTGTTGGTGGATTATTTTTATAACAGTCGTATCGATAAACGGAAAACGTAAGACATACGATACTAAATGTCATCACAAACAAACGACTTGCCAGATTCCCCCACATTAACTGGCTCGTTTTCCTTAGGCAAAAGATATTCTTTCGTAAAGAGCGAGTTGAGTGTAGAATCAGATTATGTTAAAGATATGAATGATTACATACACGCACTCTCTCTCTCTCTCTCTCTCTCTCTCTCTCTCTCTCTTGTTGCATCATGCCACACAAATGACGAGGCTTAATTGAAATGACTACAAGTAAAACAGACAGCAGGCTTTTGGGCTATGATTAAAGTGTGGTATCCGTTAATCTCTTTAAGAAGTTTTCTTGTTTTCGGACAAAATAAAAATGAACCACTCTGATTCTAAGGATCCCAAACCTATGACAGATACTTATGGATAGTTCATTAAGGGAAAGGTGGGAGTCAAGAAAAAAACAGACTTTCTTTAATCTCTCTCTCTCTCTCTCTCTCTCTCTCTCTCTCTCTCTCTCTCTCTCCACACACACACACACACTTACATATATATATATACCAACCCCTCTGCTCGAGTAGGGTGTGACACAAGGTCAATTTTAAGTGGAATTTAACAAGTTTGAATTCAGAGTTTTTATTCTCCTTGATCAGTTGCCATAACAAGGTTAAAGAGCCCACACTGACCAACTATTTACTCATAGCTTTCCCAAGGTTATTCGTGCTACGTGAAACGCAAACAGCCTTGTCCAATATCTGAACTTACACCTTATATATATATATATATATATAACTGTTTGAATAAGAATCAACGCTAAATTGATTGGAAAAGTATATCCACGACATATACCGGGTATAATTTTGATTGGTTGAAATTATATCTCCGCACAAATGTGCATTTTGATATCAAAATGCCAGTAAGTATAATGAAAGATTCTTCTAATTTTTATTGTAAAATGGAAAAAAAAAACTCTAAAGTTTTGTTTATTTTTCTTAAACGTTTTTCTTAAATATTGCAAGGTTTATTATTACATATATTATTATTTAACTCTTATGAAAGTTTTTTTTACATCAGTGCTAGCTAATGGTTTCTCACTAGAGTTTGAGTGACAGCAAATCTCTTCAAGTCTCTTCAGTCTCCAAGACTCTTCTCAGAATTATGATAGTCTTATTTCTAATTCTTCCAGTCCCTTTACCAATTATTTCGAGGTTTTTCCAACTGCACCAATTACAATTAGTGTCACCGTCACCTTCATGTTCCATTTCTTTTTTTTAGTTATCTTAGCAAGGTCTAAATATTTATGTCTTTTTTTTTTTTTCGCTTTCTTTTAGTTGTATCCTGTGGTCTGACGGAACGACAAAATCCACTATACGGCAGGTTCTCTTTTTGGAGTTTTTTTGGGGGGGGCGGGGGGTATTATCACTAGGTCTGGTCATCTGGCCGAAATTAGGTGATCCTTTTGTATCTCAAAATCCCGAAGAACTTTGAGCGTCTCCTTCTGGGAGATTTCTGAGTACGGATTCTGGGTTGTGCATACACCACTTGTTCATATGGTCGAATTTAAACTTCTTGCACAATTCCCAGTGGTTCACCTTTCCCACCCAGTCGTGTCTTGTCTTATAATCTTTTTACTCTAATTTTCATCATTCGCTTATTATATAACTAATCGTTTCATCACCACATAATATAGACTTGCTATTTTGTTGCGTCTTGTCTATTTTTTCTTTAACATAGTTTTTCCTTACGGTGTCATAAGAAGTGATTCAGTTTCTTTCTTTGCTATGTCTTCCCATGTGAAATTTCGCTTGTTTGTCGCTTGAAATATTCATGCAATAGCTTTTCTTCCCATTTTTGCTTTCTGATTATTGTTCTTTTGATGTTTGTGTTGTTTCTGGTGGCTATAATTAACCTTTTTTGCACTTTTTAAAGTAGTCTTCAAGTCTTCTTCTTGTCGATATATCGATGCTATCATCCATGCTGGTAAGTCTTCTTTCGTCTTCTTTTCTTGACGCATGTAGTCGGTATATGTCATCTCTCGGGTATAAGACCTTTTGTATCGTCATGAGTTTTCTTGTTCCCTGGTCCATTTGTTGAAGTTCTTTCGTCTGTTTTAAGAATAGTCCCGAGTATCTTACAAAGAGGAAAACCCAGGTGTTTATACCTTTGATGAGATTTCCGCTATATAGTTTGGTTTCGAGTAGTTTTCTCGTTCTCCTGAGATACTCTTTTATAATTTTTTCCGCTTCTTTAAAGGTGTCCTCTTCCAATATTCCCAAGTACGTGTAAGTTTCTTTTTCTCAGAGTTTTCTGATTTTTTCTTGATTTGGTGGTTCTATTCCTTCCGTCTTTTGTTGTTTTCCGCTTCTTATTATTAGTATCTCTATATTCTCACAGCCTGTTTTAGGGTTTCCAATTCTTTTTCGTTTTTGACAAACAGTTTGATGTCGTCCATGTACATAAGGTAGTTAACATTTTCTTGCGACTTATGAAGATTGTAGCAGCCGGTGCATTTCCAATGTATGTGACTGAGTGGCATTGTCGTTAATGCGAATTGTAAAGGTGATAGCGAATCTCTCTGGCCTCAGCTAAAATTGTTCTTCCTGCAGTCAATTCCACCCTCCAGTTTTTCATGGTTTCCTCAATGAATATTATAACTTCGTCAGATATCTTGAACATTTTGAGACAATCAATTACCCAGCTCTGTGAGACCATATTTTATGCTTTTTATTGTTAATCCACACCATAGCAACATTTTTCGTCTTGCTTTGCTCTCCTGTGTTGATCGATATATAGCAGATCTCCAGTTCCTCTTGTTCCTTGTGGCATCCTTTCTGTACACGGCTTATTAACAAATATTAAATCTCCTCCCTAATTTATGCCTTTAGTATTTTCCACATCATCGGTAGGCATGTTATGGGTCTGTAGTTGTTCAGGGCGGTTCCTTTTTGGGAGTCTTTTTGGATCAGGGCAGTCTTTTCTTTGGTCATCCATTCGAATATTCTGTTTCCTCTAAATATCTATTCATTTCGATAGCCAGTCTGTCGTGGAGGGAAGTGAACTTTTTTAACCGGTATCCATGAATGCCATCGTTGCCTTTTCGTTGGCGTTTTCCAATTTGGTACTTTTTTGAGTGTTGCTCACAGTGAATCGATTCCCATATTTTGCTCCGAAATTGTTTTGCTTCCTTTTCATCCTGTTGTTGGTATGTCTTCGTGCATTTCCCCTACTTGTTAGTAGAATTTTCTTTCATTGTTTTGGAATGTCCTGTTTTATCTGTTTTGTTTGATTCTACCTCGGTATCTTATTGTCTTACTTCCTTCGCCAATACCTTCAGATTTATTTCTTCAAATTGTATAGCTTGTTTTATTTGTAGTGTTGCTTTTCTCTTTTCGTCCCAATATATTCTAGATTTTTTCCTCTGTCTTAGCATTTTTGCTTGTTGTAGATTTCGTATCTGTGTTTACAGTCTAATTTCCAAACCAGGTATTGACTTTCTGGTTGTGTTCTTTAGGGGAACTCCGATTTTATCACAGACTAATTTCGCTCCAGCATTGATTAGTTCGTTTAATTCTGTCATGTTGTTCGTTGAGATATATATTGATAAATTGTTTATTTTTTCAGTTTCTACTGTGACTGTTTTCTAGTCTTAGTTCCTAAAAGATGGTAATGTGGTCGTTTTTTCAGACATAATTCTCTTTATAATCTCAACATTCAATTTTTCTTCTTGTATTTGTTATGTGGCGTTTGGGTATGTGGTGTTTCGATTACTATTACTTTGCGTTTCAGTTTGGTTCGAGGGTTCTTGTTTTTCAGTATTTACCGTCCCCATTTTTGTATTAGGGACATGTTAACATGATTTGTAGGTTTATTTCAAGGTCAGAAAACAAACTTTTATTTATTATCGTCCAACTTTGGTCAACAAGTCTTTGGCTTTTGAAAAAGGTATTAAATCTAGTGCATTCTTCCCAGATTTCTATCATTATTTTTTATTTCCTCTTTGTGTACGCTTGCTCCTAAAATAACAGTGAAGTGCAAGTTTGTTGTATTACCTAGTCCATTTTCTACGTTGGTGTCTCTGATTTGAGTGGTGACTTAGTTCATTGTTTGTGTACCTCAAAAAAGAAGAGCCAACATTCGCAGGATGTGGATAGAGTTTCCCATGTTCGCATCTGCTGATCACGACACCCAAGACTGGTGTCTGGATTCCACGTTGAGTTATGTTTCGATTTGTCATATTTTTCATGGGTAGTATATTGTGGCTATACCAGACCCAGGGATTGTTTATTATCTGCGCTCCTGTCACAGATGGGGCACAAGAAAAAACAACTTCTGTCGTTATTTATAAAGTTTTAACTAAGTTAAAATCCGGAGTGAACTCTTTTTGTCAGTCAGTTACATTTGCCTATAACCGATATTTTGTACTTTAAACCCCAAGCTATTTAGTGGCATTCTTGTATCGTGATTTTGGTTCCGCTTTTTAAGAATATAATATGTGTCTTCCTGTTACTGATAAATTATTATTATTATTATTATTATTATTATTATTATTGCATATATTATTGCTGCTAGACACATGGTCTCCTGCATACGGAAAAATAAAAACAAAGATGAAAGCTTGTGATGAAACAACGTTTTTAAATGATTTAAGATGATGTTTCTTATCTGCTTCTCTATGAATATGGGCATGTGTAGATTTGAACTCAATACCACAAATATATTTTGGACAGTATGATTACATTACAATTTATACGTATTAAGAGTAAATGGTGCGTTACCTCGAATGTTCCAAATATCTAATAAATCGTGGATTATATTTTTGCTGCTGAGGTGAAGAAAAAGTTATCTCAAAAAAATTAATATCATTTCGTAATCTTCACTAATTATCGTTCAACTGATCACAAATTTTAACAGTATATGTAGAAACAACTCAAAATTCTATGTTTAATTTTTCTTTTTTCGTGAATAGCATTTCTATACCTGAAAAAAAATAATAAACGTAAATTTTTTTTAGTTCATTTTAAACAAGCTGTTAAAATTTTAGATCATTCGAACAAGAATTGGTCACGTTATCAGATTGCGAAATTACATCAATTTTCTGAAACGCCCTGTACATGAACAATAATAGCATTCATTACAGCCTCGAAAAGTCAATCTGAGGCTAGGATCAAAGTGTGGTGTCCGTTCATCTTACCCAGCTGTATTCTTTTCGAATGTGGTAAAATAAAAATAAGGGATACTGGACACGGGGATTCCATCGCTGAGGCAGTACTTCATCCATTACACTAAAAGGAGAAGAGTCTGATAGTGGTCTTACACCAATGTGATAGTGGTCGTAAGAACCAAAGCTTTTTTGGACTTGCCTATGTGTATGCGTCTGTGGACCCTCATTAACATAACCATGTTTTGTATATTGCATCCGAGAGAATGGGATTGAATAGTGTCACGAGGTCTCCCACGGAGAGAAGAGAAATAAGGTATTTCTACTGACCGCTAACAAGAGAAATAGTAATATAGGTCAATTCCTCACGGCCTGTCGGAGGAAGTAAAGAATGTGGGTCAGAATGGAAACCAACAGATGTTTGCACTCTGTGACCAGATGGGTAAAGAATGGGGTACAGGGACATATAGTAATCCTAACGAATCGCCTGACAGGGGAAGGAAGACGATAGAAGCTAAATGATTGGCTAGAATCCTAAGGTAGAAGTGGGAGCTTCTTCCGTCAGCGGAAATAGGGGTGAAGAAAATGAGTTTTGGAACAGGGGTCGTCATGAACAGATGGGGGGGATCTCGCGCCAAACTCCGGGTAGAGAAAGCGGAAAGACTCTAGTACAAGAAGAAGAACTTATGCATTCAGGCCAGAGCATTATGAAAATATAAAGTCCATCAGCCCATAAAAGAGAAAATACTCTCCAAAGGAACCTGTCGAAAATATAAGCAAACATTAAGACTGTTTATCCCTACACCCAATTGTATACTCTCTCTCTCTTTCTCTCTCTCTCTCTCTCTCTCTCAATTTAAAGAAAAACGAAATAAAAGAAGAAAAGGAAGAAAGACATTGATAGTTATGTATTATCTGCTGATAATATAGCTGACACGTTGAAGATGTATGTCTGCGTGTATATTAAAAAGATTGTTATATTTTTATATCCCCCACGTGTTGAAGTTTGTTCTCTGTGTCGCCTGCTGTCAAGTTGCTATTTCATGTTTCTTTTTTCAGCTTCTTTCGCCTAATGTTATTCTCGCCTAAGTTGTCCTATATTTTCCTTTAAAAATACTGTACGGGAAACCGGAGTTGTCGACTACTATAATTAATATTATTACATCTAAACCAAGAGGTCCATATCTTCCATAAATCTAGGGGTGGTAGAGCTAGTGGCCTGGTGGGTGTATGTATAATGTGAAATTTGGAAAACCCTTGCCAGCAGCGGTCAGTCTAGCCCTAAATTAACCCCCACATAATATGCCAGTTCATATATATACCCGAGAAAGGACTCTGAACAAGGACTTATTCTACGAGGGATCAAGTGCCAGACCGCCCCGTCTTCACACGTGCGAAAAATAAACTCCCCGTTTGGTGATAACAATATTTAAATGCACCAGTTCCCATAAGCTTTTAAATGGTTGTTCATCCGAGGATCCTTTTATTTTAATTTGCCGTCACAATAGGGAAAACACAATTTTCCACTGACAATCTATCATAAGATATGTTCTCCGGGTCGAATGGTCTTTTCAATTAAATGTGAATTTTGAATCTCAAACGCTAATTGTCAGTAACCAACCCTCACCAAAAAGTGTATGTATTTACCCAACCCCATCGTCATGGGATATAACACAATGTCAATTTTTAAACGGATTAAAGCTGATTTGAACTCGTAGTTTTCCTTCTCTTTGACTGGTTGCTTAACCAAGGCCAAAGAACCCTGTCCGCGCTACTATTTTACCAATAGCTGAGAGGAAAAATGATATATTCATGATTTTCCAAGAGCATAACCGTTACATTAAGTGCGCCTAATTGGTGTATTTTACCCGGAAACAATACATACGATTTCGTTATCATTATTTTTCTATGATACAATAAAATTTTCCAGGACTTCCGATTAAATAAAAATCACTTGTGTCTTCTTTGATTGTTTTAATGTCATCTATCAAGTGAACAAAATTTTGAAAAGGGTTTTGTTACTGATTTCCCATTTGCGTATGTCTGAGATCGTTTAATCGGTTTTATTCTATAAATTCCTATTGATTAAATTTAGCAATTAACTAATGTTTCAGTGGTTTCAATACGAAAAATTTTACTGGGGACATGACAGTTTCTTAATACCCACAAACTGAAGAAATTTTACAAATTATCACCAGTCAAAGATGTAAAACCTCAGAATCATATTAATCGCTGTACTACACAGAAAGAAATGAGTTTATCCTTTATTTGTGTTGTGATGGACAGGAACATTCATTCATCAACATGAGAAGGTACTAGATTCAACTTGACTAAATTTGACAGTAAATGAGCAAGGATCGGAAGAAGGAGGGATATGGGAAAGGGAAGTGGATGTTGTCACACAAAAAATGAATCAGCTGAGAGCTATTTAATAAAGCGGAACAGTTTCTGCGTCCGTATTGTGTCGTCATCACCTTTATGAGAAATAGTTGTGTAAAGATGATGATGATGATGATGATGATGATTTGCAATAAAGTCTCTTGAATGTGCAATTTAATCTTAAACATTTTTCATTGTTTTACTATAATGCTTCTTCAACTCTCGTCAAGTGATAACAACTTCGTACAAAAAGTTTCCGTGCACTAAATTGTAAGAAAACTTGTCTGACAAGCCATTTCTAGCGAATTTTATTTCCTCTAGGAATTCTACAACTGTACCAAAATAAAATAACATAATTCATATGATAATATTTATATTATATTTATGATATTTATTAATACGAAAATGTATTAAAAATGTTTCTAATATAAAACATATTACAGACGACTGATTCAAAATCATACATAATCTATTAAAACACTAGACTCTCCTATTTTTTTTAATATTGTTAAACAAAGTTCGAACTCGCTCTCGTAGCTCATATTATTCAAATCAAGAACTAATTTGGTTGTATGTTTCTGATATTTTTTCTAGCAGATTTTTATCCCTTTCTAAATATTATGACCATGCCTGCAGACATTAATCAAATACAAGACTAGAAAAATCCTTATCAATATATAAAAATGTCAGTTTTATCATTCCTAATACACTGCAGCTTTGGCAATATGCCAAGCTTTATAAATGTCCAAAGTTTCCCTAAGAAAATACATTTTTGTGATCCATGCTGAATTATAGTTTAAGTTTGGCATTATTTTTACAAAGTAATGGGAGCCGCACGTTGGGAATTGTTTATTAAGCTAAACTAGCTGACTTTTGATTTTGAACTCACAGAATTTGATTTTCACTGAATGTTCCATACTTCTGGCGTTGTGCCAAATTAAGATTAGTAAATGACCACTATTGTAGATATGAACGTGCGTGTATGTATGTGTGTGTGTGTGTGTAATATTTGATAAAGTGTTAAGGATATGAGGGTAGAATTTTCGTTCAAGTAACTTTTATGTTACAATATTAGTTATGAAGTAACACTACTCTGGGACAACAGCATTAACAGTTGAAATGTTTGTATTGTCTGCTAGCGACATGTGAGAATCCATTCTTTGTGTCATGTCCGTTATGTTATTTTCCAAGAATGAACGTTGTGTTTGTTGTTGAGTCTGATTTCTCCTATAAATCTTACAAAATTCTTCCTTTATGAATTTTTGAATTTCCAGTGTTCCTAAACAATCTTCTCTTGCATAATGTTGAAAGGGAGATTTTGAATATGAGTAACAAAACATTACAAATTGTAACTACAAATGTTAATAAATTGACGCGACCTTCCATACAGCTTAAAGGAGATTAATTTTAACATCTCTTGTAAAGTTCAAATGTATTTGTAATTAAGATCTGTTTTTGCGTGTTTGAATGATTGATGTTAATAACATGTCAACCTGTCTAGAATTATTTTATGCCAAGAGGTTAGGGAATCCCGTTCATTGTATGTTCATATATACTTTCTGGTGTAGTTTTTATTTTTTGGATTTGTATTTGTTTGTTTATTTGGGATTTTTGTGGAGATTGCACACTCTCCAATTGAATACGAATAATTTTCAAACATATTTATTTGACTCCTAGATAAGACCCTAACAGGTACCACCACTCCGGGTCAGGGTGGATCTGAGAGTAATGTCATTGGAGAGTACTCCACATTCCCTAGATCTTCAGAACTGGAGCCTCACCATCAGATACAGTTAAGTATCATACCTATGATACCCCTTTTTAGAAGGAGGGGTCTTAACCATCTAGTCTCATCGACAGAGCTATGGAATTTTTTTGTAATTTGTGACTTTAGAAATGATTCGAATACAAAGTACAAAATAAATTGTTATTTTGTGAACACACTATCGTTTGAACTTATATTCCGCGATGGAAAACGCTGTTTTCCATGAAGTCCGTTATTCGAAAGTTGAATTAAACATGAATTCGAACATCGATTTCAAATTCCATGAAATAAAAGATTTTTCCCACTAAAACGATTTCAGTTTAGTTGACCTCAGCACCAAATAACAGGCAATTTCTTTTCTTTTTTTTTTTTTTTTTTTTTTGCTCGGTACTTTTATTATCATTTTTCCCATGATCCTCTACAACTAATATGGATGAGTATTGTTAACAGCACTATGCTTAATAGATTCTGTAATTTTAACAAACTTAGACCTTGAATTATATCCATTTGTCCCATAAACATTTGTTGGTTTTGTTTTATTTTTGTTTTCTGTTGTTGTTTTGTTTGTTTTTTTGTTTTTTTTTGGTGGGGATTTTTTTTTTTTGTTTAGTCTTTTTGTTTTTGAGGGATTTTTTTGTTTTTTGTTCTTTTTGGTTTTTTGTTGTTTTGTTTTTTAGGTTTATGTACCTATCATGATGACCGACTAAATAACAAGTCGACAAGGGAAAATAGCCTAAACAGTCAATGACTGTATCTTCGTACTTTTGTTTGGCGCATAAATTAATTTGACCGTTATGGTCGTCGCATATTTTCACCCAATGAGGATGACTTATCCTATTCAGCCCGGATCATTTTCCCCGGACAACATAAAAATGGTGAAAGCCCTCCCAACTCTCTCTTACTCAGAACCTTTCAAGCAGGACGGGCGTACTTTCTGTCCGCTCCCTTCATAGCATCAGAATCACATCGCCATGAGGAAAACCGTCTAATTTATGGACCTCTTGAGTCTACTCTCTTAGACCAAGGGTTCCCAGTTGAACATGAATTAGATGTTTTTAGTCTGCCACTTACAGTAACACCTTTATGTTGCCTCTAACTTTTGCTATGTCTATAGCGACGCGCAATTTCGCTCAGACATCCAGCTACCTCATTCCTGGGCAACTTTATCTGGAGTCGTTCACGCCTCTCTCCTACAGAAACCAGGACCACACATTTATGGGTGACTACATTATTCTTGTCCTTAAACAGCAAACACGACTTTTGCTACGTCTACAGCGACGCATATTTCGCTCAGACATTCAGCATTGCCTTGACTGTAGGGACGTACATTCTGCTCAGGCATTTAGCTGCTATAATTCCTTCTCAACTCAATAACTATTTCCTTCCTTCCTTCCTTCCTTCCTACGAGACTTGCAGCCTAAAGGTACTCCTTATTCTGGCTGTCATAAAACCTTCATAAAAACTTTTCTATATCTCGTTCCATCTCCTTTATTTACAACAACATAGCGAGGAACTAACGTAACAACGTAAAACTGAATTAGTTATGCAGCAAATGTTTTATACTCCGTACGTAACTAAAAAAAGTTCTATATATTTACCAATTTACTGTATGTTTTACTCAAACTCCAAATTACACAGTCGAACTAAAACTCACTGATAAAAGTTTTTTCAACAAGCTCGTTAACCAAAACCAGCACTGCGGTATTGCAACAGAACATTGAATTCGCATTACTCAATAAATTCTAACAATGCACAATTATGTTTTTTGGTTGGTTTTTGTTTTATTTTCACACAAAGAGAAATCAATTTTAAATCTAAATAGAATCGCTCCAAGCAACAATTTCTAAAACGTTTTATATTAAACTAGCATATTACCCATAAAAAAGATGGGATTATTTACGTATGGATCGGCACTTACAGTGTAATATCGGTGCACTTCGCCTAAAATCAGAGTGTAGTATTTGTACACTATGCCTACGATCAAAGTGTGGCACCCAGTATTTCTGTGCATGATCAGAGTGTAGTATCAGTGCACTCTGCCTAAGATCAGAGTTTAGTTACCTTTGATCTGTGTTCCGTGTATCGTATCTTTTCTAAAGCCTGGTTTAAGGGTTTTTTATCACCAGGACAGCACCTTTTTATTGCTCGAATTGGAATTAGAATTGGAAATTGGATTTGGAATATTCTGACACTTTCGTGTAAGAATAGAACATTTTTTATCCTTGTACACATGTGCACCCTCATTTAAATGATTATGCCTCCCATTCTCTCCCTATTCGGTAAAATTTTAGAAATTATAAAAGTAAATAAAAGATATAATTCAAAAATCATTTTTTGATTATGATTATTTTAATTCATTTTAAAGCTTTCAATTTACAGAATTTTAACCAAATAATAATACAACAAAAACAAATAAAATTTGACTGGTTTTTGTATTTGTTGTATTAATTTGGTTGCTTTGTTTAATGACGTATCAACCTTCGTGGGTTATTTAATGCCAAATCACCCTTGAAGAAGAAAACAATAATATTATTTAACCCATAGTTTGGGGGTGGATATGAGGGTTCATACCTTTCCGAAAGGTATTAGTCCGGAAGTGAACGTAATACTGTGACTGGAGTTCGAACTCGCTTACTTCAAGGTCACAGTCCAGTTCTTTAGCCATTATTCCCCTATTTGTTGTATTAAGCTTTAATTCAAATTCTGGCTGTTTTAAAGCAGAAAGCTAATCTTTAAGCAAGGCATTAAAAAAAATAATCTCACTACTAAGTAATGAGAAATTCTTTTGTTATAGAAACGCGTCAGTATAGTTGTCGAATTTTGCATTACCTGGTAACCAGACTAGTGCACCTCACCTTGTGTCATGTTCGTAGAGACTATTGTTTGTGCCAAATTAAGTTAAGCTTAGTAAATGACTAGTCTGTAGTGGAACACACACACACACACACACACACGCACGCACGCATATACTAAAATTATGTTATATATAACATAATTTGAGTATATATATATATATATATATATATATATATATATATATATATATATATATATAAGAAGGAGAGGGCGGGGTAGGAGTGGTATTTTTATTATTAGTTGTAGTAATGAATGAAGGGTTGTAGTAATTAGTTGTAGTAATGAATGTAATTATAGAAGATTTTGTATTAACTGTAAAATGATTGTACGTTTGTATTGTAACGGTAGGTGTGTAACTACTCGACTTGTTTTATGTAAAATATACTATTTATCCATGTTTCTGTCTGCTTCAGATATTAAGCACCTTTTGAGAATCGAACTCATTTACAAATATTTGCTTGACTAGATTACTAACCACTTCAATACTTCTGGTAACGGCAGCTACAAAATTACAATTTCATTGTATCTATTGTAATACTTTTTGTAGTAGTTGTAGTTGTAGTAACATTAGCGGCACTAGTAGTAATAATGGAAGACGAGATTTATTGTTTTAGTAGTCGTAATAGATGCATTAATCATAGAATTATTTATGGTATTGATAATTTATTTACTAAGCTAAATTTAATTGTGACACAAGGCAAAAAATATGGAAAACTCAATGAGAATCAATCTCCCTGGTAATGATCAGGTAGCCTAACCCGCTAACCATCACACCTTGCAATGGGACTCTCGTTATAGTATTAAGAGCATCAGTTGTGGTAATAAAATTAGTCATGCAATTTGTTGTAGTAGTAGTAGTAGTAGTAGTAGCAGAAATTAGAATTTTATTGGTTGTAGTAACAGTGATAGGTTCCGAAATAGTCGGAATATCTTTAATCAAAAAATGTTAAAATACATCGTCCGACTTTTGCAAGGAATTGACACAAAAACAACATTAAGAAAAGTAAAAATAATGAACAATACTTTTTTTCAGATGATAAAGAAAATAATGCTTTACGCTTAAGTGACAAGTCCCAGGCCTTAAAAAGTGTAACGTTATTTCATTTTTATTTTACTTTATTATTATTATTATTATTATTATTATTATTATTATTATTATTATTAATGTGAAAAGAAGTAGTGTTGAAAGGAGAGGCAAACGATAAACAATAAAATGTGATTTATCAAAAATGGAAAAAATGAAAATGTCTAAAAACGCATTGAATGTGTGAACGGAAGCGGAAAAGAGTTAGGAGCCAAAAGATTAAAATTACAATAAAAAAAAAAGAAAAAAAAGATATTTAAAAATCAGAAATAAAAGCGTGGAAAAGGGGGGAACTAGTTAGAATGAAGAAAATGAATTGTATCAGAAGAAAAAGATGAAGAGCAGGAGGAGAAGGAAACATTTACAAATAGAAAATAAAGGTCACCTTTAACGGGAACGTATTCTTACCAACATTCAACTACTACTCCTACTACTACTAGTACTACTAGTACCACTACTACTACTAGTAATAATAATAATAATAATAATAATAATAATAATAATAATAATAATAATAATAATAATAAGTGAATTAGTTTTCAGTCATGACCTTGGTATTCGCTTTTGTTGGCTTTAAAAACTCCTGCTTATCGTCTATTTTGTGAAATCTTGTACAAGTATCGATTTATTAAGATTGAACTGAGTCTGATATTTTTTTAATATGTCTCCGGAAATTCAGGTGAAGATCGAACTCTTATTCAATGTCTTGCGAGATCGAAATGTTTATCACTGTATCATATTTATGCATGGGGTTTGTGTAAATGCAACTAAGATAGATAGATAGATAGATAGATAGATAGATAGATAGATAGATAGATAGATAGACTTGTCAGGAACACTAAAATTTAACATTTAAAGCAAATTCACCACCTACTCCGATCAAGTATTCATTAAAAGTATTTAAGACATTTGGACAGCAAATGCGTCTATATGCACTGAAAAGGATTGGATCACGCCAGAAGTAAGAATCGAACTCACAAATTATAAACATCACACCACAGGAAGCGCCTAATCAAATTGAGAAGAGTAACTGCTATATATCCTGGCCATAAAAGAACAAAATTTAGTTAGTCTAAAAAAAAGATCGAAGATATGAATTTCGTCCAATAAGACACGTTTCCCCTGAAACGAAAAAAATAATAATGTTTGGAAAACTTTTCAGCAAATGCGAAGATGTATTGTTTCACTTTTATTTTCTGGTTTCACTTTCATTTTCAGGTTTCGCTTTCATTTTCTGCATATTATAGCTGACTCATTCACCCTTCCCTTGATACATTTCTAATTTTTGGTTGTTTCCAGTGTCGCATTTCTCAGCAAAACTGTTTTCTCAAAAACCTTATATTAAACCATTAAATCATGACAAAATGTCATGATTATCAATGTAAATCTTATGAAATGTTGTTAAAACAATGAAAGGAACAGTGGGTAAAAATATAAACCAGCATGAAATTCGACAATATTTGAACATGGAACAATGCTAACAAATCGTCATAGGCTGCACACGACGCAGCGTTAGAAATTCAACTATAGTGGCACACAGCAAAATCTTGTAACATGTTCCTTGTTTTAACTGATGTTTTTTGCTTAAGCCAAGTTTTTCAAAAGTCTACATGTATAAGATGTTTAATGAAAACTAAACGAACTGACTATAAAAAAACTTGCGAAAATTAAATGTTAACTGCACCACAATTTCTTCAAAATATTAGTAGGCACCTATAATGTTCGCAATGGTTGGAAAAACTTGATTATTACTTCTGTCTAGACTGTAAGGGGAGTCATTAGAAAGTGCTCTGCTTAATTTCTTACTCACTCGTTCTTTTTTTATCAAGTATCATAGCATACAAATGAGGAGAAATTTTTTATAAGTGATGAAAGAGAGTGAATAATTATCAACCAGACTTTTGTTTGCCGATTTCGTTTTCCATGCTGATGACAGTTATACAAGAGAAAACAAGTTCATGCCTTTAATTATCTTATGAGAAATAATTCATTCAATTTTTCGCACCTTGTATCAAATAAAAAGATATCTGGGTCATCATTCGACTTTTCATTTTTTTCGCTTGTCCCTTAAACTTAAAGTTTTCCTCCTTTTTCAAGATAAATAGTTAAAATAACTAATATCAGCTATGGGTACAGCTGGAGAAGCAAGGACAAACTCATAAGCAAAATTCTCCAATGGACTCCCACACGCTTCAGTGTTGGTGAACCAACAAAAATTTACATTCATCAGCTCTATGCAGAAACTAGGTGCCTTCTAGATGACTTGCTAAAAGCGATGGCGAGAAAGATTCAAAGGAATCCGTGCTATCGGTACGCTTAGATGATGATGATGATGATGTATAAAATGCAATATGACCTTGTGTGTGTGTGTGTGTGTGTGTGTGTGTGTGTGTGTGTGTGTGTGTGTGTGTGTGTGTGTGTGTGTGAAGGCTGTTAACTCATTCTCGAGCAAGATCACCTCTGGATTAAGAGGTACAAGACTAAATGCATACATTTGAGCAGTTGTTCGCTCTTGAGCGACGTTTTTTAAGCCTAGAAACTGTAGTTAGTAGAGTAAGCAAGTGGGATGCTGTTTGTTCTTTTAAGTGACGTTTTGGTCTTTAGCTGTTTTGAAATTCTAACTGCAATCAAGACATTTTGTGTTATTTATAATAAGTTGTGGCCCCATTGGGTTTATGCGATCTCTGGTGATTAGACAAAGTCCTGCTTTTGAAAAAGCAAACTTTTCCGCAGATTTTGCTGGACTGGGAAGACCCGCTTTATTCAGTATGTTAATATTTTCGCGTATTCGAGCTTTGTTTTAATTCATAGGGCTCTGTTCGGCTCTTGGAAAACTTTTTAACCGATTTAGATAAAATATTCCTCCAGGAGAATCAGTCATGTTCTTCTCTGTCATATATTGGTTTCTTCAGGGAAGATTTTCAGTTTATCTTTGAAATGGATTTTTTGTCTGCGTAAAATGCCGATTCCCAGCAGAAATTTCACCGTAAAAAATAATTGTTTGGAAATACGATGATCCTCCATTCAATTGAATTCTTCAGACCATTGGAGACGACACTTAAGAAGAATACTTTCTACGTATGAAATTCGATATCTCTCAAGTACATTAGTGTCAGGTATTAAGGATATCCTTTTCATATTCAAGAATCTGAGTAAACAGTGTAGATGGAACCTCTGTAAGATTTTTAAGTGACATTTGTAGAACAACCATGTTTCACAAGACACAAAGAGGTGAAATAACATAAACTTGATATACTCTGACTTTAGTAGGTGTCTTTATATCACGATGGCTCTACAGATTTTGGCATATATATATATATATATATATATATATATATATATATATATATATATATATATATATATATATATATTCTAAAATTGTGAATGAGGACACTCGGCGCATTTTCAACACCTGCTTAATGATTGACAAGTTTTCGACGATTGTGGCTAGTGTCACCTCTGCAAAGATATAAGAACCAAGACTGAAACAAAAGTTTAATGAAATAGATGAGCAAATCTGATAGACGTATTTGAAATACTTGGTGCTTTAGATTTTTCATCGCCCGTTTAAATACCTTACTTCTATTCCTAATGCCAGTTGAAAACCTCACGATTAACGTCGGCCTTTGGTGGAAAAACCAAGTAATGAAGTGATAAGATATTTTTAAAAACATAATACATTATCTACTTTTTCAGTCATAGGAATGACGATCGACAGCTTTTAAGTCTTGTCCAGAAGCGCCTGCAAAATCAGCTTGCGATGTAACAGTGTGTGTGTGTGTGTGTGTGTGTGTGTGTGTGTGTGTGTGTCGGTCACGTTATTTAGTCAAACAATAATGAAAAATTCGTTTTTATGTTAATACTAATTTATCAATTCTCTATTTTTCATTCACTTTCTTTATTTTTCCTATACTTTAATCTTTTCCCTTCTCTGCGTCACTTCGTATTCAGTCTCTGCAATTCAGTTTTTCTTTCCTTCAAACTTATTCTATCTTCGTTTTCTTTTTCCCTTACAATCTTTAATTATTTTTCTTTCTTCTGTTTATTTGAATTTTTGGAAAAGATTTCAATCGACCAATACTCCTTCGTTCTCGACTCGCCGATACAATTGAGCTACTATTTCTAACAAATACACCAGCAGAAGTGTGAATTTATATGTAAATAATCATTCTATTTGTTGTAGTTACGAAGCGCTTGTGACGTAACGATTATTGTCATATGAAGAAGTGTCAGTTACACAAGTTCAAATCCTCAGCCAGGCTGTACCCTTGAGAAAGAGTTGAATCCAACTGTTCTCCCTCCAGTAATGGATAAACAGTAGGACACATTAGGTTCTTTAACCTCGGTATGGCAACCGGTATAGAAGGAAAAGTATATTCAAACCCGCTGTAAACCTGGAGAGTGATGGGCTCACCAGGTTATTCCTGCCCAAGGCACAAGTAGCCCCTCCCCATACCTCGAACCAGTGAGTGATGCTAATTAAGTAAGAATTTAATATTTTTGAACACTGAAATAATTTTAACTTGAAAAAAATTCCATCAACTTGTTTACAATCAAACGTACATTAATGACTTTAACTGATTTATCTAACAATTTATGTCACAATATTCACAGAATTATTCTATATAAAAAAAGAGATGATAATGTTACGTATTCGTTCCACAAAAGCGAAAATAGCCCCTCCTTAAAAATATCTATATAAACATCTTTTAGACCTTTTATCAAGGATTGCTACAAATTTATATTATTTCGGGTATTTTTAATCATTTATGTTGTATGGTATCAGATTTCAGATTATTTTTGTTTCCACTTAAAAAACAAGAGTCGGCGGCTAAGACTTACATAAAAAATATTGTTCATGTGACCCTTGTTTACAAAAACGAGAATTTAAACAGGGAAGGAATTGTATAATTACTATTTTTAAGAGAACAAAAATACAATCGAAAAGGTTCCATAAAAATCTGCTCTACAATCGACAATACTTGGATTGGTGACTCATTTTAATTTCCTTCGAGATGTCATCTGCTTTGATGGTTTATTTTACCACTGAATGGGTTTCTTCTACAAGCTTTTCTTTGTTGTTTTAAAATTATCTTCCAGTTTTTTGGGGGGGTTCTGTTTTTTGCGGGGGAAGGTTAAGTTTCCTTTAAAAATTCCCATTGAGGTATTCATAATTGCGTACTACAAAATTATTTAACGAGAAAACTGTGAGATACTTTTTTAATTATGTCATTTATAGAAAATTATGAAATCATTATGACAAATGCTTTTTCGAGTAATTCTATTAAATATTTTCAAATTATATCCCTTCATAAAAAAATGAGGATTAAAAATATTCGGTAGTGGGAGTACGAATGATTTTCTGAGTGACTTGGAATGTCCAGGTAAAGTTGGTAAAACAATTTCAAGAACACAGGAAGTGTCAGATGGCAAATTATCAATCTGTACGTGTAGAGGACTTGATAATGTCTCTGACCGTGAATCTTCTCTCTCTCTGTCTCTGTCTCTGTCTCTCTCTCTCTCTATCTATCTATCTATCACACACACACACACACACACACACACACGTGTACACTTTTTTATCAAAAAATTAATTTACAAAAATATTTTAACGTTCTATTCAGCAAATTACTTTTTTTTAATTAGCCAATAAAAAATAACTGATTTTATTTCCTCCTCCGTAAATTCATTCAAGAACAAAAACTTTTTAAAGATTTTAAGTTGTTATATCTAAGAATTTAAATTTTTACTGCATTATTCCCATTTTAGAAAGAATTAAATCCTGATATGTTAAATATAAGGAGCCTAATAGCTAGAGAGTTAACCTGATACAGTAATGGCTTTATATGCCCCTCACAAAAAATCTATCAAATATCTCTGTCTGAATTTCTGATATTAACAATTATGTACTAGGATTTGACTCTAACAATCTCCTCAGTATACCTTATATAGAAATGAATTAGGAAAGAAAGGGCATTAGGCTGAAGACAAAAAAAAATTCACTACCTAATTATGTTACGTGCAAGATATATATTCTGGTTCAGTTGACGAAGTAGACAAGCAACATTAGGTTTAATATTCCGAGTTACGACCGCCTATTAGATAAAAAAAGTTGGTTAAATCGTATCTAGTTAGTTTGCATTCATAGGTTTAATTCCTTGATCATATATATGTTCAGTGGCAAAGACAGATAAGAAAAATCACAAGGACGACAACTATGAAATATCCTTTAAACATAAGCAGGAAAGAATTAAACAATCTACTGCAATAGATTATACAGCCTTGGCTAAGATTATGGAGCACCAATGAAAAATCGAAATTATGATTCAAACTTATATATTTAAAGGTTAAAAATAGTGGAGTAAACATTAATAACAACAATCAATATTTGGTATGTCCTCCTTTTGCCTTAATAACAAAGTTTATTCAGTTTTGCATATTATTGACTAAGTTGTTGCCGGTGGTAGGATCTGTTTTCTGCAACTCTTCATGAAGTTTGGCCTCTAATTCTTTTTTTGATGAACATTTGTGCATTCTCACTCTTTTCCCTAAATGGGACCACAGATTTTCAATGGGATTTAGGTCTGGGGATTGAGGGGGCCACGTCATCACTGTAATCCATTTTTTCTCAAACCAACCTATTGAAACTTTTGACGTATGACATGGAGCATTGTCTTGTTGGAAGATTACATCACTTGGAATGTTATTATTAAATATTTTAGTCAAAGAGGATCGGTAAACCTGGTCCAGCATGTTAGTATAAATTGTGGAGTTCATTCTGCCCTCACATGTGTACAACATTCCAGTGCTCGAAGAAGCCATGCAGCCCCAAACCATTACGCTTCCTCCTCCAAATTTTACAGTTGGAACAACACAATCAGGATGAAATGCCTCTCCTTCCCTACGGTGAACATAAACTGCTCCAGGGGTGCCAAAAATCTGATGAAAAACAAAATAATTTGTTACAGTTTTTGAATAAATGTTATTTCAGTTATTACATCCAAAGTTTAGGAAATAGAAGCTGTTAACTTACCTCAAAGTTACTTTCATCTGACCAAACAATTTTGCCCCAATCATCAGGTGTCCAATTTTCATGTTTTTTTTTTGCAAATTCCAGTCGTTTTTTCTTGTTGGCTTTTTCCTGGCTTTGCATCCCTTTAATCCCACTTCTAATAACCTTCTTCTCACTGTTCGAGCTGATATGTGTTTGTTTGCACCCTCCGTAAGTTCAGCAGCAAGCTCTGAAGAACTTTTCCTCCTATCTGCAAGGGATGGTCTTTTCAAAGATTTGTCTTCCCTGGTGGTTGTAGACTTTTTACGGCCTTGTCCTTTTCTGTTTTTGAAAGACTTTGTTTCCTTGTACCTTTTAATCGTTGTTTGAACCCCCTTCCTTGAACATTCCATCTTCCTGGCAATTTCTACCTGAGAATATCCTTCACCAGATAAAGTAACAATTTGTGCCCTTTTAATCTCTGAAAGTTGCTTCTTTGGGGGCATTTTCAATTAAATATACTATTATAGCACTGGTAAGAATCAAATATTACCCGAAAATTACGAAACAACCTTTAATATGACAATAAATCATTTTGAAGATTGGAACGAATTTAGTACGAAACTCAGCTAAAGCTTTTGAGAGAGGCTTTAAAGCAAAAAAACGCTACAATCTACTTTTAAATATTTTACATTTGCTCTCAATTGTTCACTGTACGATTCTTAACCTTTAATACGTAGGTTAAAACTATTATCTCAATTTTTTATAGGTGCTCCATAATTTTGTCCATGGCTGTGTGTTTGCTTCAACATTCCTAACTACAAGGCGAACAATGGCAAAAGAAATGATTACGAAATGTGAGTATAACAACGAAAATGAAGCCAATAATCCAATTATTAAATGTTTTATTATACTAGTTGTCTAAATTTCTGAGACGAAGCTTGATGATTTTTATCATTAAGGGTTTTCGGACTATTGTCTTCATCTTTAGTGTTATTTCCACAACGTTTCAGGTGTTTGTCGAACTCGGGAACCTTCACGGAAATTCGAACCACGTCCTTTATTGAATCCACGGGAGTCGCCTGTTCTGATTCCGTTAGCCATAACCGGGTACAAGTGTTAAGTATTCCTGTATTGTTACTCGCCTATATTAAGGACTGAACCTTCAGCCTCCAGATGTTTCTCTCCTTAGAAGCTTATGGAACCAACGCCTATAACCGTTACGCCCTGTGTTATGCTGGACAATTCAGAGTGAATTTTTGGGACTTATAAACAATGTTCTTACTTGACTAGAATTATTACTATTATGTATGATTTTTTACCTGTGCTCATATTCAGATTTTTTTTTCCATCTAGCCTTCTTAATTATCGGTTCCCATATTGTATTTAATTCTATACTTGGTCTACTCAGCAGGTCATTGTAGTCCAACATATGTGCTGATTCCTTAAGGCGTTTAATCCCCCAATGTTCAGCCCTATCAATTATTTCAACTTAATCCCATAAGGACAGATGGTTTCCCTTTTCCTTCCATATATGGTCCACCTTACCCGACTTTTCAATCTCACCTCGTACTACAGCCTTCCGATGTTCTTCTAGCCTTACTTTTAGTGGGCGACCTGTCTCACCTTTGTATATTTTACCACAACTGCAAGGGATGGAGTAAACACAGTTTTTGGTCATCTTGAATTTCGTTGGTGGCTTGACTCGGAAGAGATACCTCCGAATAGTTGAACCACTTGTGAATACTGTCCTGATATCATATGGACTACATATCTTTTGGATCCTTTCGGCTAGTCCTTTGACATAGGGCAGACATACTGTGGTGAGTTTTCCTCCTATCTAGATTTATTGGAGCCGATGTTATGCGCTCTGGGTAGTTGTTACGATAGTGGTTGTGTTTTATTCAGTGTATTTGAAAGGTTTCTAATTGAAAGTTATAAGCAAAGTAATCTATGTATAAAAACAAATCACTACTATCTTCAAGGCGTGCAAACATCACGGATTCCTTTAACTCTCTCTTGCCAGCTGTCCCTATTGCCAACTCCTCTAGACTGGTGTGTCAACATATAGAGGCCCATTCGAGAATGTCGCTCATAAGTTCGTCTTTACTTCTCCAGCAGTCAACATAGCATTATAAAAATAATTAAAATCAGTAAGCCTAATTGGTTCATTGTACATAGTATGAAGAATACCGGTTGTATAGGCATCATGAAAATTACTCCCACTGGAAAGCCTAACCAGTTCAGTGTACATATCATAGGGAAAATAATTCCCACACATAACTATCAGAGTGTACTAATGGCATATCAACCTTCGTGGGTTATTTAATGCCAAAGCCATCTTTATAGAAGAACAGTACTGGTACTATTTAACACATAGCAAGGAGGATAGGGAGTTTATACCTTTCTAAGGATATTAGTCTAAAAGTGAACATAATAGCGTGACTGGAGTTCGAACTGGCTTACTACGATGTTCGGCACGTTAGCCACTTCGCCATAGGGAGTCCCCCGGTGAACATAAAATGGTAAAAACGACTTGCATAGTAAAGCAAGTGTATTTATATCATGTTAAGGCTGTCCGACGTTGTGTTAAATCTCGTTTTGGCAAGCCCAACAGTGACATCGATGCCAAATTGTATAGCAATTTGCTCTTTCCTTGATCGATGTCAGGAAAAATGAAGATCTGTTGCATGGGCAACTACCGGTCTTCCATATAACTTTGTCCAATATTATGCCGAGATCGAGGCGCATTTACACGGATTATTATACTGTTGAGGTGGACTCATCCACTTTCAATATGAAGTGGAAATTTACCACGTTCCAGGCAGAAAGCCAGCCTGGCACAGACTTACCGGCCGTGTTAGTCTGTCCGGCACGGTTCGGTTTGTGTGTGTCTCTGGTTCGTTGGTCAAAGATGCCTGATATGGGTGCCGGGAAAACCGAGCATTCAAGTCATGCGACTAAGATCGACACTCCTTGGGTTTCAGAGGGCAGTCCTCCCAGTTCTTACCTGCTTCGGCAGGACTTTATCGTCTGGTGCCTGAGGTGCCTCTTTTTAGGTGAATTTCCGATGGGGCCCAAGGCATTTTTGGAGACACTGGGTGCGTCTGGGCTATGAGCCCTGTGCTCGGCTCCCCACGTTAAAAAGGTTTTCTGTCACACTTTAGCAAGGTAGGATGCTAAACAAATACCAGAAAACTAGCCTCAATTCGCGATGCGCCTTCGGGCCAGACGCCTGGCATTCGTCCTGAGTGGTTGTTTGCTAACTATGACACCTTGAACCCAGGGGGGCGTCACTGAGGTGTTTGCCTACTTCGGCAGGACAGGGTTTGTTCCTTGGTGCCTTAGATACCTCATTAGAGGAATGCCGACGGGGTCAAGTATTTTTGCACCTGCCGCGCATTTTACGATTCGTGCACGACTCCCGTCATAAAACGACTTTGTGCTATATTCTGACACGATAAGATGTCAACTAAATCCCAGATAGCTAGCCAAGCACAGCTCGGAGTTGAGCAATAAAGAGTGTACGGCGAGTTACTATGCCCTATTGTTGTTCTTTCCTGTACAGCGAAGAACCCATCATAAATACCCCTCTGTAGAGGTGCAGTCGTTGTATTCTACAACCCTAGCCGACTAAGCAATACACAGAGTTAAATGTCAAAACAGTTTTATTTCAGATAATTCAGTTTAGCATAAGTGCACAGTTTAGACGTCAAAACAGTTCTATTTTGAGCAATTCGGTTTAGCATAAGTACGTAGTTTAAATGTCAAAACAGCTCTATTTTAAACAATTCAGTTTAAATGCAAAAAACAGTAAAGTCAAGAAACCACGGTTTGGTTCTATTTAACCCACAGATAGGGCCCTTATCAGGTGCTACCACTCCGGGTCAGAGTTGTCCTGGAAGCGATGGCAATGAAGGGGTACTCCCCACTCACCAAAATTCCAGCATCACTGGAAGCTCACTATCAGATTGTTTAGTGTCATATCCAGGACACTTGTTGTGGGGTCTTATCCCTCAGCAAAGAAGCAGTGGATGTATTCTACAGCCCCAGCCGACTGGGCCCTTAAGCTTTATGATATATATATATATATATATATATATATATATATATATATATATATAAATTTTTGTTGTAGGTCCAAAGAGAGAAAGAAATATTTTTAAATGAGTAGGTCCATGAAGAGATTTGTATTTTTAAATGATTTATTTATTTATTTCGTTCTTACATACGTGTATGTTTCCAGCTTGTTGCTTTCGTCAGAGAACATATATGGCACAAGGTTTTGTTAAGGTAGTACTCAATGAGACTTGAACTCAATCGTGTTTGCATTTTGCAGCTCTTATACCAATCTAACGACTACACGCTACTTCAAATAAAGGGGAAAAAATTATGGATAAATTTAAACAAAAGTTGAATAAAACATGAATCATACACACACACAAATGAACACAAACATGCATAGATATGTAGATACATACACACACACACAAATTATTTGTAAAAATGATAACCTGTAAATTTCAAACACTACTACACAAAAAAATCTCAGGACACATACTAACACACACACAGAGAAAAAATAACTCTAAGTGAAATCCAAAACCACTCCAACACACATACACTCACACACAGCGACAAACACATATCAAATATCAAAGAGCAATGAGGGGTAAAGCAGGCTTAGGTAAACACACTCTTAGAAAAAGAGAGGAGTGACGTTTATATAAACCTATAACCAACTGAAAACGATTTAAACAACAAACACGAGTGAGTTCAAGTCTCATTAACAAGATCTTGTGCCATATATGTTCTTTGACGAAAGCAACAACCTGGAAACATACACGTATGTAAGAACGAAATAAATGAATAAATGCTAAAAAAACTACAAATCTCTTCGTGGACCAACTCATTTAATATATATATATATATATATATATATATATATATATATATATATATATATATATATATATAAACTGTTGGTATATGCAAATTCAAAAACGCAAATACCTAGAGACATATGCAAAAAATAGGATATTTACAGTTGAAAGAAATTTTATTGAAGTCGCAAGGGCCCTTTCATCTGAGACTTGTCAAGCGACACCCTTCGGAAGTCCTTTAAAACAATGTAAAATAAGATTAAGTAAAAAGAGGGTGAAAATGAAAAATGATAGCCAGACAAAAGGCGAAGAAAAATTAAAAACACTCTAAATCAAGTACGAAATATCTCCTAATAAGTTAAGAGAGCGTCTCGGGGTTTTGTTTGCATATTGAAGGCCTATTAAATAGAATATAAATGGCCTTTAAGAGAATGAGATGTTGCTTAGTCCTCGCTCTATGGAAGACTACAAAACATTCATCGCTGTAATTAACCTAACAACTATTTAAGGCATTCAAATGCTCACAGATGGCAGCATCGACCAATTTTGAATGCATGGATGTTGTGCGGTTACGGATATCTCTTGGAAAATGCTGTTTAATTCTAACCTGAAGGCGTTGGGAAGTGCACCCTATATATGTGGCATTACAGCGACATTGAAATTTATAAATCAAATTGCTTTGTTGGAAGATAGGGAACATATCCTTATGAGTAGTGCGAAATGCAGCTCGAGTGGTAAAGATAAATCAAACCATAGCTGCATTATAACAGCTTGTAACAGAGGAAGAAACGTTATCGGCAATCAACAGGCAAGGGATCTAATCCAAGGAAGTCTAACATACGAGGTACATACGATAACTTTCCAAACTTTTTCGTATGGGTATTGAAAATTGTCGTAGTCTCTTGAAAATTCAGTATGTTATTGTTATACATCTTATGAGATGACTGACCAATTTTTACGATTTCAGGTTCAAATGAACAGCTACAGCAGCAATTGGAATACACCTAAACCCTGATTGTCACAGCTGGTGTATTTCAAAAATGCTATCTGACACTTTAGAAGAACGATATGCAATAAAATTGTGTTTTTAACTTGGAAAAATGCCACAGAAACTTATGGAATGCTTCAGACTGCTTTTCAACCATCTTGCATGAATCGAGCATCGGTTTTTGAGTGGCATATGAGATTCAAGGAAGGAAGGAAGTCTATGAGCGATGATGATAGGTGTGGGAGGAGTAAGAAAGTCAATACACCAGAGTTGATTGGCCAAAGGGTTAGAGTTAGGGTTAGGGTCACTATGTTGAGGTTTTAAGGGAGTTCAGGAAGAGATTCGGTCGGAAGAGGCCAGCACTCTTCAAATCGGGTCAGTGGCATTTCCACCAGGACAATGCACCAGTCCACAACTCCAAACTATTTGTCACAGACTATTTGACCAAGATGGGCATCAAGACAGTTCCTCACCCTCCTATAGTCCAGACCTTGCTCCCTGTGACTTTTGCTTATTCCCTAAGCTCACAGGCTGTCGTTATGAGACAATTGGGGAGATGAAAGAGGCTGTGACGAAGGTCGTGGACACGATCACACAAGAGGACTTCCATGGGACCTTCCAGAAGTTGTTGTAACGGTACAACAAGTGCATTGCAACCGGAGGAGATTACTTCGAAGAGGACTAGAGTTTCATGTGTGTACTATCAAAAAAAGTGCCCATATGAAAATAGTCTGGAAACTTACCGTATGCACCTCGTAAACTAGGCATTTAGAAGGGCCAAATAGCATGATGTTATTCCTAAACCTATTAACAGTTTTGTTAATGGTGTCGACAAGGACTTCCTCAGGATACCTGTTGCCCAAAAATAATTTTTTAATTCGTTCAAATTCACTTTTAATCTTGTTATCCGAACAAATTCTAAGATCCCCGAAAGTGAGACACTTAATCAGGTTAACTTTTCTGGACTTTGGAGCAAAAGCATCCCAACTCAAATACAGACCGGTAAACGTAGGCTTTCTATATATACAAGTTACGAAAGCAAACAAACGGCGTTCAACCAATACATCCAAGAATGGTAATTTGTTATCCTTATCTTCATCCATAGTGAAGATTAAGGAAGGAAATAAAGCATTCAAACAATGAAAGAATGACAAAGCTTCATTATGTGAACTAAAACAAGCGAATGTCCTCCACGTAACGTAGATAAATATAAGACTTGGGGAATCTGTCGAAGTTTCTCATAAAACACAACAAAATATTTGCAAGAATAGGGTCCCAGCGAGAACCTATCGAAATACTGAAGGAAACTGACTTGGTAGCCAATTCCATCAATTCCCCGAAAACACTTTTTGGGAAAGAAGGAACTGATATTAACGGACTACGATATAAAAAGTCCGCACAAATAGAAATTACTTTATCTAGAGGAACATTAGTAAAGAGTGGAGCAGTATGAATTGAGAGCCAACACAAGGAGAGAGTTGACGAATAATGGAAGAAAAATGAAAAGAATCGTCCACACAAAATCCTGAGTAAAATACTAAAACAGGATTAAGTAACTGAATTAACCATTCCGCTAATGAATGTTATACGGAATGGCACATGAACAAAATAAGTCGCAAAGGAATACCAGTTTTATGAATTTTGGGTAATCCATACATTTTCGATCTTTGTGAACCAATAGGACGAATTAACTCATAGACTTCTCTTGAGATAATTTTTTCTTGAACAATTCAAGAAACCATTTCTGTAATTTAATTTCCAACTGATGGGTGTCATCAAAGGATAAAATCACCAATTTTTAAAAATTTAGTTGCATCGTCCAAACTGCTTGCCATTTTAGTGATATTATCACAATGATTCGAGGTCACAACGCCAGTACTTATATCAGGTCTAGTGAGTAGAATATAAGAATTCCGTTTTAAGCACTTAGCAACTTCAAAATGATTCTTCTATCACAAGAATCCACAAGAGTTGACCGTAGTATTAATACGTCCATTAGCTAGGTCGGCTAAGCTGGTCTTCAAAGAGGACAGATTTTGTTGTGACACCGGACAGAGCTTAAGTAATTGTAAAAACAGTAACTCAAACTCAGAAAAGATCATAACTGAGTCAATGTTACAAAAATTCAATACTCTCGACAAAACCAATTTTTCACAATCCAACAACACATAAGAAGAAAAATTAAATATATGTTTGTCGGATGTTAGCACATAACAAAACATCCTCTTTATAAGGAAGTGTAAGAAACTCTTGTTGTTATCAAGTCTTATCTTTAGTGTTGTTGCCAGGATAGACAGGTATTTAGAGAAGCGAAATATATCAAAGAAGCTAATAGATGTCCAAGCTTTCTTTCAAAATGTTTGTAAACAGGTTTTAAGAGAAGTAATATACTCAGAATAAAAGACGATTTCATCTTTTACAAAAGCACATTCAACATTAATTGCTTTGCGGCATTTTATTTTAGAAATACGTCTTGGAATATAATCAGGGACAACTTTATTATTCATACAAGAATGAAGGAATTGGATCTTACATTGTAGGCCGATTATCCTACGTCTAGGGTGAATTATTTTGTTAAGGTTGTATATGATATATGGGCTGTAGCGACCCTTAAGATAGATAAATAAATTGTTGTTCCATGCAAATTTAAAAAGGTGCTGGCGTTGGGATCCTGAAACGGACTGATTACTAAAATGGCTTCCATTTTGGACGATACTGTTAAATTTCTAAAAATTGGGGGTTAATTACAGCGATGAGTGTTTTGTGGTCTTGCATAGAGTGAGGACTAAGCAACATCTCATTGTCTTAAAGGCCATTTATATTCTATTTAATAGGCCTTTAATATGCAAACAAAACCCCGAGACACTCTCTTAAATTATTAAGAAATATTTCGTGCTTGATTTAGAGTGTTTTTAATTTTTTCTCCTCCCACCCTTTTGTCTGGCTATCATTTTTCATTTTCATTGTTTTAAACGACTCCCGAAGGGTGTCGCTTCACAAGTTTCAGATGAAAGGGCCCTTGTGACTTCAATAAAATTTCTTTCTACAGTAAATATCCTATTTTTTGCATATATATATATATATATATATATATATATATATATATATATATATATATATTGAGAGGATGTATTTTTATATGAAATTTGCCACTGTTCAAATTTATGCAATTATCTTTAGGGTGATATAATTGTTTCATCAGAAAAAACTTTCAAATTAATTTATACATATATATATATTGGATAATTATTCTAATTCATCTTTTTTTTAAGAATTATTCTCCTTCTTCTCATAGCAGTACACAAAGACATGAAACTGTTACGTAAAAAATCCAACACAGGAATAATTTTGTTTTTCTTTGTATACTCTACTTACGTATATTGTGTAGTCCAGTACAAAACACAAACACTAGGCTGTCTTCGGGTGATATATTAATAGCAACTAAAAGTAATTACATTTTATAAGTATTATCAGTTAATTATGCATGTTATGCTGGTCCCTATGACCTTGGTAGGGCAACTAATCTAAAAGAAGAGACTCTAAATTCAAAGTGGGTGTTGTTCATAGAATCTTTTGCACTATTCTTCTGTTATCAGTCCATCCCAAAAATATACTTAGTTCTATAAAAGCCATCATTACAATAAACAAATTACGTTTGTAGCTCATTAGTTAAGCTTCAAGTTAGTTAATCATAAATATCGATGGCGAAACATTACATTATTTAAATAAGAATTCTGAAAATAATTCCTAATTATATTTGAATAAGAAAACCCTATAATGAAAAAACAAAAACAACTAAAAAGCTGGAAAAAGTAATTGGTTGGGACAAAATATTAAAGTCCACTTCAGTAAGATTCATTAAGTAATGTGTATTGATCAATAAATTTGTATCTTAATTTATTACTATTTGTTGAAATTTTATCTGAAATTACCGCTGAATAATTTTTTATCTACGTGTGATGCTATAATGCCAACCACCTTCGTCACACTGGATAGCGGCTGTGTCAGACATTTGTGTAGGTGTAATTTCCAAATGACAAGTCACTATTCATCACTGCTGAAACAAACGTTGTGATCATGTAGGATTTAAGAAATTTCATTTGATTCAAAAAATCAGTTGGGATCCAGACTCAGAGAGAAACAATTGGTGTTTTTAAGTAGCATCAACTGAAAAGAAGATGTAAGAAATTTCCTCCTCCCTGTAAACAACGGTTAGAAATCTTTTAAGAAGGCCAGCCTAAATAAATAAAATATTCAAGTAAATAAATAGAAACTTGACTATAAATACCTATTTGGTGGACAAAAGGGAATGACGATCTATGACTTTTACGTCCTTCCGAAAGCAACCGTCAACAAGACACCTCGGCTTTGGCTCTATTACCAAAATCTTTCTCGTTCCCCAATGATACTTGCATCCGAAAAACAAGGTCTAAAACGTTCGGCTTCGGGTTACCCTTGTCGTTAGACGAACCAGACATGCAGGACACTGCTGGAGAAGCAGGGACGAGCTCATAAGTGATGTACTCCTATCGACCTCCACATATGGCCGAGCAAAAACAGGACGTCCAGCTCGAACATACATACAGCAGCTATGTGAGGATACGGGATGTAGCTCTGAAGACCTGCCAGAGGCGATGAACGATAGGGAGAAGTGGAGAGAGAGGGTCAGGGATATCCGTGCTAACGGCACGACATGATGATGATGATGATGATGAGATTGACTAATCTCTTCTGTTGTATATCAATATGTAGAGATTACGTTTTTAAAATATTGTAGTTTTTTAGAGAATTTCAGCCCAATCGTGCCAATTACATTATAACTTCGTGACATAAAAACACACAAGAGTATATGTAGATAAATGAATTCATATTCATTTTCAGACTAATGTAGAATTCTCATTGTAACTTATGAATTATTGTTAAATTTTCAACTCAACGTGAATTCCCTATTTCTATTATTGTTTGCAAATTTAGTTAACGATTTTCTACACAAATTATTGATCTCAAGTATTAATTCGTTTTATAAATGCAGAAAGTATCGATTACAATTTCCCCTACAATTCCACCATCGATTTTCAGCAAGAATTCCCAAATTCTTTTTATTTGACAGAAATCGTGACATAAAATGTTAATCTGACATTTTATTCACCTTACTTCGCCAATCGATTTTTTTTGTTTTTGTTTTTTGGTTTTTTGGTTAAAACGGATCCCGAAAATGATAGTCGCGATATATTTAAATGATGAACGCTAGAAATGTCAAAAACATCAAGATAGAATTTAGAAATAACGCCCTCTGTCGAATTGATTTTTTTTCTGATGAAGAGCAAACGATAAAAGTTCCGTTTTTATATTTGCATTTCATTTTTGCTTGAATTTTACGTTATTAATCTGAAACCAACATTTTATGCTTGACAGAAATCGTGACATTAAATGTTATTTTGACTAGTTTATTTAATCACTTTACGAGTTCAAATTTCTTTCGTTTAAAAAAGATTTTAATGTTTAATAAACTTTCATACTTATTCGTTTAACGATCTTGTCTGGATCAAAATAGATCCTATAATCACCGTTCATCGTCAGAAACTTACAAAAGAAATACTTATACGTTGACATAGTAAAATTACTAAAGATAGAACTTATATTTATGCTAATTACATTTCACTGATCTTACTCGGAAGAAATTGTTTATGTTGATATATATATATGCTTAAGACCACTCGTAAAAAAAGTAGTTTCTCGGGTATAACACTACACTGCATTTGATGATGAGGCTTCAGTTCTCGAGATCTAGGAAGAGTGGAATACCCCTTCATTGTCATTACTCACATGTTCACTTTGACCAGGAGAGGTAATACTTGTTTGGTTCCCTTCTATGTGTCAAAATGATCTGTTTAGAAATTATTCGTATTATTCGCGTACAAAAAGAAACAACTGCACAAAAATGTAAATATGAACGTATAATGAACGCAATTCCCAAACCTCTAAACATGAAATAGCCCAAGAAAAATTGATATGTCGTTAAAAACAATCAATCTGTGGCTTTCTTGCCGTATATATTCGGGTTGAATTTCAACTTTACAAAATTATTACTCATTATAAGTCGACGATGTCACTTTTTTGCTTATAAATTAATCTCTGTGTAATTCAACTTATATATGGTACGAATACTCATAATTTTAAGACGTTTCAAAAACAGGTAGACTTAGTTTCTCAGAGTCGGTGATTAATTTGCTTTGGAACAAGGTATCTGTTTCTTCGACAGAACCTCTGAATGGATGAGAATTTCAGGATAGAATTCTAATGTTTATAGTTAACATGGACATTAAAGATACTTTTTGGAAGTGCTCACATTACCTATTCCATAATAGGTTGTGTGTAAGTGATTGATTGATTGATGTTAACGGTATGTCAACTCGTCATGGGTTATTTCATACCCAGAGGCAAAGGAATCATGTTCATTGTACGTTCATATTCATATTTTTGTGTAGTTGGTTCTTACGAGTTTTTAGGGAGAGATTTTTACACACGGTCCTACCGAGTTCGAAAAATGTTTTAGGTCTATTTGATTCATAGATAGGAACTTAACAGCTGCTATCACTGAGAGTATATAAATATATATATAGAGAGAGAGAGAGAAAAAGAGAGAGAGAGAGAGAGAGAGAGAGAGAGATAATAGATTAGAAAAATCCGACAAAATGTAAAAAAATAAGTGGAAAAGTGGATAAACTAAAATACAGACAACGGATTCAATTAATATTTCGTCTTTATTTATCCAAAGACTTCATTAGAACGTTGGTGATTACATAGCGGTAGGCATAGGAGGAAATAGATAAAAAGAGGGAACGTCAGAAAGAAGGAGAGATAGAAAAGGAAAAGAAAAAGAAAACTTTTCTATGACAAATTAACTAAATTAGGAATATTGATTATACAAACCACGTCACAAACCATTAAAATTTCACTAACATCTCTTAACTCCCTAACAACATAACCACTTCTCATGAAGGCATATAATCTATTCCTTGTATTGATTATGATAAGTATTACATTGGCGAAACCTAACGTAATTTAGACCAAATTATTTACGAACATAAACGATCGATTAAATTAGATGATGACCTAAATACCCTTTTTTCCCACGTTAGATTTCAAACATACTTTTAATTTTTCTCTGGCCACTTTAATTAAACCTATGCACAGTAGAAAATCTCGTCATCTCTTGTAATCTGTCACCATTTCACATTCCAACCATATAATTAAACAATGCCCTGGCTTTTTTCATATTTCACCCAATCTAGCAAATAATATTTTACTGGAGAACAGTATCGAAATTGACAATGGATAAGGGTAATTTTTATTAAGAAAAAGATAAAACATTTATTTTCCCTGCCACGCTTCCATGTGTCTAAATAATTATTCATTTAGATATGATGTTCTAATACTTATGTATTGGTGAATGTAGTATGCTTGTTGCCATGTGTGACTTTTTCCCTTTTACTTACTTACTATCAAGATGTTCATAATGTATAAGTGTATAGCCAATATGTCCTGCCATCGCTACGTTTTTATTTCTACCTTTCTTTTCTCTTTTTTCCTTTTCTGTCTCTCCTTCTTTCTGTCCCTCTCTCTTTTTATCTACTTTCTCCTATGCCTACCGCTATGAAATCACCAACATTCTGATTAATTCTTAAAATAAAGACGAAATATTAATTGAACCCGTTGTCTGCGTTTCGGTTTAGCCAATTTTCCACTTATTTTTTCACATACACACACACATATATATATATATATATATATATATATATATGAGAGAGAGAGAGAGAGAGAGAGAGAGAGAGAGAGAGAGAGTGAGAGTTTGGTTAAAAAAACGGAACTTTATATGATCTTATGTTTCCTTCTCTAGTTTTCCTGCTAGTTTCTTTGTACCAGGGTTCAATTGATAGAAAAATTGTCCAAGCGATTTCGATCATATCGCTTGATATACAAATACCAACTGGTTACTTCTTTAGTCTACTCAACAATCATAGTGAAAGTCTCTAGAAGATATTTTTTTAATTAACCCATAGAGCCTTTTACATTTCCTCATCTAAAACAATATTTTACAAAAAACTCACAAATAAAAAAAACAACCCTAGTTGACAATAATTTCCCTAATAAACTAGTTAACCAGCAAATAAAACTCTATCTTCATACCATTCAACAAAATAAAATAAAAACAACAATAATTTTAACACTATAAATTTATATTACAGGAATCAAACGTACAAAAATTATAAGTTAGATAAACAAGCAATAACCAACATTATATACAGACATACTAACAGAAACAAATTAAACTCATCAAATCTTATTGTTAAAGATAATCCAAACTTTCCAAAATCCTTTTTAAACTAAACAAAAATTGTATACAAATTCACATTTCCATTTCAGATGTGAACACCCTACGAACTCCTAATACCTACACTGACTTTGCAATCACCTCTCTCTCTCTCTCTCTCTCTTATCGTCTGTAATACCAACAGTTTGATTCCAGTCCCATCAAACTGCATATAACAACAACACTGATACATTCACATCTGACGAAATACAAAAAATCTTCACCAATAACAATAAAATCATATATAAAAATAACGACAAAACGGCTCTAAATCCTCAATTCTACCAATATTAAAATAAACAACCAGACATAAATAAACTAGCATTCAACACCGGCATATATTAAACATCTTTAACAATAAACATGCTTACCAATTCATCACCGCTAATAATAAACTCTTCCAACAAAATAAATATCGCACTCCAACTAAACAAAAGCAAACAATACCTAAAACGAAAAAAATCCCCCTGAAGACGTCCAATCGATATAATCGAAAGCGTTTGGAAACAGAACCTTAGGCAACTTCTCCATCAATTGGACCCTGATACAAAGAAACTAACAAGAAAACAAGGAAAAAAAACATAATAAGATCATAAAAAAAGGAAAGTTTCGTTTTCTTCACCCAAACTTGTATAAGTGTTAACTTGCTGCAAATACATATATACATATAAGGATTTAAATGAAAGCCGATATTATGAGTAATGAGAAGACAGTTTTGAAAATCAAATTTATATCTATATTTACATTATTAGTGGTATATGGAAAATTAAATTTATACATATATATACTAGTGGTTTAGTGTCATCAGAATTAATTTATTCATGTTAATCTAATTTTCCAAAGCGTTGCCTTCTTTCTCAGAAATGTGCGTGCGTGCGTGCATGCGTGTTTAATGACTTACTTTTTTTTACTTATGTACTCTTTTACTCACACTTAATCTTAAGAAAAGTATTCCTTTTAATCCTAAGGGGAAATTTTCACTCCCGTTTACAAAACTATCGTCTAAGAAACAATTTCATATAAAGCATTTTGTTTTTCATTCTTTCCAGCCAATTCGATAAGTCTGTGTCACTGAAATCAGGGAAACCGAGAGCTGATGATTATTTAATGAATCATTGTCTACATTTGGAGGTTTTCTAACAATTGATCTATTTTCATCATTTGATCCAAATTCTCAAATTATTATATGAATGTCTCGAAAACACAAATGTTTGTCTCGCTTGTTCTCTGTTTATGATATCAAGCGCATTTTATAAGACAATTAAGGTACCGGTTAAAATTGCTCTAATATAATGAAGAAAAAAAAGTATTCATTTTACGCAAGAACTATTCTTCAAGTAAATTCATTTCCTTGTCAATGCGCTAAACCCAATGAATCTTCATTTATTATGGTGAGCATTATACAGTGGAAAATTCAGATCTGAATTTGATTAATTTCATTATGTTCTGGACTTGGTACACTAAAAATATCAATACACATACGCACGAGCATATGTACTTACACATACATACGTGTGTGTGTGTGTGTTGAGTCGGTGGATTGACATACATACAACTGTTGTCAAGCAGAGACCAAAAGTCGATCAAGTTTCATCATCTTAACATTGTCGTCCCTACGCCACAATGGAAAGAAGGACACGAAAGTCTAATGACTATCCTCCATTTATTCAGACTTCAATCCGGCTTTGGAATATATGGATTTTCAAAGTATTGTTTAAAAGGAAGAAAAAATCTGCTAACAGCAAATTTTAACTCACAAGGATCCATCTTCCTGAGAGACCATTGAGGCTAGACTGATCCTCTGTCTCTTCTCTGTGTCTGTTCTTTCCCTGTCACGTGATATATCTTTACTAATCACACTCGGCTTCTATCACGAAATCCATTGTAGGCTTCATACGATTGGATTTCTTGTCCAAATATGTGACACTTTTATCTCCAGATTATATATCTACCGCTTTCTTTGCACTCAGTAACCCTATATTCAGCGACTCAAACATAGCAGTTATTCTAAATAGGTAAATAAGTATGTAGGTTCGCCAGTCAATTCATTGCTTGATAAGGAAATAAATCTATTTGACACAACAAATGTTTATTTTTCAACATAATATCCTTCCTTGTCGATGCAACTAACGCAGCGCTTCTCTATAAATTATATAAATCAAATATAATGCAGTAAAAATTTCAGAGAAAGATTCAACTCATAACTTCACTAAGCAACAAATATTGATCTCTCCTGATATACTTGTGTGTGTGTGTGTGTGTGTGTGTGTGTGTGTGTGTGTGTGTGTGTGTGTGTGTTATTGTAAACCCTTCTTTCATTCGTATTTGACAAAGTTGTTTAAGCTAACAACTAAAACATCAAATGAATTCCAATACGACCCCCAAATATTAAATGTTCATTTCTAGTGACAGTGACGCCCATAAAAGAAAATAAGGAAGGGTGATTTTATTTTAAAATAATTGGATACTTTGCAAAAAGATTTAAAAAGAGGAAAACTTTTTGATTTGTTCAGTTTGTGTTTTATGACATGAACTCATGTGGGTTATTCAATGCCACTCCCCTACCCCTGTAGGGTTGAGCTCTCTAGCGAGGGAAGTAAATGGTTGTCACTAGCGTAATGCAAAGCTCTTCATATGAATCGAGCTCTCGGTAGTCGTTAAGTGGATATATGTAAGCAAAAACAAATGTGATACATAAGCGTTTAAATTTCCTTCGATTGCGCTGGTTTCCTCGTGGCTAAGTGGTAGAATCTTGGATTGGCGTTTGAGTCAACCGGATTTCGATCCCAGCTTCCGGAATCTAACCTGTCTAGCCACACTGAAGGGTTCTGATAGAACAAAACAGGTCTGTCTGTGGATGACAATATATAATTGAATAGTTTGTAGATAAATATTTTTAAACGAGTTGTTAGAGCTCAAATGGTACTGCTATTTAACATTAGAAATACTATTATCAAGTATTCCCATCAAATACAAATAATTTCCATACAGCTCTATGGTTTCAAATAAACAATAATAATAATCCTTAGTAAATGGTTAAACAGTTCTGTTTGACTCAAATAGGTTTCGCCACTCTGGGTCAGAGTGAACTTGTGAGTAATGTCAAGGAATATCCCGCATTCCTTAAAGCTCCAGGACTAAAGCCTCACCCTCGCAGTTTAGTGTCATACTCAGGGTCCTACCCTTCTGCAGAGATGCAGTCAGCATATTCTAGAGCTCCAGCCGACAGAAAAAGAGGAATAAGTCTGCCAATCCCATACAAGTCAGATTTATTGCGCTATACATACATTTTGGCTTATCTCTGCCAAAATACATCACAATAGCTTGGATTGGCTTCACCCATAAAACGACTCAATATGTGACTTAAAAGAATTGCCTTTATTTTAGTGCCGTTGCATTAAAGGGGTTTGGTTACATTGTTTTCATCAAATTAAACAATGATGCAGTCAACACATCGAAAATTCCAATTTTTTAAAGTTTTCAGCGATGAAATCGATTTACTTGTAAGTATGATATTAAACTGAAGCTTCACTTTATGTCCGTCAGGTTAGCTAAAGTTAATCTTTATTTTTTTAATCGTATAAACATCCTGCTGAAATAATTCTGATCAAAAATCAATATTATGATCTTTTTCCACAACTTTTTACAATGACTTTTCCTGTCAACAAAAATTATTTTTTTTAAAAATGGTGTTATTGTATTTACATTTATTGTACGAGTAATGGCCACCGGTTGGAAAAATGGTATAAAAGTGAAACTCTCGACGACGTTTATTAACTTCTAAATCCTCATAAAAACATAGTTTGTTGTAATGCCTGTACCGATGGCTACAAAAAATGGTCAGGAGGATTATGATCAGGCGGATTTTCAACTAATAATAATAATAATAATCATTGTCTATCTTCATCCGATAAAACATTGATTGATTGATTTTAACGGTATTTCAACCTGTCTAGGGGTTTTATACCTAGAGGTTAGAGAATCGTATTAATTGTACGTTCATATCACATTTTAAAGAGTTTTAACACGCTCTTATGGAATATGAATAATTTTTAAACAGCTCTCTTTGAACCATAGATGGGACCCGAAGAGTAAAACTGGAGCCCCACTATCAGATTCAGTTTAATATTATACCCAGAACACACCTTTTGGGGTGCTCTTTTCCAGTGGTGAGATTCAAAAATATTAAGAACAAGTTTTCTCTTGTAGCAAAATGTGCGCGTAAAGGGTAATCTTTGAGTTGCCACATACTATAGTTTAGCAAGTGAAATTATTAATTTCAGTTATTTTCCCAACTTTAAAAAAAAAACTCTAAATAAATATAAGATTGAGAGCTGATTTAAGCGAACAACTGGTTCCTGGGATTAATGAAATTACAAGAAGAGGTTCTTGCGAACTGGCTGAATCTCATTACTGCGCTTGTCCCTCCTACAAGAGATACAGCATATTCTAATGCCCGCAAACCGGGCGATCATATAAAAAAGGATATTCAATTAAAGATAATTACAAAAAATATTTTTAATACTATTAAAAAGGAAAGTTAATTTAAAAGAGTACAACGTTTGTACTATATACTAAAGATAACAATTATTATGGGACAAAGGTAGTATTGACTTTTCATAAACAATAAACTTATTTTACTGAGATAATCATAACAATCACAAAGTACAAAAGAACTAGTCACACAATTTAACTCTCAGAAATAGGGACAACTTTTTATTGTTAACAAAGATACATATTTGAAACTTGAACGTTTGAATGATTTAATCTCTAAAAGCAGCTATTACTAGGCTATCGTAAAAAATAAATTACTTTCAGGGGAGGCTATTTAAGATTGAGAGTTATTTCCCTTACATTGGTTACCCTTTTTATCCTATTTTTTTCTGATGATTTCTATCAGTATATCTAAATTAACATCTTAAATGCCCAAAAAAACGTAATTGTCCTTTTCAAATGACACTATGAATAATAAGAATTTTTTTAGACTATATTCAACCTTAATTTTCCCGTCTGTGCTTAGAGCAGCACAATAGCACTGCTAAAACCTAGTGTGAGAGGAGTCCAAGTAAATTGAGACGTTACTAACATTGTTTTAATAACGGAGAGAGAAATGAAGACAAAAAAGTAAATATAAACGTACAACGAACGCAATTTCCTGACCTCTAGATGTAAAATAACCCTAGACATTGTTATATACAAGCGTGTGGTTACAAGAAAAAAAAAAGACTGACGAGAAGATTTAGTTTATTTTGTTTACTGAATAAATAAAATAAACAAGTGGATGAAATATCTGGCTGGCTGACGTGGGGGAGTCTATTCGGCGGCAAGCGTTTGTTTTGATCTGGTCTGACGGTGTTGTCGGGTGACGCTCTTCGGACGGCTGGCGATTCAACTGGAGTGTGACCTCTGCTTGGCTTATTTATATCTTCCCAAATTCAAACACCGGCTCCAGAAAATACTACTTGTGGAAAAAATGATTGGTTGAAAAACAGACCTTTTTTTATAACTGAGAATTTTCTGGGAATTTTGGATAGACTATGCGCGGAGCCTATGCGCAGAAGCTATGATTTTCTTAGCTTGTTGGGTCAACATCCGGTAGCTGTTATTTTCTTCTGTGGGTCTGTATTTTGAGTGTTTTAGTAGTTAGGTACGTGAAGAGTTAAGTGGGTGAATCAGAAGAGATTTGATGTATTTTACGATAACGAGGCTCCCCCAGATCTCGTTCTAATTTATAATGTATGTATGAGGAAATGTGTGTATGAAGGATCTACTGCATGATAAAGTCTTTAAAACGTGCGGGAATTTGTCCCCGTGTTAGTCTTATAGACATTCGTTTTGTTTCATTTTGTGGTGGTTGTGAGGGTATATTGTTCGATATCGAGTTCTGCGTGAGGTTATGTGACTCGAAAGGGGGTGAAGACGAGGGATCCTGAGTGTTTTGGTGAATGTGATAAAGTTGGGGTAGTGGTATGTGAGATATGTATGCTGGTCGCGGTTTAAGACGACGAATATGTGCCCGGTGGATCCAGGCTGTGTCACCATTTTCGTTCTGCACCTGACTCATCACATCATTTGTTTCAATGACTTTAAAGTCTCATGTCCAAAGTAGGTTTGATGATTGGGCTATAGTTGATTGTGGCCGATGAAGTAAAACCTTATCGCCGACTTTTATTGGGTCCTTTTAGAAGAAACGGTTTAAGCTAGCTTCAAGTTTGTGATCGGCTTCGTCTTTAGCTAGGAGCCTTCTAACTTGTATGTTTTGCCTGTCGGGGTCGGGTCGCTGCATGTTTTCACCTTCTTGTGTCTGCAACCTCTGCTGAGCATGTCAGCCCATACATTCGATTCGCCCTCCACGAACTCAAGGATAAATTTGTAGCATGAGATTTCTTCCTGTCACCGCCTTATTTTGGCATTGTTGAACTCACGTTGATCCAGATAAGTTAACGATCTGTGGTCGATAAAGATGATGAAAGGGCGGTTACATAGGAAGTGATCGAATTTCAATATTGCCCATTTTTATAGTGTATGCCTCTCGTTCTTTTGTGGACCAGTTTTGTTCCGTGGGGTTAAATGTACGCGAGGTGACTGCTATTATATTTTTCTTTCTGTTGTCGGCCTCCTGCATAAAGATAGCTCCACACGCCACATCGCTAGCGTCAGTGGTGAATGTGAACAGCCGCGAAAAATCCGGAAAAGGAAATGACAGGTGGTGAAGAGAGTCGCTTCTTGATTTTTTGAAAAGCCTTGTCGGCCCTTTCAGTCCAAGCGAACGGTTTGTTAACTTTGTTAAGTTCATGTATGGGGCTCATAAGACTTGAGAACATCTTGTATCTGATCTGTTTGTGTAGACGAGTCTCTAAGAATTGTCTGATCCACACTAAACGGCCAATGAGACTTTGTACTTCTTTCTTTGGCGTTGAGGGCTTAATTTCTCTGATGGCACGGACGTATTCAGGGTCGGCCTTGAATCCCTTGCTGTTTACTATGCGCCAGTAGCCGCTGCAAAGATCAAGTGATGCGAAGTATTTGTTGCCTTCACTAATCTTGTTGAACAAGTGGTCGATCCGAGGCATTGGGTATGAGTCGATAACGACAAGCACTGTGTTGAGAGTTCTTTTGAAATTGGCAACCCGTTTTTCTTGCGTACAGCGAATACCAGGCTATTGAAGTCTCTGGTGTTGGTGCAACTTTCAATGATACCCTCAGTAGCCATGCGTTTTATTTCGGCATCGATGTCTGCTTCCAAGGCCTGGGCAACCGGGTGTTGTTTTAGGGCGCGAGATTGACCGTTAATCGGTATACGGACAGCTCGGATGAATGGACCTTTCATGTCGTTTTCAGTACCGATAATATCGGCGTAACGAATGAGTAGGTCTTCTGTGGCTTCCAATTCATCATGGTTTGGGTGATTTGGTAGCGATAGACCCATACTTCGTTTCAGCCAGTTCAGTTTTTGATCCAGTGTCTGGATGTTGGGCTGTGGTCCGATGGTAGGCTGATTATTGTTGTGGATACTTAGGGCCCCATACGCAGTACCGTGTGGTGATGTCGAGGCTGGAATTATTGGGGCTATGTGTACTGTGTAACCTAATGTGAGTGTGCGTCTGAATTCAACTGTTGCGTTTTGGTTATCAATTATGTAGGAATCGAGTGTGTTGTGAGCGAGAATGTTTTGTCCGATCAGGATCGATGTGTCTTGGGTTGTCACCAGTACATTGATATCTTCAAAAAAGGGCGAGTCACGGTTTCCGATGTGATGTTACAGTGTAGCTCACCGAAAGCAGTGATGTTTCCATTAATCCCTTTTATGTGGACGTCAGAATGGGTCACGTGTTTCTTGGCTTCTTTCGGCAGTCGGAAGATTGGTACGATACAGGTGGAGCATCCAGAGAAAAATAAGACTGACGAGAAGATTTAGTTTATTTTGTTTATTGAATAAATAAAATAAACAAGCGGATGAAATATCTGGCAGGCTGACGGGGGGTTGTTTATTCGGCGGCAAACGGTTGCTTCGATCTGGTCAGACGGTGTTGTCGGGTGACGCTCTCAGGGCGGCCGGCGATTCAACTGGCGTGTGACCACCGCTTCCCAACTTCAAACACCGGCTCCAGAAAATACTACTTATGGAAAAAAAATAATTGGTTGAAAAATAGACCTTTTTTTATAACTGAGAATTTTCAGGGGATTATGCATAGACTATGCGCGGACCCTATGCGCAGAAGCTATGATTATCTCAGTTTGACACTGGCCGTTGTTGGGTCAACATCCGGTAGCTGTTATTTTCTTCTAGTTAAAGTCAATCAAATCAAAAAACTTTCTTTTATGAATATGTGCGTATGTCTGTGCGTGTGTGTGTATGAGGGAGAGCAAACCCCATCGCATATTTTCAGACAGTTTTTCGAATACGTTATTTCAGCATTTCTCTCATCAGAGGTTTCTGTTTTAATCATGTAAATATTTAACTTTTTTTTACGTTAATGCTGTCGTTTTCATTTTCAACAAAATCTTTTATTCTTATAAATTCATACCATCACTATTCAGCCGGCAAAACACGTCCTTGGCTTTCTTTTTATGCCATTTTACAGATAAATTGTGTTTTCTGTTGTACAGTGGCTGGAGCCCCCACAGGATAAACGGGTCTGAAGACTATTTAGAACAGTGCTCGCTTTAGACGGTGTCAATAAACAAATACGTCTAACGGTTATTTACATTAGTCGGCGCACCAACCTGTTTAATTTATTCTTTCATGTATAAAATATCTCTTATTTTACAAGTGTGACGACCTTACTTATTTCATGACACAACATCTGGCGACGAAAATTCGAATGTTAGCGCAACCAACATCTGGCTAAGAAGGACTCAAATGATAGAAAATTTTTAGCCAGATACCAACATTTGGGACTACTCAAATACGCATAATTCCAAGCCTGCTTAAAAAGGTTGACTTTGTTAAAAACAAAAAAGAATTTTTAATTGTTCAGTCATTCTTGTTTGCAAAGAAAAACAGTAGGAAATTTTTGGGTCAGTTGAATTTCGCCACTATAAAGCGTTTAGAAGAGCTGCGACGATTGAACTAAGAACACGATGAAAAAGAAAACGAACGGTTGGAAAAATGTCCGCGGGACTCGGTAATAAATCCAATCGGTGAATTTAAGTACAGTCCTGAAAAGGAGGTAACTTTTGCGGGGTATTTTTGCCGTCATGAAGAGGTTTTTCAAAATATTGCAGCTACATGGTCGGGAAATTCGGTAAAGCGAACACGGAAAGTCTGCTAACTACATACTTTTGCTGGGATGGTCAATAGAGAGTGCGAACGGTTCAAATTAAAAGAACTTAACCTCAATATATCTAAATGCTTGATTTTTGTACAAGGACTGATGGCACCGGAAAATGGCGAAATTAGAACCTGAATTTTGTCTAAATTAGAACAAAATCTTAAAATCAGTCTGTAAATGGCCGCAAAAGAATGCAAACGAACACAACAGGGATTGAAAAACTCGATATGTCAAAAATAAATGCAGTTAAACAAAAACAACATAAAGAAAAATTTGCCCGTAAAATAAATCTTTGTTATGGCTGTGGACAGATTCATTATTATAAGGGATGTCCATTGAGAAGGAAAGAAAGCTTTAATTGTGGGCAAAATGGTAACAAGCATACGCACTGCAAAAAATAAAAAGGATGGCCAAAATGAAAAATACAGTTAACTAAAACAGAAAACACAGAAATAAAAAGAAAATTTGTGAAAGTGCGATAGTGTCAGCGTTAATTCAGCGTGGAAAATTTTTTAAAGAATTAATAAAAATTTCCTGAATTGGGATTCGCACAAAAGCTAATGCGACATTCAAAATTGAATGTGATACCTATTTTTAGGCCGAAAAGAAAAGTACCTTTTGTAGCCGAAGCCTCCATTAGCAAAGAATAAGGCCGCTTTGAACAAATAGGCGTATTAACCAAAACAGACTACAATGAATCGGCAAGTCCTACCGATTACGTGAAAAAGAAAAATAATGAAATTAAGGCCTACGAAGATTTTTCTACGGATTTGCGAAATTAAGTGGTGGCAAAATATTTTCAAAACTGAATTTGTCTGAAGCATACCTCCAGATTCCTGTCGACGAAGAATGTACGAATTATTTAATTATAAAACATGCTTATAGGTCTGTATAGATTCAACTGACAGCCATTCAGAATAAATATTGCAGCAGGCATTTTTCTGCAAATCACATTATTGAATGACGTTGATTTTTCAATAGCCTACTTTGATGACATCTTAACTAAGAGTGAAAGTCGAGAACAACGTGCCGAACGTGTCAAAGACGTTTTTGAAAAAAATAAAGCAATATGTCTTGAAACTTATTTTGGATAAATGAGGATTTTTTAAATCTAAAGTTAAGTATTTGGGACAGCTTACAATTGCAAAAGGCAGAAACCCAGACCCATCGAGATCGAGTGCTATAAAGAACATGCCTGCCCCAACAAATGTGTCAACTCTACAAGCATTCCTGGGACTAGCAAACTACTACGGTAATTTTATCCCAAATATGCACGTATTAAGAACTCCTCAAAATAAACCATAGAAAAAAGATTCGAAATTGAACTGGAGTATCGAATGGCAGAATGTTTTGGGGGAAAATAAAAAAATATTTACGTCAGACTTGAGTCTGACACATTACGATCCAAAGAAATATATTATTGTGGGGAATGACGCTAACAATTTTGGTTTAGGAGCCGTAATATTGCAATGAAAGCAACGGCAAAGTAAAATCGATTGTGTATGCGTCGAGAACCTTATTGCCAGCTGAAAAAGGAACACCCAAACCGAAAAAGAGACTTTAAGGATCATTTTTGTGGTAAAAAATTCCACATATTCATTCGTAGAAGCTTTACACTCCAAACAGATCACCGACCGTAACTGTATATTTTTTGTTCTGAAAAAAGGATTCCAACACAGACTGCAAATCGACTGATGATCGAATGATGGGGAACAATACTGTTAAATTATAATTTTAAGGTGTAGTTCTTCCCGTCAAGGAGGTTAGGGAATGCGGATGGGTTATCCAGGTTAATCCCCAAACCATATGAATCATTAGAAGAAGCTGTGATTGCAATCCTAAGATTAGAAATAGAAATAAAAAGCGTGCTTTGCAACTCCATACAGGAATTACCTGTGACAATCGAGGAGATTAGGCACAAAGCAAAAATAGATAAATAATAAAAAAAAAAGGAAAGAACCCCCGAAATATTTTAACTCATCTTTGGAAGTAAGCAAGAAACTAGTATTGTGTTGCCGTGGTCGGAACAAGTAAAAAAAAAATGAAGAAATGATGGCTGGATACGAGCCATGCTTTTGTAGAGATACTTACTGAAAGAAGAAAGAATATTGTTGAAAAAGTTTGATTAACGAACTCTGCTTGTTTTATGGAAATACTTATTAGAAATTGAATAAACGGGGAGGGCATGAACCCATAGTTATTATATTAAGGTAAAGACAGAGAGAAGCAGATATAAGGTTTTAAAAAAGTGAATGAGCGATTTAATAAAAAAAGAGATAGGACGACAAGACAATGGGGAAAAGACAAAGAAAAAACCGAAAAGAAGAAAAGAAACTGTTGAACACTGTTGAACACAGCATAAAAAAAGAAGAAAGAAAAAACGAACATTTTTTTGGAAAAATAAACAGGGCATAGATTGAACAAAAAGAAAAGCTGAACATTTGTGAACTTTGATTGTGGACATATTGTAAATATTGTTGATTTGTTCAGAATAGTTAAAAAAATTGGTGAAAAGAAAAGAGTTGTTTGAGTTTAAAGGCGACATTAGAAAAAAAATTTTTCTCTCTGTTTCATATTATGAAATTTGACGAAAACCATTTAATGTTAGGTTTATGAAAATTTTAAAATTATGTTGATTCTAAATTTTTTTGGAATATTGGGTTTTCGTAGAATAGGAAATACTTTTTTTTTTTTAAGTTTCTGTTTTCGAGCGAATCGTGGGCTGACTCGATATTAGGACAGAGATTCATCCAAGTTGTGTTACAGATTGTTTTGGGCATACGGTAAGAAGTAATTCTATAGAGGAATTCACCGTCCCATGGATTCGTTGAAGGCTTGTGGTGGCCAGTATTTTCAGATTGGAGTTCCAAGCTGATAGAATCAAGGAAAGAAAGGCGTGGCCTGCTCCAATATTTTGTGGATGATGTCTGAATCTTTCAGTCCCGATGATGTTTTGGATTCGTGCGTGATTCGGCGAAGTGAAATGAATCTGGAAAAGGTGAGGTGCCTATATTTTGGTAGCCACGAGGGTTCCTGATTAAATTGAAAAGCAACCCGGCGAGGGTGTGATCAGGTAAAGCATGTTCCTCAAGGGTTAACAGACCAATAGGCATGGTAACATAAACTTAATAATGAAAAAAATGTGTAACACATTGCTGATAAATATTTTTGCGTGGTCTATTAGAGGTGGTTTACTGTATTCGTGTCAGATTGTGATACATTTGGATGTATTGTTATTTTTAGAATAGTGATGCATTGTTTTGGGCCGTGATTTTTATGGATTTATTAGGAATGTTTTGGGCCTTGAAGATATTGTTTTTTTAGTTGTGGAATTCTCCAGTTACTCCAGGTAGGAAGCTGTTGAGCGAAGGACTGGGGCGTGGTCATAAAGAATCCAGGCGAAATGTATTGCTGGAATGACCAGGGTCACTGGGTTTATGACCAGGATCTGGGACCAGAGTACGGTCCTTTTATGGTTTTAAGATTCTTCAAAGAATTGCAGAGGGTCCTATTGTGTTTTGGAGGATGAAAGTGGCATCTGTATTGTACTTTGATGCATGCATATCAGGATAGCCAACCGCGCAAAGAATAGTATGAAAAAAATTTAGATAATAATTAGCCAGGGCAAGTGTTACATAGTGAAAAGGTCACCTTCTAATGAAGATTTTTGTATTTTGCTGTTGTTCAAGTAATTTCTTTTTGTATTTTTGCTGTGGTTGTCCTTGAGCATTATTTGTAAGATGTGTGTGAGAGGGGGATGGAGAGGGACGTGAGGAAAATGTCCACAAGTGGAATTTTGAAAAATAAGGATGGGATGATTTTTATATATTGACCCTTGACCGAGCCGTCAATCAAGAGACGCACCTGTGTAAATGAGCCGAAGAGGAGCGGAAACAGGTGGATGTCATGAATCGATATAAGCAGGTGCCCGGGCGGGTCGAGTGCAGTTGAGACAGGAATGCCAGCGTGAGAACCAGCTTGCAGACTGAGGGCTTGACGGCCCTCAGTGACCCACAATTGAGCAACCCACCCAAGATGAGGTACTGCTATGGTCGAGAGAAGAACTTGGGTCAATATAGCAGTCTGTCCCTGTCTCCACTCATCTCTCACACACAACAGAACATCACCCTTTCGAAAATAAAATGTGAGAAATTTATATTTTGTAAAGAAGTGTATTCGTTCGTTATTGAAGCCGTTCATTACCGGTTGATTATTTTTCCGCATATATTTGTATTTGTATACGTCCAGTTGTATTGTGGTGATACAATAATATATCATAGAGAAAAAGAAACAAATTATTGGCCAACAGTACAAAAAATTGATGGTGAAAAGATTTTTTCTACCTATGATGGAATTTTGATGTACGATGAACGGGTGATGATACCAGAAGCGCGGGGAAAAGAATATTAAAAGACTTCCATATGGGTCATCCCGGTATAGTGAGGAAGAAAGCTTTAATGAGAAGCTATGTATGGACAAAGAAATAGAAGAAAATGTAAAATCCTGCAGATGTGTGATAGCAGCAAAGGGACCACAAGTGAGATTTACCCCTTGGCCAAATACAGACAGGGTGCATATACATTTTGCAGGTATAATGAAGGGACAATATTATTTAAGAATGGTTGAAATGGTCAGAGGTGATGAAATGTAAAAACCCTACGTGCAGTGTTTCAATTAGATTCAGTAGATTTGGTATTCCGGATTTAATTGTGTCTGATAATGGGCAACAAATTCAAAAATTTTTGTAAAGCCTTTTTGATTGTGTACATCACAACCGTACCACATCATCCACGATCTAATGGAAAGGCAGAAAGATTTGTAGAAACTTTAAAGCGAACATTGAAAAGGTCGGACAGAAACGAATCCATTGATATCCTACAATATTCAAGGATATACCGTGTGACACCGAACCAAGTACTAAATCATGATTGTCACTTGCAGGATTAATGTTCGCGAAAAAAATAAGGTCTGAGTTCGATAAACTGTTGCCAAAGGAAAATAAAGAATAATAATTTTTTTAAAAAATGAAAAATGATTTATACCAGGAGAAATCATTTTCTTTAAAGAGCACAGAAATGGGAAAGAAATCTGGAAGGCTGGTGTCATTAAAAAACGTATCGGGAGATTAGTGTATATAATCAAAGACCAGAAAAAACTATTTAGAGACGTCACAACCAGATCAGAGGATATGAATAACCAGAAGGAAAAACCAATGATGGTTATTTATGACTTATTCAATGCCTTTAGTAACCCCTGAGGAGAAACGTTCAAGTAAATAGAAAAGGACATTTTCAAGGACTATGGAGATAAACCCGAAAAGAAAAAAATACAACTTCCAGAGGAAGTAGTCAATTAAAAAGAGGGGGGGTGTTGTGGAGTGGCTGGATTGCCCCACAGGATGGACTGGTCTGGGTCTATTCAAAGCAGTGCTCGCTCTAGACTGTGTTTGTAAACAAATACGACAAACGGTTATTTACATTCTTCGGCGTACCAACCTGTATAATGTATTCTCTCCGGAATAAAATCTCTTATTTTATATGTGTGGCGACCTTATTTATTTCACGATACAACACTATATAAAATAACTTTTCCGGCTTTGATTCGATAAACCCTCAGAGGAATTTTAACTAGTTGAAACCAGATAAAGAAGTGTTTATCTGAAAAGTACACATGAGAAAGTATTTCCAACTCAACATAATTCTTTGCTGCGTTGCATTTGATTGAAATCACCGGTTTTCATAGAAAAAACATTTTCTGTTCAAATGCGCTATTAAAACATGCCAATTGGTTCAGCAATTTGCGATTTAAAATTTCCTTTGAATCTAACAAATCACGAAGAATAACTTCTTCTGCAAAGTTTAAGTTGAAATATTTATAGATCTCAACACCAAGGTTACTTCAATTTTGCATTTTTCATCACTAATGACGATTTATTCAAAAAAATACTTTTTTATCTGTTTCCCGCGCGAGTAAAACGATAAGTCTTTCAATGACAAACGTCTTTTCTACAAGTTCATACGGAACCCATTTTTTAGTTTCTCCAATCGGAGATGCTTTCGGTCCAGATGTAGGAATATTTTGAATATTTTCTAAGTTTCTTTGATATATCTCCGTTTTTATTATTAAAGCAAAATAAAATATTAATGAATTAATTGAAAATAAATAAACTTAAAGGAAACTGAGTAACTGCAATATTTTGACTTCAATGATAATCTTCACTTATATTTTACAATATCATTCATGAATCGCAAACTATATTATTCGACAATGTTGATCTTTACTTACATCTTAGAGTCATAATAATAATCATGAAACAGATTTCCAAATAATTTTTAAATTTAAAATCTCCTAAGCAACCGGTGTTGAGCACTTAGCAGTTTCCATAACGATTTACGTCAAGAAATTCCGTTATCAAAAACAATTTCGTAGAATCTGATGAAGTCCTACTGACGAAACAAGTCATACGAATAAATTGTTAAAACTTCAACAACTCGGTTTTCATTTTTCAGTTATATATATATATATATATATATATATATATATATATATATATATATATATGTATATATATATATATATATATATATATATATACGAGGTGGATTCAATAAGTTTCCAGACTTTTTTCGTACGGGCATTTAAAATTGTCGTAGACTCTTGAAAATTCAGTATGTTATTGCTATACATCTTATGAGATGACTGACCAATTTTTATGATTTCAGGTTCAAATGAACAGCTACAGCAGCAATTGGAATATACCCTACTAAAGCCTGATTGTCACGGCTGGTGTATTTCAAAAATGCTATCTGACACTTTAGAAGAACGATATGCAATAAAATTCTGTTTTAAACTTGGAAAAAATGCCACAGAAACGTATGGAATGCTTCAGACTGCTTTTCAACAATCTTGCATGAATCGAGCATCAGTTTTTGAGTGGCATAAGAGATTCAAGGAAGACAGGGAGTCTGTGAGGGGTGATGAGACGTGTGGGAGGAGTAAGAAAGTCAATACACCAGAGTTGAATGGCCAAATGGTTAGGGTTAGAGTTACTATGTTGAGGTTTTAAGGGAGTTCAGGAAGAGATTCCGTCGGAAGAGGCCAGCACTCTTCAAATCGGGTCAGTGGCATTTCCACCAGGACAATACACCAATCCACAACTCCATCCTTGTCATAGACTATTTGACCAAGATGGGCATCAAGACAATTCCTCAGCCTCCCTATAGTCCAGACCTTGCTCCCTGTGACTTTTGCTTATTCCCTAAGCTCACAGGCTGTCGTCATGATACAATTGAGGAGATGAAAGAGGCTGTGACGAAGGTCGTTGACATGTTCATACAAGAGGACTTCGATGGAGCCTTCCAGAAATTGGTGGAACGGTAAAACAAGTACATTGCAGCCGGAGAAGATTACTTGGAAGGGGACTAGAGTTTCATGAGTGTACTATCAATAAAAGTGCCCATACTGAAAAACTCTGGAAACTCATCGTATGCACCTCGTATAATGCAATTTTGGGGCTAATTCTCCAATATTGAATAAATTGGTTTGTTCAAGTTTTACACTTGTAAATATAAACATAGCAGAGCAATTCGAAAAACAAACATAAAATTACACCCAGAATTCCAGACAGTTCGGAATTATTCGATGTGTAAACAATTGATACCAGCTGAACTGACTAATTCATAATGTCAACAGGTTCATTTAAAAAGTAGAAATAAAAAAAAATAGAAAATATATTGGATTATAAACATAGATTAGATGATTTTTTTTTCTGTTACAATAAATTATATTCAGTTGAAATTATTAAAGACATTGTGCTGTTAAAGATTAATGAAATACTAATTGATAATGTAAGTCATCACACTGGAATTAATATGCTTTGGGGAATTGTATGGTCAGCTTTAAAATTTATTTCATACGAACAGTAGAAAGTTTATTTAGGCAATGATAATAGAAACATTTGGAAATGTCTACTTACGCGATAGAGATGTACATTGAGAAATTGGTATAAAAAGCGCATTGATATATTAGTTAAATGTGTATCAAACAAAATAAACTTAATGAATAAAGAATATATTTTATGTAATAGCTGAAAACTTGTCCTATATGCATGATCTTAAATCTGTTACAGTTTTTATGGCAACAATAAACTGAACTATGTTATTTTATTTCTGTGAGGATTTAGAAGTTAAACATCTGTTCTTGTTCGTACTACAAATGGAAACACAAAATCGATTTTTTTCTTTTAAGTTTTGATTTCGGATGACAGAAAAAAAACTCTTAGAAAAATGTTATGAAAAAAGATTATCAAAATTTTTTTTCAGTTTTATGATCGAACAAAAAGGTAAAAAAAAATTGGATAGAAAATGAAGATCCAGATTAGCATTATACTTATATTATAAATCAAACTATTCCCTATAAACTTAAGAACCTGGATAATGTTATATACGATTGTTATTTATAAATAGAAATAGATTCTGGACTTTTATGCAGACAAAAATTGTTTCATACCAACATGTCAAAAGCAATTTTATGGAAAAGAAAACTATTTAGAAACGTGTTTAGCATGGAAAATTGACCAACAGAAATGCCCTAGTCAGTTATTATTTTGGCACAATGTCAGGAGTATGGAACACCCAATATTAACCGAAGTCACAATAGTCTGCTAGCCTATCTCGTTAACAATTTTTCCACGCGAGGAAACCACTAACTGAAAGTCAGTAATAAACGCAAAATGAAGATATTCACATCATGAAATTATAACTCATAACTTTATACAGTTTTTATCGTTAGCCATCTAATTTATCACTTTTATCATTTTAGGAACAATATAGACTTATTTCTTTACTATTAATTCACAGCTGCCTTGACGACTCCTTGAGGTAAACACACAAATAAACATAACTCATAGGGTGCCACATGGTATAATCTGCTCCATATGGAAATGGTCGTTTCCAAAGGAAAATAAATGTATTTATACAACCCCTCCAACACGACCAGGATGTGGCACAAGGTCGATTTTTAAGTGAAGTACAGCAGGTTTGAATTCAGAGTTTTACTTCTAGACTGGTTGTCTTACAAAAGCTAAAGAACCTAGTCTGCCCTACTATTTATCACCAGCTAGACAAACGGACTTATGCCTTTTCCTAGGGCATTAACACGAAATGAAACGTAGACAGCAGCATCCTGGATGTGAATTCTGGTTACCAATTTCCTACAAGAACAACTGTTACACTAAGCGTGTCTACTTGAAAAATAAAAAAATATAAAAATCCTTTAAGAAGTTTTAAGATTATTCTAAAGTGGGAGAAATCCTTCGCTTATGTATATAAGATCCTTTCTGATAGAATTTAAGTGAAAGACTCCAATATGGAGAGATTCTTGCTCGAGTAGCTTGGCAAGTTTGTTTTTATAGTTTTGTTTTATGTGGATACTGTGGGATAATAAAAAGAAATGTTATTCATAAGGTTTTTTAAATTATTTTTCACTAAAATTTACATACCATTAAATTAAAATATTTGGTAAGAGTAATTTGGTCATTTAATGTGTAATATTTTATTTGAAGATATCTGCAATAATTTTTGAGTCTCAATTTACCTACTTTTTTATCGTTCAAGTAGAAAACACATTTTGCAATATTTAAAACTTTTATTATTTCCCTTTGTAAAACGTTAAAAAAAAAAAAAAAATCAATTTTGGCCCAAAATTTCCGCACTTGCACGTGGTACAAGTTAAAGGGAATTAATACAGTATACGAGTTATTTCCCTTATATTTATTCCTCTTGAAGCTAAGAAGATGCACAACCAAACACATTAGTTTATAAAAGCTAAAAACATTTTTTAAAAATCAGTTGTACTCAGAATTTTTGTAAAAAATATTTTTGCTATAAACTATCTGACAATATAAATGGAAAATTTCAATGTGGTTTTATCCATTTGTGAATGATCATTTCTTTGGAAAATAAATGTACTTACCCATGAGCAGGATGTGGCACAAGGTCGATTTTTAAGTGGAGTACAGCATATTTAAATTCAGTTTTTTTTTCTTCTGGACTGGTTGCCTAATCAAGGCTAAAAGAACCCAGTGTCTCTACGATTTGCCCATAGCTACAGGGAAAACAGATGGATTCATGCCTTTTCCAAAGGCATCAACACGAAATGAAATGCAGACAGCACCATCCAGGTTTTGAAATCTGCTTGCTAATTTCATTTCCAATAAGAATTATTATTACACTAAATATGCCTCCAAGGAAAATAAATGTAGTATAACTTTTGAATACCGCTCATACAATATTTTCAAATTATCCTAGCTCTTTAAAACGTTTTTAAATGCTAGTGATTAGTTTCTCATCTAAAATACATTTTAAAACGTTATAATCCACAACAGATAGTTGTCCACTTTTGAGCTCTATGTGATTCAAGCACTGTTTGATTTGTTCTTATTTTAAATAGCCTCAAAATAAATATTTTTGCAAGATAAAAATAATTTTTGCTATAAACCAATTCCAAATAATGCGGTGTTTACATTTCTGGAAACACATTCTGAAAAAAAATTATTCATATTTATTGAATGACCCTCATTTTCAAGAGAGAAGTGACTACACTTAAAACGCTTAAACTAGTTTTAGGAAGTACAATCAGAAATCTATTTCCTTTCAATTCCTGAAGTCTGCAAGCAGCTTTAGTTTAAAATGATACCACAGAATTGACAGAATCTTAATACTTGTATAAGGTTACTCTAACATTTGAATAGTATCAATAAAGACACATAATGATAATACAAATATTGTATATATGAAATAGAAATGAAAAATACAAATACTTTGATACACTTTAATATTACATATTTCTGAGGAAAAATGTGAAATATCATTGCAAGATAAAAAAAAATTAAAAAACACATTACTATGTAGAAAAGATACTTGTAACATACTAAAAGGAACTACAGACATTAAGGAATGCATGTTCTGGGGAAGGGAGGCATAATGTAATATTTGAGGAAAAAAATTACTACTTATCAAAAAGTGGTTAGAATTTATCCTTTTGAATGTACAAATGTTTTGATATGATAAAAACTTTTTTTTTTCATTTCTATCTGAAATTTTTAATTTTTTTAATTAATCTAAGTCTCTGGGAGTTACAAACCAATTTGATTTCAGGAAACTGTCACCAAAAAAATAATTATGAATGAATGAAATGCATAAATTCAACTACTGACACATTTATGAATAATCAAATAGAATTTGGAACAAAGTGTGTTCAAAAAGTATCAAGACTGAAACTGTATTTAACAAGACAGAAATCAACAATGAAATATTAATTTTCTTTAAAATAATTACCTAGCCATTGAACAGATTTATTCCAGCAAATTTTCCATTGGTCAAAGCACATCTGAAACTCTGTTTTGATATATCTTCAAATCTTAGAAAGGAAGAAATAATTACATAGAGCTAAATAATTTTTATCTAGTAACTAGATATATTTCTTTCTCCATTTGAGGACACTTATGCTCTGTCAACAGGACTTAGAATATGCTGACTGTATCCCCTAAAGAGAGCCGAGACCCCCATCCACTAAAAAAAAGGGTGTCCTGAATATGATACATCTGATAGTGAGGCTTCGATTCTGGAGATCTGGATAGTGTGGAGTAGCTCTTCATTGACATCAATCCTAGATCTACTCTGACCTGGAATAGGGTCCCATCTATAGATCAAATAGATCTGTTTAAAAATGATTCATATTTGAAATAACAGTGTGCAAAAAAAAAAAAAACAACTGAGAAAGCACTATACAAAAAAATGTAAATATGAACATACAATGAATGCAATTCCCAAACCTCTTGGCAGAAAATGACTCTGGACAGATTGACATGCCATTAAAAATCAATCTGAGGACACCCCCCCAAAGACCTGGTTCTATGCCAGTGGCAAACTACACACAACCCTACACAATACTGAAAGCTTTCACACATACAAACATGTCTATTTCATATAAAATCTAGAGACAACATAGTAAGTGATATGAACTGTTCATTTTTTTTTTTACATTCACAGCTTCTTTCTTACACACAGAATTTTAGTATCTTATTTCCTATCAGGTTGTCTGATCAATAAAGTTATAAATGAATTGTCTTTAAATTCATTTCAGACAGGAATGTGTTTTTCTTATTCTATATCTCTATAAGACTATCTTTGATACATGCAGTAGATGAGCTTTCACAATCAATTTTTGGGTTGTCATGTTGATTTCTTTCATTATGACAGAGCATATATCTTTTAAAAGGTTATCTGATAATAAACAATGTATTTTGGTTTCCTGTTCCTCAAAATATTTACAGACTGTTACTATTCAACAGGTGTAGCTTTAAAAAAACATTAAATATTTTGGTCACCGAATACAAAAGCATTAAAACCACTGAGTTTTGCATAGGTTTGGTTGACTGCATTATTAGAAAGGTTTTCAGTATAAACATTTCTTTTAAAACTTTATTTAAATGATGAGATTTCTTTATGAAATAAAATGCAAATTTGAGAAACCACATTAACACAAGAACAAAACACTATAATCATATTCAAGGGTTTTTTTTATTGAGTATTGGTTGTCCAAATTGAATTTTGTAAAAACATTGTTAACTTCATTTTAAAGATATGAATTTTTAAAATCTTCTAAGAAAATGTCAGAAAAGAAATTTTTTTTATAAGTAAAAACAGTCAGTTTACATCATTCACAATGCAGACTACAATAGACCTTCAATGCAATCTGGAGAAGTGTTACAATTATTCACAATAAATGGCACTGATATTAAATAAAATGATAATGTAAAAATTGTTAACATTTATAAGATAGCTGTAAGTTTTTGTTTACAAAAGAAATTTTTAAAACTAAAAATGTATTCAGTCATAACTGCATTTTGAATTATACATCTTTAAAAACTAACAGATAAAAAACAAATTGTTTTTATTTCTAATTTGTTTTAATGACTGCACATATCAAAATTTAGAAAAATACTATAAATGAAATATTAAATTTTCTTAGTTATTTATAGGGTTTTTCCCCATCTTTCTGGTTTTGAATAACAGGCTTTATAGCTATCTTTTAATGTACTGATGAATCTATGAACTCTTAATAACTGCTATTCAAAAAACAAAAGTACAAACCAAAATCTTCAATTACTGTTAGGAAAAAATATCTATAAATGCAACTAAGACTGAACATAACATTAAACAAAAGGAAATCATCATATGATACAACCTATGATGACACAAATTTTCACTCGGGTATAAACATGCATAAGGTCATGGTAATTTTTTTTTCATTATAATATGTTGATATTATACAAGTTATTTCTGTATAATAACACATACATTGATAATTATTTGAATGATAATTTCATATATGTTTTTGTAAGTTTGAAAAATGTATATAAAGCCAAGCTTTAAAAAAAACATTTCTTTAAATGCATATGAAGACAAGCTTTAAAAAATACTTTTCAATGATAATAAAAGTTTTGGCAATGAAAAAATAAAAAATAGTAAGAAAGATTTTTCATCTTTCAAAAAAATTATATGAAAGAAAAAATGTTAAAAGCATTGTAACAAAAAATGTTATATTTTCTTCCATGCTTGATTGCAACTAAATAGCTATTACAGTGTGAGAAAACCTATGCTCCAAAGCAAATTAATATATTTAGCATATTGAATGAAATCAGAAAATAATGTAAATATAATCAGTTTGATCTATTCAGGAAGTGGACGTCTTGCTCCTTGATTGGCCAATTTGTCAGCTGCTTCATTCCCAGCTATTCCACAATGAGCATCAACATGGACCTGGAAACAAACAAAAAACAATCAAAGTATGTTTAAAATTAAGATATATAAGTTAGGAATAAAATCATTTATAAATATAGTAATTTTTTTAGAAACAATGCTCCTTCTTATAAACTGTTGAGTACAATAGTCAACTGAAAAGTTCATATTGTCATGGAATGTGACCAAATGAGGTTTATTTTTCAGCATACGTCCCCTAGCAGTCTACTCACGTCTTCAATATGTGTAGCAGTGCTTGGATCCCATTGACCAAAAATGCCAAAAAGCAAATATGTTTTCATATGAACTTTTCAGCCCACTCTTGTATTTCATAGTAAAAGTATCATGTAAAAGAAGAGTGAAAATTAAAGTATGTGACAGTGGATTTTAATGACAAATCAACCCATCTGGGATTATTTTATGCCTAGAGGTTAGGGAATTGCATTACTTTCACATATTTTTATGAAGTTTCTTAAGAGTTATTTACTCATGGTCATATGTCAACTATCCCTATCTAATACAAATAACAGGTACTACTACACCAGAGCTATTAGTAATGTCAATAAAAGGGGTACTCCACACTCCTCAGAGCTCCAGAATTGGAGCCTCACAATAAGATTCAGTTGAGTGTCATACCCAAGACACCCCTTTTTAGAAGAGTTTAACCCTTTACATTTAATCAATGATGGCAAAATTATGAAAGTCAAACAAAAAAATTATGATGTGTATTATTACTTAAAAATGGAATTTTATTTGAATTTCTTAAGTTGTTTTCCATAATCTGTGATGAATATTTTTTCACATAATTGTGTGTGTGTGTGTGTGTGTGTGTGTGTGTAAAATACATATTCTCCTCAATTATTTTTATGTTATAAAGTCATAAATCATACTCTGATGAAAATATATTTAAAAATAGAGTAAATAACATTTTTTATACGAAGGACTTAAAACATTTTATTTTCCATTCAATTTTTGTATTTTCATGGATAATTCTTTTAATTATTCAAATATTATTCTATTTTACATGACTGATGATGATAAAGATACATTTGTAAACAAATTCCCCTCTCTAGTAAATAATTTTTTGATTTGAGCAATTCTTTTTTAATTAGATATAATTTTAATCTAACTCTAGGTATGGTGTTAGTCACCATTGTGTTGGTTTACTTTTGTGGTAATTTATATTGTTTCAGTTAGGAAGCTATTAATTAGTTGAATGATATATAGAAATACAATATATCTTCTTATAATCCACCAAATGTCTATTCATTGATCATAACACAAAGGCTCCTCCATCTTTGATTCAATTTCAACCAAATTTTCAGGAATTGCTAGAGGTCATCACTAAAAATATTTTCAAATATAATTAGTTGAGATTTTTTTTTCATGCCTGATTTAATGATTTTAAAATTTAATGCCTGACATTCAAAGAGAACTGATATAATTTCCAAAGGTTGAGGCAATGATTTCTTTAATCGTCTTATAACTAGTAGTAATTACCAGTATGTAAATACAGGTTTTAAGATGATAACTGATGCCTAACATGCATCTCACTTTCAAAATTTAATTTATTAGATATTTCACTTATGAAAGAACTTCTTTGCTCTCAAGATTTTGAATAGATAAAACATCTTAAAACCTATACACAATATAAGTACAGTTAGTATGAATAATATATAGAAATTATAAATACAATCTAAAGATATGAGAGACAAATTTATAAAAAGCTCTCTAGATAAATTTTTGGCAAAGGTGAACCATGGCAACCTCATCATAAATACTGCCTCTAAAACATTTTATTATTCTTTAGATTACAATCAATTAAGCACCAAACAATCCAATCATGAAAAAATTATTTGGGGGTTTCTTATTTTTGGAGTACTTACAAGAGGTGTTCAATTCACCATGTCTTGTAAAATGCACTTCAGCCAGTGCTTATCAAAAATATCAATTTAGTTTCAGAGTTCTAACAAAGGGAGTTCAATATGCTACATAATTATATTGTAAAATGCACACCAACTGGTGCTTATTAAAAATAACCATTTCAGTTTTGCCGATCACCACAGTTCACCTTGGCCAAACATTTTACACCTGAATCTACAGGGTGGCTGAAGTCTGTCATAGCTCATATAACAGTTAGCAAAACAAAATGTTTCATTTCTTTTTATATGTTACATGCATATGTAGTTCTAAGTAAATCTGACCGACAGTATTTGAGCCAACAGTTTAAAATTTTGTATTTCTGTTTCATTTTATTCTTCTTTCTATTGGACAATTCTGAATTAAAGATATAAACTGTGCAAATCTTTATGTTCTACACATATTGGAAAATGTATAAGATGTTATTTCTTTCTGAACATTAGAAAAAATTTTCATCACTACAGATCAAATCTGTCAGTTGACAATACTGATGTGATTTTTGATTTGAAAATAAATTAATAGACCTACAGTAAGCCCATAATTATAACTCTTTTTAGACAAGTCGTTTGTTTACAAATGAACCTAATAATACCAATTAGATGTAGAGGGGTATACGATATTGAATCAACACAAGCAATATAGTGGCTTCCATTATTTTGTTGGTTTGGTTTCTTTGTATAATGGCATATCAACCTTAGTGAATAATTTAATGTCAAAGCTATCCATTGTAGAAGAACAGCAGCTATTTAACCCATAGCTGGGAGAATAAGGAAGTTCATGCTTTTCCAGAGGTAACAGTTCAAAAGTGAATCTAATATTTTATGATTTTTCATTAATTTACTCCCAAAATACCCAAGATGATTACATTCTATTATAGGTAACCTAAGACTGAGGAGAACAAACTTTGTGTTTGTAAATAGTCAGCTAAGGCCAACTGGTACAATTTCCAGTTGCAAAAGTCAACAAATAGTATCAATGATATAAATATAAAATATAAAAATGATATTAAGAAATTTGAAATGTGCAAAGAAGACACCAAGTTAAATGTACGTAATAAAACAATTTCTACTTTTTAACAATACTTACCCATTTGATATTAATTTCATCCATCAAAGCATCAAGATCTTGCAATTCTTCTTTATTAGTAACTTCTTCTCCATCAGACTTCACCCATCCCTTCTTTTTCCAGCCAGCCATCCATTTAGTAACACCTACATTTCAACAACAACAAAAAATTATTTTATTCCTTGCAAGTTTTTCACATCATTTTAACTGATGGTTTTTCACTGAAGTCTGAGTGACAGTAAGTCTCCTCAGATCTCCAAGACGATCCAAAGTATCCTAACTAATTTTAGTACTGCTGTGGTCTGGATGGTTTCAATTCTTCCTCTAATCTCCTGTTCATTGTGCTTCTATTCCAAGTGCTGTAATGTTGATTGGTATCACTATCACCTTAACAGCTTTCTCAGTTCTCTGCCAAGGTCCAGGTATTTGCTCAGCTTTATTATTATTAATCCTTTTCTTCTTGATTGAAAAATAAAATTATGATGATTGATAACCCAATTTATCCTGGCCTATTGCTACTTTCTCTGCTTTGTCCCATGTAAGATTCACCTCTTTTAGTTCACCTTTAACTGTTTTAGCCATCTAAACTTTCAGCTTTACCAGTCATATCCATCTTTACAAATCTATTAAAAATCTTACATAATCTTTAGTATCCTGTCCTGGTCCATTCGAAAAACACAGTTGAGCCATTTGCAACCAGTTCAGTGACACATTTGTTGGATTTGGCAGATTTTTTTTCCAAGTACTCATTATGAAATATAATATTTTTAGCAATAGATAAATACATTTACTTTCTCCCTCAAACAAGTATAAAATAGAAACAAAATGACATTTTAATGTTAGTTAATGTTGTCATATATTAGCTTTTTCATCAAGTTTCCTCTTTCCAGTAAATTAGAATTTTGTATCATTTGAAAGAATAAATAATAAAATAAACAAAATAATTACTTAAGAAAAAAAGTTTTGGGGATTTCTTTATCTTCCAAAATTCCAAATAAATAATTTTTTTTCATATTCCCTTTAATACTTCATTAGGATCATAGAATAAAAAGTTAAAGAGATTTGAAACAAATTTGTGAATTGGAAACTCCATATAAAAGGTTTCTAATACAATTTCAGAACATATAATTAAAGGAAGCACTGAGACTAAATCCGTCTCTGGTCTGGATTTTTGATTTAGGTTTGGTTTGGTTTTATCACATATAAACCATTGTTGGTTATTTAATGCCAAATCCTGTTTTTATGCATATATTGAATATATGATTTGTAAACACATTTTGTTGATACATTTTTAAACAAGCCTGAGCTCATTTCTTTTGCACACAGTTAAATAGTTTCAAATTGGCAAATACAAATAATTCTATTCAACATTACTGATTTGTTTGCACACATTTAAATAGTTCCAAGTACTGCTATGCATAACTAACAATTTAATTAAATATCAGTAATTTGTTTACACACAGTTAAATGGTCAAACAGTTCTATTTCTAACAATTCAATTTAGCATAAGTTATTTGTTTGCACTCAGTTTAAACGTCAAACCTATAAATAGAACCTTATCAGGAGCTACCACTCTGGGCCAGAGTGGACCTGGGAGCAATGGTAATGAAGGGGTACTCTGCATTCCCAAAGCTCAAGTATTACTGAAGCCTCACCATAAGATTGTTTAATGTCATATCCAGGACACTTATTGTGGGCAGGTGGGGGGAGGTCTTAACCCTCTGCAGAGATGAAGTCAGTGTATTCTACAACCCCAGTTGACTGGGCTGTGGATTTTTTAAGTGGACACAAATTTTTATCAATCTGGGGCATTTGTACAATGATAAAATAAGTCTTAATTTATGTTGCATTGGTCATTCTGAAAACTTAGCCAACCAATTCAGTGACAGTTCATGTGTCATTTAACACTTTGTTGGGCGATAAGATTTGGCAGATTTTTCCACAGGTACACATTGTAGAATATACCATTTTTAGCAATATATAAATACATTGACTTTCTTCCTCTAACAAGTATAAAATAGAAACAATAGAATGTATAAAATATAGAATATATAACTTAAAAAACACAACCACATAGAAATTAATATGTTCATTAGTGAGATGAGCTCATTAATATTGGAGCTCTAAATGAAAAAATAAAAATTTTATTACTTTAAAATAATTTTCAATTTGAGGTATCTGAACAATGTTTGTATATCCTATAATATTGAAAAACAAAGTAATTCAAGGTGAAGAATTTAATATGAAAGAAAGTTGACATTACGTTTCGGTTTTCATAAACCATCATCAGGACTAAGAAAAGATGTTATGAAGTGTCTTTAGATCACAGATGGATGATTAAAAAAACAAAACAAAACAAAGGAAACTAAAATGTTATAATGTCGACTTTCTTTCATATCAAATTTTCACCTTAGATAACTTTCTTTTTCGATATTTCTCTCCACATTGTCAGATTATTTTCCATTATTTACTTCCATATCTTATAATACTAACCCAAGGTCAAATGTTTGTGAATACATGTCTATTGTAACAATTGGGACAAAATATAAAGTCATAAATGAATGAGAATGAGAGTAGGCAATAAGCAGACATATACCGCACGTATGCCTAAACTAAACTGAATTCAATTTTGCAGGAATCACGAGTAGCGCTGATAATGACACCAAATGGTAGATATTGGAACTACCATAGAAAACACCAATATTAAAGACTGCTAAATAAGATGACAACACAAAGTCACAGATGTTTTCATATTTGTTCTCTAGGATTTATGATGATTATATTAATATTTACTATAATGTACATATTCTAATATGATTTTCTATATTTTTATTCTTATTTATTGTACAGTAATATGATTTTATGTGCTTTTAATGTTTTTCTAGTGATATTATGACTTCAATATTTGTGGCAGACAGACATAAAGTCAAATAAAATGACTTAAACTTGATTTTTATTTTTCCATAAATTTTTTTTGACAAATGATGTATAATCAAGAATGACTTAACTTGAAATGATGTAACCCGAGGTATACTTGTATATTTTTTAATGTTGAAAAGACCCAAAATCCACCATGAACTAAAGACATCACTAATGGTGCATCCAACCATATCCTAGAGATTACACTGAATTTATCACAATATAAGATTATTTTTTAAAACACTAGAAAAGAGTATTTCTAAAGTTTAAGAGTGTCTTTCCAAAAGGTATTAAATAAAATAATTGTCTTATTGTATAAAATTGTAACTAACAGTTCTACAATGTAATTTATGAATTTTTTTTAAAAAACAAGTCTTTTTCATTTCTAGCAAAATAAAGAAACTTGAAATAGAACCATATTTTTAGAATTTTAGATAATCTAAAAAATCCTTTACATTAAAGAAATGTTATGTATTGATATACGACCAAACTGAAAAACATACCAATGTCCAAGGAAATCATTGAACTTTAAGGGAAGAGTTTGTCTTTTATAGATAATGAAATGGCAACAAATCTGCTAGGAATATTGATTGGACTAAGGAGAATGTTTTAATATGAAACAATTCTTGTTCCTTATAGAGAAAGAATGGCTCTCAAACAATAATCAGCAGTACACATTGTTACTACAAACTTTAACAACTCATACAGTAAAATAATTATTCACATTTCATTAAACATTATTAATTAGGTTAATAAGTAGTTCACAATTCCTGCACGATTAAAACAAAAAAAAAAACAAAATAAAAAACAAAAAAGATTAAAACAAGTAAAAAATTTTGTTTTTAAACTTGCTAACAGATTTTAATACAACACAAAAGACTAGCAATAGACTTAACGGATCAAAATTCCACTTAAAGAAAGAATTAGCTAAAGTATACTTGAGAAAAAGATTATCATATTGGAACACAAACTCCTTCATCAATGTGGAACATAACTGATTGACTGATTGATTTTAACAGCATGTCAAACTAGTTATGGTTATTTTATGCCAAGCAGTTAGAGAACCATGTTCATATTTACATTTTTTGTGTAGTTGTTTTTCTAAGTATTTTTTTTTACACATGGTCCTATTGAATACAAATCATTTTTAAACAAATCTATTTGTCCCATAGACGGGACTCTAGCAGCTACTACAAAGTCAAATTGGACCGAGGAGTAATAGAGATGATGAGTACCTCACACAAGGCAGAACTGAAGGCCTCATCATTAGATGAAATTTAGAGTAATACATAAAACATCCTTTTTTTTGGGGAGGAATTTTTTTTTAAGTCCTACCAACAGGCCACCAATGTAAAATAACTCTGCAATAAGATTTCATTTTAGAAATAAGAGAACTTAAAAAAATATAAGAAAAAGATGTAAAAAAGTCCTAATATTTTTAGCTATATTTTTTATGGATATCCTTGTTTGACCCACACAGGATCTACGAGGATCATTAAATAAGTTTCCAGACTATTTTCATATGGGCACTTTTATTGATAGTACACACCTGAAACTCTAGTCCCCTTCCAAGTAATCTCCTCCGGCTGCAATGTACTTGTACCGTTCCACCAACTTCTCGAAGGCCCCATGGAAGTCCTTCTGTGTGAGCGTGTCAATGACCTTCGTCACAGCCTCTTTCATCTCCTCAATTGTTTCATAATGACAGCCTCTGAGCTTAGGGAATAACCAAAAGTCACAGGGAGTAAGGTCTGGACTATAGGGAGGTCTGAGGAATTGTCTTAATGCCCATCTTGGTCAAATAGTCTGTGACAAGGATGCAGTTGTAGACTGGTGTATTGTCCTGGTGGAAATGCCACTGACTTGATTTGAAGAGTGCTGGCCTCTTCCAACGGAATCTCTTCCTGAACTCCCTTAAAACCTCAACATAATAACCCTAACCCTTTGGCCAATCAACTTTGGTGTTCTGACTTCCTTATTCCTCCCAAACCTTTCATCATCCCTCACAGACTCCCTGTCTTCCTTGAATCTCTTTTGCCACTCAAAAACTAATGCTTGATTTATGCAAGATGGTCCAAAAGTAGTCTGAAGCATTCCATACGTTTCTGTGGCATTTTTTTCCAAGTTTAAAACAGAATTTTATTGCATATCATTCTTCTAAAGTGTCCTCACATCCAGATTGCATTTTTGAAATTCACCAGCTGTGACAATCAGGCTTTAGTAAGGTATATTCCAATTGCTGCTGTAGCTGTTCATTTGAACCTGAAATCATAAAAATTGGTCAGTCATCTCATAAGATGTATAGCAATAATATACTGAATTTTCAAGAGTCAACAACAATTTTTGTACAAAAAAATCTGGAAACTTATTGAATGCACCACGTACATAACACCTCTCCTTTTGAGTTGACTCCCTCTGGAGTCTGTATCTTTTCAGGGTTGGTTCTTCACTTAAAAACTCCATAGTTCTTTTCCTTTTTGGTATATATTGAAGAATACTTTTTCTCCTGAGTTAAGCTATTTATTAATAGGGATATTCCTTGATGTTCATGCCTTCAGTTCATTTAATATCTTGTTGAACATGGATTTAATTTTTCTAACAAACATCAATTCCACCGTGACATTCCAGATCTAGTGTTAGGATTTGGCATAATTCTAAAGACACTCAGAAATTGCTGCAACCTTTTCTCATCTGACTCCTCCCCCTCCAATGTTTTAAGAGACCTTTTGAACATGTCAACAAAGTGTTTCATTTGTCCATTCAATCTTGGGTGATACGGGGGTATTGTCATGTGTTGTAAGGACTTGCAGAAAAACTTAAATTCACTAGACGTGAACTGCATCCTGTGGTCTGACACAATAGAATCATGCATACCAAACCTTAAAAAGATTTCATGCAAGAAATTTATTGCTACCATGGTAGTTGGTCTTCTACATTTCAGTATTTCAAGTATAACTATCAACCACCACCAGATAATATGCCCTATTTAATGGCCCAGTGAAATCTAAATGTAAATGGGACCACAGAATGTCCATTTCCAGCCAAGGTTGAAATTTAATTGGCAGAGATTTTCCTGCCAGAACACAAACTATGCATGATCTAACCAAGTTTTGGATGTCTTCATCCATTTTTGGCCAGTATATGTAGCATCTCATCAGGGATTTCATTCTAGAAATTCTTTTAACATGCATTTTTGCAATGATGTTGGAATTACAATTCTATCAGCGTACATCAGCACACCATCATATATTGAAAATGCGTTACTTTCATTTACTTTTCTATTTTTGACTTTGCCTATAATTTGATCCTTCATTTTTAATATAAAGTCATCATTCCATAACTTAAGTGTTATTTCTTCTACAGTCAATGGTAACTCTCTTACAGTATTATGCAAGACATTTTTAATTTCATTTTCAGTTTTTATTGGCACAATCATTGTATCTTCAAGTAGTTTGCTGAATTTTGGAATTAAGCTAGACAAACCATCAGCATGACTTAATTTCTTTAGTGGTAAAAATTCTATTTTATAATTCTGATTCAGTAGTATGATTACCAGGCATTGCAGTCTATATACTATATGTGTGGGAACACCCTCCTAGAAACCATATATAAACAATAGCAGATAATGGTCGGTTTGTAAGAAAAATTCTCATCCATGTAGAAATTTATGAAACTTTTTCATGACAATAATTATAGCCAAGTCTTCCATCTAGATCTGGCTGTAATTTTTCACAGCTGCTATAAAAGATCTTGAAGCATGTATGATTGGCTTAGTTGTTCCATTATCATATTTATGTAATATTACTGCTCCATTTCCCAAATCACTTGCATCTGATGTGATGACAATGTTTAATTTGGGATCAAAATGCTTTAGTGATAAATCAGATTTTAGGGTTTTTTTGATCTTTTCAAATGCACTTTGGCATTTCTCTGTCCACATCTTTCTTTAAGGTAGTAGTTTGCAAACCCTAAAAATGCTTGCAATTTCATTAAATTGGTTAGAGCAGACATATCTTTTATTGCGCTTGATTGGGCAGGATTTGGACATTGACCCTTTTTTTTCAATAACTTGTCCCAGATACTTTAATCTGGACATACATAGCTCACATTTTATTTCACTAATTTTGAACCCATATTCTTTGATCCTTTTGAATATTATTTTTATGTCTTACACATGTTGGTATCTGGTTTCACTTTTAATCAGTATGTCATCCAGATATGCTTATCAGACATTTAAATGAGTCAGAAGTTAACTCATTTAATTTAAACTTCCCACCCCTGCGTAGGTGATAAATCATCGTCATCACATTTTACTAGATTTAGACAATTCCACTGTGCATTATATAATAAAGTTCTATCCCTAAAATTTTTTAGTATTCCAATAGTTTCTTCAAAATCTATTTCGCCAGGTTGTTTTGGCAAAATAAAATTGATGTATTTTTTGTGTTTGGTGAGGGACAATTTCCTTAATAATAATCTGACATTTTTTTCAGCATTCCAATGTGAACAATCCTTTTCGAAGATCCCTTTGTATCTTCTATAATATGACTGAAAAGTTATTCCCTCTTAGGGTTATAGATAAATTTGCTAATGGAATTTGCAATAGCATCTGGCATGAATGAATCAGATGTTTTTCCTCTGTAGTTTTCTTAACCAATAATTTGAAAAATATTTGCTGTTGTTTTTCTAATTGAGATTACTGTTCCATTTGGTCTTTATGCTGTTGTAACTGCAATTCTTGCTGTTTCTCTTGCTGTTCATATTGGTCTTTTCGTAGTTAAAACTGCACTGCCTGCTGTTGTTGTTGTTGTTGTTTTCGCAGTGCCAATATTTGAGTCATAATTGATTTAAGTTCATCTATTTTCCTTGTACTTCACTGAATATATTTCAATTATTATTATTTGTAGGATACATTTTTTTCCTTGGTAGTCCACATATAAGTTCAAAACAATTCCTCATCATCACTTTTATAATGTTCATTTAGGGGGTAATTTTGGCCAATACTTAATCTCTTCACTCTCATACAATGCCAAATACTAGTATGGAATACTAACGCAATACTTAGAATACTACATCGCAATCCTACAAATCTCTGTTTGACTGATTTCTAGTCATGTGACCCCAGTAGGAGAATCCATTTCAACAGTTATTTGTTGCCTGGAGATCCAGATTCAGCACATTCTTCTACATAAATTGTTTATTTGTAATATTAAACTTTGTTCTTTTAAGGTACTTTTTCTTTTTAACTTGGATATTTTCAGATCTCAAAATCAGAGTAAGTCTGATTTGATTTGGTTTATTTAAGAGCATATCAACTCATTATGGGTTATTTAATGCCAAAAATTTATTTATTTGTAAATGTTTGATTATAATCATAATTATATTTTCAATCTTCAACTGTATTTTTATTACACTTTTTTTATTCCTTTATAATTATTTGTTTGCATAGTTAACGATTCTTAACTAATACTTATGATTTGCATTCAGTTATATGGTCTCAAGTATTTCAAGCAATTATATAGTTTCAAGTATCTATTACTATTTAAGAATAATTACCACATGCAGCTTAATGTTATATCCAGGACATCCACTGGGGTGGGGAGAAGGACAGACCATGTTACTATATAGTTAGGATGGGCTTAATTTAGGCTGAAAAGCTAAGTTTCACACAGGATGCAATATAAGGTCAATTTTTAAGCAAAGTATCATCAGTTTGAATTCAGAATCTCCCTTCTCCAAGACCAGCTGCCATACCAAGGTTAAAGATCACAATCAGGCCTACTATTTACTCTGAGCTAGGAAAGAATAGTTGCATTCATACTTTTTCAATAAGTATTAGCTCTATGAAAAATGCAAATAGCACTGTCCAGCAATTGAACTTGAGTCATTGTGTCCATTTTTTTACAAAGATAACAATTACACCATGAGCGCCGCCTCCTCCTCCTTCTAAGCAAAGCAACTTTAACTATCAAAAAAAAAAAAAAAAAAAAAAAAAGTATAATCCTAACTACCAGCACCAAATAAGCAAATACTTCAGCCACCAAGTAGTCCCAATTATGTTTTTAAAATACTACTTACAATTGATGAGAAACATACTATCAGTATTAATTATCAGGTTCTTAATATTTTTCTTAATTGCTTGCTCCACAGCTCTGATGACAGCCTGAATGAAAGAACAAAAATAAATTAAAAGATGAAACTGATTAAAATTTAATATCTGTACCAAATCATTAAAAAATGTTTTCTACATCTGTTTTGATGAACTTAGTTCTGTATCAAAAATTATCATTCGCATATAAAATGCAATATGAATCTATATATACATACACACACACACTTGAGCATAACATGTTTCCATATCATTTTCTCCAAAACACTTATCTCTATATAATGAACCCTCTTAGTGACATAACAGAAGAAATTTATGTTAAACTACATAAATAAAAATATAATTATTCAATGGTCAATATAAAATGTTCCAATAACATATTAGAAATAGAATTATTTTTATTTTAGATTTGAAAAAAAATATCATAATTTGTTCATAACCTAAATTAGTTTGCACATTGCTCTGCATTTTCTATATTGATCAACCAACAAATATATATATATATATATATATATAAGAAATACATATTACTTACATGTGTGTAGGTGTAAGTATACAACAAATATTGTGTTAAAGAAAATGGACCTGAGAGTAATAGCAATGAAGGGGCACTTCACACTCCACAGATCTCCAGAACTGGAGCCTATCAGATGCAGTTTAGTGTCATACTCAAGACACTCTTTTGTAAGGGAAGTCTTACCCCTAAGCAGAGGATACAGTCAGTGTATTCTAAGCCCTGCTGACAGGGTTATGTAAGCTTATTTCTAAGAAGCAGTACAAATTCCTTTTATTCATTTTAATCATTGTATTTATCAATGTCCACTTTCTACCTGTAATATCTGCAACTTCTTATTTACTCTATTAGAAAAAAGGTAATAATTTACATAGTCTCTAATACACCCAAAATAAAAATTCTAATAAAAAATAAAATGAAAATATTTCTGAATAATTGAAGTTATACTTACATGTATTTCAGCCCGGTTGTTTGTTTGACGGCCAGGCAATCTTTCACTAACATTCCTAAAAAAGATTACAAAAACAATACATCAAATAAATTACATATCAAATGCACTATCATCATTGTTAGATTTGCATACTCTTGGAACAGCCAATCAGTTTTAAGACAGCTTGGTACCTCTGCTTGTTAGGAGTATATTTCTTCTTGGTTAGTTTAGTATATCAGTTGCCAGGAGATGCTATACCAGTGAAAACTATGAATTGTTAGACCCTTTGGACACTGCTGTTAATATTACTGCTGCTGTGCCCACCTATATATTCCAACCAGCAATTATAATTTGAATTGTTTAGACTAATTTTCATTTTTGTTGCTTTCAACACGTTTCAATTAGTCTTTTCTCTAGGCTTCATCAGGTGTAACCAGCAAAAACAGCAGATCATAGAGAGATTTTTTTATTAGAGCAATACTTAAACTGTTCTAACTTAAAAAATAAAGCAATTTCAAATGCGAATTGCTTGAATGATAATTTCGTTGGGGTTTCTATTCATATTGAACATGATCTTTTTAATCATCCAAATTCTTGAAATAATGGTGTAAAATACTAATTAGAATCCTTCATTTTTTTATAAATAGAAGCATCAATATCAGGGACCAGTGTTACAATGAGAACCCAAAAAGTTCAGTCACCTAATAAAATTATTTCAAATTTTGAGGTGATATAATTCGAGGGCTCATTTGAATAAATATCTTTTTCTTTTTTTTTTTTTAATCAAGCTACTGAATAAAAATTCAATTTAATGAAAGTGGAATAACATCAAAAACAAAATTCTCCTTAAAAAGCTGGACTGGCTACAATATATTTTTAAGCTTTTGAACCTTTTAGCCCTGTATCCTCACATACCCTGTACCTGAGCTAACAAATTTCACAGGAATGATCAAGTATAAAACACATTCAAATTTTACTCCAGAGTGCAGACATCTTTGTTGAAAGCTATCCTATCATTTCATTTAAAATAAAAGGCTGTGAATGGTGGATATAGCAAACCTTTTATTGTTAATATCTCATGTGATTTCAGTGAACTTGAATTATTGGGCTTACAGTGTTTAGTCTGCAATATCCATCTTACATGTTCACAGGGTAAAACACTAATTAAAATTTATTTTATATGGCAACTCTAGTTGTTCGGTCTTGTTCAAATTTCTTCTACTTCATATTCTTTATTTTACTAGGGTGAGTCAAAGGTCTTGTAATATTTTGGTAACATGAGTCACAATTTGTCAGCTCCAGATACCTTTGCCAAAGTTGTGAAAATGACAAACCACACTGGACTGTAAAATGTCAAGCTCACCTGATACTCTCACAGAGTGCTACTTACTGGATTTGTCTTTATGGCTTGGAGCAAAGGGGTTCAAGAAAAGAACAAAAAAAAAAAAAAAACAAGGACTATTTTAGGGGGTGGTCTGTATCAATAGACTAAAAGGAATTTCTCTGTCCAACAATATTTTTACAAAGAAACCAAATTTATGAAATTTTCAAAAAATGATAAGAAATAAAACATTGTTTTTAGGTTAAAATCCAGACTTCAACATAATCAATATGTAAAATCCCAAATCTAATTGTAGAATTTTTCTAAATAAGATAAACCTAAAAATTCTTTAGAGAAAAAGTATAGTTATTGAATAGGTCAAGTCTGGTTGGGGATTATTCCTGGTACCATGTAACCCAAAACATGTTACATGTAGAGGAAATGGTACAACCAAGTAACTCTCTCACATTGTCCTGAGAGACGCCATAAAGGGGAATTACTCAGAAAAGCATCCAAACATAGTGAATCTGATCCTAAATGCTTTTCTATTTTTTACCATTTTATTCTGTACATGGTTATTGACCAACTAGCAAATAAAAAATTAAGAGGTATCAGGTAAATACAATATTGAACCCTCTCACTTTGGTAACACAACTAATCTAGGAGAAGGAAAAACTGAATTAAAAACCAGGAACTGGAGTCCATGAGGTAGGTTTGGTTTGGTTTGATTTTATGGCATATCAACCATTGTAAGTTATTAATGCTAAATCCATTTTTAAACATATAAACAGTTCTATTTCAAACAATTCAGTTTAGTATACAAAAACAGTTCCATTTTAAACAATGCAGTTTAGCATAAGTAAACAGTTTAGACATCAAAACATTTATTTCAGGTAATGCTGTTTAGTTCTATTTGACTCATAGACCTGAGAGCGATGGCAATGAGGGGATATTCCACATTCCCCAAAGCTCGAGCATTACTGGAACCTCACCATCAGATTGTTTAATGTCATATTTAGGACACTTGTTGAGGGAAGGGATCTTACCCCTCTGCAGAGAAACAGTCAGTGTATTCTACAGCCCCAGCTGACTGGGCAAGTCCCTGAGGTAGTCCAATATTGTCTTCAGCTTCATTCTGCCAACTCTTGCAACAACACTGATGCCATGTTGTATAGCACCTTCCCCTTCACTTGGATAACATTAATATCAAGAGGGGAGACCCGCTGCATAGATAACTACCAGTCTTCCATAAACAATCATTTATTATCATTCAATTCTGCACTGGTAAAAGAAAAAGAAACATCAATTTGATGCTATACTAGTTTGTCAAGTTTCACAGGGATATCTCACTTGTTGACAAAAAACACAAATTTTCTTTATTTAAATTTTGTGGTATCGTTTAATCTAGTGCCCAAAACAAATTTCACATTCCAAACACTAAATTACCTCCCTTATTTTTTACACCTTAATTTTTCTGACCACACTTTTTTCCTATAAATAAAAAAATTAAATATAATTCAAAATTTGTAACCAATCAGACTTGGAATTTATAAAACAAAAATAAACAATTAAAATCTATCTATTCCTGGCATATTGATTAAATGTTACTGGATTTCTGCAAATATCACACAATGTCATGTTCAAAAAGTCATCTTTTGACAAGTCACATTTAAATGGCTGTTCCTGTGTGGCTATTTCAGGAATAAGCATTAGCTGAAATCTAGTTTTCCTCTCTTATTAGAGAAAATAAAATTTAATAAAATTTAAAAGATCCACAGAAAAATCTAAGTTTTTTAAATGAAGCATGCCGAGACTTAGAAAATTAAGCATGGTAGAAAGAAGTTTTTCCAAAGTTTTGTTTCTGTGGTGACACTTAAGGAAAAAAATGTGTGATCAGAATATGGTAAAAGGTAAAATTTACATGGTAAAAGGTAAATTCAATGGTTGGAATGTAAAATTTGTTTCAGATACTAAGAGATAAAAACCTTCATTTTTTAGGTTTGTATGATAAAAATTTGAACTTACTCTGAAGAATCTGGTCCCCAATAGATACCAATTCCAGCAGAAGCACCATGTTTACCATTGTGAAAGCAACATCCATCAGTGTAGACAATTATACCTTCATCATCTTCAAAGGAATCACCTGGAAAATACAACATAATCAGAAATTATTTGGATAATTGAATATCTGTATTTTTGATTAAGTTAATTTTACATCATGTTAATGATTCCTCTTTAAGTTAAAATAGAACTGATATTATTGACATTATAATTATTATTATTAATAATTATAATGTCAATAATATCAGTTTCTAATTGATTATCCCAAGTAGAGAATTTTTTATATTCCATTCTTTTCAAAATATCATCTTAAAACAATGGAATATTTTTAAAGCAAAAAATTGAATAAAAAAAAGATAAATGCTCAAAAAATGAAAAGCTGCATGGAAAATATTTACTTTGAAAACCAAAAGGAAGGTAAAAATGCTTCATATACCAAAACCTTGTTTCATATGCTAATAATCTGAAATAATGTTAAAATAATATCTATGACAATTATTTATTATGCAAGAAATATTTTTTTAAATCAGTCAAAATTAGATGGAATGTGTAAAATAACAAAAACATTTTAAGTGTATTATGGTAACAAACCTATAAACATACAGAATTTGGATCTTTATTACAGAGAATATTAGAAGAATTAAAATAAAATCTAATAAAATGTGTGAACAAATTTAAACACACAACTTATCTATCACTAAATGGAAAAAAAAGAAATGATGTTTTTTTTCTAAAAGCAAAAATAAAAAAAGGAAAGAAGACAGACAAAAATGTACCTGTCTTTTGACTTGAGCATTTATATATTTTTTAAATTTTCATAATGTTAATTTCTTATAAGATAAAAATAACCAAGATCACATTTATATGAGAGTATAGATTACTGATTTTTAGCAAAATGTTGCATTGCATTATATAAGAGATCACATTGTACTTAAGTAAACATAGTAAATTACATAAGAATCCTAAGTAAAAATTTTCTCACCCGTAAAACGTGGTTCCAAAACAGCTTTCTTCTTTTTTTCAGTTGATGCATCAGTGCCACTATCAGATTTCCTCTTACAAGCAGTTTCCAAGAACTTGGAGTGAACAGCAAGGTCAGTGGTAGCCTTCAACTTGGTTACATCAGATTCAAGCTGGTTGATTATTTCAGAAAATGCCAAGGTGATATCTGAATTGTCAAGCTTAGGTAATGCAGAGACTAAAGATTCAGTTAAAGATGACAGTTCAGCAACTTTGTCCTCAAATTTTGAGATTAACTTTTCAAAAATCTTTGTCCCATCCCCATTTAAAGACTCTTTTGAATCCTTTTCTGAAATAAAAATTCATCATATGAAATGTTTTACCAAAGGAAATACATATAATACATCTTTGCAAATTTAAACAAAAAATAATTCATTGTTATTTTCAGTCAGGAGACATTTCTTTTTCTTCCTATGATTTCCTGTTCTAATCAGATAAGTTTTGAAAGAAATTTTTTTAAATAATACTGTTTGAAGATATAGAAAAAAAATAAAAGAAAATTAAAACAAATTTTAGATTCTTCTCAGTTCATGATTCATTTTTGATTTCAGACCAAAGGTTTGAAAAATATTTTTAAAGCAAATATTTTTCGAGAATAGATTTCTTAAAAATAATTTTATATATAGATTCACTTTTTAAAATAAGTTGGCCAATTTAAATTGTTTTGAATTCTTAATAATTTAATTTTATAAAACAAAGTTTCTTAGAGAATAGACAGCATAAATTAGCTGTATAACAAATACATGCATAAAAGATATTGTCATTTTTGACTGGCACTGTGTGTGTGTGTGCGTGCGTGTACAATTTATATCAAATTTCCTTTTGTATAATAATTTGTATTTATACTCTTTATGTTCCAATTTTAAAAGAACCATGGAGTGTCATCATTATGTCACAATGATTTTTTTCTTTATATCTCAAGTATTCATAATTTGTGAGCATGTATCATGAAGGACTCGGACTATTCTAGTAAAATTACTGACCGAATTAATAACATAATACAATAAAAATAGACAGAAAAGAAAAACAAAATTTTTGAGAGATGCTTTTGTTTGGATTTTTGTTTGAGATTAAAACCAACAATATCTGTGACAAGCAATAATAAAATAGAAATTCATATATTCAACCCATTACAAAAGCTATTGGTCAATGGTAGATTATAGTAAAAGCTTCAAAGAGTTACTTGATATTTATATTTAAAGCTATTCCTCTAAGTTCTTTTGAAAAAATTAAATTGATTAATACCAAAAAAATCCAATTAACTGAAAATAATAACCTGACAGATGATAGCCTATCAAAAAACAATGATCTTTATAAATGAAATGAAAATAGTGTTTTTTGGGGAATGAGGGTAATGATTTTATAATCAATAGATATTTTGTCAAGATTTAACACTGAAACTAAAGCAGATTTGAGTGCTTTGTAGTTGTGGATGGAATCAGACTTGATTTTTTCCAATTTTCTACAGAAATTTCAACTTCTTAGAAATATAAATTTGAATAATTACTTCAAAAGTTTTACTTGAGATTTTTTTAAATTTCTGTTTTTACTTAAAAGATTTTAACTTGAATTTAGATACTAGAGAAAAAGCTTTTGGGGAATAAAATTTATAACCTTGAGGATTTAAGTGTGTGTGTGTGTGACACAAATAAAATTCAACTATATTTGATATTATTTGTCCTTTTTGGTCTATTTTTACATTAGAGAGAATAATGTTAAAATTATTCCACAATACATAACAATCTGTCACCGATTAAACAAAAACAGGAAAACTTAGAAAACTTATGACAGCTTCATTTCACTTGAGCAGAAATTTTTGAGCATGAGTTAGTCTGATTAGATTTTGTTCATATAACATTATTAGGAACAGTAAAATTCATTTAAATCAACATTTTAAGTTATAAAGACATAAAGTTATACTATTTGATAGAGAGGTTGGTATCTCTGTTAGAATTCTTTTGAAAAAATAATGTTTACAAAAATGTTATTCAACTGACTGAACAGGTTCTAATGCCATCCTAACACTTTTTATTCTTAAAAAAAAAAAAGTAGGGAGTAATACTGAGATTAAAGAAAAAAACTGCTGAGACTGCTTATAAGTAAATAAAATCTTTTCCTGCTACAGTAACATTACATGCCAGGATCACCAAGAAAAACTTGTTTAACAAGATTGGTATGAAGTAAAATATGGTAAAATATTCTGCCTTAGAAACAGATGAAATGACTTGTTATTTGACTTAAGAAAAAAGAAAATTTTATTTTTAGTACTATAATCATTTGTGTAGAAGATTCACTATTTTTCCAGATTTTTCAGCCCAAAAGTTTAGGGTGTATATTATACATGAGAACTAAATATCAAACTTTTTTCTGACCATCTGCATCACTATATTTGGGATAGCATGACCAAAAATAATTTATATTTATAGTCCAAACTAACTAATGTGTAACAAACACATCTGTTTTATACCACTACAGAGAAATAGTCACTGGAATGTGTGCTTGTTTATAATTTGTTTCTTATATTGTGATCAAAAGTTTGTTATATTTTTGAGTAAATATGAACTTACCTTTGCCCTAAATATTGTGTAAATTTCATGTTTTGAAACATTATATAAACTATATAAATTCTTATTTTTAGTTAATAAAAACCAGATAAAATTTTGAACAGATGTTAAATTCAGTTTAAACTTAGCTACTACAAATTTCAAAAAGTTAATATATAAAAGATATTTTTCCAGAATTTCATAGTTAGAGATGCATGTTATAAATGACTCAATACAGTAAATATAAACTTAAGTTTCAAGAAAAAGGTAGCCTTTTTTATATCTTTTTCCTCCATCTTATTATATGTAAGACCATGCCACTATTTTATCTTTTTTAGTGGTTACACTAAATCAAACAAATATATCAAATTAAGTGAATGCTACCAAGATTCAAATATGCAACCTGGAGATCAGCTAACATGATGTATCACAACTATGTCACCACTACTACCATTCTACTGTTTGGATATAGAATGAAATTATCTTAGAAATACAAAGAGGCTTTTTTAATGTTTGTAATAACTTCAAAATAAATTAATCACTCTTTCCAAAACAATCTCTCTCACTGTCACAAGACTCATAACCTGGTTTGGTTATGGGGTGCTCTTTGGCTATTAGCCTGACAGAGCACATTCCTCTCCAGGTTTACAACTGGTTTTAATTCTGAGTTTTTCATTCTTTTTGTAATAGAAATTATCACACACACAAATGATCGTACGTCTGTTTGGCCTGTCAGGAATTATCAGGAATTAAACCTGACACCTTCCATTAACAAATTGTAGGTTGGTTTAATTTGAATAAGACTGTTTCAGCCAATCAGAGGCAGGCTTGGAATTGTAGCAGGCACTACTTAAGACACACACAAATTTGGTCGAGAGCCCAGAAGTCATTTGTTTGCCTTCTGACTGAATTTGTTCTGCGAACTCACTTCTCCAGTTGTTGGGTCACATTGTGGCAGACCATTTTACTTCTGGACGGTTCTGCCGGGTGTTGCCTCGGCACTGGAAAGTTCCTTTGGCCTCAGGGAGCCATTACCCCCAGGCTTTCATCCCCTTTGGAGGGGTTGGGTTTATTGCCTGGCACCTGAGGCGCCCCTAATAAGAGGAATGCCGACAAGGCTGAAGTATTTTTAGCCATGCCGGACGCGTATGGGCTTCGGCCTTGCGACCATACCCACCTAAAAAACGGCCTTCTGCCACATTTGTACGCTGGTGGGGCATATGATAAATAACTAGAAGTTATTTTTGCCTTCTGACTGAGTTTGTTTTGCAAACTCACCTCTCCAGTTATTGGGTCGCATTGCAGCAGACCGTTTTACTTCTGGACGGTTCTGCCGAATGTGCCTCGGCACTGGAGAGTTCCTTTGGCCTCAGGGGGCCATCCCCACAGGCTTTCACCCTCTTCGAGGGGGGGATTACCTGGCGCCTCAGGCACCCCTAATAAGGGGAATGCCGATGGAGCCAAAGGTATTTTTGGCAATGCCAGACGCATGTGGGCTTTAGCCCTGCAACCGGACCCACCTTAAAAACGGCCTTGTGCCAAATTTGTCCAGTGGTGGGGCGGAAGATAAATAACCAGAAGTCATTTGCCTGGGGAGGCATTTGACAGCTAAGATAGAAAGACCCTTGTTTTTGAATCACAAGTTATTTTGGCCTTGATAAAAAAAATGGAAAAATTTGACATCCCTTTGATACCAGAGTTCGATGGATCTGTCACTGAAGTCTGTCATCGAATGGGTTGAGAAGGCCAAACACATTTGTAAGTTGTGCAAAATAAAAGAGCCAGCAACAGTCATCCCGTTGAGGTTAACCGGAGGGGCCTACACAGTGTATCAGCAACTCAGGGATGAACTGGACTGGGATGAAATTTAACACAGCCTATATACAGTGTTTGATACAAATCCTTTTGTTGCATGGCAACAGTTCATTAGCCGGTGACTTCACCCCAGGGAATCAGTTGATGTCTACTTAGTCAATTTACGAAAATTATCGGTACCATTTGGTGGTGTAAATGACAAGCTGTGCCTTTTGGGTAGGCTTACCGGAGGATATCAGTAAGTTTTTGCAAGCATTGTCACAAATTGACGAATTAACAACGGACGAGTTATTGGCCCAAACTCGAAACATCCTTAAGGAACCAGAACCAATTACAGCCGCAGCTGGCAAATAACCGTGCAGCATCTGACCCTTATGGGGACAATGTGAATTCTCTCCTGTCTGGCGATAAGCAGGAGAGTCCGGTGTTCTTTAAATGTGGGGGTCCTAATCATTTTGCTAAGGAGTGCAAGAATCGAAGTGGTACGAGGAATGTTTATCCACAAGCACAAAAAACTCTACAATGTTATCGCTGCAATGAGTTGGGTCACATATCTCGCAATTGTTCGGGAAACAAAGTTGGGGACAAGGTATCGTCACCACTCTTGCTCTTTGCCAAACAATGAACGCAGAATTGCTTGTCGTTGGCGTCAAAATTGATGTGCAGTGTTCAACACTTGTAGACACGAGATGATCCCAATCTATAGTTAGCATAGATCGCTGTCAGATGTGGAGGAAGCAACAAGTTGATGTTATGACCATCAATGGCTTATCCTAAGCATGTTGTGGTGTAGGCACTGTCACGATCTGTGATGAAAAAGGTGACACAGCTGAAGTTGATGTCCTGGTGATGCAGGAAAAAACCCTTGGTTACGACCTATTACTTGGAATTGACGCAATAAAAACTTTTGGGGGAGTCATGATTACTGCGGCTGGAGGTGTGACACTTGTTAGAGGGAAAGAAGTCTGTACAGCTATTTCTATTGAGGAAAAAGACTTCTATTCTACGTTTGATGACAAAGAGAGGACCTGGACTATGAGGTGGAAGTGGGCCATGAACAAAGCACTAGATCAGCTGTGTAATACCATTCCAGAATATGCAGTCTCTACTAAGAATCAAGCTGCATATGAAGAAGAACTTCAGATGTGGATTGATAACAGTTGGTTAATACCATACCCACAGGAATGACTGGGACCACCTAAAGGATTAATCCCACACATAAAGACAAAATTCAACCCGTAATGAATTACCGAGAATTAAATCAAAATGTTGATGCTTTCACTGCAAATGCTGATGTGTGCGCCACTAAACTACAGGAGTGGTGCCAGAAGGGGAGTAATGTAGCTCTGCTAGATTTAAAGAGAGTCTACCTGCAGATAAGGGTCCATAAGTCACTGTAGCCATTTCAGACGTTAATGATCAAGGGAAAAAGATATTAGTTGTCTAAATTTCTGAGACAAAGCTTGCTGATTTTTATCATTAAGGGTTTTCAGACTATTGTCTTCATCTTTGTTATTTCCATAACATTTCGGCCGATAGGTCCTCCGGCTTTCTTCAGGTGTTTGTCAAACTCGGGAACCTTCACAGAACTTCAAACTACATCCTTTATTATTCAAACTTCCATGAAGGTTCCCAAGTTCAACAAACACCTGAAAAAGGTGGGAGGACATATCGGCCAAAAAGTTGTAGAAATAACAATAAAGATGAAGACAATAGTTCAAAAACCCTTAATGAAAAAAAAAAAGAAAAGATATTGTGTGACACACTTGGGTTTTGGTCTAAACATAGCACCCTTAATGACAGCTATCATTAAAACTGTTTTGATGCAAGATGAGTCCACAGTAAAAGCTACTTCAGTTTGAGGACATAATGTCTGCAGATGCAGTTCAAACGAAAATACAATCGTTTGGTTTAATAAGTAAAGACCCTAAGTGCTTAAAAGATGGGGCATTAGTGTTAGGCCTTGAGGTCTGGGAGACGTGTAATACCTAGTGTGTTGACGTTTTCTATTTGTGGTAAATTAGTAGGACATTTAACTGTCTGTGGATAGCTCCAAGCGGCAACAGGAGTACTAAAAAGATGAGCGGCTACAGTAACAAAAGGATGAGACGATATAGTGGATGACAATTCTCTTAAGCAAATGATGGCCAAAACGTTGACTAGAGTACGTAGGAGCGACCCTGAATGCATGGGTTGACGCAAGTTCTTCGGCAACAGGTGTGGTGTTGGAATGATTTGGTAGTTTTAGAAGATGTGTGCTGGCTTCGTCCGAAAAATGATGCTCAGCATATCAATTTGGTGGAACTTGATGCCACACTAAATGGCCTTAATCTTGCACTACAGTGGCAGGCCAAGGTCATGTATCTCCACACTGACTCATTGTGTGTTTACCACTGTTTGAGCAACACTTTAACTGGAAAGGCACGAGTTAGGACTAAAGCCACAAGTGAAATGTTGATACGAAGGAGACTGGTGATCGTAAAGCATCTAGTTGACGAATACAGCTTGCAGGTTGACATTACTCTGGTTCAATCGGAGCAGAATCTGACTGATAAGTTGACTCGAATGCCGAAGAGGTGGATTGATATAATGAAGCAAGGATCCAATCCTCCACAACTGACATGCGCAGTCTTAACAGATCAATTAACACCTGAGCAGATCCATGTAATACATCGGAAAAGTGGACATCCTGGAATTCATCAAACCACATATTTTGTCCAAAGAGTGTGTCCTACAACTACGAAGGCAACAATCAAGGCAGTCATACATTCATATGAAGAGTGTCAACGAATTGATCCGGCACCAACTTGATGGGAAAAAGGGAAGCTCGAGGTGGAGGGCAACTGGTGTCGGATAGGCATGGACATAACGCATTATGATGGCAAACATTTCTTGACCTTAACAGATTGTGGCCCAACGCGTTTCACGATATGGCATCTATTGACGTGACAGGATACATTGAGCATTATACGACAATTAAGATCAGTCTTTTTTGAACATGGTCCCCCACTTGAAATCTTAACTGATAATGCCTCTACATTTTGATGTCAAGAATTTCAGAAATTCACAAGCAAATGGGGGATTAAAATGTGTTACCAATGCGCATATTTTCTGGAAGGTAACAGTATAGCGGAGCACTGTCACCGCACCGTCAAAAGAATTGCAGCCAGGACACAGTGTTCAATTCCAGAAGCTTTATACTGATATAATGTGATGCCCAAGGACAATGCAACACCATCAACTGAACCAGCCAATGGGATTTACCACTATAAACAGCGTATAAAAGGAATAGATGTGACACCGTCACTGGTTAGAGTTGTTGACACCCCATATAAAGTGGAAGACCGTGTTTGGGTAAAACCCCTGAATCCCCAGTGCACTACAAGATTTGGCAGTGGAAAAATAGATGAAATAAGTCCCAAGACTATGTTGGTTGGTGGTGTCCCACATCATGTGAAAGATGTCCGCTCCTGTTATGCCTCTTCCACCTCGGAGGATGATGAGGAAAATAACATACAATTCGAGGATGAACCTGACCCTCTACTGCCCCTTCAGATAAGCCCAGAAATGTTGCCTATGTAACTAGAAGAGGGGATGATGGAATCTGCAGGTAGTGATGGCAGTAGTGGTGAGGAGGATGGAAATGAGGAAGTGACACCACTGATCTTACATAGAAGTACCCATCAAAGATGATCACCATCTGACTGTTTCAGCCAATCAGAGGCAGGCTTGGGATTGTAGCAGGCACTACTTAAGACACACACAAATTTGGTCAGGAGTCCAGAAGTCATTTGCCTGGAGAGGTGTTAACAGTCGAGCGTTTGACAGCTAAGATAGAAAGACCCTTGTTTTTGAACCACACTCCTAGACCAGTTGCCAAACCAAGGTTAAAGAACCCAGTTCGCCCTACTATTTACCCATAACTGAAAAGAGAATAGTTGGATTTATAGCTTTCCCAAAGGTATTAATGGTACTTGAAATGAAAACAGCCTCACTGAGGATTTGAACATGGGTAGCTGACTCTACTTCTTACAATAATAGCCATTTCTCCAAAAACACTTATAAACAATATTGATGTGTTAAACTCACTTTAAATAAAAACTGAATTTAATATTTCCTTGGAATTTTAATCACATTTTTACAGGAAAACTTTTAATCTCTAACCCTTTAAGCCTGAGCCTAAATTCATAAAAATTAAGCTACCACGACCAGTGCTAGAGTGAGGGGGAAGATAAAAATACCACTGGTATACTAATGCAACAGGCTCAAAGGGTTAAAATATACACTACTTTATTTTTTCTACTAATAATTAATTTCATAAAAGAAAAGAAAATATGCTAATATTTTTTAAAGATACATGGTAAATAGGATTTTGAGTTAGCAAAAGAAAAATCTAACTGGTGGCAATAAAAATACTATTTTCTTAATTGCTACCCTTATTTTTAACAAAACATTTCAATTATTTTTTCCATTTAATAATTGATCTTAATACAATCAAAACAACTTTCCCTGATAAAACAAAAAATAATTTCTACTTAAACCTGCATTAGATAACTGGATTGTTATAACAATGAGAACCCAAATAAAAAAATATATAAAACAAAATGAAAACAATCATTTTAACATACAGTTACAAACAAACAAAATTTGGACCAAAGATTAATAAAATAACAAAAAACTTTATCTGCTTTTTCTATTTGTATACAAAAGGTCCAAGTCAATTTGTAATTGTATACAAAAGTCAATTTGTATTTGTATACAAAAGGTCCAAGTCAATTTTGAAACTGAAATCAAAGCTTTTTGGAATGCAACCTGATTTTATTACTAATAAGAACTTCTTTTATGGTAACATAAATCATATATATATATATATATATATATATATATATATATATATATATATAAGTCAAGCAACCTGATCTTACCACAGAGTAATAATACAGTTATTATAACTCAAAATATTATCTGACAAGAAGACTGAATGAAACTAGTAGTTATGTGGTAACCAAAGGGAGATAAGTGAACCTAGTTTCTTTTAAGTTTTATCCAATTCTACAAGATGGTGTTAAGCACTCTTTTTGATTTTCTTTAAACACATTTTTGTGAATAAAAAAACTTGTTCATTTTCACCCTACATATATCAGGAAAAATGGAAATGAATCCAATAATATATAAACATAAAAATGTAATGTGTTGTAAGTTCATATTTTTATATTCACATTATATATATGTCACATTGTGTTTCACATATAAGTAGATTATTGGGTTACCATTGCTGAAAGGAAATGAAACTAAAGATAATTTATGCTCTTAACTCCAGCTTTATGATTTCTCAAGAAACAAAGAATGAGAAAAACAAAACTATAAATACTGAGACATACTTACAAAAGACAACATTTTTGTTTTATGAAGATTTGATATTTAATACTCTTTGACAATTAGTCAACTTACAATAAAAATAATTACACCATACTTCACATAATTCAGGAATAAAAGAATTGTTATATTTTGAGAGAGGATGCATTGTTGCTCAATCTAAAGGTGGAATGAGTCATTCTAAGTTGAGAATTCTACTTTCAACGGTGAACCATATGATCATACAATTCACAAGTGAAAGAAAGGAAACCACTGTATCTCATTCAAATCAAGTCATAAGAATGCAAAGTGAGAAAAAGAGGAATCACCATTGCAAAATGAAGATAAAAGTGAGTATGTCAAAATCAGACCAATAATGACAGTACCGCATACCACATAAGTCAGGAAATACTTTTTGTCATTACCCCAACATGACTATACTTGGTAGTATTATTAACAACTTATTATTAGCAACTTTGGAAAGCATTTGAGGCACAAGAAACTAATGAGTTTAGTTTGGTATAGGTTAATTGTTTTATGGCATATCAATATCATTTAATGCCAAAATCCCTATCCCATCAGTCTTTTGTTCCATCCACTGCAAAACTCAGGCCATCCCCAAAATATGTCAAATACAAGAAATAATAAGTCTTAATATGCTATGCTAACCCATGATGTGTTGGTTGGGAGAGGAGTGAATTCAGAGTTTTTCTTTCTCTTAAACTGGCTGTCCTACCAAGACTAGAGAGCCCAGTCTGACCTGTTTATGAAGAGAAGAAACTAATTCATGCCTTTCCTAAGGACATTAACACAAAGTGAAACAGATTTTACCAATTTCATTGCTCAACAATATCCATTATGACACCCACACATACCCCATACTTGACACGAATCCAATTAATTACATCTCAGCTATTTCCACTTGTGAAATAAGTTTTTAAAAAACTACAAATAAAAATTTGCTTTGTTTTGAATAAAGCCTGGTTGGATATCCCATAAGAGAAGATAGCAGATCTGAAAAAGTAACAACTTAAGGTATCTCAAATGATTTGCAGACCATTACAAATGAATTCTCACTGGGTTCCCCATAATTTTGGCCAACTGACACAACCAAACCTTGAAAATAACTATCATGAGTTATTTGCAAAAAAAAAAAAAAAAAAAAAAAAAAAAAAAAAATTTAAATACAACTTACTCATGGGAACCTCAGCAAAAGCATAAGCATCTTCTTCAACAGCAAATTTCTTAAATTTAGCACCAACAAAACCATCTGTCTGGTTTTGGCATTCAGCCCTGAGTTTAAAGAGAAAAATAAATTTTCATACATATAAATATTCACCAATAAAATATTGCCAATATAGTCAAAGATTTTTTTTCTTTGTACACAGGCTGAAACTGAAAGGACACAATCTTAAAGATAAAGAGTAGAATTGACATACATATGTAAATTGAGAATATATGTAAATTTTATATTACAATAGATGACAAATAGTCACCTGACAACATTAGACTCAGAGACAAGAAGCATTTAGTAGTCAAAATGATTTCATCATGCACTAGCCCATTCACAAGTTTATTTTTGTTTTGTTTTTTTCACAGAATAATTGGATTGTTTTAAACAAAGATGTCTACACCTTAAAGTTTGAATGTATTTCTAGCTCACTTTTTGGGTGGAAGAAATCAAAGGTTCAAAAGGTTTTCAGTTTATGCTAAACTATTAACATATAGCAAAAAGTGTTTTTCTTCTTTTTAAATAATTTTAAGTTTGTAGAAAATACTTCTATTTTTAAAACAAAGAAAATAACTCTTAAAAACATACATGAATAGAAGTCTGTATGTAATAATTCAACTCTCGTTATATTATAAGGATTTGATTTTTGTATCTACTGAACCATAACAGAGAAAAATGACACATAGCAAGATTTTTATTAATACAATTGAATTAAGCAGCTCTAACTTTGAGAATAAAGTAGTTTCCAATACAATTTGCAATTTAATAATAGTGTAATTTGTGCTCACCCCAATCATAATTTTCAAGAGCAATAGTTATTAAATACTAGTTATAGAGTACTTTTATTTACTTATTTGCAATTAAGCATGTGGTAAAGAAATATGACTGAAAAATGAAAATCAAGTTGCTGAAATAATTCATTTATTTTTCACTATTGATTTCACAATTGATTTTAAAATAAAAGAATTTTATGTTTGAAAGATATTTCAAAATCTGTTTTGAGATTATCGTTATTAATATAAGATATAAATGAAAGATTTATTATTAGTAAAAAAGTTTTTTTTATTAATAGGTTAAAATGAAAATTAAATTCAACTGGGACTCCAGTGTCTCAGTGAGAGTGAAAGGGTTAAAGATGTGTTAAATTGAGAGTTTACTACTATATCTTATTCAAGTAGGTGTGCATATATTTGCATATATACAAATTTTTAGCTTGTTTTTGAAGATTATTATTGAAGAAAAATTGCTCAGTTTCCTTTAAATAAATGTATTTCATTTCTGTTTATTTAAAGAAATTAGATCATTGTTTTTATGGCTTGGTATTGCAAATTCTAAATATTGAGATTAATTATAAGTTCTATAAGTCTGATAGCTGTCAAGTACTGACAAAAATCCATTGAGATTTCATCGAATTGTTAATAGACACGGAATAAAAGTCCTTGAAATTATCATTAAATAAATGTTGGCAATAAATCTTTCAAAGAAACTATTGTGGTCAGAAAGAAGTTACGGAAGACGAGAAAGTAGATGGATCAAGTGTATTGAAGAACAGAATATATACACAAAATGCTAGTACAGCAGGTAAAAGTGCTAGTATAGCAGGTAAAAGTGTCTGTCGGAAAATTGTCAGGTTCAACTGCAGGGAGGAAGTCTCCCCAAGAGTAAATAGAATTAGTATTTATGAAGGAGGAAGAGTTCATTATTGTGTAGATAGGTCACTATAACATCCTCCTCTTAAGTCTTAATTCCGCAGGAGTCTGAAGAAAAAATTTTGTTTGTCTCTTCCCCCCCCCCCCAAGACATGGTATTCCTCCACTTAACTTACTTGTTAAGGCTTTGAGAAGTTTTTATGTTTTTGGTCTCAATACATAATGTGTTTTGGGTTGACAACTATTAAGTCAGTTGCTTTCCTTTTTCTCTTAGAACAGCGCATTTCAGGAGCTGCTAGAGGAGTTGGAATATTGAAAGTGTCATATATGCCATCCATAACTGTTTCCTCAAGAGGTCCGCTATCAGCTTCATCAGTTAGGCGTTTCCTAAGTTGGTCTTTTATGAGTAAATTGTGGACCCTTTATAATTTATATTTCCCAACTCTTTTTTCGATCGTTCCCATCTTTTAAAAAGACTTGTTGTCTTTGAAGATTCTGAAAAAGACTATCTCGAGGATTATATCATTTTGGGGGTACAATGCATGTTCTTCCAGGCTTCGTCTGTTTCAGGAGTAGTTTGTCATAACCAGACCTTATCCGACATGCAAACATCACCGCAGCTGAAGATTGTGAGGTTGGTGTTTTGTTGTTAGGTGTAATCCTGTATATTTGAAGAAATTGTTGGAGGGCTCTTTTAGTTAGTGTAGACCTAGCTTTTTTCAAAGCTCTCTTCAAAGTATTCACAAATCTTTCAGCTTGTCCATTAGACCTCGGATGGTGCAGAGAGATCGTGATACATTCGATTTGGTATGTTTCACAGAAGTCTCTAAATTCTCCAGACATAAACTGACTTCCATTATGAGACACTAAAGTGTCCATTACCCCGAATCTGGTGAACAATTCATGTAGAAATTTTATCGTAATTTCTGTAGTTGGGTTTTTGCATCTGAGTACTTCAGGCCACTTTGAGGAACTGTCAACTACAATGAAGTAGTAATATCCTTCCAGAGAGCCAGTGAAGTCAATGTGAATTCTAGACCATGATAGATCAATTTTTAGCCAGGGATTGAATTTAATGGGAGATACCTTGACTGCCAGGGCACAGGCTTTACATGATTTGACAGCATTTTCTATATCTTTGTCCATGTTTGGTCAATGGACATAGTTTCACATCAAACTTTTCATTCTAGCACTCCCTGGGTGGCCAGCATAGAAATCCTTCAAGATACACTTCTGGAGTGTTGAGGAAATCATGACGCATTTCCTGTACAGTAACACCTCGTCACATATAGAGAAGACTTCCATAGCTCAGTGGTCCTTTTCAAAAATTTTCGCTTTTATTTGATTGATATACTCATTGTGGAGAGCCTCTTGTTTTATTTGTTCAAGCGTCACTGGAAGTTCCCTTACTGTATTACAAAGAGTAGATTTTAATTCTCCTTCAGATTGAAGGGAGGCGATCACTGTCTGTTCCAGTTGTTCTTAGTAGTTGGGAATTAGTCTTGACAATCCGTCTGTATGGCTGGATTTTTTCGATGGTAGGTACTCCATTTGAACAAGATTGTACCCCATCTCTGCAGTCTGTTGTCCGTATGCATAAGAAGACCTTTTTTTGAGCCAAAAATGGTGAGTAGTGGCTTGTGGTCTGTTTGTAGAGTGATGGATGGATGTTTTGGTTTTATGACATATCAGATCATCCACAGCAGATCATTCAATGCCAAACACAGTTTATACATATATATGATATAACCACCTGTAAAAACGACCACATTCACTTTTATTCACACCACAACAACAATACTAAAAGAGGCATCATCATAGGTTTTTACCTCAGAGCTCTACGCATTTGTTCCTCGAAATATTTAAACGATGAATTCATCCACATAGAAAACTCCTTCCTCAACCTACAGTACCCCAAATCCTTTATACATTATGCTAAATCTAAAGCCCTCAAAATCCATAACAAGAATCAATCTCAAACTAACATCTACTCAATATCTGATAAAACTAATTCCCCCCATAGATACATAACTTTGCCAAACAATTCTTCTTCTCACAGCATAACAAACAACTTAAATAAACTCAATATCAAAACTACTTCTTTACCTTCTAAAACAATCCGTGAATTAGTACACTCCAGCCCTCAACGTAACATATTTTCTGACGCTGGTGTTTATTGCATCCCTTGTAAGGATTGTAAACTAAAATACATCGGTGAGACATCCCGAAACCTTCATATCCATTTGAAAGAGCATAAAAGAGACATAAGAATTGGCAACTCAAACAACGCATTACTCGTACACACTTCTCAACATAATCATAACATTGACTTCAACTCTGCTAAGATGCTTACTTACATCCATAATAAAAATCTTAGACGAATTTTCGAAGCCGCAGCTATCTCATTCCTCAGTTCCCTAAATACTCGTCCTGGCTTTTATAATATTTCTCCTTACTTAAGCAAACACATCTTAAACAGCTACAATATATTCCATCCTTAGTTAATATTTTCCGTATATCTCATAATTTCCATGCTTTTCATTCTTCTTTTGTTCTTTCTTTCTTTCTTTTCTTCTTTCTGTCTCATAATCTTTCTCGTTAAACAACGTACATAATTCTATACAATATTCCTAATAAGTCAAATGACGTAATTTAAACATCAAACGCTGATTTACCTGTTAAACGGCTAACTTTTTCTCACTATACATTTTTTCCCGTAGGTTTTTGTATTTCACATTTCTAATCATCCATCGTTAACTTAAAATTATTATTATCACCCCTCATGGTCCTGATGATGGTTCAGTAGAACCGAAACGCTATAGTGTTGACCCGTTAATAAATCATTCCTTCCTCTTGGATCGTTGTTATCAGTTTTTCTACATATATATGATATGTATAATTTAAAAACAAATAGCTTATGAGTAGCAAAGTTTAGATCAGCAAAGCTCACTCAGTGGTAATACATGGTCAAACCGATTTCAAACACTTAGTCTTTGTTCTATAGGAGTTGGAAGTCGTTTATTTTTTTTTAGGTACTCTATCATTTGAGAGGCAGATACATCATTTGAAAGGGTTGTTGCTTGGTAGCTTTTCTTGCAAATGTTCTCATATTTTTTGCAGCTAATCAGTATGTGACTGACTGTGAGTAGTTTATTGCAGCAGGTACAGCAGTTTCTTCCTTGAGCAAATAGCTATGTGTTAGGTATGTGTGCTCAATTCTGATTCTGCTTAATATTATGTCTTGTCTTCGGTAATGGTTCTCTCGATTTCTAGTTTAATTGTGGGTTGATGTTCATAGAATTTGTTATTTAGGGACATGTCTCATATTGTTTGCCATTTTCTTATGTAGAGTTTGATTTTGGTTTTGTAGTCTGTGAATGGAAGTTTAAGAGTTGTTATCATTTTAGTTACTTCTTTTGCGAGGGTGTCAAACATTTGATTGCCCTTAATGCCACATGGCTAGGAGCCCATGCAAAGACCACTGTTTTCCCAAAGTTTGTTAGATAGTGATATGTTTCTAGTATCTCTTGTATGTATTGGTGGTTTTGGTTTCCCTCTTAGATTGCTACTAGGCTGGATAGTAGTCTCTGAGTTCTTGATCATGTCCAGGGCCATTTTAATAGCTTGTAATTCAGCTGAATAGATAGAAGCAATATTTGTAAGTCTGATTTGTTTGTGGCTATTTATATTAGTGACTGCTGCTCCTGTTCCATCTACGGTTTTTGACCCATCAGTGTAAAAGGCAGTATGGTCTGAATATTGGTTTGGTTTGGTTTTATGGCATATCAACCTTTGTAGGTTATTTAACACCAAATCCATTTTTATGTAAACAATCAGTTCTATTCAGTTTAGCATTAGTACACAGTTTGTCAATAACATTTCCATTTCAAACTATTCAGTTTATTCAAGCAGTTATATATAACAATTCACTTTAGTGTAAGTACAGTTTAATTGTCAAAAACATTTCTATTTTGAGTTATTCAGTTTAGTAAAGCAGCTCTAATTCAGCTAATTCAGTTTAGTATAAGTACAGATTTTATTTACATACAGTTAAATGTCAAAACAGTTCTATGTTAAACAATTCAGTTTAGTGTAAATAAAGTTTCAATGTCAAAAAACAGTTCTATTTCAAATAATTCAGTTTAGCATAAGCACACAGTTTTAATGTAAGTACGGTTTAATTGTCAAAAACATTTCTATTTCAAACAATTCAGTTTAGCATAAGTATGCCGTTAGTTCTATTTAACTCATATGTTTACATATGAGTTAAATAGAACTAACAGGCCAGAGTGGACGTGGGAGCAACAACAATGAAGAGGTGTTCCGTATTCCCCAAAGCCCCAGCATTACTGGGACCTCACTATCAGACTGTTTAGTGTCATATCAGGACACTCGTTGGGGTGGGAGGTCTTACCCCCTCTGCAGAGGTGCAGTCAGTGTATTCTACAGCCCCAGCCAACTGGGCAATGAATATTTGTCTCTAAGTTCTTCGAATCTGTTTTTGGCAGATGATGTTGTTGGTTGTGTTTTTCCTGTTGTATGAAAGTTAAATCTATATGAAGTTTAGCGATTGTCCATGGGAGTAAATTGCTTATTGTGAGTGGTGAAATATTGTTGGTGTTTTGATTTATATGTTGTATTACTTCTTTGATGCAGAAGCCAAATGGGGGTATAGCTAAAGGTTTATTATTGTGGAAATGGTTGAATAAGAAGTTGTTTGTTTTTTGATGTTTTGGATTGTTTGGGCTGGATTGAAGTTTTAATGCATATTGGAGTGATAATTTTTCCCATCTAAGGGTGTTTGTAAAGCGAAGTGTCGACCGTAAATATACTGGTGGAACTTTGAGACTGTGAATATAATCCCAAGAGCTTCTTTTACGATTTGCGAATAATTTTTTTCCACAGGAAGAAAGGTTCTCTCTATCCGTTTCAATGTCTCATTAGTCATTTTGTGAAGAATGCATGCCCCTACACCATATAAGCAAATGTCACTGTTTACTATGATTTCCAAGTCATAATGTGTAAGAAATAATTCTAATATTAATGTTTTCTTTATTTTTTCAAATGCCTCCAGGCATTCTGCTGTCCAATCCCAGGGCTTGTCTTTCTTTAATTGTTCATTTAGGGTACATGCAAATCATGCATGTTTTGTATGAATACCTGGTAATAATTTGCTAGTCCAAGCTCTACAATGAAGCACCAGCATGTTTTTAATCGCGGCAGCTCATTCAGAATCTGGTCTCCTGCCATCCTTGTCAATTATGTGTTCTAGGTATTTGACTTTTTCAATGAAAAAATCCCATTTGGTCTCTTTAATTTTGAAATCATAGTCTTGTATCTTAGCAAAAACTTTGTGGACATGATCCTTATGTTTGACTACGCTTTTACTATTCATCAGAATGTCATCTAAATAAGTGACTGAGAAGTCAAGGCCACTCAGCATAGTATCCATCACTTGCTGAAAAATTGCTGGTGCGACATTGACCCCAAACTGTAAACATTCAAATTTATATGATCCACAGTGCATATTTATACACAATAGCTTCAAACTCTCCTCTTCAACCAGAATTTGCAAATAGGCATTGGTAACGTCAATTTTCGAGAAAAATTTCCCACCATTTAGCTTCACAAATGTCTTCTGGACTAGGAAGAGGGTAATGACAGTCCTTCAGAGCAGCATTTAATCTTGTAGAAAAATCAGCGCAAATGCGTATCTCTTTAGATTTCTTTTTTACACAGACCATTGATGCAGCCCATTTGCTGTACCCTAGCTTTGACAGAACTCTGTCAAGTTCCTCGTTGATTTGTTCCAACGAGGCAAAGGGCACATTTCGTTTCTTTTTGAACACTGGCTGGATATTGTCTTGTAGCTCAAATTTTACCATTATCATGGTACACTTTCGTAACCCACCAGAAAAAAATTTCTGGATAGGCTTCCTTCAGTTCTTTTTTAGTTTTCAGCTTCAGCATCCAAATTTTCAATTTTTTGGCAGTATGAGTTTACAGGCAAGTCCCAAAGCTGGAATTGTGTCATCTAGTCAGTGCCAAATAGATTGTTAGTATTTTTCAGGATGAACAATTTTAATTTAAGAGTCTTCCCATTTAACGTTGTATTAATAATTAACCCTCCCTTGAATTTAATTTTTTCCCCTGTTACTGATCTTGCTATTTTGTAGGATTTTATCATGGTGGGCTTACCCAATCTCTTCCATGGTTGCAAGTTTATTAGAGTCAAATCAGAACCCAAGTCTAGTTGAAATTTCACACTTTTGTTTAACATTTTTACATGCACAAATTTCCTAGTATTAGCACTGACTAGTTAGTCCGACTTTGTATTTTTTATGTAGCTATTGGGGTTTTTTTTAGATTTTGTGTCCGACTCAGTTACATATCAAGCACTTCTTCCAGAAAGTACACTCTTTGTACCAGTGTAGGGCCCCAAATCCAGAACATCCCTTGGTCTCTATGCACTGTTCTGCCATGCCGTTTGATTGGGGGTATTTTGGAGAAGAGGTGATGTGCTCAAAATTCCATCTTTTAGCAAATTCTTTAAACTGCTGAGAGCTAAAGTGGGGTCCATTGTCGCTGATAAGCCTTTCCAGGACTCCTTGTTCAGCAAAGATTTGCTTGATAATATCGATGACTTCCTTGCTGGAGAATTTCCTTAATTTGCGGATGAAGGAGTATTTTGAGCAGTAGTCCACAATGAGGAGGTAATTGTGCCTGTTGAGGTTGAAAATATCAGTAGCCACGATTTGCCATGGTCGTACTGGTATCTCATGTGGCATTAGGGACTTTGCAGATTGGGACTTCTGGAGTTCTTGACAGATGGCGCATTGCTGCACTATTTTGTCTATGTCGCTATTTATGCCACTCCAGAAAACACAGGTTTTTGTCCTGAGCTTGCATTTGTTGCTTTCTTGGTGACCATAATGAATTTTTTTCCAATGTTTTGGTCTGCATTGATTTGGAGATCAGTATCCTGTCTCCTTTAAGCAAAATGCCGTTCTCAATAGAGAGCTCATCTCAATATGACCAGTAGAGTTGAAGGTCTTTGTGTAGTTCTCTGCAAGATTCTGGCCAGCCTTGAAGGATCCATACCCTTAATTCACACAATACTGGATCAGCATTAGTTGCTTGATGGATCTGAGTTAATTTTTCAGCTGAGAATTGTACGAAGTCTACTTTAACGTCTAAGTCAATAACTCTGTTTTTTTGTTGGGAAGTCTGGATAGTCCATCTGAACAGTAGTATCTCTTTGCCTGGTCGATATTTGATGACCATATCATACTCTTGGAGTCTTAACAACATCCGTTGAAATCAGAGAGGTGCTGGTGTTAGGTTCTTAAGGCAGATCATTCCTAAGGGTTTATGGTCACTCTCAACTTCGAATGCAGATCCGTAAATGTATGTGCGAAATCATTCACAGCCAAATATAACAGCTAAGAGTTCCCGCTCGATATTGGCATAGTGCAGCTCTGTTTCAGTCAGGGATTTTGAAGCAAAAACTATGGGTTTGCCTTCTTGGATTAGGGCTGCTCCCAAGCCTCTAGATGATGTGTCTACTTGTATTACAGACTTTTTAGAAGGGTTGTAATAGTATAGTAACATTTCCTTGCATATTAAGTCCTTTATTTCTTGCTGTGACTTCTGGTGGCTATTGTTCCAATCATAGTATCTTTTCTTAGGAGTTCCCTGAGGTTTGCTGTGATGTCTGACAGCCTAGGAATGAATGGTGCCAAGTAGGTAATAATTCCTAGTACCTTCTGTAGCTTTGTAATATTAGTTGGACTGGGAGTGATTTTATTTCCTCCACTTTTTGGGGATCTGGGTGTATCCCATTCTTATTGAATATAGCACCGAAGAATCTGACTTGCTCCTGGTTGATAGCACATTTGTTACTGTTAAATGTTAGTCCTGGAGTTCGTACTGTCTCCATCAGCTTTCGCAAGTTGAGGTTGTGCTCCTTTTTGTTTTTTCCATGGATAATAACGTCATCAACCAATGCTCCAGTACACTTTCCTATTATCATGTCCATACTCTGCTGGAACACATCCTGAGACATAACTAGGCCAAAGAGCACCCTTTGGAAACAGTACCTTCCAAAAGGAGAATTAAAGGTAGCAACTGTGATTCCCTTTCAAGCTTGACAGACCAGTAGCCATTTTTTGCATCCAACTTGGAGAAGAATTTGGCACCAGACAGTTTGTGTGAGAGCTCTTTCATAGCTGGAGTTTTGTAGTGGCAACGCATGATGGCCTTATTTAGAACTTTGGGGGTCTAAGCATAGGTAGAGTTTGCTGTTGCTCTTGCACACATACACAATGCTGCTAACCCAATCTGTTGGTTCATCGACTTTCTGGATTATTCTTTGTGATATCATGTCATCTAGTTCTGCCTTTACTTCATCCCTCATACGGATGGGGCATTTCCTGGATGCATGAACTATCAGATGGTTGTTTAGTTGAAATACGATGTGGTACTCCCCTGGGAAGTTACTGATCCAATCAAATTGATCCGGATATGCTTCAATCAGATCTTTCGTGGAGTTGATTAGTGTATTGTCTGATGGAGTAACTGGGGAATTTGTCTCATAATTGACTTGGGCACACTTTGTTCTCTGAATGGAACAGTATAGGGTAACCAGTCTTAAGTCCTGAAGGGAGGGTAAAAATAGTATGGTAGGTCCATTGGAGCTCACTATGTAGAATTTCATGCACTTCCATTCACCCTTGTAGGCACATTGAATTTGTATGGATCTGTACTGTGGTATACTAGACCTGTTGCATGCCATAAGTACTGCTGCTTCTTTCTGGGTTATGCCAGGACGTGGTTGACCATTCCGGTCTACATATTCTGGAAACATTTGCTGGAATGTGCGTAAGAGGAGTGCATTTCCCTCTGCGCCTGTGTCCACCTTGATTTTTAATTTGTGGACACCTTTCCTGTTTGGTAAAATAATGTCCAATGAGGCAAATGCGTCTGTCTGAGAGCTCTTTTTTCCGCGGTCTTCCATTGAATAAAAAGACATTTTCTCAAACTCATTGATTACCTGGTCCTGAACATTAATAGAATTCTGGAGGTTTTTATGCACAAACTGCACTGGTACGAATTCTTTTGGTTTAGTAGACCTGTTCATCTGTGGCTGCCAGTCGGTTTTTTTTTTTTGAGTTTTTTGTTGTGGCACATCCTAACCCAGTGGTTCTTGCGCCCACATGCTGAGCAAGTGCTGCTTTGAGCAGAGCAGTTCCCATTTTTATGGTTAAGTCCACATTTGCAACAGTTGTTTGTGTCCTCAAGTCTGTGCTTTATTGCACTTATTTGGTTGTCGCATTTCCCTTGTAGCTCACCCTTTTGTCTCATGTAATTAATTGAAACCTCATAATTTCTACACGCATTGAGTACTTTTGACATGGACATTGCCTCGTTCTTGCTGAGAAGCTATTTCTGTACTTCTGGGAATTGTGTTCCAGCAATAATCTGGTCAATTATTCTTTCTTCCATCTCACATTCATCTCTGAACTTGCATTTTTGCGCCTGAAGCCTACATCTCGCAAGAAAATTGTCAATGTTCTGTTTCTTTCAGCGAATAATTTTGTGAGCAAAAGCGTGCAATCTGAAAGTTAACTTGTGGTTCTATTTGTTCTAGAAATTTTTCCCAAATCACCGCTGGGTTGCATCTGTCAGCATTGTTTCCAAATGACCATGAATTATACCGTCTTAAACCTTCTTTTCCCAATAACAAAAGAATGTGGTCAACTTGTTTGTTCTCTGCAATGCCCTTCATGGAGAAGAATAACTCATACTGTTGCTTGAAAAATTTCAGGGATTCCACCAAATTTGCCATTTCCCAGCACATAAATGGTTCACAGGTATGGTTGGACATTATTGCTATTATTATTTTAGACAATACAAGCACTTGAAAAGGAAGTTCCAGACAACTTACGGTTGTAGCTAAAAAATTCCAATATGGTGTCTTTTTTTTTTAAACCACACATGGATGCCTCTTGTTTCGCAAAAGCCTGTAAGAAGAATAAAATGTTGCCAGACTTTAAAACCGCTCTCCTGTTGTCTTTTTACATTCCGTGTAATATTCCATGTTTGTCTTTTACCGTTGCCACCATGTTATAGTATTTCTTAGTAAGTATATAAGAAAAGCGAGAGACAACGAAGAGACATGTTTTAGCTTGTAGGTGTGATGACCATATACTGACGAAACCCTCTATTTTATTCAATCAAGGGAAGTAACTGCTTTTTCCAAGGGAAGGTAACTCATGTCATGACAAATAGGTTCAGTATTTATGAAGGAGGAAGAGTTCATTATCATGTAGATAGGTCACCATAACAGAAACTCCATAAAGATTTTTACAATTGATAAAATTAATAATTCTGAAACTTAAAAAAAATACTTACAATAAAGTATTCAATATTTTAAGAAAAATATGACAAATACAAACTAATATTTGTACGTATGCAAGTATATGCACACCCACTTGTATAAGATATGGTGGTGAAGATCTGCTTTAAAAGAAATACAACTCTCAAATTAACACAGCTTGGAATAACATGATTCTTAAATTTATACAATTTATAAATTGTTACCAAATCCTGAATAATACAGATTTAATGCCAATTAGTACATTAAATATTTTCATGTGTGATGACTTAAAGAACAATAAAGAATTTTTTTTTTCAACATAAGAAATAGATATATTAAATTGATATAAAATGATCTGATACGTCTTGAAAATTTAAAAACTTCAAGCAATTAATAATGGATATCGACCCTAATATCAAACAAAGTATACAGTTCAATAAATGATGGAGAAAAAACTTTGATGTTAAAAGATCTATGGTGAAATAAAAAGAAAGTTAAATATTCGAAAAAAAAAAAAAAAAAAAATTATTCCTCCCCATTATAAACAGTATAATGTGTCAAACTGTTTATTCTATAATTTCATCAAGTTATGCCAATAACATGGAGTTCTCTCCTTAGTTATCCTTATCCTCTATCACTCTTGGCAGGTCCTCTAGATTGTATCCAATGTCCATGCTGAGTTGATGTAAGTTCTTGCTCAATGGCTAAAACTGGGGTATCCATATATAGGAACCATTTGCATCTAAGAAAGTTTGGTTTGGGCTCTGTAGCTGATTTTCAAAGACTGTGGCCGGAGCTCCAACCTTAGCATGCCCAGTCGGCTGAGGCTGTAGAAATACACTGCTTATCTGCAGAGGGGTAAGACCCCACCCAATGAGTGTCTTGGATATGACACTAAATGATCTGATGGTGAGGCTCCAGTGATGCTGGAGCGCTGGGAAATGCAGAGCACCCCTTCATTGCCATTGCTTCCAGGTCCACTTTAGCCCAGAATGGTAGCACCTGATAGGGTTAAATAGAACTAACTGCATACTTATGCTAAACTGAATTGTTTGAATTAGAACTGTTTGACTAAACTGAATTGCTTGAAATAGGAATGCTTTTGACAAATAAACTGTGTACTTACATTTAGATTGTGTGCTTATGCTAAACTGAATTGTTTGAAATGGAATTGTTTTTGACATTGAAACTCTACTTACACTAAACTGAATTGTTTAATATAGAACTGTTTTGACATTTAACTGTGTCTAAACAAAATCTGTACTTATACTTAGCTGAATTAGAACTGTTTGAATAAACTGAATATCTTGAAATAGAAACGTTTTTGACAATTAAACTGTGTACTCATGCTAAACTGAATTGCTTGAAATAGAACCGATTATTTGCATAAAAAGCAATTTGGTGTTAAATAACCTACAAAGGTTGATATGCCATAAAACCCAGCCAACCAACAACCAACCAGCTTTAGCAGAACATGTCCCTTGTTTACACACATAAAGTGCAATACAGTTTGGGCAAATGGTTTGAATTAGAGACATGGTAATTTTTTGATGGCTGTTTTTTCCTCATGCCACCTTTATAAAAGAGTAGCAGTAGTTTCCTGATTGAATTATTTGATCCTGGCTGTTGACCTATGAGGTTTCTCAGCCTAGCATTAGGTGAAGCATGCTGATGACAAACTTTTGGATTCATTTGCTTTGCCTCACATCCACCCTGCAGCATCGCATTGTTTCTAATACAAACATATGACTCACATAATACTCTCCTTATTCAGAATCTGTTACTGTGTGAATAACCAAGGCAAGATAACAGTGATTACAGAGGCCACTTATTTCATTATTGTGAAGTTTGATCTCTCTGGTCTGATCATAGTTTGTCTCAGAATTATACAACTTTGGTACTACACTTGTTGGCTTTTCAGAGAGTAAGTTTTCCTTCTCATGAAAAATTTTTTGTAAATATCTTATTTATTTTTCCTTTTTTCCTTTTCTACTGAATTAAAATATAGTGTGATTGTATTTATAAAAATTCAGCAATATTTAGAGATATTAAACTAATTACAATTTTTTTCCAATTAGCATGGTATCAAATAAAATAGCCTGCATTAAAAAAATTTTTTCCAAAAGTCAAAGGTTTATCAAGTGATATATGATCCCCATTTCATTGTGAATGCAAAAATATTATTCATTGTGTTTGGTCAGGTCAGGTCTGGTTTTTAAGAGGTGCTTGTATACTTCACAAGTTGTACGGAATAATAACATTTATTCAAAAGCCTGTGAACTCTACTTGTCACAGCTGATCTTAGGTGCCTAATGCTGCATATGTAGCTAACTACAGTGCACCACCCTACTCGCTAACACCCACATATCTAGAAAAGGTAGTGCTTATCCCTCAGCTTAAAATGATTTTAATGTACTGTGTCAAGTGTCAACAATGAGCTGAGAGCTGATTTATATTTTTCTTTTCAGCTTGCCATTTATATTCCTGTAAGAATGAATCACATGAATTGTAAGAATAATCCTGACAGGTTCTGTTATATCTACAGTAATATGGTTCTACCTGTCAAGCAAAAATCACTGACTTTGTGAAGAAGGCATGACATGACTAGAATTAAAGTAGAGGTTCAGGATAAGCTATTCAGTTCCCATGTTTACTGTAAAACATGTGAACTTGAGAGATTAGAGGAAGGTTAAAAGGAAGAGTATACTATTTATCATTCCAATGGTCTGAAGGAAAGAAGAGATCACATCATGGACTGCTATTTCTGCATGATAAATCTAAAAGGAATAAATCCCAAGAACAAGCACCATATACAATACCCCAATGTTCCTTCTGCCATAAAACCAATCTCTTATGGCCCAGACCTTCCTGTTCCTGAACCAGATGGTATAATAGAATATAGCTCTGATTCTGAACATAATGACATGACTGTTGTAACAGGGAATGACGCATAAAAGCCAGAAGAGGACAACTATGCAGTACCCTTGACACAAACAGAACTTAACCTGACACAAGACCTGAACATTTCAAAGGAGTCTGCTCAGCTGCTGGGTTCACGTCTCAAAGAGAAATATCTGTTGGCACCAGGAACAACGTACTACTGGTATAGAGACCATGAGTGAAAATTAAGACATTTTTTCACATTCCAGGATAAGTCATTATTGGTTTATTGCAACAATGTTGCTGGATTGATCAAATCAATGGGCTTAGAGAATGATGCTATTGAATAGAGACTTTTTATTGACTTATCCAGCAGAAGTCTCAAAGCAGTTCTTCTACATAATGGGAATAATTTTTCATCTATCCCTTTTGAGCATTCAGTACAAATGAAAGAAATTCACAACAGTATGGATCATTTGCTGACTGCTATTAACTACCAGAAGCACAAATGGTTGATCTGAGGAGATTTTAATCTAAGGTGGTTGGACTGGTCCTAGGGCTCCAAGGTGGGTATACAAAGTATCCTTGTTTTCTGTCTCTGCGGGACAGCTGGGCTGTCAGATTATGTCAAACAAGAGTGGCTGTTAAGACAACAGCTAAAACCTGGCTTGCATAACATTCAATGTTACCCTCTCATTAAACCAAACAAAATACTGCTACCACCCTTACATATCAAGTTACGAGTAATAAAGGTAATGAATAGAGAAAGCAGCAGGTTTGCTTTCCTCCAGAAGTTCCTATAGATAAGCATGGAGAAACTCAAGGCTAATATATTTCACAGCCCTCAAATAAAATTCATGAAGGACCCAATGTTTGACAAAGCACTGAATGAAGCTGACCTGGCAGTCAGTAGTTACAAACTTCCTGGGAAACTACCTGAGTGCAAAATGGAAGAAAGAAGTTGAAGAGCTACTGAAGAGTTTCTGCCTATTCAGGGCATGAATGTTAATCAAACTGCACTCTCTGCAGTTACACTTGGACTATTTTCCAAAGAACTATGGAAATTTGAGTGAAAAGCAGGGTGAGCACTTTCACCAAGATGTTCGCATTAAGGAACAGCACTACCAAGGCCAGTGGGATGTAAACTTTCTCATTGACTACTGCTGGTGCTTGAAACAGGATGTGGTGCCGGCAAAGCACAGGAGGAAGTCCCTCAAAAAAACCTTTCATCCATGAATAGCTTCTTTTGTGTATTTTTCTGTTTACTAAGACACAATGTGAGCTTTCTGGGACTATATCAGCCCTAAATCTAGCATTATTTGTTCAATTCAACAAGAAAATAAACAGACTTATAATACTGTTCTATACATTTCAAGTAAAAGGTTGTATCTTTAAAATTTGATCTGACTAGAAAAAAAAAAAAAAAAGTATGATTTTTGGATTCAGCATAAAAAAACTGCTTTAAAATCAGCTATTATATATTCACCTTGAAAACTTTGCTGGACAGTGTTATCATGGGAATTCTTCACAAAACCAGTTAACTGTATTTATTCAGCATACAATCCTCTACCCACCACATCAACTGGTTTTGTATCAACAAGTTAGAGAGACAAATTTAAGACAAGTGTGGATTAACAGTACCAGAAGAGGAGAGGAAAGCAGATATTTTGTAAATTTGTTCAAATGACCCAAGAAAAAAAATTACACACACACACAAAAAACAAACAAAAAAAAACATATTGCTTTTGCAAGACTCCTATTCCACAATCATCTTTAAAAGTGAAAATAACTTTTTTTTTTAAAGAGGTCAGTAGGGAACAAAGACTAGTAGTAATAATTCATCTACAGTGAATTTTATTTTAATATTTGCAAAGCATTTCTTCCAAACAAACAAAAAATTTCAATGCATTTTATTTGTAAGTTTGCAATTTATTTCATTGATGATGAATGTGGCATTCAAAATAAAATAATTTCATTGTTAATATGCATTGCTCCAACCAAACAAAGAATTTTCTTTTTTTTTTTTTATTTACTAAAAGCAATGTCAATCATTGTTATTAATTAGCAGAATACCCATAAAAAATTAAAATGATTATTTACTGGACAATTTAAGTATTTTTGTGTTCAATAACTGAAAATTCTTTAATAAGAAAAATTGTTAAAATCTCATCAGGTTTTTAGAGTTTTGGGGGCCAGAAATAGCATTTGTGCAGTAAAATGCCAAAGTTCCAATCTTTACTTTCTAAGGTTTTGAGAAGGATAATAATTTGAAGAGTTATTTGTTCAGTTGAATTCATTTGTTTCTAGTGTATTTTGGCCAATCCATTCAACAGCCTTCTTCTTTCATAAAGAAAAAGAGGAGTCTCTTTCCAACAGAATCATTTAGGAGACAACAAAAGTAGCATAAACAAGGAGTTCAAAAGTGAAAATAATTATTTAGTTTGACTTTTAAGTAAAGTCAAACTAAGGCTATCTTCATATCAAGTTCCTTCCTATTTTTAGAATTTATACCATCTATGCCCCATAATAGTCTTTATTTAATGCAGGAAATTTATATACAAATATAATTATGGTAATTAATTGCATATAGGAAGTACTCTACAATTAAAATCTCCCTTGATAAATTATAATAATCAAATAACAAATTGGATTGGAAATTGAGTTAATAATAATCTCATGTGCCATTTTTGTTATGCTGCAGTACCAGACATACAAAAACCACATCATTATAACAATCTTTAAGGAAATAATTAGTCTGAAACTTAAAATCTAAAAAATTATTTGTTAAAAGTTTTAAACTATTTTATTACCAAGTAAATTGGACAACTTGGAATATTAGATTTTGCATTACTTTGCAATCTTTTTGATGTAATTCAGAACCTCTTCTTTACTCTTGCAAAGTTGAATCAGCCAAAACTAGGAACTTGCCTCACCCCCTTTTGGTTGGTGTTAGAATATGTCTGTCTACTGTATACTCTGCAGAAGGATAAGATCCACCCACCCCAGGAAGGGATGACATTGGTATGACAGTCAACTGTATCTAATAGTGAGGCTCTAGTTCTGAAGATCTGGGGTGTGTGAAGGACACCTTCATTGCCATTACACCCAGGTCCATTCTGACCCAGAGTAGTAGTACCAGTTAGGGTCCCATCGATGGGTTAAATAGATTTGTTTAAAAATTATTTGTATTCAATAGGACCATAAGAAAAAAAAACCTTAAGAAACAACTACACAAAAAATATAAATTGAGTCATCTACACTGTATAATATATGTAACAATACAAAAAGATTTTTTTATCATTCATATTATAATGAAAATGTGTGTGTAACTATATGGGTTAATAAACTGTTAAAGTCTAATAAAGTAATTTTTGCCTGTACTTACACTGTACAAAATCCAAAGAGCTCAAATTGTTGAAGGTGCCATAATGGGAGTCTGCTGTTCATTACATAATCCTGAATTTTTAGACCTTAATACTAAAAATACCGATAACCATGTTCAGTCTATCATTTCACACATTCACCTGCTGAAAACTAGAATAACCAGCCCAAATCAAGCTCATCTTTATGTGTATATTCCAAATACAGAAATAAATTAGTAACCTTAACTTATGTACTCCACCCAACTTCTTAGAGAACCTGTATGAATTCATATAGAAAATCATATCTATTCATTCTATTAAAATAAACAACTATCAAACCCAAGTAGACATTTTAGAAAGTACTGACTTGGCAGGTACTGGCTTTGGGAAATGCAAAACTCTTTCTCCATGTTTCCTTTTACTGGCTTAGGCTATTAAGTAGATATGACTAAACTTGTTAAAATACTGATACTCATTAATAAAAAATGTTTTTAAATAAATAAAAATATTCAAGTACATTTTATCAGACTTTTAATTAGATTCTTTTTAGTGATATAAATTTATGAAAATTGATGAAATCATTAACTGACTAACTAGAGGGTTCATAATGAACTATTGAGTTCCTGTCATAACAGCAGTCCATGATGATACTGATGGTTCAATTTAGGAAGGAGTGAAGGATTAAGTAGTATATCAGTTATTGCCATTAAGAATTTGGACTTTTAAAAAATGTTTGCAGATATGAGATTTCTAAATTAATGAAATTTTAAACTGATATTAGATGACTTGTGAAACCATTGGGTTCCTGTTGCATCAGTGGTTTATGACGTGATACTGATCCTTTGATTGAAGAAGGAGTGATGCATTCTAATTAGCATTTCATAATTATTTCTTCTATATCGAGATGGTTTGGTTTATAGGGTTTTATAGCATATCAACCTTTGTATGTTATTTAATGCCAAATCCACTTTTATGCAAATAATCAGTTCCATTTCAAACAATTCAGCTTAGTATGAGTACACAGTTTGTCAAAAACATTTCTATTTCAAACTATTCAAGCAGATATATATAACAATTCAGTTTAGTGTAAATACAGTTTCAATGTCAAAAAAAAGTTCTATTTGAAATAATTCAGTTTAGCATAAACACGCAGTTTAAATGCAAGTACAGTTCAATTGTCAAATCATTTCTATTCTAAGCTAATCAGTTTAATCAAATAATTCAGTTAAGCATAAATATGCCATTAGTTCTATTTAACCCATAGATAGGGCCCTATCAGGTGCTACCATGATGGGCCAGAGTGGACCTGGAAGCAATGGTAATGAAGACGTGCTCTGTATTCCCGAAAGCCCCAGCATTACTGGAACCTCACCATCAGATTGTTTAGGGTCATAAACAGGACACTCATTGGGGGGGTCTTACCCCTCTGCAGAGGTGCAGTTAGTGTATTCTACAGCCCCAGCTGACTAGGCAATACACAGAGTTAAATGTCAAACACTTTTATTTCAAATAATTCAGTTCAGCAAAAATATACAGTTTAAACATCAAAACAGTTCTATTTTGAACAATTCAGTTTAGCATTAATACGCAGTTTAAATGAAAAAATCAGTATAGTGAATGAAAGCACGGTTTAGTTCTATTTAACCCATAGATAGGACCCATATCAGGTGCTACCACGCCGGGCCAGAGTGGACCTGGAAGCAATGGGAATAAAGGGGTCCTCCGCATTCCCCAAAGTTCTAGCATCATTGGAACCTCACCATCAGATTGTTTAGTGTCTTATCCAGGACACTCATTGGGTCAGTGTATTCTACAGCCCCAGCCAACTGGGCAATCTATATCAAGAATTTGGATGGTTAAAAAATGATATTTAGCATAAATGCAGACTCCACAAAATTATTATTCAGTTCCAAATTGGACTGGAAATTATGTTACTCTCTACATTAGAGCATTTTAAGTGTGTTGCTCTAATAAAAATCTCACTATGATGTGCCATTTTTGCTGGGTTAAAGTTCCATACAAACATAATAAGTCAAAGGATATCAATTTTTTTGACAAGAGCATGGTCATTGCTACTGTTAAAGAAAAAACAGAAAACCCTCCTATTTTCAAAAAAAGACCACATCAAATCTTTAGAAAATTCTTTTTAAGATAGCAAATCAAATAGTCACCACAAAAATCCTGACACACAGTATAGATATGCAGCTTGAAAAGAAATAGATACACAAAAGAAAGTTGTAGATGCTGGTTTGTTTAAATGCAATGTTAACCTACATATCCACCTATCATATCTTTTTACCATCAACTCAGAAACATTAGCAAAGTCAGCAGCAAATCTCCACCCACACCTAGTTTACTCATATACATCATATATGAGCTAAGCCTAAGAAAATCTACTGTTAAAGTATTGGAACAGGGCGTGGTTGAAAAAAGAGGCCCTTGTGCAAACCTGACTGACCTATTTGTCTGGGTGAAGTTATATAAAATACTTTGTACTTTTATTTAAACAGACAAAGCTGTGTAAAATTAGTTCAAGTCAGATTCATATACTTTTCTTTTTCTTTAAAAACAAACAGAACTATAAAAATAATCTTTAAAAATGTAATAATTAAAAAGAACAAAATTGTTATTTTGAGGAGTCAGTTAAATTGGTAGGAAAATATTTTGAACAAAAAATGCAGTAAAGGCATTGTGACAGCAGTCAATCTAACAGCTCTATTTAATGACAAATGCGGAGTTGCTTTTATAGTCTCAAAAGACTATAGTCAGAGAAGTGTTTGTAGTAATAGCATAGGAATATTTCAGTACATTATTTTAAAAACTAAAATTAGTAAACCCTTAAAATAATGCCACTTAAAGTAAGACAAAAATCTGAAAACAAATTAAAAAGTTTTATCAATTAAGCTCAAAATAATTATTAATAAACTTCATATAAAAATTCACCCATTAATATAATTCTTGAATCAAGGGTAGCATAAGAGTATATAAATATATAACACATATTTATGTTCACATATGAATATACATTATATTCCACACACACACACACACACAAAGGTATATAACAACAAAAAATAAGAGAATTTATAAAATGAAAGAATTCAACAAATATTTCATTACACAAATTAAAATTTGTTCAAAATGTTTCAATGTTTTTATTATCAGACTTTGAAGGTCTCATATTGAAAATCCAGTCAAACAGCTTTGAAAACACAAAGAAAAACTTTTGTAAGTTCTCTTGACATTCTATTATTTCATAATTAAAAATGGCACATATATCCTCAATATGATTAAAACTGATTTGATCATCAAAGCTTTTAATTTGAATATGCCTTTAAGCTTGTAGGATAGCTCCATATCCATGAAAAAAATCATCAGTAAATATTACAAGAAGGTACTTCAGCAAAATGTATTTCTAAACTAATATTTCTCTGGCCCACAACTTCTGAAAATTTATTACTCCATGTTATATGAAAAAATCCACCATCTTTTATTAAGTTGCCAGCAGTTCAAAATTTTTCTGTTAGTGAATCAACTACAAAAGTTGAGAAAACAAAAACATCAGAAATAAAATTTTAAAAATACCTATATACTTATAGTCCCATCTACATTAACTTTCAGAAAAAAATTATATACATAAAAATAATCTTAGGTAACCATTTTTTTTTTAAATTTCAGCAGGGGGCTTCAAGTATTTATTATTGTATCCAGAAAAATATACTCCCATAATAGTAGTTACATATAGCATATGAAATTTATACATAAATGTTACACCTATTATGGGATGAAAGTAGTATTTAATAGATGCTATACACATTTAAACACAAAAATAAAGTTCTGCAGACTAAAGTCAGTATTTAGTATGACCCTGTTTGAAATCTAAGTGAACTGCTTTGAAGTTTTCTTGAGTTATCTTCAGCCTTCCTTCAAAATTTCCAAGAGCTCTTAAAAATTTTACTGTTCCTTTCTCATTCTAACTGATCTAATACTGGTTATATTAGGTTCAAACTCCAGAGAGGCCAATTGATGACTGCCAAGGTTCTGTCAACTACTTTGTTCAAAAATCATATTTCACTGAATTAGTTGAATGTTTAAGATCATCATCACACTAGAATATCAAGCTGTTTTCTGATCAGACACTTTCCAGAAATTATATTCTCAAACCATCACAGAATCATCAAACTTCACTGAAAAATGAAACAAAATTCACTTTTGTACTTTTGTGTTTCTTTCAAAATGTAGAAGAATCCAAGTTCAGTTGAATTTAAAGAAATAGTGAGCTGGGTCTGAAGATTCTTTAAAATTTAATGTAATTTAAAATGTAAATAAATAAAATGTAAAATAAAATGTAATTTACATTGTGCACGTAACACTTTTGTATATCACCAGAAATTGCAATAACACTACTACTTATCTGCTGCTACTCAATGCAAGCAAGCATCCGGTTATCAAAATAGTGAGACTTGAAAATTTGTTAAAAATTATAAAATTAATAGAATAAAAATAATAGTAAAATATACTAATATATAAATAATACATGTAAATATTTTATCTAATGTTTTTGTTTTTAGTTACATAAAAATTCAAATGTATCAATGAATTACAAAGAATAAAATATATTTCATGAAGATTAATTTTATCATAGCTAATGTGAAGTTAGGTAAACTTTTTTGTTTTCTTTTTAAAAGTATGATCAGAAAGAATTATGTGCCTTTGCATTAAAGATTATATACAGCATGATTTCATTTGTCAAGGCTTCTCGCATGACAAAAAAAATAACTAAGACATAACATCCCAAGAGAAGAATCATCTTTCATTTTATGTGCAAGTGATATTTAATAGTGTTTCAGGAATTTCTTTTTCATAGGATTTTGGGATAAAGACTCAAAGCATGTGTATATTTAATAATAATACTGTTCCATTGGTATTCTCTGAAAAGATATGTAATACAGTAACGTATGTGCTGACACCGCATGAGAATATTATTTAAAAATAAATGAAGTTATATTAAAATTAACTTATAATTAATTTTATCAGAATTTAAAACAAGTTTTTACAATGAACTCCAAGTAATAATTAATGCATAACATATCATAGAGAAATATGCAATATATTTTCAAAGGCACCTCTATATGTATGATATATATTTCTTCCTATTGTTACATGAATTAGTAAAATTGAAAATTGCACCCCAAGCCTTGAAATTTCTTCTCTCCAAACGTTCTGCGATGTGATCACATAGTCAAAAACGAAATTTACAAAGATATCATTAAAATAGAATTTATTAGCTTTTATTCATATCATTTTAAAATTATATTGCTGTGAAATGACAGTATATGCGTCACCATAGGACCATCTTCTCGGACAAGAACAAAAATTTAATTTTTTTTTAATTCAAACTTTTGAATTAAAGGATCTTAAGAGAAAAAAAATTATGTTACTGCTGATTATGGTAATTGCATAGGCTTAAAAGCTCGGCATTTACAATAATTATTATGAAATCTCGATGGTTCGTTCAATTCAAGAAAATGTTAAAAAGTATGGCACAAAGAAAGCAGTTAATAAATGTGTAAAGGAACAAGATATAAACGTTGAAAGGATAAACCCAGAATTATTACTTTAGCTTGGAAATCGAAATATTTTCATTCAATCTTTCAAAATTTTACGTATTTGATCTCTTTATTTTATTTTTACATGGTATTTTCTATCAGAAAAATATTCAATAAAAGTGATTTTTTAAAGCAATAAATTTGTTTGCAGAAGATCGGCTAAAGATATTAAAAAGTAGCAGACGAAGAAAAACCTTTTTAAAAAATGTTAAATTAATTTATTTCATAACCTAATAAAATTCTCAAACTTATGAAAAATAGAATTTAAATAAATAAATAAATAAAAATGATTTGAAGTCTAGGATATCCTGTTGAAGTCTAGGATATCCTGTTTTTAAATTTAAAGAAAAATTGTTTTGACGGAAAATCAGTGCAGTTGAAAATTGAAAAAGATTACATCAATTTTTAACCTCAGGCAAGAATCGTTAACTTGCTATTGGTATAATTTAACACGGCTTTAGATTTTGAAAAGATGAGCTCAGCCAAATAACTCTATTGCTCTGATAGATGCCATGAAGGGAAATTACTCGGCATTAGTACACTGACGACCTTATAGGTTATAACAAACAAAACATTCATCCAAAGACATAAATGATCATTTTTCTTTTTTCATCATAAGTGTAAACAAGTGTTTGTTATACGAAATTTTCGTCTGAGAGAATTACAAAAAAATAAGCCCCACTTTTCACACAATTTAAAAATCGAATTAGCCATAATCTCTATTCTTAATTAAAAGAATTGCTGAAGCTTTGAAACAGGCACATTACGAATGCGAATAAGAAAAACTAATACTAAAGTTTAATTGAGAAAAAAAAACATTTTTGATTAGATATTTTTATAAATAAATTTTAAAACAAAAAAGATAATAATAATTGCATACCAAGATTCATAAACACCAGGAATCCGTCCTCTTTTTACAGCATAGAAAGGCATGATAATCAAGATGGGATAACGTTGGAAAAGGTTCCTAACTTGAAATCGGCAGCTGTTACGAAGACGTAAGGCACTTGGTGATATTCTAGAAATAAAAGTATTTAAAGTCATAAAGTTAAATTTCTAGTAAAATTCAAGATTAGAGACTATATATATATATATATATATATATATATATATATATATAGGGAAAAAGCTGCTTCAGTAAAACTAAAAAAGTTATGAAAAAGCGAGTTCTACAAACGTTTTGCGAGATTTGTTCCCTTCTCGGCAGCTGTCGCTCAAATGACAGCTGCAAAGAAAAATACAAATCTTGCACAAAGCGAGGGAGAGGAATCAGAAAAAAAGGCGTGGGTGCCTCGGAAGTGACGACGTAACAAATTTGGTTTAAACAATTAGACATTCAACCTCGCCATCATGCACATGGTCCTAACTTCCGGTTCAAACAAGCAACACAAAAAAAACTACTTCCGACGTAACAGAACTGAATAGGACTTCCGCTTGATCCGAGACTTCAACGAGATTTCATTTGTACTCGTTCTCTTCCGCTAGCGCCATTGTTAAAGGTAGGTGCTTATTTTTGGTATCTTCATATTAGTTGAAAATTTAAAGAGATTTCTATTATTTGGAAAAAAAAACTATTCCTGTTTTTAAGCTTCTGATTTTGTATTTTATTTAAAATTTGCTTTGAAGGTTGTCGATGTTTTATTATAATGTAGAATTTATATGGATTATTGACGGTATTATTTCATATTTGATCCTGCTAAAACGGCATATCCCACTTAGTTTTCTTGGTTTTATTTTATTTTTCAAACTTTTGACTCCTAGTAAAGTTGTCCTTCTATTAATTACAAAAGGAAATATAAGTAATATTATTTATTAATAATCTCTTATGAAAAATAGTATCTATTATCATGGTAACCGGTTAGAACAATGCTATTCTCTTTTTTTGACCATGTGGGTTTTCTACGATGTCATGTGGGCACCTTTGAAAAGTAACTTTTAGTCCTGTGTTTTATGTTAATATATAGGTCAGGAATAACACATAAATACTTATGTACCATTTACGAGTGCTATTCTGTTTTATCTTTTGGTATTCGCCTTTTTTTTTCTAAATTGAATGTACGTATGTAGCCACATTGGAAGTGTTAAGAACGATCGTAAGTTCTGTCTTTATTAAAGTATGAATTAGTTTAATTTTTATAATATATTTTTTAAAATAAAATTCATTAGTCTTGAGTTTTAAACTTCAATTTTCCTCTATTTTTTTCTTTGAGAAAACCGGGGTGGGTAAAATCTGTGTGCTTGATATCGATCGAAGTCTCGACAAAAAAATTTTGCCTGATAAAAATTATTCTCTAGATTATGCCCAAATAATAAAGCTAACAACTTTTAAGAAATCTGACCGAATAACAACTGTTGATTTTTTTAGGAGCTATATTATATTATGAAATTGCTTGATTCATTGAAATAAGTATTAAACGTAAGACCTGAAATTCATCGATTGTGTAAATCACTGAAATGGTTCGGGGGTTAAACTTGTATCAATCATTTAAGGGAGATGAATTTTTTTTTTTAATCCTAACTTAATTTTTCCTATGTAGTCGTTTGTTTATATCATTTGAGAATTCGTGATAAATTTTAAACTTCAATTTGGGAGATATTTGGTGTTATATTTTTATAAATGTTAGACCACCGCGGTAAAGGATAAAAAAAAATTTTTCGTGTTTTTATTTTCATTTAAAAAAAAAAATTCAGTATACAGAAAAGTTGATAAAATGAATAAGTCTACTTCCACGTGGTTAATTTAAAAAAAAGTGTACCCAAGTTTCCAGTCCTCGTTTACTGCAGATAACATTTAATCCTCTCTCTCACGGGAGGAAACGATTTTGCGTGAAAAGGTTTGGAGCAAAATTTCAAATCAAGAGTGCTGGGAACTTTTGCACACGATTAGTGGAAGTACCGACATGCTGTAAAATCGCCTTATTTTCCTAAAACATTTTTCCCTATGTAAAAGAAGAAAAAAAGTATGTATATACGAATTATCCGTTTTATTTTTTTTTCTCTTGTTCAGATGTATTCGAGTTGCGCTAAAATTGTCAAACCCGCGGGTGAAAAGCCCGATAACTTTGAGTCAAAAATCTCAGAGGTAAGTGTTTTTTTAGATACCAACAGAATTGATTTTAGTATGTAAAGTTAGAATGTAGAATAGAGAAGATAATCATGAATGATTCAAGCCACTAACTTGGTAATTTTTATTTTGCGTTTAATGAGATGTAAAAAGCTGAACAAAACTCTATAGCGAACGGTATAATTCAAAATATTTTAGTAAAATCCTTGTTCATTCCTGCATTTAGCATTGGGGGGTGGTAAAGGAAAATTTTCATAAAATGAAATGAAATTCATCACTGGCATTGAAAAATGTTTGTATTAATGGTTGATATATTCATCACTAGCTGTCATGCCTTTAAAAATGTTCTGCATATTAACATTTTTATTTATACAGAATAATCCCAAAACTGCATGCTATATAAATTTCAGCAAATAAAAATAAGTTTAACAATGCACCCCCAAGTTAATCCACAGCTTTTATATTTGGGAAATTGGAAATTTGTCATCCACAAAAATTTGATTCTGATAATTGAATTTTATTGCTTTAAAAATGCCTTCTCTAAAGATTAGAAAGTTATTTAAACATCTTGAACTCTTGGTTATATTCACAATATTTTGATCACTATACTCTCCAGTGTCTTAATCAGTAAACTTAGAGAAATTCCAAACTGAACCTTTTTATTAAATGAACATGCTGGACTGCAACATTTTAGTAAGCAAATTCAGACTCCAATTGTGCTACTATGTTCATTTTCAGACTAGTACTCTTTGGAAAGGTATAAACCTCGTTATTTCCTTAAATAGGTAAGTAAAATTGGCAACGAAGGTTCCCTTTTCAATAGCTACTACACTGAGGTATAGGGGAGGGTGCTACTCCATTCCCTAGATCACTCCACTTTACCTTTGATCCTTACCTTATAATGCTGAGTGTTAAGCAAGGTGGCATCAAGTACCATTTTTTGAGTCTTTGGTATGACTCGACCTGGCATTGAACCCCGGTCTCCCAGCAAACGCTCTACTCATTAGACCAATGGCCCAGTTGGGTTAAATAAGTATCACCATTTTAACATTAAATAACCCACAAAAGTTATTAAGCAAAGAAACCAAACAAAATCTAAATCCACTGGAGTAAACTGTTCTCCATTCTGCTGTCTATGCCTTGATTGGTTTATTCATCTTAGTTACTGACTTCAACAAAAGACACTGGGAGAAGAACAAAATGTTATGAATATAATCACCATGGAAACTAACATCTCAGAAATTTAGACAGGATTGTATTAGCAAGAATACTTCTTAGCAATATTCATGCTTATATTTTTATTTACACACACACAATGGATATTTCATTGAACAATATAGACGTTTTGTCTGTCCTTTCCAATTGATTTTATAGTATCTGGTGGGAATTGGTTCATGGAACTCCCATAACTGTTACTCTAGAACTTTCAGTCTGATCTTAGGTCATCATCAGTGAGGTGTATATTGCAAAAGCAATGTGACCTTTGCATGTGATAACACAAAACTACCCAAGATAATTGGCGACTATGAACCCAGTTATTTATATGGAACTATCAAAATACATAAACCTAATCATCTTCTGTGCCCAATCATATCACAAATACCAACACTGATTTATGAACTCAGAAAAATAATAATAAAACAACTTATTACACCATACTTAACTAGTAAACATGGCATATAACATCACACAAATTAATGCAAATCCTACATACACTTAGACCCAACAATATTATATTAGCTTCACTCGATGTAGGAAATTTATTCACTAATGTACCTGTCAAGAACATTGATATTATTATAAATAAATAATATCTATAACAACCCATCTCTTCCTCCTCTCAAGATCAACCTTAATATACTTCAGAAAATACTTCCAACATGCACTACTGAAGTTCCATTTTACGACCACCTGGGCAATATTTACACCCAAAAAGACAGTGTATCTAATGGGGTCAGTCCTGGGCTTGATCTTCAGTAATTTCTACATATCCAACCTTGAAAATAAAATATCTAACAGCATTAAAAAAAAATAATAAAAACCTTCAATATACCTAAGATATATTGACTATACTTATTCTCACTAATGATATTAATGAAATAAACATGCTACAAAACATCTTCCAAAAAAATTCAATTCTTAATTTTACCCATGAACTAAACAAAAACAATAAAATTTCCTTTTTAGATGTTCTAATTAAAACTAATAATAATATAATAATAATAATAGCTTCACTACCTCTGCTTACAAAAAAACCCACAAATAACAACTCTTATACCCTCAACTTTGAAAGTGAATACCTCTTCCGATATATTTTTTAAAAAAGAAGAAAAAAAACAATTTTTAGTAATCTAATATCAATGCAAAACTAATCTCCTCCACCAAAACAATGTTTTATAAAATATAAAACACTCATCAATAATGGGTTTCCTAACTATATTGTTGATGAATAGATTAAATGTACAATTAGAAATGTCAGCAACACAATAAACACTGCAACACTCCAACCAATAAACAAAAATTTATCAAACTTTTTTATCATAACCAGATGCACTACAATATAAATTAGATGAAAATATTCTTAAAAAAACGTTAATTAAAAGAAATATACTCCCCACTGATCATTATAAAAGAAAATAAAACTTATCATATACTATAACAAATTTAAAACTTGTTATTAACCATAATTCTTCCCCTTCAATTGGGGTTTCGCAAAAAAAAAAAAACATCAATTTAAATGTACTTTAGGAGATTGGATCTCTGTGAATAACAGTATATACATTGGCTTAACCTCAACTATCATCAAGATGACTCACTATGCATCTATTTGATGCCAGTTCAATAGCACAAGAACTGAGATTCAGAAAATTCTTACTGAAAACAGAACTATAGGAAAACAAATTCTCAGGCACTCCATATCAATGAAACAACCCAAACTCAGTAGAATCAATTTCAAATCCAGTACTAATTTACTTAAATGTTTTAAGCTACTGCTACTACGTATAGAAACGAATAAAACGCTACAACACACCAGTATCAATAATAAACATTTTCAAAGCAGTAATGTACATGTAAAGGTCACATCGGTTTTGCAATATACACACCTTTGATGATGGCTCAAGATTGGGCAGAAAGTACTAGGGAACCAATTAGTTATGGGAGTTTCAATAACCAATTCCGGCCTGATACTATAAATTCAATTCAGCTTCTGGAAAGGACATATACAAAGACATAGACAAAACGTCTATATTGTTCAATGAGATTTTACATATAAGTTCATCGGCATAATGATTAAAAGTATTCACCTATGTTCCAGGAGTCCAGGGTTCAATCCTAGATCATGTCATACCAAAGACTCAAAAAAAAATGGTATTTGACTCCTCCTTGCTTAACACTCAGCATTATATGGATGGATCAAGGGTAAGTGGAACAATCCAGAGAAAGGGTTGGCACTATTCCCTATTCAGCTGTGTAGTGGCTATTGAAAAGGGGGTTTTCAGGTTGTAGTCAGCCAAATTCACCCAATAGTGTATGTAATAGGGAAGGTATTTTAGTGATATATTCACTTAGTTTTTAAACTGCTGGCTTGATAATTAAAATTTAATTTTGATTTTCAGAAAACAAAATTATAAAATATTTAAATTTGTGAAATAGTTCAGATATGTGGTGAATATATTTTGCGAGTGCATTGACAAGTATTCTAAAAATACCTTTTTTTGAGATTTATTAAACTATTGGGGGTCTTTAGATTTTATGGGGGGGGGGAAGTTGTGCATGCCCTTACTTAAGTCAGACATTTTTAAATGAATAGGTCCATGAAGGGATTTGTATTTTTTTAGGTTTGTTTATTTCATTCTTATGTATGTGCTTGTTTCCACACTGTTGCTTTGGTCAAAGAACATATATGGAACAAGGCCATGTGAATAGGGTACTCAATGAGACTTGGACTCTCTTGTGAGAACGATCTTCCGCTTAGTATGGGTCTCTCCTTTCCTCAGAGTGTGTCTACTTTAGTCTGTTATGCCCCTAATTGATATTTTATGTTTAAGAGTTGGTTGTTTTACCCTGGGTGTGTGTTAAAGGGGTTTTGGATTCCACTTTTACTTTCTGTGTTTTTTGAAATTGACACATTACTTTTTACTAATAATTTGTGTGTATAATTCATGTTTTATTCAACATGGGCTTAAATTTATTTGTTTCCAGGTTTTTAAAGGTATAGGATTTTTCTTCTATAATTATATCATACATTTTTTAAACTCCATACCACAAAAAAATTTATCCCAACACTGTCAAATTTGATTATTACAAACCTATACAGCAATATCCCCCATGAATTAGGAAAAGCCATCTCATTTTGGATAGATAAATACCCAGACATTACACCCAAGATTTAACATAGAGGGTATAGAAATAATTCTTAATAGTAACTCCTTCCAATGCCATAACATTTACTACATTCAGACCCTAGGAACAGCTATGGGAACTAAAATGTCTCCAACATATGCTACCCTAAACCTAGCATGCTTAGAAGACAATTTATACAAAATAATAGGTAAAAAATATGGCAACAACATAAAAGAATTTACTAAGTCATGGAAAAGATATTTAGATGGTTGTTTCATATTCTGGAAATGCCCATGGGAGATATTAATAAATTACACAACCTCTACACCCCAAAATAAAATTTACTATGAAACGCAGCTCAAAGGAACTACCATTTTTAGACATCCTCATAAAAAAAACCTAAATGACCAAATCATCACAGATATCTACTACCCAACAATACCGCCATTTCAACAGAGACCACCCTAAAAACTGTATAAAATCCATCCCTTAAAACTCTAGCAAGTAGAATATACACTATAATCACATATAATCTTTGAAAAAAAAAAAAAAATTCTAAAGAACTACACACAACCCTACACCAGAGAGGTTGGTTGATTTTTATGGCATACCAACCACTATGGGTTATTAATGCCAAATCCAGTTCGCATATATTAGATATGCATGATTTGTAAACATTGTAGAGAACATACTTTTTTTTTTTTTTTTTTTTTTAATTTAAAAAATAGCTCATTTACTTGCACGCAAGTAAATGGTTTTAGGTATTTCTAACATGAGGTAGTTATTATTTCTCTGCAGTTTTACTCACAGAGATTTAATGGTTTCAAATATTGCTATTCAACAATAATTTATTTGTACTTAGTTGGATGGCTGAATTTTCCAGAGTTGTGAGAAGTATTATATTTTTAGGTATTACCCTGTATCTCTCAAGAAAGAGAGAATATCATCTATGTGGACGTTCTCAAACATCTCTCATATTTTGCTGCTCTCTTGTAATAGCTAGTGCTCCACATTCCACTAGCACATGTTTAATGGTGTAAGGTGTCTGGCATATCAAACATTGCGATGGCTGTCCCTGCTTGTATGGCCAATCCGCAATCGAGATATAATGACTTTTCTTTCTTGATTTTCTGAAAGCTGGTCTCCATTCTCCCAAACTGGGCTTTATTTGGCAAATTTTGTTATTATGCCACCATTGTTGCCATTTTGTAAGAAAGAATTTATTGATTTGGGGGTTTTCAAGTCGGTATACGGAATGGAATACACCAGAGAGGATACCCAACAACACTAATAAATAAGGGATTCGAATTAGCGAAAAAAGTACCACAAAAAGATCTACAGAACCCAAAAAAGCACAACAAAGGACCCATAGCATATGTCGCAATCTACAACAAAAACAATCCTGAAATTTTTTTATTTATTTTTTTAAAACATAAAATCCTCGACACAGCAAAAGTCATTAAAAGCCAGCAGCAACCCAAGAATTTAAAAAAAATACTCACCTCTTCTATATTCAGGGAAAACCCAACACAAGGTGTTACCAAATGCAAGAAAAAAAGATGTGGAACATGTGATATAATCATAAAAGGAAAATCCTATACTTTTAAAAACTCAGAATAAATAAAAACTTAAGCTGCAACTTAAAAAAACAGTCTACATAATCAAATGTAAAGAAATATACATAGGATCAACACAGACCCTCAATGCCAGAATATCACTTCACAAGATCTAAATAAAAATGAGAAGATAAAAAATTACATGTCTCAAAACATCCTATATGAATCTAGTCAAGGTAAATTTAGAATTATGCTCATATATCAAACTAACAATGACACATTATTCCAAATAAGAGAAAAAAGACTTTATAGATTTAAGCCCACATTGAATAAAACATGAATTATAAACACGCACATACACACACAAATTATTAGTAAAAAGTAATTACATGTAAATTTCAAAACCTACCCAGGGTAAAACAACAAAAACTGTAAAACATATCAAAGACCAAAGTAGACACACTCGGAAGAGGGGGGTGACCTATATAAACCTGTACAAAATGGATATCATTCCAACAAGTGAGTTTAAGTCTCGTTGAGTTACCTCATTCACATGGCCTTGTGCAACATGTGTTCTCTGACGAAAGCAACATTGTGGAAACCTACATGTATGTAAGAACAAAATAAATCTTTTTAAAAAATACAAATTTCTTCATGGACCTACAACAGGAAAAAGTTTTTTACGTGTGTGAGTAATTTTGCTGACTTTTTGTGTGTGTAATTCTCAAAGTTTTCATTTTTAATTTCTTTTATTTCCAGGCTCTTCTTGAGCTGGAGATGAGCAGTGATCTCAAGGCTCAACTCAGAGAGCTGTATATTAGTGGAGCAAAAGTAAGTATCTAGTATAGAAATTTGGAGGAAAAAAATCATGACTAATTTTCACTATAAGGACATGTAATTTTAGATCTAATATATATATATATATATATATATATACACTTTTTTGTCTTTCTTTCTCTCTCTCATATGGCTAATTTTCAATAAAAATGTTAAACTTAATTTTAGATTTTAACTATACATATGAAGTTTCTGATAAAATTGGTCTTTAAACAGTAAAAAAGACTCAAACAAGTTTTGTTGCTAAGCATTATTAAGTTGTTTTTTTTGTTTTTTTTTTCCTTTAGGAAATTGATATCCATGGCAAAAGAGCTATCATTATCTTTGTTCCTGTACCTCAATTGAGAGCTTACCAGAAAATCCAAATCCGTTTGGTACGTGAGTTAGAAAAGAAATTCAGTGGCAGGCATGTAGTTTTCATTGCCCAAAGGAGGATTTTGCCTAAACCCAACAGGAAAATCAAGAACAAGCAAAAGCAGAAAAGACCTATCAGGTAATTTAAGCTTGTAATCACTTTTTATTGCAATGATTTTATAAAACTTCATGATTTGATGTAGAACAATTGAAGTGGACTTCTCTCTTTCTAATGTATATTTTCTTGTTTTTCTATCTTTAATCTTTCAAAGAAAAAAATTAGCTAATGTCATGGTCAAAATATGCTCTGTTCTCTCATCAAACTAAGTGGCACTATTTGTTCTTTTGTCCTTAAATGCAATAATACATGTCTAGGTGTGAGCATGAGTATGTGTACATAATAATATCAAAGGGGTGGCTAAATACATTCGGAAGGGTTGCAAATTTTAATAGATAAAATAGAAAAGGAATTTTTTAAGAATGAAAAGGTTTGTTTGGGTGGGAGGTTATGTTTATAATAATCAACTGATATCTTGGCACTAGTACAGTCAGTGATCAGAAAAGGATTTTTGGCCTTGATAGTCCAAGCTGGAAAAGTGGTTTTCTTTTCCGGAATCAAGATCCTCATATACTCAAGGGAGCAGTTCAAGTCTAGAGTAGTAAGCAGTTGGCCATTAAACAAAATGTGATAGAACAACTAAACCACATCCAAGTCTGCCAGCCATAAGTCATGTTGCATTTTAAATTATTTATGAATGGTAATTGTTTTTCATAAGTAAAACTCGTAAATAGTATTTCTTTCGATATGGTTATGCCCCAATTGGCTGGGGCTGCAGAATACACTGGCGGCATCTCTGCACAGGGGTAAGTCTCTCCCAACAAGTGTCTTGAGTATGGCACTAAACAATCTGATGGTAAGGCTCCAGTAATTCTGAAGTTTAAGGGAATGCAGGGTACCCCTTTATTGCCATTGCTCCCAGGTCCATTCTGGTCTGGAGTTGTAGCACCTGATAAGGTCCTATCTATGGGTCAAATAGAACTGTTTGACACTTAAACTGTACTTATGCTTAACTGAATTGCTTAAAATAGAATTGTTTATATGTACAAAAAATGGATTTGTCATTAAATAACCTACAACAGCTGATGTGCCGTAAAAAAATTATCTATTATCTTCATCTAATTTTTGTATTACCAATTTAAGAATAATTTAGAAGTGTGTGGTTTTTACTTGGTTAACAAACCAGTATATGCCACCAACTTTCGCACTCTGGTAGTGCTCCATGTTAATTGTAAACTTCTTTTTCTCTCTTTAGATGTGCTCTGCCATCATACTTATGTCACTTAACCACTTAATTTTTCAAACAAAAATTTGTTTAAATCATTAACTGCCCCTTTTGTATCTATTGCACTCCGATTTTTTTAAGCATTTCTAACTTTTAAATTATTTTACAATACATCAGCTATTACCAAAAAAAAAATGTACAAAACTTTTCTTTTTAGTCGGACTTTAACCTCAGTTCATGAAGCCATTTTGGAGGATTTGTGTTTCCCTGCTGAAATTGTGGGCAAAAGAATCAGGATCAAGGCTGATGGCTCTAAGCTGATCAAAGTCCACTTGGATAAAAACCAGCAAACCAATATTGAACACAAGGTAATTTTTGTGTGTGTGTGTGTGTGTGTCTCTCTCTCTCTCAAATTTGAGCTTCATTTTGATATTATGGATTGTATAGGATGAATGCAATAAGAATAAAATTTTTATTTAGATACTTTCAACTCAACCAAAGGTGTCATAATTTCTTTTAAAAAGCATGTGATTATATACATTATGTGGGAATAAATGGGCTATGTATTTAGCAGTGTGGTTTTATCAAAGTCCTAGTTGGAAGGGTGGATTGTCACAGCTCGTATATTCAGTAACATTAGGATGGCCAATCAAGTGCGTGTTTGTAATCACTACTTGAACTAAAGATGTCTCGTGTTACACAGGTCACTTTTTTTCATACAGTCACATGAGCAGACAATTTAAAACCAGAAACTTTGTTCCATTTTCAAACTCACTTTTATGTCCAGCATGTCATCATTAGAGCTGTTATGCATATAGTTTATTGATACAACTATTTGGGAAAAATGTCTGCTTTATTATTATTTGGCTTGTTAATTTTTGTATCAATATTAAATTATAATTGCTCGCATTTGATTTGTTTTAAATCCCTTTTATTTCTAAGATTCATTTTGCTTTTTGTTTTGTTTTTTAGCTGGAAGTATTCAGAGGTGTGTACAAAAGACTCACAGGCAAAGATGTTGTCTTCGAATTTCCTGATTATGTTCTGTAAATGTGGAACACTAGCAATTTAAAAAAAATAAAATAAAATGCCCATAAACTTGTGAAGAAATGCCTTTTTATTATTATTAAAAACATGACACCTTGAGCAATTGGGAAACATAATGGGGAGGACTTTAAATAAGTTAAATAGAATATTACTTGGAACATTTGCAAGAACCAATTAAAATTTGATATTTTCTACTGATGCAACTCCTTTTTAAAAAAAACAAAAAAAAATAAGAACCAATTATGTGGGAAGTGGGTTTGATTTGCTCAAGATGAAATACTAAATATTTTTACAGTCCAATTGGCAGGGGTTGTGTAGTATACACCTACTGCATCTCTACATGGGGGTAAGATAAATTAAATGACGTGATGGCGAGGCTCCAGTACAGTGTACCTTCATTGCCATCGCTTCCAAGTCCACTCGGAATAGAACTGTTTAACACTTAAACTGTAAGCAAATGACTGATGTTGAATTGTTATTGATTGCAATCAACTATTTTATGGACGATCCAGCTAGTTCATCACTAATTTTTTTTTTTTCCTTTGTCGGTTTAATTCCACAATTCAAAACTCTTCTTGATATTGTTGGTGATGAAGGTTCCTTCTCATAGAATGCAGTAATTTTTTAAGTCATTTTACTTAATTTAAAAATATCAATTAATTTGTTTCTTACTGACACATTGATAGAACATTTCTTCTACAAAACAAGTAACATTCATTAAAAATAATTTATTTGTATTTAAGGAAGTCAAATTCTTCATTAAAGATTATTTAACCTTTTGAAACTGATATTTTTAGCTCAGATAATTTCTTTTAATGGAATGAAGTAGCTTTAAACAAAGATGTTTTGCACCTTCGGTACTAAGTATCTGGTGTCTCAGAGCTTAAAATGTTTTCAGAAAAAAAAGTTTCTGCCGAGTAATCTCGTAGCCAGTAAATTCAACCCCTCAACAGTTAAAAACCAATTTCAAAATACAAAGAAACCAAGTTGCTATCATTAGATACTTAATATATAACTATTTATTATAGTTTAGTTGTCAAGACAAGTTTGCTATTGCAAAATGCTTAGATAATTAATATACAACATAATCAATGAGATACCCATTGACAAAGATATTTTGGCAGGTGTTATACATAACCCACATTTATTTCTATGAATATTTATCTAAAAGCCAAAGTTTGAAATAAACATTTTTTTAAATGATTAACTTGTTTATTAGATACTTTTGGGGCAGGACTATTAAGCCATTATGTACAGTATGCTGCATCTTTAAAAATGAGGTTCACTATATCATCAAACCTGATTAGAAACATTCCATTAGGTAAATTTTAAGGAAGATAAGTTATAGGTTTATTTAAATTACTAAAACCTACCATAAAAATTAATGAAGTGAAAAAAGTATGAGCATTAAAATGATTTTTTTAAACAATATATTACATTTAAACATTGTTAAATACAATTCTATTATTTTGTGATATTCATGTATCCAATTTGGATTTGAAACAAGAATTAAAAACTTCATCCATATCTGTTTTGGAAACCTTTGGAAAAGCTTCTGATTGTGTATCTGTGTTGATGGAGGTGGTTTCTGAGACGGAGTTGCTGGTGCTTTGCTCTGGAGTCTGTGATTTCATTTGGGCACTGCAGTGTACAGGTTCTTTAAGGTAATTTACAGGAACTATTCCAACTTTTTTACCATCAACAGATGCCAACAACCACCCTTTTATACGGGGCTGTAATCCTGAAAATAGAACATTATTTCTTCATTAAAATTGTTGGAGAATGACAAGTTGGCACCTGACAGAAATAAGCATAAAATTTCAGCACAACTTTCGTTATCTCTGCTGGTCTTAACATAAAATTGGCTATAACATTTAATTCCTAATATGTCAGAAAACAAAATTACTTTGAATATGATAAATCATAACCTAGGTTGTAAGTTAAATAAGCCTTTTTTTTTTTTTTTTTTAAAGACCTAATTTTTCCAATGCAGGTTTCATTGGAGAACAAGAGGTTTTGATAAATTTTGGTTACTAAGCTTTTAACTTGACTAATAATATAACATTTTTTAAAAAAGGAGCAAATATAACAAATGGTCAGTAATTTAACAAGTTAATAACAGTTCAAAGTGAAAATACCTCTCGGAGCAATGATGATTTTCTGTCCAGCAGAAAATGAAAGTTCATCAGCATTTTCTGCTTGGAAATTATAAAGGGTTTGAGAAACATAATGCTCATCTTCACCTGATAACCATTTGGGGGCATCTGAAATATGAATGAATAATAGAATAATCTTTAATATGTTACTAAAAAGAGTTATTTTTTTTTTTTTTTTTTTTTTTTTAGAAAATAAACATAAAACTAGTTCAAACTAGCTAATATAATTTTAACATTAAACTTGTTTAAACTGATAAATCTGTGACTTGACAAGCAAAATAAAATGAGTTCAAGTCTGAAGTTTGAGAAATAAAATCAGAAAAGATAGCCTCAGACAATTTGGTATATATGAGAGATGTCCAAATAGCATATACTATACTTATAAAAGCCTTGAACATCTCTACCCTATTTTTCCACATAGTCGCCATTGAGACTAATGTACTTAAGCCCATTGGTGCACAAACCCTAACAAAACTTCAAATTATGTGGCATCAAGTCAATTATTCTTCATTCAATTGCTTTGAGATCCAACAAGATGATACCCCCAATTTATCATGGTTGATTTCATGTCCACCAACTATATATCATGGGTGTCCTTGTGGTGTAATGGTTAAAGCGATGCACTGCGGAATCGTAGTACGCGAGTTCGTACTCCAGTCGCGCTATTACGTTCACTTTCGGGCAAATACCCTTGGGAAAGGTATGAACCCCCTTATTCTCCCTCCAGCTATGGGTAAATAGTAGGACGGACTAGGTTCTTCAGCCTTGGTGAGGCAACTAGTCTAGAAGGAAAACTCTGAATTCAAACCTGTTAAACTCCGCTTAAAAATTGACCTTGTGTCATATCCTGCCCAAGCGGAGGGGTTGGTAAATAGTACCAACTATATATCAAAGTTTCAATGCGCACAATGTTGTCAATAACAGAAGACATTATGTACATTGAGGCTTTTAATTCAATATGATAAAGTGGAGATTTTATATGGCTGAGGAATTTGATATCCAAAAGTCCGCATTTCATGAAATAGTCCAATTGAAAAATGTTATTTTGTTGGGTCCTAAAGCAATTGACTGAAGAACTGACATAATTCAAGGAGATTCCCATGGGAGACATTAGCGGTTAGGGAAAAGCGTACAGATGTGAAAACTGCCTCCAAACGCAATAGGAAGAACCTAACCAACACCAATGCCCTGAAACTTAAAAAGACACAAAATGAATTAGCTAACATATTAGCGAAAAATTAGCTAAAAGAACAAACAATACATACAGATTGATAAGATTAGACTTGGTTGAAGACAGTCTAGGATAGTATGGCAAATGGTAATCGAAGTGAGCAGAAGGAAGAGCACTTCCAAAGCTAAACTGAAAGCTACCAGCCAAGAAGAACAAATACAACTATGGAAACAACATTTCAAGAATTTACTCAGAAACCCTCCGAAAGTTACACATGAACCAATCACGAGAATTATAAGTAAACAATTATACATCAAACTATGACTGTTTACACAGGAAGAACTCGACTTGGTACTGAGAAAAACTAAAATAGAAAAGCCGCAGGGCTCAATGAAATACCCGCAGAAGTATGGAATACCAGACAATTCAATGACATACTGCTCTGACACTGTAATGCTGTATATAATCAAAACCCTATAAACAGATGGACGAAGGGATGCATCCTCCCCTTCCCTAAAAAAGGTGACGTCAGATTAGCCAAGAACTACCAATGTATAACCCTTACAATGCTCTACTACACAACCACATAGAACCCAAAATTGACAACATAGGAAGAACCAAAATGGTCTTCAGAGGAATAGATCCACGTCACAAATTTTGACTGTCGAAGTCTTGAAGGTGTACATGCAAAAAACCTACATTATTTGTTGACTTTACCAAGGTCTTTGACTCTATTCAGAGGAAAGATGGAGCAAATTCTACTTGCTTATGGCCTACCATTAGAAACCGTCACAGCCATAATGATGCTATATAGAAACACCAAATTAAAAGTCAGTTCCCTGGATGGAGACACTAACTACTTCGACATTGTAGAGGGTGTATCGCAAGGAGACACATTAGCCCCATACCTCTTTACCCCGCACAAACAATTACCTACGCCGTTGACATAGCGCTTCTGGCAAATGCACCTACCCAAGCCGAAACCCTGCTACATAGTCTTGAACAAGCAGCTGTAGGCATCGGCCTCCATGTCAATGCACACAGGACAGAATATATGTGCTTTAATCAAACAGGCGACATCTCCACACTAAACGGTAGCTCTCTGAAACTAGTAGACAAGTTCACCTACCTAGGAAGCAGTGTCTCATCAACCGAGATAGACATCAGCATGCGACTAGCAAAGGCATGGACAGCTATTGGTCATATGGAAGTCAGACCTGACCATTAAAATAAAACGCAGTTTCTTCCAAGCAGCAGTCATGTTGATACTGCTGTATGGATGCACTACATGGACATTAACTAAACATATGGAGAAAAAGCTTGATGGCAACTACACAAGAATGCTGCGAGCAATATTGAACAAGTCATGGAGGCAGCACCCCATAAAGTAGCAGCTGTACGGCCACCTACCACCCATCACGAAAACTATCAAAGTTAGACGAACCAGACATGCAGGACACTGTTGGAGAAGTAGAGATGACCTCATAAGTGATGTACTCCTGTGGACCCCTTCACATGGACGAGCAAAGGCAGGACGACCAGCTAGAACCTACATACAGCAGCTCTGTGCCGATATGGGATGTAGCCCTGAAGACCTGCCAAAAGCATGGCGAGAGAGGGCCAGGAATATCCGTGCTAATGGCATGACACGATGATGAAGATGATGATTTGCACACATGTACAATAATAGGACAATATCAATAATAACTACATAGAAACTTACCATAGTGCTGGTAATATATGCACAGTAGGTTATTTAATGCCATATCCTGTTTATACATATATATTAAATATATATTTGTAATTACATATTGTAGATAACATTCTTAAAAGATCCTAAACTCTTCTTTGCATACGGTTAAATGGTTTCAAGTATTGCTATATAACAGTCCCAATCTAATATCAGTCATTTGTTTGCACAGTTTGTTCTATTTGACCCATATCAGGTGCTACCACTGCAGATCAGAGTGGAGACCTGGGAGCCATGGTAATGAAGGGGTACTCCACATTCCCCAAATCTGGGACACTCTTTTGGGATGTCTTACCCCTCTACAGAGATGCAGTTAGTGTATTCTACAACCCCAGTTGATTGGGCTCAATCACATTTAGGTAGCTGCTATTTCAACATTTATATACAAAAACTCCTTGTAATAAAATTAGAAGAATTTTGTTTAAGAACAAGAAGCGATAGAGTAAATATGATTATTGAATATTTTATTGTAGTTCCATCTGAGTAAAAAGATCATTTAATGAAATTAGCTTGAAATTCCAACCTGGACCTTAAAAGAAAGTAGGTTGATTCAAAGTATATAAATCATTAAAAAATTTTCATGCTTTAAATCATTTTATAGGTATAATTTTTAAACTTTCATATAATTTATATTGAAAAATTAGAACTTTGATACATGACACAGTTGATTGATTTTGAGCGAGAAAATTCAAAACTGAGTTTTCTATTATAAGCAAGAGTTCCAGTAAAAATGATTGGCACTTTTACCTAGAATCAAATTATATTATCTTTGTTTACACAGTGTCACTCCCTGACACTTCAAACTGGAATCCACATGTTAATCCTTTTCAGATGTAAGATTTAAAAAAATTAATTTACAAAAGTAAATTTTAACTTATAGTGATTCTAAATAAAAAGTGAATAAAAGAATAAAACAAATACAAAAACTGAATAAATAGTGAAATAAGATTTGTCCGATTTCTTTGTTACATGAAAATTAATCTTTGGTCCAAATTTTGTTGGTTTATGACCTTATGTCATCTCAGTAATGAGAATTTCCATAAGGCTTGAATTTTTTATTCCTTTGTAGTGACACTGTATATATATATATATATATATATATATAATATAAACACACACACATTACAAAAAAATATCCAAACTTCATCAGATGACAACTGGGGTCAAGTATGGTTTTGGGCCCAAAATCAGTAAGATTTTGATATCAGTTCCAATTACTTTTTGGAAGTTGTGCTTATGCTATGGATATTTCTTGATTTTACTTACTTGGAGAGATCAGCTTCCAAATCAACCAGGGTGCTCCAATGATAATACCAAAGAACATGATGATTGGCCATGAACTTAATTGTCTACTATTCTTGGAGACCACTTTTTGTGAAACCAGATTACCAATAGCCTCATTCCAAGCATCATCTGCCTTCCCAGGTGGACGCAATCTTAGAATTTCTAGTACTTTGCGCACCAAATACCTTAATGTCCTTATGATGGCAAGAGCAGATACCATATGACATATTTGAGATTTGAGCCTTGAAAGATTGTCAGCCACCCCAACAACTGCTCGAAATGAGCTATACAAGGCTTGGAATGTAGAGTCCAACATCATGCTCACTGAAGTAAAGGCTTGCACAATACTTTCAATTGATTGGAAGGCTTGTCGTGAACTGTCTTCAACTTGGTGGTAAAGACTGTTGTAATTAAAGGCATTTGAAGATGAAGAACCATAACTGGAAAAAGAAAAAGTGATATGCTATAATCATATATAAATATACACACATACATATTATAAATATATATATATATATATATATATACACACACACACACAAACAGTAATATATGATATTTAAGAATACATTCATAAAAATAGGAAAACTAATATATCTGCCCATAAGTCACATTATTTAAGAATTATATCCAGGAAGTTTCACTTTCTACATAACAATGCTAAATGATTATATCTATACAAGTCAAGATCATTCTCACATTGTGCATTGGTATAGTGTCACATTAACTTGTTAAGATTTAATGACTTTTTAATAAATAATATTATGTTCCAAAAAATTACACCAATTATATAAAATGTATGTGAAAAATAAAGAGCCCCTGTAAAATACAGTATCAAATTAGTTATCTTGAACTTCAATGAAAATAATTCCTGACAGGATGTATTTATAACATTCAAGAGACAAAAGAAATAATACTGATAGAAATTCTGAGAAAATCAAAAGGAAGACAATCTTAAAGCATAGATATGAGTAATGTATAAAAAGCAATGGGACAAGGTGTGCTGTGTGAGCTTTGGGCAAAAGAAGGATAAATAGATTGTGTTATCATCTAACAAGATATCTTGAGAGTAAACAACTATAATCTTAGCTTTCTGCAACCATTGCATTTTTTCATATGCTTTTGTTTAAACTTCTTCAGCTATAAGCACTGAGGAATAAACAATGAACCCAGAGCAATGAATAAACCTGAAATTTTTGGTTAATTTAGTGAAACTCCATCAACAAGCACTTGAAATACTTCGGCAAGTGTTGCATACGTTTTTGAGTGGTCCAAAAGGGCTATGAGGAAGTGAAAGATGACTTGAGGAAGTGAAAGATGACTTCAGGAACAAGAGGCCTTCAACAAGCATGACTGAGGTCAATAGCAAGTAAGACAGGTGGTATATGCCAAATCATCAGTTAACTGTTTAAATGATAAAAAATCAGCTGGTCATGAAAAAGAACAGTGGGAGATTATCACCAAAGATGATGTCTGAAAAGTAACAGGACTGGGTATGTTAAGCAGTTCCTGGCAAAGAGGAACATTGCCATACTGAAACAACCTCCCTATTCAACTGATCTTGCTCCATGTGACCTTTTTCTTTTCCCAAAGCTCAAAGGGATCATCAAATGGACCTATTTTGAAGGCATAAAGGCCATCAAAAGAGTCAAAACAACAAAACTGAGAGGCATCCCAGATGAATACTTCCAGCAGTGCATAGAAGTGTGGAAGAGAAAGATGGGAAAGTGCATTAGACTCAAAGGGGATTACTTTGAAGGCGAAACAATATAGTTTGTTTGGAATTCAAATAAATTATGACACTAGTCCCATCATTTTTCGGACACACCTCATATATCAAGTTATCCTATATTTCTGAAATCTTATAACAATAGATCAAATATTTTTTCTTTTCCAAAATGCCTAAACAATAATGATACATGTTAGTATATGATGAGACAGTCTAAAACAATCTCCATTGTCACAAAAGGTTTAAATTAGTGACTACTTTGATCATCCTTAAGATGGATGTATCTAACAAATGCATAAAATATATAATGCTCTAAGAGTTTAGAATAATGTTGCAGAAGCAAATAGAAAAACCATTGAAAGGTTTACAATTTGGAAATGTATCTAAACTTGGGTTCCTCATAATTTGACTAAAACCAACCATAATGCAAAAGTGGACATCTGCACTTTTAGAAATGCATTTCACCATTTTAAAGTAGATTATTGATAAATAATGAAAAATGAATAGAATATAAATTAATACAGATAATGGTTTAACACAAAAAGCTCTCCATCCAAGCAAAATTTTACTAAGTGTTTGTTGGGATCACATTGGTATAGTTCACTCAGAATTATTACAAACCCATGTTAGAATAACATCAGCCATCTATTGCTAACAGATAGAGCATTTAAACATTATCTTGATGAAAAAATGGGTCCAATCTGATCAACTACAAAAATGTAGAAATCTGCCATGATAATTCATGGCCCCATTCATCAAAGAAAATTTTGAAGACATTCTTATGATCTTGCATCATCTGATTTTTAGAGTTCACAGAACTCTCTTGAACTAATTCTTAAAACAAATGAATAGATGGAAACTATCCTTAATATATTCTTTTCCTCAAACAAAAAGATTTTTACAAAAATTATGAGTTGTTCAAAAGGACTTATTTGATAAAAAAAATACGGTAATGAATAAATTCTAATTAAACACAACCTTTTAAAATATCTTTTCTGTTCCAAAATTTGGACATTATTTATGGGATTAGATTTTTAAAAAATAATTAAACAAACCCGTTATAACCATAATTGAAACCAATGCCTGAAGGGTATGGCATATAAGGATTGCTTCCATAGTTACTGGCTCCATATAAACCATAGGAGTTGAAAGTAGGATTGGTGCGATACACTGGGATCCTGTTTGTTTGTGAAACATTTGGTCTTGGAGGTAAGGGAGGAGGACCAGAAAGATCAGATACAGATCCTCCTCCACTTGGTTGTGTAGTAAACCCAGCAGGAATATTTGATGCACTGAAAAAATAAAAAAATACTATTAATGTAATTCTATACTAATTAGCCATTCTACTTAGTTACTACTTCAGAGCTTCAATGATCAAAAGCTGTAAAATGATTTGCATCAATTTTCAACTAAGGCTAAAAATAATAAAGATACAAACTCCATCCTCCTGAAGGTATTTACTATTTTTGGTCACATAATCCAAGCAGATTCCTGATATTTTGGTAAATCAACAATTAGCATACTACTGATAATCTTTTCATTTTTATAGTATAACAGAATTCTATCTGACATAGAAGAGTACCAATAATCCTCTCCTTGCGGATTATAAAATTCAAAACAATAGCAAACCAGATATACTAATTCAAAACTGTTCACTGGTTAAATTTTTTTCTTTTTAGTTTTCTAGAAAGAAAAAAAGCCTAAATTTTTTGCCTAACACTTCTATACCTCAGAGATATTTTGAATTGAGAACTATTTCACTATACACCTAACAAGAAAAATTGATTAGCATAAATCCCATCATGAATACAAAGAAGAGGTTCAATTGTCCAAACAATTTCTGCTGCTATACTTCAGTTTTTGTTTTTTTTCTGCTTAGTTATGGCTAAATAACTAGTTGTGGTAATTATATTCCAACATAATCAAAATTCTTCTTTTTGCTTTATTATCATTGAATGGCACTGATAGAGTTTCACCATTCAAACAGAATCTGTTGGTAAAAATGTCATCATTTGGAGGAAAGAGAAACCTATTTTAATACTTTTCTCAAATCAGAATACTTAAATAGGTATAAACCTTTAATGGATTTGAGATTAGTAAAGAAAATTGTGACAATAGAATCAATGTATTTGTGTGGGCTGTAGAAATTATTACATACACCAAACAGATATATGTAGGTACTATCAATATATTTCTAAAAATTCTCATTATAATTGTATGTAACTGCAAACCAGCAAAAATGGCACATCATAGCAAGATTTTTATTAGAGCAATACATTTTAACTGTTCTAACTATATTGTGGCCGTACACCCGCCTTCACCAAACACTGAAGTGATTCCGTCTGGCTGGTTATGTCTTCAGATGACATGACTAATTTGCTTATCTGTCCATTTTGTGTTTATGATCAAGACAGCAAATCAATCACTAATCAGAGTCACCAGTTGATGAGTAGATGGATAAGACAACACAATTAAGAAAACAAAAAAATGTCAATGCCAACAAACTGAACACAGCTTGTAACAATAATATTTAGAAAAAAAAAGGATCTTTAAAAATGGTGTGTATATATATATATATATATATATATATATATATATTTTCACTCATCCCAGAGGTTGAGAGCTCACAAATTAACAGTCAGTCAGTTTATCTGCATTCAAAATCAGATCACAGGCCTCTCAATTTATCATAAGTTTTAGGCTTTTCTATTCTTTCAATAGTCAGGCAATCTTAAATGGTGGTTATGTTTGCTTTTCTCAAACTTTAGCTCTTAGCTTCTCTCAGTTCCTGACAGTCTGGTACAAGGTGATTTCAAGTAGCGCATTATATTAATTTCTTCTCGCTTCTCTACTTTCATGAACCCGGCACAAGTGCGTCTCAGTGTCATATTATGTTAGGCTTTCTTCACATTTTTCAGAGCGTCATATATCTTAAGCTTTCTTCACTTCTTTCAAAGTGTCCTCTCTTTGCTTTCTATACTCTGAGCAATCTGGTACAAGGTCAAAACTCAAAGTATCATGGAGACGGTTAGCCAGTTCACGCCCTCTCTCACTAGAGTATCATATTATCTCGATTTCTCTTTGCTTCTCTATCTTCGGCTATCTCAAGGCACCATATTATTTCAGGCTTCACTTCACTTTTCTACTTTCACTAGTTTAGTACAGGGTCATCTCTAACACATTATCTCAGTCTTTCTTCGCTTCTTTCGAAGTATATTATCTCAGGCTTTTCTTTGCCTCTCCAACCCTAGGCCATCTGATGCAAGGCCAGAGCCCAAAGCAATGTGAAGTCTAGTAGTTGCTTTCTGCTGGACTCCATGCATTTTCTCTCACCTGAAGGGTAGTGGTGGATGAAGCTATTAACAATATCAGTTTTCTCCTAACTTGGATTTCAATAATTAATTCTGCCCCCTTGATTTGCTACAGCTGTAATTATTCAATTCACTCTCACTTTTACCCAAAAAGAGTGGCCTTCCCTAAATTTGGAATTACTACTAATTTCATGATCATATGATATTACATCAGAAATGTAATAAAGAAAATTTTCCATATTCAAATCTAAAAAAAAAAAAAATGTTATTTCAAATTTCAGGTTTCAACCAAAAAATTGTACTCAATTACCTGATAATTGACAGGTCCTGGCTTCTCAGGTCAAATATACCATTGATTTCACCTTCCACTATTTCATGGACATAATAATTCGCTTGCATTCAAAACAATACATCTTTTTCCTTTCTCATCAAACAAAACATTTTTACAGCTTCTTTTAAAATCCATTCCCATTAATTTTCAGTTGTAATGTACTACTTTATTCTTCTAAAATCCAGATTGGTCGCATCTTGTTTTTCTGGCTAATAAATTTATTCGACTAGGCATCCAACTCACGGGTTTACAATATAAAAAATTCCAGTCTAATTTGCAAATGAATGTCATAATTTAATTATCTAAATTCTCAATATAAAAGATGCAGAGTATCAGAAAATGCAAGAAAAGAGAGAAGAAATGAAAACAACAGTAAAAATTCTCTAGGCATTACCTGCCTAGAGAATTTTTACTGTTGTTTTCATTTCTTAGAGTAGAAAACATTCCCAGAGAGCTACTGAAAAGCAAACAATGATGAAAGCTCTGACAGTATTTTGCAAGAAAATTTGGGAGAAGTAGCTGAAAGAGTGGATTCACTCACCTCTACCCAAGAAAGGTAATCTCCAACTTTGATAAAATGATAAAACTATTGGCTTGATCAGTCACCATGCTCCAAATGATCCTCAATTAACTGAAACCTAAGGCCAAAGAACAAGTAGGTCAGAGCTTAGTGGAACAAATATTCAACTGCAGAGTCCTCATCAAGAAACACTAGCAATATCAGACATGACCCTTTCCACAATTTCATCAATTTTAAGAAAGCTTTTAGCCAGGTGTGACATGAAGACCTCCAATTCATCCTCAGAGTCTTTAACAGAGAAAGAACTTGTCCAAATCATCTAGGCCTTCAATTCTCAACAAACAGATTAGAGAACTTTTCAAAATAACTGTTGGCATCAAGCAGAGAGGTTTTCCTTCCCCCATTCTTTTTAACCTATCTCTTGAAAGAACAATGCAAAAACATTTCAAGAGCATCACACCTTTATTTCCATCAGAGGCAGACCAATCTGCAACTTCTCGCATGCATATAATATTTTTCTCGTGAAGGGCAGCAACACTCCAGGAGCTAACAGTCTTATATGGCTAGATTCAAGATATCTGAGGTGGAAGTCAGCTCAGAGATATCTAAGGTTATGGTGAAAAGCATAGACCTCACCTGTGCCCACATCATCACAAACAGCAAACCCCTCAAAGTAATGACCTTCACGTACATAGGAGTCATTCTGTCACAAGATGGCATGTCCATAGTAGAAATTTGAATATGCATGACGACAGGCTTAGCAGTGGTGGCCAGACAGGGAAGAGCATGGAAGAGTTTCCTAATAAAGTTCAAACTCTCAAAGTCATTAAAACCTATTCAACTATAAAGATTATTTAATTCTACTTCCAAGTTTATGAACATAAAGCTTCTTTTTTTTTTGAAGGGTTGAGGATTCTGATTAAAATAAAGTATGTCATGAATATAAATAAAAATGTGTATTTTAATTAATCTTGTCAAATTTAAACTACGATAACTTTCAAAAGGTTTCCAAGTTTCCAACATACCAAGCTTGTAAACTAAATACAGACTAAAGATAAGTTACTTTCCTTTCAGATTGAATGAGTGTATACTCTGAAAGTAAAAGCAAGTTTGTTTTTAGCGGGTGGGGCTAATATTCTTATATTTTCCAATAAATGTTTGTTATACAGAATTATGTATTAACAAGTACTGATGGATTTCACTAAAGTGCCTAATTACAGAGCAATTTTATTGCATTTAAAGAAAATTTCTAGTCCTTCTTAACCTAGAAAAGTAAATTTCAGACACTTCTTTGAACCTTCTATCTTGATTAGAAATTAAAGTTTATAATTTTAAATACATTATTCTTTGAAATTCAATTTTTTTCAAAACCCATAAGGGTTTCCAAAAATTGAAGCCACTTCAAAATTTGAGCTATAGCTTTCTTTATGAATACTGGAATATATTTGACAACTTGTGAAGTAATGTCTAAATGAAAACAATGCTAATCAGATCAACTGAATTTTTAACATTGAATGTACTGTATATAAAATCAAATGTTTAATCATTCATCATAAAGATTAAACATTCAAACTCAAGGCAAGCAGGTTGGGATCAATGTCAGCAAAAATCAAAGATTTCACTTAGGTACTGCCTATACGTTGGAAGTGATTCTGTTTCCAGAAGTTTTTTTCACAGAGGTCAGTAAATTTATTCTACTAAACTGTTCATTTAAAAATGCACATATTTGATTTAAAATAGTTATGTCTTAAATCTCAGCTGTATTCTGCGTTGTTTAAATGAAGACTTTTCTGCGACTTAATTTTCAGGAAAAACTTTACTTTTGGAAGACAAACTTCTAAATTTGCGAAAGAAAACCCCGAAATTCGCCCCCCCCCCAAAAAAAAGAAAAGAAAAAACCCAAAACACCTCAAATGTAGTCTAACACGTGCTAAGACAAAGCCATAAAAGAAAGATGGACTTCTCCTCTCTCTCTCTCTCTCTCTCTGTCAACCCCCCTCGATGACCATGATATAGGAGTGGAATTCTTTTATATTAAATATAAATGCTAGTAAAATTAGTAATAATTCAAGCGAGCATTTGTTAAAATAGTATGCATACGTTGGAAGTGATTCCGTTTCCAGAAGTTTTTTTCACAGAGGTCAGTAAATTTATTCTACTAAACTGTTCATTTAAAAATGCACATGTTTGATTTAAAATAATTATGTCTTACGTCTCTACTATATTGTGTTCTTATATGAAATACACTATATTCCTCATTTATGTAGACATATTTAGCAGTTAAAAAAAAAAACAGAAGTATAACGACCCTGGTCGAATGCTTTAGTATACAGGGCAAATAGAAATAGAACTTTTTCTAAAGCTTAGAAGTCTGATTACACACCCTCATAGCAGTAAAAAAAAAAAAAAAAAGCAACTTAAGTCAAAATCGAATTCTACTTATAAAATAAAAACCTGTTAAGGCCGGAATCGGATGATAGGATAAAATATACCCCAAAATTTCTTTGAATTTAAACATACAGCAGTCCTGGACTTTAACTAAGTTAAAACTTAAGGTAAAAAGGTTTTTCTTTTTTTCTTTTTTTTTTTTTACACGTACACATGGGAAGCAGCATGATGTACGTGTGAGTCTTGTGGCTTAACACTCAGGATTGTCAGTTCGATCGGGGAACTACTGCTGCTCATCTATAAGAGTGGCTTCTATAGATGAGGATAAAAATAGCCATCGAAAGATAACCATGACTCGTACTCAAACCACATACATAAACCGCATCGCTCTTTGCGCGGGTAAAAAAGGGGCGCGTCCTGCTGAGGTTGGAGCCCTGGCCTCAGTGTTCAAAAAATCAGCTACAGAGCTCAAACAAAAACTACTAAAATGCAAACAAACAATACAGATAGTGACATTTAACGTTAGAACCCTAAATAGAAAAGGTCAACTATCAGAGCTAACTGCATCAGCCATAGAACATAAGATAGACGTAATTTGCATACAAGAGCACCGATACACGCACACCGAAGATATCAAATATCACGAAACTGGCAATGGATGGATGCTGGTGACTGTATTGGCATGGAAAAACTCTGTCAATGCATCGGTAGGAGGGGTGGGAATGCTTATAGGACCAAGAGCGTTAAAAACACTAAATAGCATTGAGAGAATACAACCTAGAATGATGGCCGCAACGTTTAATGGCGACCCCAAAGCAACAAACATCTCCTGCTACAGCCCTACCAATGTTAGCGAAGAAAACTAAATAGTCACCTTCTACGAAGAGCTATCCTCCCTAGTACGTAGCATTCCAAAACACAACCAGCTAGTCATTGGCGGAGATATGAATGCACAAATCGGGAAAAACACAAACAACAAATACAGCCTACACAACACATCAAACAGGAATGGACAACATCTAATTGATTTCATGATAGAAAATAGATTAACATGCCTCAATACAAACTTTCAAAAAAGGGAGGGAAAATTATGGACCTACACATACGCGAATAATAGTAAAGCACAGATAGACTACGTCTTTATAAACAGAAAATGGAAAAACAGCGCGATGAATTGCGAGGCATACTCCTCTTTCGAGGGTGTGTCCTCCGATCATCAAATAGTTACGGCAAAAGTACGACTAAGCCTATGAAAAAACGCCACACGAAAAGCGACAACCAAGCACTATGACTGGGCCCTACTTAACAACAGAGATATTAGAGACAAATATGCATTAGAATTAAGAAACAAATTCGAAACACTACAAGAGAAGACAGAAAAAGGTACCCCAAATGACGAATATGAAAATTTTGTAGAAGCACACCTTGAGGCGGCATCAAAGTGTATTCCAACAAAACCTAGAACTAAATATAGAGTCCCTTGGGAAACGCTAGCGGTTAGAGAAAAACGTGCACTCGTGAAAACTGCCTCCAAAAGCTATCGGAAGAACCCAACAAACAAATGCCCGAAAACTAGAAAAGGCACAATATCAATTAGCAGGAATAAAAGAACAGGCAGAATACATACAAATTCAGATAGATAAGATTAGAGACTCAGTGGAAGATAGACAATCCAGGATAGCCTGGCAAACAATAAACGAAGTAAGTAGAAGGAAGAGCACAGCCAAAGCAAAATTGAAAGCTGCAAGCCAACAAGAAAGAGTAAAACTGTGGGAACAGCATTTCAAAAATCTACTAGGAAACCCACCGAAAATAACGGATGAACCGATCACCAGAATTATCAGTAAGCAATTAGACATTAAACTAGGTCCTTTCACCAAAGAAGAACTCGACTCAGTTCTTAGAAGAATTAAAAATAGGAAAGCTGCAGGGCTGGACGAGATCCCCCCAAAAGTGTGGAAGACTAGACAATTCAACGATATACTGCTCTGGCAATGCAATGCAGTCTATAGTCAAAATAGGATAGAAAGATGGATGAAGGGATGCATCCTTCCTTTCCCTAAAAAAAGCGACCTCGGACTAGCCAAGAACTACCGAGGGATAACACTTACATCCATAGCAGCCAAAATCTACAATGCCCTATTACGAAACCGCATAGAACCCAAAATAGACAACATCCTTAGGAAAAACCAAAATGGCTTCCGGAGAAATAGATCCACAACCTCACAAATACTGACTATCCGTAGAATCCTTGAAGGCGTTCGGGCAAAAAACCTTCAGGCGACATTACTATTTGTCGACTTTACCAAGGCCTTCGATTCCATACACAGAGGGAAGATGGAGCAAATCCTACTAGCATACGGCCTACCAAAAGAAACCGTAGCAGTGATAATGATTCTCTACAGAAACACCAAAGTGAAAGTACGTTCACCAGATGGAGACACTAGAATACTTCGACATTGTTGCAGGAGTACTACAAGGAGACACGCTAGCCCTGTACCTCTTTATCATCTGTCTAGACTACATGCTTAGAACTTCGATCGACAAAATCAGAGAAAATGGCTTCGAGCTGACTAAGAGAAGAAGCAAAAGGTACCCCGCAAAAACAATCACGGATGCCGACTACACTGATGACTTGGCGTTACTGGCGAATACGCCTAATCAAGCAGAGACACTACTGCATAGTCTGGAACGAGCCGCAGCTGGCATTGGCCTCCATGTCAATGCACACAAAACTGAATATATGTGTTACAACCAAACGGGCAACATTGTCACACTAGACGGAGCCTCTCTGAAACTAGTAGACAAATTCACCTACCTAGGAAGTAGCGTCTCATCAACCGAAAAAGACATCGACACACGACTGACGAAGGCATGGACGGCTATCGATAGGCTCTCGATCATATGGAAATCAGACCTAACCGATAAAATGAAACGCAGTTTCTTCCAGGCAGCGGTTGTGTCGATACTGCTATATGGATGCACTACATGGACACTAACTAAACGGCTGGAGAAAAAACTAGACGGAAATTACACAAGAATGTTGAGAGCAGTATTGAACAAGTCCTGGCGACAACACCCCACGAGACACCAACTATACGGACACTTGCCCCCATCACGAAAACTATACAAGTTAGACGAACCAGACACGCGGGACACTGTTGGAGAAGCAAGGACGAGCTCATAAGTGATGTACTCCTATGGACCCCCACATATGGCCGTGTAAAGGCAGGACAACCAGCTCGAACTTACATACAGCAACTATGTGAGGACACAGGATGTAACCTTGAAGACCTGCCGGAGGCGATGAATGATAGGGAGAAGTGGCGAGAGAGGGTCAGGGATATCCGTGCTGGTGGCACGACATGATGATGATGACTGCCTATCATACAGCAGCAAGCAGATCATTTTCATACTTTTCACCTTTCCTTTCTTTCTAAGCAACATTCTAAACAAAACAAGAACTCAGTAGCCAAAATTTAATGGTGCTCAATTTAGTTGCATTTCAGCAGTCTTGCAAGATGATAATCACCAGCCTATAAGGAAGTGACAGAATGAAACAGTCTGTTACATTGGTGTTCCAGAAGAAATAGTGCAGCAGAAGAGGCAGTTCAAGATGATGTTTCAAAAAATATGTTTATTATTGATGATGCCCATTTCATATTACAATTATTGTTATTGACCCCATTTCTAGCTATCCTGCAATAATGAAAAAAAAAAAAGAGGAAGAGAGAGATTAATTGAATCATCAGAATAAGGCACAGTTTTGTTTTGTCTTTTTTAGTCTCACTTTTGACTAACCAAAATGGTTTAACAAGAACATCAATATAAAAAGTATTTCAAAAAACAATTTGCAGTTAAGTTTTGTTTAAAACAGATCATTTACAATGAAAAACATTTCTACACAATATGAAGAGAAACTGACAAAATTTGACTAATATATATCACCTCCAGACCCACCACTAAATATGAATTGACAAAAGAGTAAAGAAACATAAAAATGCCCAAATGAAAAAAGAAAAGATGAAATTGCAAGCAGAAGGAAACACAGAAATCCTCCACATTGATATTGTTTACATTACCTGTTAATTACTTGTCATTTGACATGTAAACATTGCTAGCTTAATTAAAATACATAAATACATGAAATTGATTTTTGATGTTGTCATGAAACTTCTCGAACTGGTTTACTGTCAGCAAAGGTGATAAGCTTTTAATCTTGACCCTTTTACCTATGCCTATCACCCAAACAACGCCAAGCATATTGCTGGTATTAGGTCGGACAACATTTTATTACAGGATGTCATTCAACCACAAGCGAACAGGGAAAACTATGACACAGATTTTCGAACAAGCCGAAAATGAAAACAATACGAAATGCACAATTTAGAATACAAATTATTTTATCATATAAAAGCATGTATGCAAAATAAAATAGTCTTAGCAGCAAAAATAAAAATGTTTATCGTTTAGCAATTTGGGGAGGGACAATTCACCTAGAATTTTTCTTATAATGATGTATACAAAAAAAATATTTTTGGATGTGTTTTGCATGCAGTAGGGTAAGCTAAAAGTTAAACAATATTAAAATGAAAGCTTATCTTAATTCTCTCTCTCCTTTCCTTTTACCTTTTTTTTTTATACATATGTCTCTTTCTTTTTTTCTGGTGTCGCGTTTCACCGACCGTTAATTTCTTTCTTTCTGGGCACATCTTCAAATCATTTCTTGTTCTCTGGCTCTTTTCGTGGTCAGTCAACAAACAAAATAGTCTCAATGTTCTTATCCTTTTTCTGGCGGTCTCTTAATCTTCTCATATGAGCTGGCCAGGGAAGACCATTTACTTTTTGCATTACAGACACATCTGCCTGTTAGGGGATCTCTAGGCCAATTGACTTGTCTGATTTTCCTCTTTGCAGATTCAACCTTCCCGCTGCCTTGTGTCATGTGGGTTTCTTGGCCTTCAAATAGGTCACTTTTTGCTAGGGGCCACTTGCCAGTTCATACACTCATATTAGAGAAACTTGATTGTCAATCAGTCAGCATGTACCCTTAACCCAAATTTGACTCTTCAGACATCTCGTCTACTTCTGCTGGTTTGCAAGGGAACCAAAAAGAAGGAGAAAAAGAGAGAGAGAGAGGGAGGGAGTCTATATTTATGAGTAAAATATGAATTTGACTATCCCCAGGGTCCAAATTCATAACAATGTATATTTAATTTACTTTGGTGAGTATGGTGCCATTTGAAATTCAGCTTCATCGTGATTCATGACTCTTTCCTCAAAGTCAATACAATTTGACTGTCATGGACCACACAAGGTCATGAACTGTTGACTGTGTAGATGTGATAGTGGGCATGTCACATGTGGCAACTTTGCAAAAAACAAATAAATACACCGAAATTTTTTTCTCTCTGGAAGATTCAAACCAGTAACAATTTATGATACAGGACATGTTCAGCTCAGAACACAACTCCAGTAAATGATCATGATGTATTTGAGATTAGCTTTTATGAATGTCCATAGATTTGAGGTTAAAGTCTAAAAGGTGTAGAATCATTGAGTCTTCAGCACCACTGGGTGGATATATGCTGTTTACAAGAGATCCACTTTTATTCAAGCAACTGTGAAAGGATTTTGTCTTGGGACAATGATCCCTTTTTAGCCTACTTTGCAAACCATGTAAAGTATTTCTTGGGTAGTACATAGATATTTGAACCCAACATTTACTTATCTTTGTTGATCAGGCAAACAGATTTTGCGTGTTGAATGTCACCATGAAGGACAAAGCATTTGGTTTCATTGAGTAAACTTTCTAGATGTTTTCAGCATATCAATCTCTTCATGAGATTGTTGAAATGAGTTATTTTAGTGGGTGATATGAACACCATCCTTGATCTCAATACAAACTATGGAAGGAGTGAGAAGAGTTCCTGAATGTAAAATACTTTCAAGTATAATCTCTTAGAAAAATTTCAAAATTAGCATTGTAGGAGGGTAGTATGGATGTGGGAAGCCAAATAAATCCCATAATGAAAACCAACCCCTACCCCAAGCCTTTAAACCTCATACCACATTTGTAAATTTTACAATAATCACCCAAGTGTCAATCAAACACTCAGAATTGAATGAAAGAAAGAAGTGGAAGGAGGAGATAGGAAAAACTATAGCAGTCTCAAAAAATAAAAAAGGGTCTAATCTTGCAACCTAATATCATTTTACTTCTCTTGTCTTTTTGTCTCAGGAAATGGTTAGTATGAACATTTCATTATTCTATTAGTTCCTTTTAATCAGATATACCTTCCTTTGTTTACCATCATTTCTTTCTGCCACTCAGCCAAAATAGTTAATGATATTATGCTGTTCTCTTCAAGGCAGCCTTTCCTCTCTTTTTTTTTTTTCTTATCTTACCATACACAGGGATGATAAAAACTGGTGTTAGAACTAGGATATAACATGTGATCAGATTAATATATGTCTTGAGATGTAAAAATTTTGATATGTTACCAAAAAAACATAGGGTTAAGATTTCATGAATGCAGCTGATAAAAACAGATACGACACTTTGATCTTCTCACTTAGCCAAAAGACCAAAAAGCTGCATTTCGAATGGGAGCAGATAACAGGCTTGGTTACTCTTTTAGAATATCTTGATGAGGTAATGTCTGCAGTAGGTAGAAAAAATAAATAAATAAGAATGTAATGATGACATTCATTATCCAGATGAAAGAGCAAGTTTCAGTCATTATCTTCATTTTTGTATTTAAAATATTTAAAAAGTACGTCTTCAAATCGCTATAATTCACGCACCTGTTATATTTCTTTAGTTTTTCTTCGCCTAACCATTAAGATGGCGACTTGCAGTGGATTGTCGATATATAATTTTAGGGAATAGAATGTAACTGTTAAGTATAAAAAAAAAATTAAATCATGTAAATCACTGAAATATGCTCATAACGTATCAATTTTTTCTTTTTCTTACTGCCGACATTTCATCAGCGATATATTTTGGAAAAGTACCTCGGATTTTACCGACTATTGTTCGATTCTATATGAGAAAACCAGCAGGGAAAAGGAATTTTTTTTTATTTAAAAAAAAAATACAAAACTAAAGAGATCACACACACACATAATTAAGAATAGATTTTTCATAGAGATGTGCGGATAATTATAGCATGAGAAAATATAAATAAATGCGATATTATGGTGAAAAGGATAACGAAGAAAAATATTCAACATTATATTTTCTCTCGAACCAAAATTTTAAATAAGAGAATTCAATAAGCAGAAAAACTAAAAACGTTTTTCGTTGGTTAAGCAACAAATTGATTGATTACAATATGGATTAGAATTGAATAGCTTAAGAATAAATGAAGTGAAATGTAACGATTCAAATATAACTGTTGTATAACAACTTTTATTTTCCACAGCATGTAGAAAAATTAGACATTTACAGTTAATAGATAAAATTTGGTGAAAGTTATTTGAATCACAACAGACACACTGCATCTGTTTTTAACATTCTCTCTCTTTCTCTCTCAGGTGAGGTAATAACCAAATAATATCAGTCAAACCTCATGTGTTTTTATTTTCTTGGAATGTTTTTTTAATTCATTTTTGCATTAGACTACACTTCTAGTTTTATCAATTTTATTAAATCTTATTCAAAAACATTGTTAAAATTTCATACAGTATTCTTTTTAGAATAAGTAAAAAAAAGTAATTAGAATTTTTTAACAAAGTAACAAAAACTGTTGTAGTAAGATACATTAGTATTTGAGAAGAAGATTTTCAAAGCAGTAGTTTGAATATGAATTTCATCTAAGTGTTCGTTACTAGAATAGTTTTTGTTTGTTTTATGAAATTTTAAAGGACTTTATTTTTCTTTTTAAGAAAGTTGAGTCCTTGTTAAGTAAAAAAATAGGAAACGTCACATTTGAATTAACCCATAAATTGTAAAAATAAAAAACATGCCAAAAAGAAAAAAAAATAACTTAAATTTCAAACTGAATACCTTACCCGTAAGTATAGTTTATAAAAGGAGGATTTTGTATCGGAGAATTGTGTCGATTAACTTGATTCCAAGGTTTCGGCCGACCAGACGCCATATTTGCAGTTCAGAGTTGAAATAATAATTAAATAGCTTCAGTTTCGTATATGTTATACATTCTATTTACCTCCTTTCTTTAAAGAAAGGTAGGTATCATATTTTCCCTCAATTAGTATTTTTCAGTCTTTTTTATTATTTTTGTTGGTTCCAGGTTTGTTTTTGTTGGGTCTTTTATTATTTTCTTCAAGATGTTACTTTTTAATTTGTAAATACGGAACTAACTTAGCTCTGATTTTAAGTTACATGTAAAGTTTTGTTTACTCTTGAGGTGATATAACGAAATTAATCCATACTTAGTGAATTGCCGACCTCGTGCCACATCTAAGCAAAAAGCTCAGTAAATTACTACTTAGTAAATTGCAACTATTGGCGCATTTCGTCGTAAAGTAGAGTATGTACTGCCAAAGCCACGTTGTGTTACGAGGCTAGTAAACCATTATTTTAATGTTAGTGTAATTTGTAAATGTCGTAGGTTCCATCCTTTCTTAACCCTTTCATTGTTCAAGGCAAAATAAAGGTGTCTGCTCACATATTTTCCATATATAATGAAAATTATTGATAATATAAAGATTTGATTTTATATTTTCACTGTGTCTTTAAAAGAAATATATAGATAGTGAAAACCCATGAGACATCTCTCAAAATTAGGCATCTCATATTTTGAACTTCTATAATTCTACATAACTGATTGGTTTATCAAAAAAAAACAACTTTATTGAACATTATTATTTTCACCCGCCTTTATTTTAGATTCTTACAATTGTATAGGCTCATTGAAGATTTGTTACTACTATATTAATTTTGAATAGCGTATTGCTGTCACATTTCAAACAGTCTTAGTTTTGTAGCAATTGCTGTCTGTTACTTGAAACGTGGCGCTGTTCGTGATAGGTTACTGCATTGTCTCAAATATGGCACGCAAATCTTTGCAACCAAAAGATATCGAGACACTACTTGGAGAGTACGCGATCAGTGAAAGAAATGATGAAAGTCCAAATTCAGAATCTGATGAAGATGAGGATATACCAATTGCTAAAAGGAGAAAACTAATTAGTGACTATAGTACATCGACAGACTCTTTGGCTTTTGAGTTCAGTAGTGACGAAAACCTTCCACCAGGTGAGGTATACTATTTTATCTATATTTCGTTGGGGCAAATATTTTCATAGAAAATTATAATTATCTACAAAATTATGCTTTGCACTATCACATGAGAAGCATTGAGAAACAATTTTTATATATTCTTATCATTCATAATTAATTTTCATTTTGTCTCTTTCACCCTTATAAGCTATATATGAAGATTTATGTTGTAATAATTAATATTCATTATTTCCAACAGGTGAAGATGCTTTATCGTTTTCTGAAGAAGAACCAAATGTGACACATTCAGAAGAAGAAGAAAGTGTACCTGATATATCTAATGCAACCAGTCCCATAAATCCTATGCACTGGAGCACTAATGTAAGCCTAACCACAGCCAAATCAAATTTTTCGGGAATTTCAGGACTTCAGAAGAGAATTGATGGACCAGTAAATAAAATCACTCCAAAAATGATTTTTGATCAACTGATTGATGATTCAGTCATCAATTTAATGGTAGTTGAAACAAACAGGTATGCACAGCAGTATATAGCAGCACATACAATGCATTGTACTCCAAGAATGAAGAAATGGAAGGATGTGACCAAGAATGAAATGCAAGTATTTATTGGGGTCATTTATATGACAGGAATCATGAAATTTCCAAAAATGGAAGATTATTGGAAATTAGACAAAATGTTTTTTCACCCTATATTTCATCATATAGGTATGACATACAACAGGTTTTCTTTGATTCTGAAAAATTGGCACTTCAGTGACAATGAAACTGCTCCTACTGATGACAGGCTGCATAAAATTTCTAAACTTGTGAGTATGGTTTTCACAAGTATTCAAGATCTATACATTCCAGGTGAAGAAATTTCAGTTGATGAAACCATGATTTCTCACAGAGGTCATCTTCTCTTCAGGCAATACAACCAAGGAAAAAGACACAAGTATGGAATAAAAATGTTCAAACTATGTGACATGAGTGGATACATTTGGAATGCTGCAATTTACTGTGGCAAAGGATTTGGAAATAAACGTCCTAGTTTGAACCATTCAGCATCAGTTGTTGTTGATCTGGCAGAACCACTTTTAAATGCCGGAAGGCTTCTTGTAGCAGATAATTGGTGCAGCAGTATTGAATTGGCAAAATACCTCCAGGATCACAATACTGCATATTGTGGGATACTTAAGAAAAACAGAAAAGGAATACCAGCAGAAATGATAAAAGCCAAATTGAAAAGTGGCGGGATTAGTGCAGCAATAAATGCTGAAGGGACTAGAATTATGAAGTACAAAGACAAACAAGAGATCTTTATGATCTCAACATTTCATGGTACTAACTATGTAGAAACAGCTAAAAAGAACAAATCTGGTGAAAATGTTTTGAAGCCTTGTATTATAGTAGACTATAATAGAGTGAAAGGTGGTATCAGTCTATCTGATCAAATGATTGAATATTATTCTCCTGCAAGAAAGAATATAAAATGGTACAGAAAGGTTGCCTTTCAGCTCCTCAGCATAGCTTTGTTGAACACTTGGATAATTTACAATAATTACTACAACAAAGGAAAGAAGATAGCATTCGCTGAATGCATACAGTCGGTTGCATTAGCTTGTTTTGGAGAGATTGCAGACAAAACTGAGAATGTAAAAAATAAAAAACATGAACTTGTAACAATACCCAGAAAAGAAGATGGGAAAATTGTTCGTAAACGTTGCACAGGTTGTTATAAAGAACTGTCTAAAACTTTGCCTAGAAACGAAGTGCAAAATAAAGTAAAAAGAGTAACTACAGAATGTATGAAATGTGAGAAGGCATTTTGTTTGAATTGTTTTAATGCAGCTCATTGAATCAAATAAATATAGGAATTGTTCATAATCTTTTTCCTAAATTGTTTATCTTTATCATTTTTTTTCTTAGATATAATAAGCTAAGGTTTTCATGTTTTTCGAGGGTGTATTTTTTAGGGGAGGAGTTCAATCATTCAATAGAAAAGCTAGTACAAGAAAAATTAATTGAAATAAAATTGCCAACCTTCTCCAAAATATAATTGTTTTATCTTCACTTACTTAGAATATCCATAGAAATTATAAAAGTTAAAATGATATTTTGAATTTAAAAATGACTGAAATGAAATAATAGATACTCGCAGATTTGCCCAGTAGTCAAATATGTTGAACATGATTAATAATTTTATTTATTTACAATATTTATTGCAAATAACACATCACTCAATAAATTCCCGGGTCTAACTAATGAAACAACTTTTAGGCAAAATTCAACTGTATTCATTAATATAGTCTCCTTCTCGGGTGATACATTGATTCTAACGCGTCTCTAACAATTCAATGACTTTTTTGTAGAACGATTTGTCTTTGGCCTCAAAATACACCTCAGTTTCTGATATTACTTCTTCATTAGAGTCAACTCTCTTTCCCTGGATCATTCTTTTGAGGTCTGCCAATAGTTAGTAGTCGCTGGGGGCCAGATATGGAAAATAGGGTGGGTACAGAAGCGATTTGAAGTGCCATCATTGCGATCAACTTGTGACACAGTGCATTGTCTTGGTGAAAGAGTGCTTTTTTTTCTTGATTTCTGACCATTTTTTTGCGATTTCTTCCTTCAAACGTATCAATAAAGCTATTTAATAGTCGCTTTTGATGGCTCTTCCTTTCTCAAGATAATCAATGAATACCTTGCACATCCCAAAATGCGGAGGTCAAAACCTTGCCTACTGATGTTTGTGTCTTTGGTCATTTGGATGGCTTTCACCTGCTGCTTCCACTCAGCTGACTGCCAATTTGACTCCAGAGTGAAGTGGTGGATCCATGTTTCATCCATTGTCACATATTTATGCAAAAACTCCTTTTTGTTGCATTGAAACAGTTGCAAACAATGCTCTGAATTGTGAACATGCTGTTTTAGTCCACTGTGAGCAAACACAGTACCCACTTTGAACACAGCTTTCTCATTGACAAATGTTCATGGAAAATGGTGATAACACTGCCTTCTGATATCTTCAACTCATCTGCTATCTCACTTCACTTCAATTTACAATTGGCCAAAATGAGTTTGTGGAATTTTTGGTGTTTTCAGGGACAATGCCGAATTTGGGCAACCTAAGCGTTCAGCATCATTTGTTGTCTATACAGCCATGTTTAAAGTCAACATACCACCTCTTAACCATTATTTCTGATGGAGCAGAGTCTGAATAACACTTATCAAGCCATTGCTTTGCTTGAACAGTATTTTTCCATCAACACATGAAATTCAGTATTTTTCCATCAACACATGAAATTCAGATTTTTCCATTGTTTTGAAAAGTTGTAACAGTAGCTTCACTAAAATAACTGTAATTTTTAAACTAATAATCTGATTGGGTTCAAATTTTGACATGTGCCATTTGAAGGTTAGTACTTTATAAAAATCCTATGGATTATTTTATTAGTGGTGTCATCTATATGTCAGACCTGGGACTTTTTGGGGGATGTGTTATAGTCATTACAGGGATTTTTGTAACATGGAGTAAGTAAATATGTCTTTATTTGATAAATACCCCAGCAATGTGGTTTTGTTTACATATTACTTATACAAAACTTAGTATTTGATAAATGGATCATAGCAATCCCAAGGTCAATTTTAATGATGGCATATTTTTCCTCATAAAATGTTGCCCATCCTAATACTTCTTGAGATATTCTAACATAGTCATTGAATATCTCAAGAAGTATCAGGATGGGCAACATTTTATGCTGTCATTAAAATTAAATTAGTATTAATTAAATATGATTAATATTAATTAAATGATAAAATTAATATCAATTGATATTAATTAAACCATAAAATCTTTTTATTATCCTAAAAACTGTCACATAAGTATTTCATATCATCTTCAATTTCATCACATGATCACACATATGAAATCATGCTTTTACAATATTTGAAGTTGATAGAAATGCTAGAGTTTTATAACAGGCTTTCAAATTAAAAAATAGGTCATTTCTTCTTCATCAATTTCAAAAATATATAATTAAAGTGACTGCTTCAAATGTATTTCCTATCATTTTGAGTTTCATTAAATGTTGAAATATCACAATTACAATATCTTAATTCAAAGGAAACACTGATATTTAGCATATAGTTTCCAATTAAGTTATAAGTCCTTTCAAGCACCACCAAGTTCAAAAATCAAAATTGCCACAAATGTATTTCCTATCATCTTGAGTTTCATTAAAATGTTGAAATTTCATAACCACAATATTTCAATTTAATGGAAATACTTATTTTAAAAGAAATTTTACAATTAATTAACATGTCCTTTCTGCATTACAAATTACAACAGTGTATCATCTGTTACAAGCTGGGGTGATGTTGGAGCATGCAAATATATCCTTCACATAGAATATTCCTTCATATTTATGAAATCAGCCTGTGACACATAGAAAATAGAAATGAGGCAGAAATCCCTGAATTGACAAAATGACAACAACACAGTAGAACAATATAACCAGATTTATTCACCAACAGTGAATGGACAATAGAATAACAAAGAGGATAAGACAATATAAAACAAAGCATTAAAATGTTTAGATATGGAATGGTATGTGTGATCAGATATATATCAGCGTCAATAGTGCATGCAATAACAGATCAGAGCAGTAGAAGCAAAAAGGAGTGTGATTTTTAACTGTCTCTACTTATCTCCATTCAAATGTTCACTAATTTAGTTCATTGTCTCACTCAGAGACACCATGGGATTCACAGCCAAAGTCTATCTTTTCTCTCTCTGTGGTCTACAGAAAGGTAGAACAAAGTTCATTTCTTTCAGACTTCACAAAAATCTCTTCCTGTTTTCTTTTTTTATAAGATCTCATTCATCTTACATTTGCATAGCCACTTCACAATTCATAAGTTAGCTGGTTGTTCCATAGGTTCTCTTTCAAAGGATTTTCATCAACTATCCTCCACAGAGGATTTTCACCAAAGGATCTTTTCCCAAAAGATCTTTGCCAACTGACTTTTTATCAGATTTGTTTTTCTGATACCAACCTTGATATGTGCCATCTTTCAGCCAATCAGTGGCTTCAATTTTTCAATCTATAACATAGTTGCTCTTTATATACAGCCAACAGAGGTTGTGGGAGGGGATTATCATCTAGACATCCTAACCCATTTTCTGATATGGACCATGAACATTGACCCTTTCTAAGCAGTCTGTTGCTATGACTGGAGAAGGGAAGGTTAGCAAACTGTCACATATCAAAAAAACTGCCAAAAAAGTATCTCATATCAATTTGAGTTTCATAACAATGGTAAAATTTCACTATCACTATATTTAATAGTAATATGACACTGGAACTTGGGGCTAGTTATCAATGGAAAGTAAGCAGACTAAGTGAAAATGGTAAGTTTTACACTGAAGAGGGTCTTTATTGCTTAAATATTTGGATAGACAAAGAAAACATTGGAGACCCAAAAAACAGACATGAAAATTATCAGAAAGTAAACAGATTTTACTTGCATCAAAAAATGACCCCGTGGATCTGATAAGGGAATCTTGATTGCTTGATATCATTTAAACAAATAAAATACCTAGAGACTGAAATTAAGAAAAATGACCTGTCAGGCTGTCTTGTTTAATTCTGAGATTGTTAGAGAAGAATAGGTTTATTTTCATTGGGAAGATTCTTGGTAGTTGACCTGATAAAAAAATTTGGTCACTTGATGAATCAGGGAAACTTTGCCTAGATATTTTGAAAATTAAATTTGTCACAAAAAGATAATAATGCCCACCCAGGAATGAGGGCCAAATTGAATATATAGTGGGAGGAATAAGGGAGTTCTAAATCACAGCTGAAACTAAATATGGGTGAAGATACAAATTAAGGTTGGAGTTAAGAGGGTGGATCCAGCTTACTGACCACCAAAAAGTGGTTGGACAATTCCCCAAATTTGGAAAATCTGTTTTAAAGAAAACCAGATAATGAGAAATTAACATTAAAGACGAGCAAATGATATACCCATCAAACACCTATGCCAGTTGAATATGGGACTCAATATAATCTGGAGATTTTGACATCTCTGACAGAGAGAAGTCTGAATTAAGAGAGTAGTCGACTAAGTCAGTCTACCACTGCCCCTGAACCGAGACCTTCGAATGCTAACAACTTGACTTACCATGAAACCATTTAAAACTGTGTTGCATACTTCAGTGTCACTCGACTAGGACTGAATGAGAAGTGTTAAAACTGTTGTATACAAAAAAAAACGATATCAGCAAAAATGTTACAAACCTAAACTGTCAGGGCACCTCAGGTGGTGTAATGGTTAGCAAGGTAGACTATAGCAAACCTTTACGAGTGAGTTCGATTCTCATTGGGTGCCTCATTCATGCAGCCTTGTGCCACATCTAAGCAAAAGTTTTGTAAATTACTACAACCAGCCCTGCCAACAGGAGCTGTAGAATACGCTGACTACACCTCTGCAGAGGGGTAAACACTCCCCCCTAATAAGACCACCTGTTAGCCGTGGGTAGCGACTTGTAATGCTTGAGGATGGGTTCATGATAACCAAGTAATCAAGTGACTTGCAACATACCACTTTGACCCTTACTGTACTAGACAAGAAGACTACCTCTAGGACCCAGGCCGCAGAGGCACACAGTAACCAAAAAGAAATGGGGAAAATCACTCCTGGGACCAAAGCCGAAACGGAATCCAGCTGCCAAGAAGAAGCCAGGAAAACCATCCCAAAGACCTAGGCTGAAGCTATAAGGGAACTTACCCCTAAAACCTAGACCGACGGGGTCCTCTCAGCCACTAAAATGAAAACCACACAAGCCTCGGGAAGCAAAGCAGACAAGGAGTGGCCATCAGTCCTATCAACAGCAAAAAGCCTAAGGCAAGAATCCGACGACATTTCACCAATCCCTGTGGGCCAAGTACCTAAGCACAAGAATTGGAAGAACAAAAGACTCCGGAGCAGCACAGACAAGTTAGAATCAAACAGTTCCAACAGTACTTTGATGGAAGTACCATCAAGTCGATTCCCAAAATTGGACAAAAACTGGAACTGAGGATACTATCGTTCGTTGCTTCGGATGTCGGCACGGAGAGAAACGGTGGATGAGCTTATGCAAGCAAACAGAGTACCAGCGAAATATGTATGCTACAGGAACTTCGTCACCTGGAGTGTCCTGTTCCCTACTGAAGAGGATATCTGCTCCAAAACGGTCAAGCTCCAATAGTTTCGATCTTTAACGCCCCCATCAACTTGCCCGATGAGATACTAGCAGCATACTTTGATACTTATGAAGGCAGTGACACGGTGAATCCCCTGTATGGGAAAATGGGTGTCCAAAGAGGTGACTACACTTTTCGGATGCATCTGAAGAAGGAGGAATTCATCGCGTTCCAGATACTCTGACTTATCATAACCTTCAGCTTACGGTGGTCGTGGAAGGAAGACGGCTTCAACATTGGATATAACACCAAAAGGGAAATATGGAAAGAACCTGCCAAAAAGAGCCTTAGATTTTACCAAAAGACCTATCAAGGGTTCAGCAGGAACATCGACAACAACAGCACCCTCAACAGTAGCAGCAACGTCACCGAAAAAAAAAACGCCTCTAGAATCAGTGGTCTGAGGTAGTGAAAAGAGCGCGCAAAGCTACTTCTACCTTGATTACTTTTGACACTCCAAAGCGCCAGAAACCGAAAGAACAAAAAGAAATACAACCAAAAGAACTGGAGGACGAGGAAGATAAAAAAAAGTTATTAAAAAAAAAGAATAGTGGAAACCCCGCCCAGCCACTTACTAAAAGAAAACACAAAAAGTGCCACAGACACTAAAACTTAATCCCTACTGTCACGTGGTCTCCCACTGAGAGAAGAGAAATAAGGAATTTCTATCCTCCGTGTTTGGATTAGCAGGCCATCAAAGATTGACCGTTAAAAGAGAAATAAAGAATGTGGGTCAACTCCGGCCGTTGAAGGAAGAAAAAATGTGGGTCAGGCTATCTGTACTCGGTAACTTCACTCGGGTGATAGAGATAGTAATCCTAAAGAATCGCCAGGGAAAGGAAGAAAAAGGCTAATGATTGGCTAGAATCCCAAAGCGGAAATAGGGAATAAGAAAATCAGTTTTGGAACAGAGGTCGTCATGAACAGATGGGGGGATTCTCGTGCCAAACTCTGGGCAAAGCACCATAACCGGGATTTGCGGTAGTTGAAGTGATAAGATATATTGAAACTACCGCCGAAATCACCGGAGGAAGACGGAAAGTATCTTGGACAAGAATAAGCCATACCTTTAAGCCGGAACTAAATATAACATAAATATATTCCGTCAACCTGTAAAAAAAGAAAATATTCTCCAAAGGAAAGTCGTCGTAAAGATAAGTAAACTTTAAGACTGTTTCTCCCTACACCCAATTATATACTCTCTCTCTCTCTCTCTCTCAATTTGAAGAAAGACTAAAGAAGACAGAACAGAAAAGAAGAAAGACATTTATGTTTATGTACTATCCGTTAATAATATAGCCGACGCGTTGAATATATGTATCCGCGTGTTTAGTAAAAAGATTGATATATTTTAATGTTCCCACGTGTTGAAGTTGTTCATTTATGTCGTCTTCTACCAAATTGTTTCATGCTTGTTTCCTTTTCAGCTTCTATTCGCCTTATGTTATTCTCGCTTAAATTGTCCTATATGAATTCCTTTAAAAATATTACATGGGAAACCGGAGTTGTCTACTACTATAATTGATATTATTACATCTAAACCTAGAGGTCCATATCTTCCATTGTTCTAGAGGAGGAAGAACTAGTGGCCTTGGTGGGTGTGTGTGTAGTGTGAAATGTGGAAACCCCTTGCCAACGGCGGTCAGTCCAGCCATACATTAACCCCCACATAATATGCCAGTTCCTATATCCCCGAGAAAGGACTCGGAACAAGGACTTATTCTACGAGGGATCAAGTGCCAGACCGCCCCGTCTTCACACGTGCGAAAAATAAACTCCCCGTTTGGTGATAACAATATTTAAATGCACCAGTTCCCATACGCTTTTAAATGGTTGCTCATCCGGGGATCCTTTTATTTTAATTTGCCGTCACACTACAAAAAAGAATCCTTGCCCAGCCCCCGTCTCCGTCTCCCAAATCCACAACATCCACTGTAAAAAACCCTCGTCCCCATTTTTAAATAGAGACACAACGGACCCGGGGACACCTGTGCGCTCAAGATCACAATCGTCTTCGTTCTGAAGAAAAGACACAAAAAGAGAAGTGTTCTCAAAAAACTCCTTTTCGAAGAAACAGACATTTGTCGAGTGAACCTTCAAAAATCAGAAAGCGAACTCTCATACCAACAAAAGAGGGCACTAAAACATCTAAAAAATTAACCCTAATGATAAGTAAAGAGGTAGAAAACCCCCAAGCATTTCAAAGACACACCTATGATAACCATCTTCGTTTGTTTGGCAGTGAGCCGGGCCACTGGAATGTGGCGAATGACAAAAGAAGTCAAGAAGGCTGTGCTGAGCGTAAGTTTGGTTAATTTGGAACATCAATTTAAAAAAAAATCAAGTCAGTATTGTTCTAATTGTGTTCCAATTTACGTTAAACCCTCGTTCTATGGGGCCCTAAAGCTGGTGTATTTATTAGACGTCCGCAGTATCTCACAAGACAATCGGATTACTACCGAACTGGAAGCCCGGGACAGGCCGACGGCGTCCTCTCCTCGACGGACTTCAGGACCATAGTTGTGTGGGAGTTAATAAAGACAAATAAAACAAAATAAAATTAATTATATATTAAGAAAAGGAAATAAAAGGACACAAAAAGTAAGACTCCCATTGTGCCTCAGACCGGAGGAACCCTTGGGGCGTGCACAAAAAAAGCCCGAAATCTTTGTACCAAAAAGGACTCTCGGCGTTCTTTCTTTCGACCCCAAAATAAAAACCTTAACCTAAAGTTACCCTTATCTTTACTTCTTTTGCTTCTCTTCCGAAATTCCCTTTCAGCTAACCAACCGACAAGAAGGAAGAACCAACATACCAACGAATCTCCATAAATGGTGACCTCCGACGTTCTTTGAACATGCGCATCTACAACCAAAAGACCAACTACTTTTCAACGAAGAGTTATTTTATTTTCAACCTGTTCACAAATTTACGCCACGTGTTGAACTATCCTGCAACATTTTTTTTTTTTTACGAACACTGCTGCTATCCCGCACGGTAGCTTTCAATACGACGGGTCCCACACCAACAGGCAAGCTGCTGAAATTCTAACATGCAGCATTCCTGATATAAAGAAGGTTTACTTCTACAAGTTGCTGCCAGGAGAAAAACAAAAACAAAAACAAAAGAAAAAAACAATGTGCATAACTAACTTTATCATTTCTTTTCTGCTACACACGTATACACGTTACTGAGGAATTTTATTATCTTTAACTCCTTTCACGTTTTTTTTTTTTTTTCTAAAAAAAAGAGCTTAACACTGACATACTTCCAACAGACATTTTACAGGTTATTTTCGGGTTTTGGAAGGTCCTTCCTCGCTGCAGTATTAAAAACTAAAAAGGAAAAAAAAATTCGGCAGTTTCCATAATGGTTCCAGCCTTCATGCAGACGGCGGTCGATGGTTGATTTCATATTTGTGAGGCTCAATTTAAACTCAGACACATAACTACACAAAATTCTACAATTTTTGCCTCCCGATATAATATCAAGCTTGCCATCTACTATCGTTGCCGCAAGTATACTGAACTGAAAGACGCGGTACAGGCTAGACACAAACGGACAAAACCTGTATGGGGTCTGGGTGCATGCTGTGTTGCCGTTTGCTATCTGAGTCCATTCTGGGTTATTCTATCCTGGTCCCACATTTGTTTTGTTGGTTTAACTTCTTTGGATAAGAAGTCCGTAAAAGAATTATATGAAAGAAGATAGTAACAGATAGGAGACGAAGACATATTTTTATATTTTTCCTTTATTTCTGTGTTCAACAACCATTCAATGGGTGAGGAAATTCTCCCTGAATACAACTGAAATGGTTGAATCTCCCTGCCAAGGAGTTAAAATCCGTTAGTCGTTTCTTGGGTATATATGTCTCCTTATTCGGTATTCAAAGCTTTAACAACATGTTAGTCGCTTTTGGGAGTTTGTCCAAGTTCAGTGTTTTAGTTCGTAGTTCCATTTTGATACTTTTTATATTTTGGCATACAGTTAACCGAGACGGCTGCTACTAGTGATAGGTTAGCCAACGTGGCGCTTTAGAGCGGCCACGTGGCCTTCCACTAGCAGCAAGGGAGATTTAGATGTTATCACTCCGCCGGTCACTGCTGAAAGAGAATGAGCTTCCTCCTTTTGTCGGGACGGTCCCTTTTCTTTGCGTATGCGTCACCCCTCTTCCCGTCAGAGACCTCTGGGAGTTTCTGCATATTCTAGTAATTATTTTAATTTAATTTAATTTTTTTATTTTATTCCCTACACATGAAATGTTCGAGAAGTTTCTCGCAGAAAAGCAAATGACTGGCAGACCGTCTACTTTCCTCCATGAACTGATGACGATAGCAAACAATGTAGGAGCTAAAGATGAACTTATTCGTCACAAATTTATTCAGGCACTACCCTTGGAAGTATGGCCGGTTATAGCAGCAGTGAAGAATGCTACGTTAATAGAACTGAATACATTAGCTGACGAAATAATGGCTTTTGCGAAACCCAGGGGAGTATATCACGCAGCAATACCAAACACAACCAGATACACAAGACCTACTACCACCATACCAAGAACGACATACAACACCGGACCTTTCTGTGAGAACCAAAAGCCCCTAATATGCCGTGAACACTTATATCATGCAGAAAGGTCCAGAACCTGTAAACCATAGGACAGGTGATCAAATAAGTCTGGCTGCAAAGTAATGCCATTTTCTAGGCCTTCTTCACCGACTAGACCATCTTCACCTATTAGACATGTCATCACCCACGAGCCGGAAAACTACAAGTGCGAATTGCATTAGCAACCAACAATTTGCATTTATTTGAGGTTGCTACTAAAATTGGGCCGAATGAAGTAAACTTTGTGATAGACACGGGTGCCTCTATCACAATCTGGCCACAGAAAATGACACTTGGTCTAGATCTAAACCCAACGCCCGTTAAGTTATCAGCAGCAAACGGAAGTGATATTGGATGTTTTGCTGAAACAGTTGTCGTCATTTTATTCAAGAAGGACGAGTCACCGCGCAAATTCAAGGTATAACAGTGTATTACCACACCAACGTACCAGAAGAAGTGTAGTCTCTCCTCCAAGAATTTCCAAATCTCCCCAGACCACGGATGGAGCAGCCTCTAGTACCTAACACGAAAGTAACGCACGTCATAAACACTGGAAATAGCGCCCTCACCTATGCCAAAGTTCGACAACTCTCCGAAAATAAATACAAATCAGCAAAACAGTTCACAGCACTCCTGCAAACTGGAATAATTAGACCATCGAAGTCCTCCTGGTCGTCACCGCTACATCTCGTCCCAAAATCAACCCCAAGACTTCAAAGGAGACATACCTTGACTGGATCGGGAGAATATCTCCCTTCCAAAAAATAGTGAGTCGAAAAAATAAAACCTTAACCCAAAGTCACCCTTATCTTTGTTCCTTTAGCTTCTCTTGTTATATTTTGACCTTCGACCCAGCCCAAAAATGCTATTCCAAGGTGATACACCGGAAGGAAGTGACACATTCCAATGGCCAGTAATCGAAAGAGATCGCGTGGGCGGATTAAGGCTTATGATATGGGACAAGGTGAAGGTCCCATTCTGCCACTACAGTGATGCACCGGAAGAGAGTAACCTCTGAACTGCATGACAGTTATTTCCGCTTGATGACGATTAAACATTTAATTTCAAAGATCCAGTGGGCGATCGTGTGGGCGTTGAATTGTTATATAATTGAGTTGAGTTGGGTGCCAAAGCAGTTGCTAGCAGAATTCCAGACAGCTAGAGACCAGATGTGGTAGGGAAGGCCACACCCGACCGAGGGGGCCCTCGGAAAGCCCCGATGGAGTAGACCCCAACATCAAGAGAACAAGAAAGACACAACGTGACGGTCATAACAGTGGGGTCAAAATATGAAGTTTATGTTCGGTCTCCAGCATCCTCTCACATGCAAACTTTGAAAAACCCTTTCGAATCCTTGCAATAAAGTGAGAGGTAAATATATTTGTAAAGAAGTCTTCATGCGTCCTTTATTCCTGCGTCCTTTATTCGTGCGTCTTTCTGCATGCGTCTTTATCGTTGTGTCGCTGTGAATTATTCTACATATATATGTGCATGTATGTAGATGTGAATCTGCATATGTGACTATATAACACTCTTCCCAAATTCCCTTTCACCTAACCAACCGTCAAGAAGGAAGAACCAACATATCAACGAATCTCCATAGTTGACACTGAGTAGAAATTAAGGTATGTATATTTTGATGTGACCCATATATGTGTATTTTTAGTTGAACTATTTGAAGGTCAACCAGTGAAGCAGGTACCCCCATTCTCAAAACTCAATATTTTATATGCTCTGCCCTCATTCTGCAAAGGCATGTGCGAAAGGGCCTTTTCGAAAAGAGGGCTTTGAAAAAGAAACGAAGGAAGAAAGAGGCGAAGGAAGGAGACAGTTTAGAGAATCGACCAACAGTCGAGACCGTGGCCATCGAAAACAGATAGCAATGGAAACTGTTATGCTATATGGACAAAGCCCAGAGGTGACATACGCGGTAAAGAAATAGCCAGGCGCTCAAACTCCTGTGTACTAAAACCCCTAACTTGTGAAAAAAAACGTATCCGTAGAAAAGGAAAAAAATGAATTGAATCCCGGATAAGCTTACATTGAGATTCGAACGGACCAGAGAGAAAGAAATAAATGCCCCTGAGACATTCACTCCACTTGAAAAAGACTGAGGCGAATCGAAAAGCCTCGGGAAATCCCCAAGACCTATTGCTACTCTGTGGACGTACGAGAAAAAGAAAAGATGCCAGGTTTGGATTGAGTCTTATTTCTGTCCAACCTTCGATTTCATTCTCTTTCTCCCCCTTTTTGTACAAAAATTGTTTATTATGATATAGACTGTTTGAATTTTACATTTTGGGTTTACTTTCTGAGTCTATATTTTGTATGTGCCAACTCTCTCTGATCAGATACCATCTTTTTTTAAACCTCGTATTCGCAGCAATTGTTCCCGATTTTTCTAATTTCAAGAAATTCGTAACAATATCAATCAATCTAGTCAGTATAAATGTGAGGGAAATTAGGGATCAAAGTTTCACAGCGCGTGTGTTGTGTGAACTCAGGAATCTCGATGCGAATGTTTCCGCAGTGCAGGGCAGCTACTTTGCAGGACAAATAGTCAGGTGCCGGAGAAGGATTTTGCTGTTCTTTCAGCACTTGGAGACTATTACATCCCTCTGCTAATTGGATGGAGCTTGGGGGCGAAGATTAGCGTTGTTTTTTCTGGTTGAGGCTGATGCTGCCCTGAGATGATACAAATTCCGAGAGATCACGATTCACACACCCAATTCCCCTACAGAGAAGCACGCCTTTCTTGGGCGGTTGGGGCTGTATCTGGTCGGATCGGAGCGCGTACTTCTAGTTGGGGAATGGAATGCGATCCTTGACTCCAAATTAGACAGGGATATGCTGGGGGCTAGCAGGTCAGCAGGGTGTGAAGCAGTCTGATTGACTTCATGGCCGAATTAGATTTGATCGATAGATTTCATTTGGATCAGCCAGGAAGGGAGATGTGGATGTGAACATGTAATTCAACCTCTCTCTAAAGCAGATCTTACTGAGATAAAGTATTAATCAGAAAAGCTGACATAGATTTCGTATTTTGCCCAAGGGCTCGTTAGTGGTCAGCCTGCTATTAAGCGATAGGCCTAGACTGGCCGGTATTTGGAAGTTCGTTACTGGAGATACGAGACTTCCGGGACCAGCAGGAAAACTTAATTCAGCGTGCGCTAGTGGGAGCAGTTACCAGGAATAGGTGGAGATCCCTTAAACATAGGATTAGAAGCTTCACTGGTAAGTATTGCCAGTTGTTCGTCATAGATAAGGCAAAGAGAGTGAAGTCCTTAGATGATAAACTGACTCAGTGAGTGAATGAGGGAGATCTCTAGGAGTAGAATTAGCTAAGCGCGGTCTGGAGCTTGAGACTAGCGAATGCTACCAGGGTTTCCTTGTTAGAACTAGGCTGAGCAGAATGTCTACTGAGGCTGTGAAATCCAACGCGTGTGTGTGTATGAGCACAAACTTCAGTTTGATCGGGAGATAAGTGAGGCCTTCCACATGTATTTTCATTATCTTTTTGCCCAATTACTAGAATTTTTCCGCTATTTGTCCGACGTTCCCGGCCTGCCGCTAGCTAAAACGACTCGCTGTGAATGGAGAATGACACATTGTGATGTCCGTGACGTGTTGAAGTAGCTCGGCCTCAACAAGTTACCGAGGCAGGCTTGTTTGCCGTACGTGATGTTCTTGAGGCTGTCTCTCATGTTTATGCCAATTCTGACGGATGCTTTAAACTATTGGTTCTCCCAGAGAGCCATCCCTGGTCGCGTTTCCAAAGGAGTAATTATATTGCTGAAGAAAGGTGGCAGGCACATTTAGGAGAATTAAGACGATTAGAAGCCCATAGCCTTGTAAAAAATTTTGGAAGAACCGTTTGTGAATTGGTTAGTGATCTGGCTAGAGCCGATAAGAACTTGGTGTGCAAGATCCCAGAGAGTATAGAAGACGACCAAGAAGCTGCGCTGATTAGTTTGGATCAGTCCAAGATAGGATGTACCATCGATTCCTAGTGACTGTTTTGAAGACAAGCGGATTCAAATCAGAGTTCCACAAGCATTCTGTCCCAATCCCCCACGGCAGTAATGCAAATGAACGTGAAGCGTTCGGAGCCTTTCGGTAGGGTTGCCTCCTCTCTCTCCTATTTAATGTCCTCAACCCCTGCTCCGAAGGCTTAGAAATGGGAAGGCAAGTCCGATCTTTCGTAGAATCGTGTTCCCAGACAGCGTTTAAAAGTTTCCGCATAAGTCGATGAAGTTAACGTGTTTGTGTCTGGCTGCTTGGAGATAGGCGCCGAGAAATAGGTGCTCGCAATATAGGAGGTGTCAAGTACCAATATCAATTAGGAAAAAAGCAAAGGATTGCGGTTCGGAGCATGGAGGAGTGTCAATCTTTTACCATTTCCGTTTCACTGGAGTGACGGGCTGGTCTGCATCCTCGGGATGTAGTTCAGTCCCAGTCTTCAGTTGGAGAGAAATTGGTCGGAAGTGCAGGCAAAGGTAAAAGCGCATACCTGGCTTCGAAGGTGATTGTCCTTGAAGAGAAGAGCAGAGGCGTGGGCCACGCAGTCCTTCCTCTGATCCTTTACCGATAATCGGTACTTCCTCTTTCTGCGGCTCCATTATTGGCGTTAAAACGGCTCCTCTTCTCTCTCAGGCCAATGGTACGCAGGCAGATATGTTCCCAACGGCTGCGCGAGGGAGACTTGTGGATGCCGGACTTAACGTACCTCTGACTTACTGAGAGACTGATATTCTTAAGTCGATCTTTGACGGGAGATTCAGCGTGGAGAAGAAAGGCCAGGGCCGCATTTCCTGATCTGAAGTCCCACCCTGAGGTTGAAGGCCAAAGAGCGAAGCGTTTCTCAGGGAAAGCAGAGAGCCCCTTTGTAAGCTTCCTCGATCCAGTGACTATATCGGGTGTTAGTGGAGGGTACCGTTTCGGATCCACTCGAGGGATAACTCGTGTAGTTGTCGGAGGAAATTCGTTTCTGACTAGCAGACCCAGACTTGAACACAGTAATAAGACTGTAAAAATGACGAAATCATAAAAACTCCACACATAAGACAGAGAAGACCAAATAATACACCAAGTAAAGGATAATAGCAGAAAAAGAACAAGAACAACTACAGAAATGATCGAGAGAAAAAGAACCACGTGCGTCGAGATAAATAAAAAAAAGAATGCAGAAGATGCGGCTATTTACACCCAGATAGAATATGTCCAGCTAAGAGACAGACATGCAGAAATTTTAAAAACATTAAACGTTTTAAAAAATGTTCCGAGGGAAGAAGAAAGTCGACTATATCAGCGAGTCAGAACCAGCGCGACGAAACTTCTAAGAAGAATATGACTCTTACACTCACTTTGTGATCGACAGAGAGGAGGAAGGACAAGCAGCTATTACTCGTGGAGATTTAGGAATTAACAATAAAACTCCCAACCGGATATTGACTCGTCGGCTGCCAGATACAAAATGTATAAACGCGTCGCCATGCATAAGGCTCCACGCATCCATCCGGTTAAAATCAGAAAAAAGAAAAATAATAAAATGTAAAGTAGCCAATGGGAAGCGGTCGCGCCAAAATTAGAAGGATTTTGGAGTGACGAATTTGGAGCCGGTGAAGAGAGATAAATACTCAGGTTTTCTGTGAACCGCCCTCTTTTTCGGGTAGTGATGTCGAACCGACAACACCGATTTTACTATCTGGTGTTTTGGGGCACCACGCTATGTCTTGGGACGTAGCGTTGGTTAGTCCATTCACCAAGTAAATAAAGGAAAGTATGGAAGAAATGTTTTCGTCTCTTATCTGTTTCTATCTTTTCTTTTTGTATATTTCTTTTGGACTTTCTTTGGGCAAGGCATTGCGCCAGCCAGTCAACGTGGGGTAAAATAATATAACCAAAATATGGAGTCAGATAATTTACGGCAACACAGCCTTGCCCTTAGCCACTGACTACCTAAAAACCTTTAAACCCCACATACTACTAATGGCACACAGTAGACAATGAACCTGAAACTACAAGGTCTAATAGCCCCATTGAAATTTGACACGGGTAGTGAAGTTGTAGTGGGTGCATGTTATTGTTTAGAGAATATGTTAGTCTCCGCAACAAATATTCAACAGACTCGTGTTAGTTACATACACACACACACACACACACACTCACACAGAGTAATATTCAACAGTCTATATTAGAATATTTGTAATGTTTCCTTTTTCATGTATTTTGTTGATATATAAATTTAATTTTGTTTGTACTGCTTTGTTTTGAATGTTCTTTTGTCCGCGTCTTTCACATCGTTTACTTCATTTGCTTTTCAATAACGGCCCAACTTAATTTGTAGGGAACAAACTATTCACCAAACCACAATACCCCTACATGATAAAACCGACAAAAATATGACTAACATTATATAATGGCAACAGAATATCAATTACAAGAAAAGCGGACATTAGTGTCGAAAGAAAATGTTTGTTACACGTTTAGCGAGAAGTTTTAGCCTTTAGTGAAATGGTTATTATTGTTTAGCGAGGAAGAGTGTTAACGTGTTTGTGTTTACGTTGTGTTGTTTCCTCGCTTAGTGTTGTTGGTCTTTCGCTAATTGTAGTTAAGTATTAAAGGAAGGATGAAGAAGTAAGATGGCGATAGTCGAAAGGTGTTTTTAGAAATAAGTTTTATTTTGCTGCATGGAATATTGGGTTTGCTTTTGGTGCTGCAAGACTCGTGGTGAGTAAGATTGTGAGTATTGAGACGAAATTGAGTTATGAGAAGTTGAGACGGTTGAGATGGCAGCGCGTGTCGTCGGGCGTGTGAGGGATTGAACTTTAGAGTCACCGTGTAGTTTCGTGTGTCTGGTATTTTGGGGGAGGAGAGTATGCGTTGTCTCCATTGAAGTGGCCCAGAGGTGAATTGATAACTAGTGTGTCGAGAGCGGAATTAAAGCATCGCGTTGACATAGCCAATTTTGGGGTGACATAAAGTTGTGCCTGTGCGAGGCATGGAATGTATCTAATTTATATTCAACTGGGATTCCTTGCAAGGAATCCATAAATTAGATGGGTTCCCTCGTGTGTCCATGCTGCTGCTGCTGCTATTCTAAAGCCGCAGTGAGACGTCTGCACTGTTGGTCTCCTAGCTTCTTATACTGCTTGGACTTTATTTGGGTCTGGTTTTATCCCATTCTTGTCGACTTTAAATCCTCAGAAAGGGATTTCTGGCTGATCAAGGATTCTTTTGCTGGGGCTGACTCTTACTTAGTCCTGCTTTTTCAAAAGCTGTAATAACTGCTTCTATCGTTTGGTAGGGTGTTTCCTTGTCAGCTGTTGCTACTACAATGTCGTCTTGGATGACTGCAGCGTTTAGAATGTTGACGATGATGGGGTGGAGCCGGGAGTTGGGCTCACCTTATGCTGCTAGAGTTCCCATGGTGAGTATTTTATACCGCATTCGGCGCTCTCCAGCAGGGAATACATTCAAGATTCGGGAATCTTCTGATAGCTCAAGCTGATGGAAGGCTGTTTTCAGGTCTAGTTTACTGAATATAGATTTTCCAGTAAACATGGGCATGATGTCATCAACCCTGGGGATAGGGAGGTGAGTGACTTGTAGTGCTTTGTTGAGATTCCTTAGATCTACTGTAACTCTCATGGAACCATCTGCTTTTTGTACGAGTACTGGGTTGGATAGCCATGTTACTGGCTCATGGTGTGGTTCGATGACATCATCTGATTCCATTTTACGGATCGCATCATCAAATGTGTCTTTTAAATGGTATGGGATGGATCTTGGGGATTGTCTGATAGGTGATGCATTAGGCTTTACATGCAGTTGGATGGGTTCAGCCTTCATCTTTCCTAAACCGTGGAATACTGATGAATGTTGTGTGATGATGCGGGCAATGGGAGGTCTAACAGATTTTGTTAGTTCAGTAGCATCACTGGTTGACGCCGTTTTGGTTCCCTCAGAGTTGATGAGGCTTCCTTGTATCTGGGTGTATTGAAGGTGATTATACCACGTGATTTTGCTAGGTTGCATGACACCAAGTTGATGGGTTTTTCCGGCAGGTCATCGTCATCAGTAACAATCTACGTTGATTTACATTTTTTGTCTTTCCAGTGTATATGTGCTGTGAATTCAACTTTGGTTGAAGTAGGATGTGCGTTTTTGTGAGACTCTGATCTTGTCGGGTACTGGACTTTCCAGGATTACATTAGCTTCCGAACCTGTGTCAATCATGGCACGGATATGGCATCCTTCAAGTGTGATGTTGGTGAAATTTGATTTTTTGTTGTGTGTATGTCTTTTACTGTGGTAGCACCAATGACTGTTAATGTGGAGAGATCCTTGTGATGAGTCAGGCATACCGAGGAGAAGTGGTCTTTCCTGCCACAGATGTTGTAGAATCTGCCTCGTGCTCGACATGTCGGTACACGATCACATTTTGGGTCGCCCCAGCCTAAGCATCGCCTTTTGGATGTTGTTTCTAGCTGTTGAAATTGTTTGGTTTTTCGTTAGCTGCGTAAGGAGTGTTTTCCGATTTTATTTATTTAGACTCCCTCGCTGTCGGAGTCATAAACCTGGATTTCGTTAAGGCCTGCTGTAAGTGCAGTGGCTTTTTTTATCAGCGTCTAGTTTTCTGACAGCTTCTTCAGTGGCCTCGATTTTACGGACTTGGGTAATGAGGGCGTCGAGCTCATGTTCTCTGATGCTTCTCTGATACTTCTGATAGAGGTACCTATTATCATTTGGTCACGTATCAGAGTTTCATGTATTTTCTCTTTTTCTGTACAATAGGGGTTAGTACGTTTAAAGGAGCATTTGTCGGTATGTTGTCTTACCTTATTGATAAAGGAGTCGATTTTCTCTCTGGGCTCTTGGCGGAGGCCATGAAACTAGTAATGGAGTAGTACCTGGTTCTGTGTAGGCCTGTATCTGTTGCAGAGTCTTTGTGCCATAGTATTAAAATACGCTTGTTTTAGTTGGGTTGAATTCGCTTTTTAGGTCCGTTTTTAGCCGCTCGCCTTGGAAAACACACACTCTGAAAACTTTGGCTTTGTGTTGCTGTTGGACGAGTTCAAAAGCATCTTCTTTGAGTTCTCCGATACAAGCAACATCATGAGATATTTTCCAGGCTTCGATGTAGTCGTTAAAAGCCTGATAAGTGTTCCCCTCGTGTAAGCTTGGGTCGAAAACATCCGGGAAAGTAGATTTCGAGAAAGGCATTTTGTTTTTGCTTTTTTCTTGTTGTTGTATGGTTCTTGTCACTTCGTCGTCAATTGAAGTAAATAGACAACGACGCAGATGTGGGTTTTTATACTTTTATTTAGGTAAGAAGCTGCCAGTACCAAAATGGCTACTGTCCCTCTCCGGAAGTCCCCTTTTTCCCCTTTCCCAACTTCCTCGGGGAAAGCTCTGGGTGTAGGGGAGATAACTTTGAATGCAACAACGCCAAGCCAGAGTATCCGTTTTTGGCCGGGTATAACCAAAGATATTGAGAGAGTACTATAAGATTGTTGCCTGTACATGACCTACAGAGATTTATAACCGAAGCAACCTACTATTAGCCACTAAATACAATTTGCAGCAGCGTGGGACTTCAAAAGAACAACATCATCACTGCTATACCCACAATCGAATTAACTAGCAGAAAAAAACATAAAAGCAATTTTAAGAATATCAAAGAAGTGCGAAGACCCGTTGTTAGGATTATAATCCATCGAACAACCCCAGGTGAACATGGATTATTGCCTGCAGAAATGCTGATATGGAGAAAATAAAGAAATAATCTCCCAGTCAAAACAAAAAATAGCAAGGTAAGTGTAAGCCTCTGTGGAAAGAACAGACAGAGGGCAAAACAAAAACTTTATTTTAATAGACGAGGCACGAGGGAACTAGAATCGCTAAAACCAAGGGATCCCGTTCGAATACGAGACCCAATAAAGAAGAGGTGGAACGAGACAGGGATAGTAAGAGTTGCGGTAGCATCGCATTCATATACAGTGAATCAGAAGCAGGACTAGCACCAACTAATGGAAAGTAGAATACAGAGAAGCGGCAAGACCCAGCTGAACAACAGCGACGATCTGCTCTGAGAATACACCCACCACAGAAAATAAACTTATAAAAACAAAACAGAACTCAGTTACTTAACTTCGATTACATAGATATAAAATAGAATAAAAAATATTTTTTTTAAAAAACATAAGGGTATAGATGTTATTGTTAGAAATAAGTTATCTACCTTGTACTAGAATTCTTCAATAATGAGCCATCAAGAAACAAAAATAATTCTCTACACCATTCTCTCATATATCTGACGGTCTGACACACGTGTACAATATCGGTCTTAATAAAGTCATGAACCGAACAGCGTCTTCTTTGTCCTGAGTTTCACACAATATATTACAGCAATAAAACTTATAAAATTCCCAAGAAATGTTTTTGCATTTCTCCAACAAATAATTATTTGTTGCGGAGGCCATTTTAATATACCGGTCCCCACAAACCTTTGAAATATAAATGTTACAGTAAAATTCATCAAATCTCTTCTGATTCATCCACTTAACCCTTCACACACCTAACAACTAAAACACACAAAACACAGACCCACAGACATCGACACTGTAGAAGTAAATAACAGCTACCGGATGTTGACCCAACAACGGTCAGTGTCAAACTGAGAAAATCATGGCTTCTGCGCATAGGCTCCGCGCAGAGTCTATCCAAAATCTCCAGAAAATTCTCAGTTATAAAAAAAAGTCTATTTTTCAACCAATCATATTTTTTCCACAAGTTGCATTTTCTGGAGCCGGTGTTTGAAATCAGGAATACATAAATCGGCCAAACAGAGGTCACCCGCCAGTTGAATCGTCGGTCGTCCCGAGAGCGTCACCTAATAACACCGTCCGACTAGATCAAAGCAACCACTCGTCGCCGAATAGACAACCCCCCGCCAGCCGGCCAGATATTTCATCCGCTTGTTTATTTTATTTATTCAATAAACAAAATAAACTAAATCTTCTCATCAGTCTTATTTTTCTTGCAACCATACGCTTGTATATAACATAAGAGATTGACAACGAACTAGGCAAGAATGACAAAACAAAGGTGTTGCTTCGAAAGGCCAAACTTTATTATGGCACTATTTACCAACCCCTCCGCTCGGGCAGGATATGACACAAGGTCAATTTTTAAGCGGAGTTTAACAGGTTTTAATTCAGAGTTTTCCTTCTCCTAGACTAGTTGCCTCACCAAGGCTGAAGAACCTAGTCCGTCCTACTATTTACCCATAGCTGGAGGGAGAATAAGGGGGTTCATACCTTTCCCAAGGGTATTTGCCCGAAAGTGAACGTAATAGCGCGACTGGAGTACGAACTCGCGTACTACGATTCCGCAGTTCATCGCTTTAACCATTACACCACGAGGACACCCCAAACTTTATTATGGCGAATCGTAAAAAGCGTACGGCGAATAATCGCCGCGGCCGGATGGTGATCGTTGGAGCAGGATCTAGTCGCTGGAGCAGGTCTGGATAGCTGGTACAAGACTGGTATTCGTTGGATAGGTGGTCGCTGGTGCAGGACTGGTTTCCGCTGGTGCAGGAAGATGGTCACTGGTTTAAGACTGGTATCTGTTGGTGCAGGAAGGTGGTCGCTGGTTCAGGACTAGTAGTTGCTGGTGCAGAACTGGTGGCTGCTGGTATCTGCTGGTGCAGGAAAGTGGTCGCTGGTTCAGGACTGGTAGCTGCTGATGCAGGGAAGTGGTCACCGGTGCAAGAAGGTAGCTGCTGGTGCCGTCTCAAAGGGTATTAGGTTAGACTTTCTGAATTAGTTCTGAAAAGGGCTGTTAGATTGAGAGGCTGGTAGTTGTGTCTATTGCATTGTACCGTCCCAGGGGTGTTTGGATAGACTTTCTGAGTAGTCCTGAAAAGGGATTTTAAGCTGAGAGGCAGGCAATTTTCCTGTGTCGTCTCCGGCTGGAATCAGGACGTCGGCTTTAGGCGAAACCTTGAGCAGTCCTCGTGGGCAGCAGCTACTGATGAGGCTTCGGTCGTAGAACGACAAGGGGAGAATTTGTTTTCACCCGCACCCTTGGCTGACGGCCAGCCAAATTGATTTGACCCGGTTTGATACCGCTGCTTTTATACCTACTACGCTATGTGGTCTGCGTAGGATGACCTTGCTTATTATTACTATATAATAGTTAGAAACTTCATTCTACTTCGACCATGTGTTTTTTATTTCTACCTATTTTGTCCATTAGTTGAGGACTGTCCTTAGAAAGACAGACTGAATTTCATCTTTTTTTAAAAAAAGACGTCCTGTGTGGAAGAATTTGATTCCTTACAACTCGTTCCTAAATACTATTGGCTGACGACATCAGTGACTCATCACTTCTTGGAAAGGGATTTGTTTGTTTTCTTTTTGTTTGGTTTATGAGTTGTCGGTTGACTATGTTGTAGAGGCCAGATAAATATACCCCGCAAACTTTTGAAATATAAGTGATTGACAACGAACTAGGCAAGAATGACAAAACAAGGGTGTTGCTTCGAAAGGCCAAACTTTATTATGGCGAATCGTAAATCGAAAAAGCGTACGGTGAACAAGCGCCGCAGCCGGATGGTGATCGTTGGAGCAGGATCCAGTCGCTGAAGCAGGTCTGGATAGCTGGTACAAGACTGGTATTCCGTTGGATAAGTGGTCGCTGGTTTAGGACTGGTTTCTGCTGGTGCAGGAAGTTGGTCGCTGGTTCAGGACTAGTAGTTGCTGATGCAGCACTGGTAGTTGCTGGTATCTGCTAGTGCAGGAAAGTGGTCGCTAGTTCAGGACTGGTAGTCGCTAGTGCAGGACTAGTAGTCACTGGTGCAGAACTGGTGGCTGCTGGTATCTGCTGGTGCAGGAAAATGGACGCTGGTGTTTGTTGGCGCAGGAAGGTCATCGCTGGTGCAGGAAGGCGGTCACTGGTTCAGGGCTGGTAGTCGCTGATGCAGAACTGGTGGCTGTTGGTATCTGCTGGTGCAGGAATGTGGCCGCTGGTGTATGCTGGTGCAGGAAGGTGATCGCTGGTGCAGGACTGGTTGCTGCTTCTGCAGGGAAGTGGTCACCAGTGCAGGAAGGTAGCTGCTGGTGCCGTCACACAGAATATTAAACTTTCTAAAGTAGTCCTGAAAAGGTCTGTTACATTGAGAGGCTGATAGTTGTTTCTGCTGCATTGTGCCGTCTCAGGAGGTGTTTGGAAAGACTTTATGAGTAGCCCAGAAAAGGGCTTTTAAGCTGAGAGGCAAGCAATCTTCCTGCGTCGTCTGCGGCTGGAATCAGGACGTCTACTTTAGGGGAAGCCTTGAGCAGTCATCATGGGCAGATACTGCTGATCAGGTTTCAGTCGTAGAACGACCAGGGAAGAATCTGGCTTCTCCCACATCCTCGGCTGGCCTCCAGCCCAATTGACTTGACCCGGTTTGATACCGCAGCTTTTATAGCTACCGTGTGCGACTACGCTATGTGGTCTATATTGGATGACCTTGCTTATTATTACTATATTATAATGAGAAACTTCATTCTACTTCGACCATGTGTTTTTTATTACTACCTATTTTATCCATTAGTTGAGGACTGTCCTAAGAAAGACAGGCTGAATTTAATATTAAAAAAAGTGTTCTGTACGGAGCAATTTAGTCCCTTAACGTATCCTTCCTAAATACTATTGGCTGATGACATCAGTGACTCATCATTTTTTAGGAATAGGGTTTGTTTGTTTTGTTTTTGTTTGGCTTATGAGTAGTCGGTCGACTACGATAACTACGATATAACCATACACAGCAACGTACCCAGATCAATTGCCAATTCTGTGTTGCAGCAACCTGTTCCATCTTCATTATTTAAGTGACGAAAAATGAATAAATGGCTCAACCACACGTTTCCACATCACAAACTTCAATTTATAATTTCTAACTAAAGGGGGTTATGTAGGGAACGAATAAATAAATAAATAAATTGAATTTAAAAAAATTAAATTGAATTAAAAAAAAGGAAACTATTAAATTTGCAGAAACTCCCAGAGGTCCCTAACAGGAAAAAGGGATGACGCATGCGTAAAGAAAAAAAGGCCTCCTCATGACAAAGGGGAACAGGCATTTCTTTCTCTTTCAGGCGGTGACCAGCGTTTTGATAACATCGTTGCTGACGTGTCTGGGCACCACGCATACGTCTTGGACGTGGCGTTGGTTAGTCCCTTTCACCCAGTAGCAGCTCTCTCTCTCTCGGCCGGCATTATGCTGAAATATACAAGACCCACAAATGAACTACTAACTAACCCTTACCGGACTTTGACAAACTTCCAAAAGAAAACTAACCCTTATGGAAGCCCGAAATACCAAATGAGGACAAATACATACATGAAACGATTTAACGTATTTTTGACACCTTAACTGGGGTATTCAACCATTTCTATGTATTCAGGAAAAACTCCCTCATCCATGGAATGTTTGTTGAACCCAGTAAATAAATGAAAGTTTAAAAGAAACGTCTTCGTCTCTTATCTGTTTCTGTCTTTATTTTTGTATAATTCTTTTTGGGACTTTTTGGGGGAAGGCATTGCACCGACTAACCAACGTGGGGGTAAAATAAATTAACCAAAATATGGAGTCAGATATCAAACGGCAACAAAGCCTTGCCCATTGCCCCTGACCTTCATCCACAACTCCACAGTTATACGTTAATAAAAAAAAAAAGATCAAATCACTCTAAATTCCAGTTCGACCTTCCACGTCCCTTCATTGATGATTACACACATGGAATACCAGAAACATCTTTTTTTTCCTTTGCCAGTTGACCATTATATGGTTCTCCCTGACCTGATTAATGCTAAATGACAAGAGTAGTTGGAATAGTCTCAAAGAAGTACCTTAAACGATTTTTTCCAACCTTGAACATTTAGAATCGTTGAAAATTGCACTTTTTGTAGAAAATGGACTAATTATCTCCCTTTGAGATTGCTAGAGGGCGCATGAACCCTTTTATTAATCTGTCCGTCCATTTTTTTTCTCTGTTCTTGTAAGAAAGCCATGCTAAATAAATTATTTGCTGTGTTCTAAAATCATAACGATGTCTCGTTTGTCATTGCTTCTTGTATGAATGTTGTTTGTTCTGTCACCACCAAAAGTTTAAAATAGGACGTTTTTCATTCATTCATTCATTCATTTTATAATAATGTGGTGGTCTTACTGACTATTTTATTCAACATTGGTTATGGGCCAAGTCTTTTAGTAACCATGTGTTTGAAGGCAGACATCTTGTTTTTGCTGTTTTCGGAAATTGTTTTCTGTTATCTGACAAAAAAGAAAAAAAAGAAGATTCAGAAACTGGAATTATGGAAACTAAATTAGATATTGTACCGCTGAATTAGGGCAAATTATGCCACCTGGAAAATACAATAAATGAAACAGAATCTATTCCTACGGAAGCTAATGCACACGGAAAATACTTGTCCCGAAGGGGTCGTGCTTTAGCTACGATTGTCTTGTCTGTTGATCCGTCACTACTATATTTGATAGGAGATCCTGTTGACCCTACAATTGTATGGAAAAAGTTAGCGGACCAGTTTCAGAAGACTTGGGCAAACAAATTAACGTTGAGAAAGAGACTGTTTTCTCTTAAGTTGAGAGAAGGAAACCCCGATCAAAGCCATATTAAAAAGATGACAGAAATTTTTGAAGAGTTATGTGTTATCAGCGATATCATACAAGTAGACCGGGTCATATATCTTCTAGCCACCCTGCCTGATTCATTCAATATGTTGGTGACAGCATTAGAAGTTAATGCGGAGGTTGTGGGGATTTAGGAACTAACAAAAAGCTCCCAACCGGATATTGGCTCGTCGGCTGCCTGATACAAAATGAATAAACGCGTCGCCACGCATAAGGCTCCACGCATCCATCCGGTTAAAAATCAGAAAAAAAGAAAAATAATAAAATGTAAAGTAGCCAATGGGAAGCAGTCGCGCCAAAATTAGAAGGATTTTCGAGTAGCGAATTTGGAGCCGGTGGAAAGAGATAAATACCCAGGTTTTCTGTGAACCAGATCAGTGAGGACAAAAGGAGACACAAGAAAGAACGAAGACGCGATAACCAGGAGAGAAGTGACGTCCGCCCTCGAGTTAAGAGCCGAAACTACCTCTCTGCTAGTTCTACTACCTGACCATAAAAGAAAGAAAGAAAGAAAAGAAAAGAAAAAAGGAATAAGTACTCTTTAAAAACATTCTCCTCCTTTACCCTGCTTCTTGATATCTGACTTTCCACCACTTCGAAAATTTACTACTCACAAAGGAGAACTTTTGAACATTCAAATCCAAGTTGACATTTTTGTTTTATAAAAATTGTTTAATTATTAGATGTTCCTCGTTTGTCTTGTGTTAAATGAAGCTTTTTCTCATTGTATGTTGTAACACTCCAAACCCAACCAACAAGGCCATAAGGTTACACGTTAGGAAATTGTGACGGAACGTTTACATTACGAAGAGTCAAAAATTAAACAAAAGGGGGTTAATAGCAACGAAACGAAAGCTATGACGACACATGATGTAAGTCAACAACGAAGAGAACCACCGAAGTGTTTTCAGTGCTGAAGATATGGACACTTAAAACGTATTTGTCGTGATTTTCGAGGACCAGAAGAAAGAAAAGAGACTCCATTTAAAAGGAAGTACAACACAAAAAGAAACACATGTAATATAATGAATTCAAAGAGAAATTCGAACAACACTGAGGACGACGGCTACGTTGGACTAGTGACGTCTAGTGCTCTTTTCACCAGTAAAAAAGAGACGAAGTGGATTATTGACTTGTGGGCGACGTGCCACAAGTGTGATGATGCTATAGGGTACACATTTTTTCTAGTCTTAAAATAAGCAATAAAAACATACTTAAGAACATTCTAGAAATTTAGGATCAAAACCGCATTAGCATTTAAATTACATTTTTATATTTTTCAACCAATCAGCTAAAAACATGGAATAGAACATTCTAGAAAACTAGGATCGGAAGTGAACTAACAGAAAATATTTAGGCTCGAAAATAAAATAGTAAAATACAAATCTGATTGGTCAATAAATGTCTACGCGCCAAAATTTTAGGACGATTCTTTGATCCACCTGTAGGATATAAATAACACAGAGTTAGGAAGCCATACACACAAGACACAAGCTTACACACAAACGAAGACACAGATGAAGACAAGCCACTAAGCCAGTAAAGCAGTAGCCGATACATTCCGACAAATTCCTTTCCTTCCTCAACTAAAGTTCATGAACTCTCTTCAAATGGCCGAGAATTATATTCAAAAGAAAAACCCGATAAACTTTCTTTCATCAACGTGACACGCTGTCGCCACAGTCATAAAAACCGCTATAAACTTAATGTAAGTAAGAACGACTTATTTACGGACTTCGTTAACATGAACACACACACACATCTTTAAACAAAATTTCTCTTCTTGTCAAACTTTATTTTCCAAAAGGCCATTTACACATCATGTATTTTATTTGTTTTCATATTCTGTTATATGCATATTAAATTGTTTGTTGTTTAATGTTCGTTGTGTTCTATTCCAATGCTTTTGCGCGATTGTAAAGTTTTGTGTTGTATTTGTGGTGGGAATAATTTAGAGAGCAATCTACTGAAATAACCAAATTACATACTCCCCCCACAAGGTACCGAACCTGGCAAAATGTTTGTTTTACCATGCCTGTAAAATACTTGATGAAAAAGGTAAAAAATTGTCGGTACTGTTACCAACTTTAGAAATTTATATTTTTGATCTTAGAGGAAAAACAATGCAGTTGTAACATGTTCAAATAATGATACAAGAGAAGAAATTTTGGCACAGAAGATATGGTCATCTTGGAGCAAAGGATTTGCAAAAATTAGTTAGAGAAAACATGATAAATGGCTTGGATTTTGATGTCACAAAAATTTTGAATTTCTGTGAACCATGTGCAGATAGAAAACAGCATCGCCATTCATTTCGAAAATATGCTGGGAGAAAATCCAACGAACTACTCGGAGTGATGTATGTGGAAAAATTGAGGAGAAATCATTAAATGGGTGTGAATAATTTGTTATATTCATTGACGATAAATCCAGATATGTTTGGACATACATGCTAAAACACAAAGAGGAAGTGTTTAAAAAATTTATTGAATGGAAAACCATGGTAGAAAAAACTAGTGGACACAAAGTTAAAGTACTACGCACAGATAATGGTGGAGCAAATTACCACAGAAGGAGTATAAGAGTAGACACGACTGGGTGGGCAAGGTGATCCACTGGAAGATGTGCAAGAAATTTAAATTTGACCAGACGAACAAATGGTATATGCACAACCCAGCGTCTGTCCTAGTAAATGACACATAAGTTCCTATGGGACTTTGATATACAGGCAGATCACCTAATCTCAGCCAGAAGACTAGACCTTATAATAATCAACAAAAAAAAAAAAAAGAGAATTTGCAAAATTGTGGACTTTGCTGTCCCGGCTGGCCACAGAATGAAACTGAAAGAATCTGAAAAGAAGGATAGTTACCTCGACCTTCCTTGGGAATTGAAAAACTGATGTGAAAACTCTAATGAATAAATAATAATAATAAAAGGACATGCAATGTACCATTCAGAAAAGCAATAAATTTCCGATACAAACAAACAAACAACATTTTGAATTCACCTAGAAAAAGAAAAACCTTTTGAATTCTACTTTTGGAAAAAAAACCCAACTCGAATACCCTTTTCAGTACTAGTAAATTTGGCAATTAAGGTTGTCACTTGACACCGAGAAAAAAACGTTTTGAATTCACCTTGAAAAAAAAAACCTTTTCAATTCTACTTTTGAAAAAAAAAATTGAATTCCCGTTTCAGCTCTAATAAATTTGATTTGTGAGGCTGTCATTTGACACCGAAAGAAAGAAAAACCCTTTGAACTCACTATTTGAAAAGAAAACAAACCTTCAAAGGCATTTACGTATTAGAATTCACTTTTAAAAAATTTACAGGCATATAAGCCTTTTGAACACACCTTTTTGAGAAAAAAAAAAAAGAGGACCTAACATTCCTTTCTCGTACAATTCCCCTTGGAACTCTTTCAGAAAAAAATCGTGTAGCAAGCAGCTCCACGAGGGTAAAAAAGGGAATCCGCCATTTTGAAAAAAATTTGTAGCAGAAAGAATTTCAAATTATTGTTTAGCGCCGGAATATTTTGACTGTTTTGGTCCCGAACTCATATTTTCGAATATTTCATGCAATTCTGCCCGGGTCACTTCCCTTGGCAATTATAAAAAGGCGAGGTAACATTCTTTCACCCTCTTCCACGCCGGCCTTTCGAGCAGGACAGACCTGTCCTGTCTTCCTCTTCTCGCTTCCCCACTGGCTAGCAGCAGGACAAGCCAGCCAACATGACAGAGCACACATTCTCTCTTCGCTTCCTAGCAGCAGAAAGGACCAGCCAACACGAGAGACCACATTCACTCTTCTTCACTGACTCTTCTTCACTGACTCTCTCTCTCTCTCATATATTTCGAGCATTCCGCTAAGCATCATGAGGAGACCTCACCCAATTTATGGGCCATTGGGGTCTGGGAAATCATTCTTTCATCTTTCATCTTTCCTTCTAAATCAACGCATCCTCGGAGAAACAAGTTGGATATTTTCAACTCCTGCTTTGACTTCAGCATTTTAATTCCTGTCCTGACGACAGCATTTCAACTCCTGCCTTTAACATCAGCATTTTAATTCCTGTCCTGACGACAGCGTCTTAATACCGGCTCTATCATTTACAACCGTTTCTTCTTCCTGCGACTTACTGCACGAGGGCTCCTTTCGTTTCAAGCTGTTAATAAAACTTCCAAGTTGGAAACTATCAATATCTTCGTCAACTAATTTGTTCTTCCTTTTAATATAACAAGAGGCAACAGAATTCTACAGACTCATCTGTCATTTTTGTATAAATGGTAATATTATCTACCCTTATGTTATAAAATCTTTTTTATAGGATTAAACGATATCCGAAACTTTAAAAACTACAGATAATTTCTTCAGCACAATGGATAAATTTACAGTAATAAAAGTCAAAACTTTACTCGACTCCCGAGATAATTTAGCAGGAGAAATCAATTTAAGAATAGATATGGTGGAACAACCAAACAGAACCATGGAGAAAGATGCACTCGACCAAGAAGTTGCTGTACTGCGAGACATGCAAAAGGAGATAAGAACTTTAAATAATAAAATCAAAGGTTTATGTATGAAAGCAGACTTGGACCTAACAGAAAGAGGTTTTATAGCAAATCAAAAAAATCAAATTTCCTTGCGGACAGAGACTAACAACCCCATGGGAGTAATTAAAAATTTAATTTGTGGTACCGCCAACCCAACTAGAACTGAAGCCTTCAGCATTCCTAAGATTGATTGCCATAAACAACAGAGTGCCACCTTTAGCGGAATAAACACGTCAAAATTTGAGTATAACATTTTGGGACTCAATTCGAGAATTGCACTGTAACAGTGAAGTATCAAAAATACAAATTAGCCTTACTGAGAAGCTACTTAACTGGTTATGCCTTGCAATTGTACCTCATCTTTTCCTTGTCAGAGAAAATTATGACATAGCCTATGGGGATTTTATTAAGCCCCGAAAAGCCCGGTTTATTCCTACGTTTTGTAAAAGAATAAACTGTACTCAAACCAGCAGTAGAGAGATGGTGACCGCTTTTGAAGAAAGGAAGACGAACTACTTATACGTGCAACAAAATTTATATACAACAACAACAACAACAATAAACAGGGTTTTACACTAAATGGAATAAACAACGAATTGGAAGAGTTCACAATAGAGAGTTCAAGGAAGAGTTCAAGGTGTAATATAAAGTAAGGTTTGTTGTGAAGGTTGTAAGGTTTGTAAAGGTGTTTGAAGGTATGTGAAGGGTAAAGTAGGTTTGATAAGGATTGTGGGTAAAGTAGTTGGTAAGGTTTGTGGGTAAAGTAGTGAAGTAGGTGGTAGTTGGTAAAGTGAGTAAAGTAGTTGGTTTGCAGATAAAATGCCTGCTGGAACTTAACTGTGTGTGTCCTGTTCCTTTTAACTTAGCACGTGCGTTGGTCGCTCTTGGGTCCCGGGTGGTGGAAGGTACTAAAATACGTATACCGTCAAGGGCTGCTACGAAAAGTACCTGATGCTAACAGTTGTGGGACTGGAACCAAAAGAGAGAGAATCTCCTGTGGGGCTCTTTTTTATAATGGACGCCACGTGACCCCAAGGGGCTGCTGCTGATCGGAGAAACAGGATCACCAGTTCCTTACCAAAATGTCTACACATTCCCGCCAGAGGAGAAATCCATGAGAATGGCGATTTTTTTATAATTGTTCAAAATAGGTAATCATATTCCTCTGTAGATTTCCTGTGATTTGAATTTGATTTTTTTTTTTTTTTCGCATATCTTGTATCTTGAGTTCTTTCATTTAAACATTCTGAAAACGCATCCGGACAATTTTTTTTTTTTTAGGGTGGGGGGTTAAAACAAAATTTACTCGCTCCTTGGAACAGGAGGAATAACCTGTAATGATAGTCTGGTAATTGTTCTCCGGAGCGCTCTTCATAGCTCTTGCCCGGACACTTTGTTTCTGGTAGAGGAAATGATGACTGTTACCCAGGGGGGCGATGCCTGTAGGAAATTCCCAGGCTATTCCATTCATGCATTTTATTGTCTTCATGTCCATGAGCTGGATTATATCGACTCCTATAAGTCCGTGTATGCGTACCTGATCACTGCCATTATCGGTGAAGGCTAATTTATACTTTAGATTGTTTAATTTTTTCTTTACCTCGCCGAAATGATCAATTTTCAGGTTTATGTCGAAGTCCTCGTCCACAGGAATACCCAGTACAACCTCCTGTAATCTCTTCTTCCTCGTGCCTAAGAAGGTGCTTACTTCATAATCCCCAGGGGTGAAGAAGTGCTTTTTGTATTTTAATTTTTCCGCCACCCCCTTGGAAGAGTATGACCTTTGGCTGCCGGTATCAAGCAAACAGTTGACGTTGTGTTTCTGTCTGCCTTTGGACACTGAAAGGGATACCACAGGTAGGATGAAGGGTTGGTTAAGGGTGCGAGAGCTGTTTCACTCATTAATGGACAATGTTGAATTCTTTTTCTCTTCCGCCTTGTCACAAAGTGGGGTTACATGATTCCTCGAGTTGCATAGCGAACATTTAAAGGGTAATTTGTTCCGCTTCCCTAGGCAGTCCTTCGTTTTATGCCTGGTGCTAGTACACAGTGTTTATAGGTTTAATTCTCTGCACCTAGCTTGTCTAGTCTGGGCACTAGCGTATGTCGAGCAGCGACTCATAGGGTGACCCTTTTTTTGCAAAGTTTGCAGCAACTGGGAATGCTGTCCGCCCTCGTGGTGAAATTTTCCAGTGCAGAGACGTTTTTACTCTCTGCCTTGGGATTATTGCTTTTTTCCTTGCTTAGATAGTCATTATTCCTTTCGGGATTAAAATTATTTTTCCTGCTGGTTTTCATAAGTGTTTTGATAGTCTCATTATAGTTGTCGAATATATCCTTTATAGTTGGATAATTAGTGCCAACCTTATGCACCAACTCTCTTTGGAGAATGGACGGTAATTTGGCGAATATTATGTGGCTAATAATTCTAAATCCTGGTGTTTCTTCCTCAAAAAAATCCAGGTTATATGAAGTTTTTAGCTCTGATAAATCCGCACGTGTCTCAGACAAAAATTGTTTCACGTTGATGAAATTCGCGTCGTATTTGGGAGAAGCGTCTCACAATTGTTTGAATATCTCGTCCACAATTAGAGGTATATCCAGAAATTCTTCTGTTAATAATTTTATGGCGACTTCATAATTAGCCTCTTGTAACGTCAAATGAAAAAGAAGTTGAGCCGCATAACCAGTCAAATAGCTCTTTAAAAGAGACAATTTGGCCTTATCCGAACTCACTGAAGAGACACAGTTGTAGAACTGTGCCAGGAAATTTTTGAATTCAAACCTGTTACACATTCTTCCGCTGAATTTCGGACATTGTAGTCGCGGTGGCAGAATATAACTGGGTATGTTAAAAATTGATGAGTCTCCTTCCTTACCCACATTTTTACTGTGGCTATGCGAGAAGTTGGTTTGTGTGAACGAATACTCGCCCTCGTCGAGTTTACGGTTGACTTCAAGTTGGTAACTTGACTCCGCTTCTTCATCTTCTAAATAGCCACTTCTTGTTAAATCTATGTCCGCCTTTACGTAGGCGTCATAAATTTTGGAGTTAAGAGTTTCAATCTCCTTTGACCAAGCTCTGACCCTTTCTTTTTCTACTTGGAATAGAGATTTTGTTAAATTTTCTCCGGTTTGTAGGTAGTTAAAAACCCGAAGTATCTTTCTTTTAAGGAGATCCCTCGAGACCAGCAGAGTGTTTACACCTTTAAGGTTTTTAAATTCAGCCATTCTGAATATTATATTCCAATTTTTTTTTTTCAATTCTGAAGAAAGTAATTTCTCTTCCTTTTTTTTTGTATTTAATTCCTTACTTCAAACCAGTCACCCAACTCCTGCAATTTGCGTTTTTATTTGCAAGAATTGTAATATATGTTTTATCTGCAAGAATATGGGGATTTTCATGTACCCCGAAAAGCCCGTTTTATTCCTACGTTTTGTAAAAGAATAAACCAGCAGTAGAGATTTGGGCGAGAACCTTTGAAGAAAGGATGACGAACGACTTATACGTGCAACAAAATTTATATACAACAACAACAACAACAATAAACAGGGGTTTTACACCAAGTGGAATAAACAACGAGTGTGTAAGTAACAGTTCAAAAAGGAGTTCACAAGGTTCCGATAGCTGGAAGGGTTTTGTAAGGTTTAGTTGCAAGGTTGTTATAAAGTAGGTTTGATAAGGTTTGTGAAGGTAAAGTGGGTTTGATAAGGTTTGTGAAGGTAAAGTGGGTTTGATAAGGTTTGTGAAGGTAAAGTGGGTTTGATAAGGTTTGTGAAGGTAAAGTGGGTTGTGAAGGTTTGGTAAAGTGAGTTTGCAGATAAAATGCCTGCTGGAACTTAACTGTGTGTGTCCTGTTCCTTTAAACTCAGCACGTGCGTTCGTCGCTCTTGGGTCCCGGTGGTGGAAGGTACCAAAATACATATGCCGTCAAGGGCTGCTACAATGGACCTGTGGTGCTAATAGTCGTGGGACTGGAACCAAAAGAGAGAGAATCTCCTGTGGGGCTCTTCTTTATAATGGACGCCACGTGACCCCAAGGGGCTGCTGCTGATCGGTGAAACAGGATCACCAGTTCCTTACAAAAATTTCTACAAGCCATAAATATGCTAAATAAGGAATTTTTGGATATTCCGTTCATTATTATGAACGGAATATTTTAAGCAAATCAGGAACACTTTGCTGAAACCTGACCACGATTTTTTGTTAGAGCCAATTTGTCTGAGTTGAAAACCTCCTACGGACTGGATTTCTTAGAAGAAAACACTCCCGGGTTTATGTTGGTAAGCCACATTGTACTGGATAAACTTCCTGTGAATGTAAGAAGAGAAATCAGTCATAGAGTTGGCAAGAACAACTCTTCATTAAAACAAATTTTTGAAAATTACTGCGTTGACAATAGCTGAAAAAGCTCAATACACAAAACAGAACCGATCCCACGGAAAAGAACATGCTGCTGCACCAAATTTCAGGTACCACAAAAAGGATGAGGCAGCTTTACAGAATTTTGCCACTTCCACACAAGAACTGCAATGCAAGTTATGCGACGCACGTGGCTATAATATGAGCAGGTGTGACAAGTTCACCACATACACTTGTAGTGGGAGAGAGCATCTCCTGTAATTTACGGGAGTTACTTTCAGGTTTAGTTCCACCACAAATACAACACAAATTTTACAAGCACGTAAACAAATGGAATATGACAACAACGAACATTAAGAAACAAACAATTTAATAATCATAACAAACAGGATAAAAATAATTAGAAATACAATGTTATGTTAAGTGTGTATGTAGAAAATACAACTATGGCCAGTTGAATGAAAATATGATTTGTTCGCCCGTGTGGCGTGTGTACATGTTAGGAGAGTCTATTAAATCAATGTGTCCATAGTTAGCCGAAGTAAAGAAGATAAAAAGTTGACTTTACTTACATACATGGGTATGCGTGCGTGTGTGTGTGTTGCGGAGCCAATAAGCACGTCGACCCCACAGATTGTTTTAGTTAAGCGTGAGAGTAATGACAGCCAAAAGAACAATGAAGAAAACAAAGGCGAGGTAACAATATAACAAAGATGACAATTTATTTGTCATGTTTACAAGGATGTATGTAAGTTCGTGATAGTTGTTGGCGTCGTCAGCTAGATGATTGGTGTCGGTAGCTGGTATGGTCGAAGTCGTAGAGAGGCAGCTAGATGTTCGAAGCGAGTAGCTGGTGTTGGTCGAAGTCGTAGAGAATCAGCTAGACGATTGATGTAACTAAGTGATGCTGGTCGGGGTCGTAGAGGTACTGCTAGACGTTTGATGCGAGTAGCTGATGTTGGTCGGAGTCGGGGAGAAGCAGTTAGATGTTCGATACGGGTAGCTGATGTTGGTTGAAATTGGTAGGTCGATGTCCCGATTTGAAGTACATTGGATTAACCGGGAGGGTGTCGATGAGGTTGCTAGTCGAAGTCGTAGTTGGTAGTACGAAAATTATCATGCCTTTGCTGTGCTAAGGCACTCGAACGGACCGGGGAACCGACAGCTAAGCCTAACCAGTGTTGCGCAGTCGTGCAAACGGACAAGGGAACCGACAGCTAAGGTCACTGTACCGTAGCGCTGCGCAGCCGTACGAACGGACGAGGGAACCGACGGCTAAGGTTGCTGTACCTAAGCGCTGCGTAGTCGTGCGAACGGACAAGGGGACCGATAGCTAAAGCTAACCCGTGCTTTAGCACTGCGCAGCCGTGCAAACGTATCGAACAAACGGACCAGGAAGCCGCGGCTAAGATTTGCGGTATACCGATTGCTAAAGCTAACCCGTGTTTTAGCGCTGCGCAGCCAAGCGGACCGACCGAATGGTTAAGACTGAATGGTCTTAGAGTCCTCTTAGTGTTTGCCTCCTGGCCGTCTGTTTCGATGAGTCCGTAAGGACTGTCAGAGATACCCCAACCCGCAGAAGGGGCCCTCAAATGGTCCTTAAAAGGACCTTTTGGCATATCTAGGTGATGTAAGGCGAATGCGACCACGAGATGTGGAATTCAGCCTTGAGAGCTTTGCTATGAAAAGTGTGCCGCCTGACCGTCGAAAAAAGGCTTATTGATGTCCAGCAGGAGCTGTGATAGAGAAACAGGACTACCTAAGCGTAAAGTTCTTTCTTTGAAAAATAGGGGTGGAAATACAGTTTTTCTTTAGCCAGGGACAGGCTTCGGAAGATAATCCACTTTATTTTGATAGAGTTACTTTTGACAGAGGAGCCCTATTAATGATGTAAATGTCATTTATTCCCCTTTTTCTTTTAGTTGTAACGGCAGGTCAGCGTTATATAAGGTTTTACATCCGGTCGTTGCCGAATAAGGTTTGAGTGATCCGGTTTATTTACATTTTTAGGCGGGTCGTATATAAATGATGGACCGTACGTATGTGCCTTTTGTTTTTATAAGTCCGCACGTGCATTTTTTACGATATTTGGCCACAGCGTGTCGCATTCTAGTAGTTGGTAAAAGAAGGTTGTATGCCTTTTCCCTTTGAGTCTTATGGCGTGGCTCTCTGCTGTCCGTCGTGGCCGCCCGTAGTCGAAAGTCTTTTTGATAGTGGAAGGAATGACCTAGTTAATTAAATTCTTCATTATTTATACTTTTTGGGATCACTAAAGTGGATCAAAAATAGGATATTGTTAGGTTTTCAAGCGCGCTGATATTACTTGACCAATCTGATTCATATATTTACTTATTTGTTTTGGAGCCTAAATATTTTTCTGTTAATCAGTTTCTGAGCCGGATTTTTTTAGAATGTTCTTATTTTGTATTTTTAGTTGATTGGTTGAAAAATATAAAAGTGTAACTTCAATGTTAATGCGATTTTGATCAGAAATTTCTAGAATAATCTTATTCTGTGTTTTGGGGGTTGATTATTTTAAGGCTAAAAAAATGTTCTTTGGCAACGACCGGATGTTGCGTTTTTAAGGGTTTCTGAGTAATGAAATCCTCCGTAGCCCTGACCTACCGTAAAAGCTATAAAAGAGAAAAACCAACATTTTTACAACATTAATAGTGCTTCTTTCGGAAGTCACTCTATTAAAATAAAATGGATTATTTTCTATAGCCTATCTCAGGCTAAAGAAGGACTGTATTTCCACTTCTATTTTTTATAGACGAACTCTCGGTCTACGCGGCTACAGCTTTCGCTCAGTATAAACAAGGCCCCTTTCAGCAGTCAAACGGGTTCGCACGTTAGTTCGTCGCTTTCCAGTTGATGGGACATGCTTCGACCAGCCGTGTTGTAAGCTGCACGGATCTGGTCGGGTGTGTCTCGTCACTGGACATACCTCGAGCCTCGGGTGGTGGTGGTGGGCGTCCCCCCCCCCCAGGTTTTAACCCTCTTCGAAAGAGTTTGGTTTACCGCCTGGCACCTGAGGTGCCCCTCTTTAGGGGAATGCCAACGGGTCCCGAGGCCTTTTTTAAACTGCCGGACGCATCTGGGCTACGGCCCTGCGTCCGGACCCACCTAAAAACGTATGCTTGGTGGGGCGTATGACAAATACCGGCTTGCATGTTAGCTCGTAGCGAAGCTCTTAAGGCGTTATCCTACATCTCGTCTTACATCTACATAGACATGCGAAAGAGGTCCTTTTAAGGACCATTAGAGGTCTCCATCCTTAGTATTGGAGTATCTCCGACGGTTCTCACGAACTCGTCGAAGCAGACGACCTGGAGGCAAATACGAAGAGGACACTAAGACTACCCGGTCTTAATCATTTCGGTCGGTTTCCCTGTCCGTCCGTTCGCTCGGCTTCGCAGCGCTAAGATACGGCAAAATCTTAGCCACAGTTTCCTTGTCTGTTTACTCGACTTCGCAGTGCTAAAGTACGGCAATCTTAGCCATCGGTTCCCTGTTCGTTCACTCGACTTCGCAGCACTAAGACATTGCAAGCCTAAGCCACGGTTTTCGTGTGCGTTCACTTGGTCTGCAGTGCTAAGACACGGTCGTCTTCGCCACAACACTCTCTCGCTCGTTCGCTCAGGTCAGTAACGCTAAGACACGATGGTCTTAGTTATTCGTTCCTTCGCCCGTTCGTTCGTTCGTTCTCGCCGACATTGTGCTAAGACACGACGGTCTTAGCACACTCGCTCGATCCTACGCGACTAAGCTACCAACACCTATTGCAGACCAACTCCAGCAATGCAGCATCTAGTCCACGTACGACTAACTGTACGGACTAACGACCACATCGACACCAGCATTGCAGCATCTTGTCCACGTACGACTCACTGTATGGACTAACGACCACATCGAGCCCCCTCCAGTTAAACCAATGTACAACACAACCGGGATATCGATCATTCAGCTGCCTCTCTACCAACTACGACCATACCAGCTACCAACATCGATCATCCAGTTGTCTCTCTACCAACTACGACCGTACCAGCTACCGACATCAGTCATCCAGGTGACTCCACCAACAACGACGACACACACCAATTGAACTTTACCGATTCTGTAACCTACGACAAATAAATTGTCATTTGTTGTACTGTTATCTTACCTTTTTTCTCTTCATTGTTCTTTGGCTGTCAATTACTCACACGCTTAGCAAACTCAAAATAATTTGCGGGGTCGACGTTCTTATCGGCTCTGCAACAGCAGAAGACATAAGTCCGAAAAGTGCTTTGGAATTCAAAATAAATTAAGGTACGCCCGTAAACACTGCTCCTCGATGTCTCATATGACCCCCAATGTAACAGTAAATGGAAGGGAATTTCTTTATTCTCCTACGTGTGGGCTAATGGAGGAAGTGATTAATTATAATGTGGTGGTCCCACAGACTATTTTATTCAACAAAACTAGGCTTGGGTATCATCATTTTTTCATTGAAGGTACCTCAACTATTTTACAACAGAAGACTAGAGACGTAAGCATCTGCTTTTAAAATGGGGAAAAGTTGGGGGTTTTTTCTCTTAGATAAAAAACCTCTATATAAAAAAAATGAAGTTTTGATATATTGTCACTGATATAAATGTGATGTAATAGTTACTCCCCTTTGACACCAGCTTCCCCAAAGCTTTTTTAGATAGATAGATAGAAAGAGAGAGACAGACAGATAGAGACAGAAAGAGAGAACAAGTGAGAACAATTAAGACAAAAAAAAATTTAAAAAACGTTATTTTCCGCATGAAATTAGGCAGGCCTTTTGCTTAGAAGTGATTAAGAGATTCAAGAAAGAATTCAAATAATCTTAGCATTACTAAATTCTGCTAAAATATTAAGAATGCTTAAGGATTGAGAAGGTTTTTCTGGGTAGGGTTGAAGAATATAGTCTCAGATTATTTAGAAGAAAATGAACGTGGTTAAATTGTTCCAACTTGGTTGAAAACAACTTATTTTTCCTTAAGCTTATGCTCATGATCTATTATATTTTTCCTTCCCTTCATAAACGAGTCATAACCAATTTTTTTATGACGTATTTTTTTCTTACATACATTTTTTTTTAATTACAAAGCTTAAGAAAAATAAATTATTTTAAACCAAATTTGAACTAATTATAACATTAATTTTCTTCTAAATAATTTTAGACTATCTTCTTCAACTCTGCTGTTTTTCTGTAACTTGGTCTGAGAAAGTCACTAGATAATTACTGCTGGTCTGAAAACTTAACGAAGAGCAATTATTAATTTACTTATTCATTTATCTATATAAAGCGTTTATACGGATAAGAGAGTCATTTAAAGTAGGAATGTTTACTTTCGATGAAACCAAATTTTGTACTTATACTGACAAAAAATGTTTCTCCGCTCTCCGTGAACTCTAGCTGATTAAAAAAAAAATAGTCAATTTTTGTTTTTACTACAAATAAGATTTTTACGCACTATTTGATATTAAATAGGCAATTCAATGATTTAAATAAATAAATAAATAAGTTAAAAAATTGCTTCATCTCGATCGTTCGGGATTTGTTGCGAGTGTTACAAGTCTTTAAATATGGCTGTTTATGTAGACACATTTCTGAATAATACAAAGCTTTTATCAAATTCCAAGCCCCTATTGTTTCTAGGTTGTTGTGGAGACTCACTCTTAATTGATTTCTCTACGGTAAATTATGTTCTCATTATTTTATTTAATAATGTGTAATTGTTAATGCATTTTTACTGATTAAATGCTTTTTTTTCACATGTAAACTTTTTTCTTGAGGAAGCTTGAAACAAAAACACGACAGTTACACCATGATTGATCTTATTTAATTAGTATACCATCTGTAACAGATATGTTTTATTTAAATTGTCTGCATTACATAATGTTTTAACTACGTCATAAAAAGTGTTTACGATGAAAACAGAAAGTACAGCAATAAGTAAAAATTAACGTAACCGGCTATAGATCCGTTTTCGCATGAACGAATAAAAAACAAAAAACTGGTACGTAAACAAACAAAATATTGTATAGGAAAACTTCGAGTAATTTTTTCCCTTCTTTAGATTATCTTTTAATGATTCTCACAATTATTAATACTCTATTTTTTGCGTATATCTATGACTATTTGACTCTCTTTAACATAGTTTAAAAATTGATGTTAAATTCAAATTAGCCGAAATGACATGTTCTGAAATCGATTGTCTTTCTTTTTCTTCTTTTTAATCCTAGGATGATGACTGATCTGACAAACATCTTCCTCGATTTTAATCTATTTTGACCTTCTATGACATTCTTTTCCTTCGTTAATTTTGAATCTAAGTTGATAGAAAAAGCCAATATACTTTATTTCTTACTATTATTGATTGGCATTGTTGAGTGTAGGCATCGAAACTAACAACCCCCCCCGAAAAACCTCTAACTATTGTTGAAAAAGACAATGTTATTTATTGAATCGAGCAATAATTAATTATGGTCTGTGTTTTATTTTATTGCTTAAAAGAATAAACAATAATTAGTGAAAATATTCTCAGCAGGACCGATTTTTATCTATATAGTACCGAGGTTTTTCTGTTATCAGAAAAAGCTAGCTCCCAACAAAACAAGTTTCTGAGGAAAAAGGGGCGCCAGTCAATAAACGCAGCCCTTACTTCTTGTATTGTTACTCGCCTGCATTCAGGATTGAACCTGCAACCTCCAGCAGGACACATAGCGTAACGGTTATAGGCATTGGTTCCATAAGTTTCCAAGGGACAATCATCTGGAGGTTGCAGGTTCAATCTTGACTGCAGGCGAATAACAATACAGGAATACTTAACACTTGTACCCGGTTATGGCTAACGGAATCAGAACAGGAGACCCCCGTGGATTCAATAAAGGACGTAGTTCGAAGTTCTGTGAAGGTTCACGAGTTCGACAAACTCCTGAAGAAGGCCGAAGAACTTATCAGTGGAAATAACAATAAAGATGAAGACAATAGTCCGAAAACCCTTAATGATAAAAAAAACTACCTCTTACACTAAACTTGTGTTGAAATTATCCTCGTAGGGAGGTAGATAAATGCAAACTATTTATGTACAATGGAAAATACTTTAGAAAATATTGTATTCATTTGTGTTAAGTTCACATTAATTCAGGATACCCTTGAAATATCTATAATGTATTCTTTATCTTTAGGGCTTTAGATTTATCATTTGAAATAGTGATACTTTCTTTAAAAGTATTCAGATATCAATGAAAAGATATTTTCTTTACATAGTCTGAACATAGTGATTGAGCATCTGATTTATCTTTCCATTCGTTTCACAAGAAAAAGAAACTAGACAAATATTTCCTACAATCTTGGTCTTACACCATAGAATATAACATTGGTTTGTAAGAGATGTTAGTTTTTTAAATGTATGGTAAAAGGAAACAAATAATTGATATTAAAACGTATAAACTTTTTGAATTTTTTCACAAAGTATTTTTCCTCACTTACATTGATGATCAGATGAAGTTGTAAAAAAAGAAAATCTTAAATTAGCAATCAGCAAATTTATTCGAATAGAGAAGCTTAAAAATTCCTTAAACTATAATGTCATAAATTGGCTTTTTTTTCTGGGAAAAGAATAATCTAAAAAATTAAAGTCCAAAATAGCATTAAAATTATCTTTTATTACCTCTGTCATCATCATCATCGTAATAATATAGAATAATAATATTTAGTGTATGTGTCAGGTGCCACTTGCTTAATATATGAAATTCCACTTTATTCTTGATGTAATGAATATGCATACACCTGGGTCCACCCTCACAGTAATATGATTGGCTGGTGTCAGCCATAAATACAGACCAATGTAGAGGTACACTGTCTATGGCTACAACTGTCCAGTGTCGGTATGAACACATGTCTAGTACTAGTATGATTACCTACCTGCTCGATTGAACCCCCTTATTCTCCCTCCAGCTATGGGTAAATAGTAGGACGGACTAGGTTCTTCAGCCTTGGTTAGGCAACTAGTCTAGGAGAAGGAAAACTCTGAATTCAAAACCTGTTAAACTCCGCTTAAAAATTGACCTTGTGTCATATCCTGCCCGAGCGGAGGGGTTGGTAAATAGTACCTACCTGCTCGATTGTACTACAACAGTTCTATGACTTATAGTACAATCGAGCAGGTAGCCAAACCACTCAGCTACTCTGATTAAATATATCCCTTCCTGGGACATGTCAGTTGGCAACAAAGTTTTGGGACGACCTCAAAAGTTAAAATAAAGACCAGCAAAAACAGTTGGTAACAGAGGACATAGTACAAAAGACTAATTGAAAAAAAAATACAGTTGACAATGCAAGGAATATTAGAAAGACTTGTTTGACACTTACAGAAAGTAAGAAATCCCCCCTCCTCTTGCTTCGACTTAAAAAATTTTATTGGCCACACAATTAGGAGCAAATATTTTTTTCTTGTGAAAATGTTGGCAGAATGGAACAAATTGCAGAATTGACTAAGGTGCTACAAGCCACTTTACAGCAACAATTGCAACAACAATTAATGTAACAAGAAAAAATTGAAAAGCAACAATTCCAACAACAACAATTACTCCAACAACAAGAAAGGTTTGAAATGTTATTCAAACAAGCAAAAGACAATAAAACACTTTTGGAAGGCATATTATCAAGGGCGACAAAAGAACCAGGCTCTAGATTTTTTTTCTGCTGAAGGAATTTAAATGCAGCCCTAACAGTGGTTTACTATTTCCAGCTTATTTTTGTAGGTAAGAATCAATATTTACGAAAAGATGTGAACGATGGTCCAATGAAGAAAAAAATCATTCTATTGTTGCAGAAGTTAGGAACAGAGGAAAACACTAAATACGCAAATCTGACCCAACCAAAGAAGCAAGAGCAATTTTGTTGTAAATTTTCAATAAGAGATAATCTTTTTCATACGCAATACACGTGCCTAAATATCATAAAACAAGAGGATGATGATTTTGTCACTTATGCAGATGTGGTTAATGCACAGTGTGAGGTTTTTAAATTAAAGGAATTATCAATTGACATGTTTTAGTGTCTAATTTTTGTGCAAGGTCTAATAGCACCAAAAGACAAAGAAATTAGATCAAGAATCCTCACTATCATAGAACAGGATCTGAATATTGCGATACAAAAAGTGACTGAAGAATGTCAGCGACTAATAAACATTAAAACTGATAATACTCAGGTTGAGGAGAAGAGCATTTCATAAGTACAAACTGTAAGACAACAGAAGTGGATAAAAAATAAAGAAAGAAAATTTATATGCAGTTTGTGTGGAGGACAGCATATAAAGAAGGATTGTTTCTTTAGGGATAAAATATGCTTCAGTTGTGGACATATAGACCCTAGAAGTTCCCACTGTTGGTCCAAACAGAAAAAAGAAACAAAAAGAAAGTCTCAAACGAATGTAAACATAGTTTTGTCTAAAAACAAAATTGAGGAGGGTCAAAGAAGAAAATACCTCAATGGAAGAATAAATGGGCAGACCATGAAATTATTACTTGATTCAGGTAGTGACATCTTGGTAATAAAGAGCAAACATGGAAAAAAACGGTTGCCCACTGTTGACACAGACAAAATTGCCATGGGGGTTTCAGGGAAAAGATTTAAACTTAGAGGTGAATTAAAATGTAACATTTCATTCATGGAAAAAATTCACAAATTGAAAGTGTATGTGCTCCCTGGTTTAGTGAATCTCTTTGGTACAGACTGGATTGTATTGTTTAACTTATGGGAATTACTGATAAATTCTTACTGTAATAAAGTTGACGTCATAGAGAACTATAAGCCAAAGCAAACAGAAAGATTTGAAAAACGAATTCCCTCATGTCTTTTCAGAAGGATTAGGGCTGTGCACAAAAGCAGAAGTCAAGTTTGAATTAAAAGAAAATGTGAAGCCAGTCTTTAGAACAAAGAGAAAAGTACTATTTTTGGCACTAGACTTGATAAATGAGGAACTAGAGAGGTTGGAGAAAATTGGTATAATTTCAAAAGTTGGTCACTCGGATTGGGCATTTCCAACTGTATATATAAAAAAGAAAAACCGAAAAATCAAAGAGTGTGCTGACTTTTCGACTGGCTTTTCAAAGTTGGACTTATCTGAGGCTTACCTTCAGGTCAAAGTCAATGAAGAATGTTTGAAGTACCTGATAATAAACATGCATAAAAGAATTTTTAAACTAAGTTGTCTTCTTTTTGGATTGAAGGTAGCTCCAAGCCTATTCCAGCAAATAATGGACTCAATGTTGGCTGGTATGGAGTATACAATTGCATACTTAGATGATAATTTGATTAAAAGTGAAAACGATGATTAACACAAAATACATATTAGAGCAGTATTTCAGAGAATTGAGGAATACAGTTTCAAGCTGGGTGCTGAAAAATGTGAGTTTTTCATGAACAAGATAAAATATTTAGGGCAGATTATTGACAGTGATGGAAGAAAACTGCATCCAGAAAGAGCTGAGGCTATAAAAGATATGCCAGCACCTGATAACATGGCTAAACTCCAGGCATTCCTAAGATTAGTAAGTTACTACAGCATTTATATTCCAAAAATGTATTATATAAGAGCTCCCTTAAATAATTTGGTGAAAAAGGGCGCAAAGTGGATATGGTTGAAAGAATGTGAACATGCTTTTAAAAAAATAAAGAGTTGTCTATTAGCAGACATATCGTTAGCACATTTCAACCTAAAGGGAAAAATCATTGTAGCATCAGAGGCTAGTGATTACAGAGTGGGTGTGGTATTACTTCATAAATTCAAGGACAGATCTACGAAGCCAATAGCGCATGCCTCAAGAATGTTACTGCTTGCGGAATAAAGTTACAGTCAAATTGAAAAAGAGTTTAACAATAATCTATGCTGTAAAATATTCACAGGTTCCTATATGGAAGAGAATTTACTCTGCAAACAGACTACAAACCGCTGTTAATGATATTTGGTTTGAAAAAAGGCATACCAACTTGCATGGCAAATTCACTACAGCGTTGGGGTATAATTCTATTGAATTACAATTTTAAAATGGAATATGTGCCTTCAAAAAGTTTAGGTCATGCTGACAGGTTGTCAAGACTAATACCTAAATATACAGAGCCATTGGAAGAAACAGTAATAGCAGAACTAAGAGACGAAAGTGAATTGTCTGGTGTTATGCAACACTATTGAGAACTACCAGTTACCTTAGAAGATGTGAAAAAAGTAGCGGAGAATGATTTCATTCAAAAAATGAAAAAGCAAGTCTGGTTGAACAAGAAAACAAAAAACGGAATTAGTGTGTCGCCTTTCTCAATCTGCGAACCGGTATTATACATAGATAGAGTTGTAATGCCATATACTCTACAAAAGAAAATTCTGGAAGAATTTCATACTGGCCATCCAGAGATATTGATAATGAAATCTCTAATGAGAGACTATACTTATTGGCCAAGGATGGACCAAAACATAGAAAATTTGGTGAAACAGTGCAGAAGATGCCAACTGGCAGCAAGGGATCCACTGGTAAAAATTCAACCATGGCCAACGACAGATGTGCCATGGACCCAATTGCATATCAACTATGCAGGGCCTCCAAATAGATCTTATTACCTAATCATTGTAGACAGTGGCCAGAAATTGTTAAGTGCAGACATCTGACTGCAACAAATACAATAAATACACTTAATGAAATTTTTAATCACTTTGGAGTCCATAAAACTTTAGTCAGGGACAATGGAATGCAGTTTACGGAAAGAGAATTCAAGGAATTCTGTATATCTTTGTCCATTGATCACGTGACAATGGCAGTGTATCATCCAAGATTGAATGGACAGGTGGAAAAATTTATGGACACCTTCAAAAAAGCTTTGAGGAAAAATCAAGGCATGGACACAAATGAAAGAAGTATCCAGAAATTTTTGGCAGTATATAGAATGACACCAAACCCAAATACAAGTTCAGGTTTATCATCAGCAGAGTTAATGTTTGCGAGAAAAATACTCTGTGTTCAACAGGTTGTTGTCTAGCCTGGCGAAGAAAACTACTAAAAAAGAAAACTGGATGACTAAAGAATATAAACCAGGTAACAAAGTTTTTTCAAGAACTTTAGGGCTGGAAAAATGTATTGGGAAGAGAGAATGATAACCAAAATAATTGGACAGGTCATATATGACGTAGAAGGTAAAAGATTTTGATACAAAAGACATTGGAATCAATTGAGACCCAGACACACTACAGAGATCACGGAAAATACCAAAGAGATTGCAATGGAAGTCCTTTATGACACATTCAAAATTCCTGTTCTGGTAAGTCAACGTTCGCTGATGGATGTATAACAACCTCAAGGCCAGAGGTACTAGTGTGTCAAACACCATCACTGCAAGGAGGGTTGAGGCAAAAAAGACTTAGGAAAAAAATCAACCGATTAAGTCCAGACCCTAAAAAGAGAAAATATTGAAGCTAAATTTCATGGGAAAATTTAACTCAGAGGGAAGTGATGTAATGAATATGCATACACCTGGGTCCACCCTCACAGTAATATGATTGGCTGGCGTCAGCCATAAATACAGACCAATGTACAAGTACACTGTCTATGACTACGTCTGTCCAGTGTTAGTATGAATACACATCTAGTACCAGTACGATTACTTACCTGCTTGATTGTACTACACCTGTTACAGTCGCCAAACCCCTCAGCTACTTTGATTAAATATATCCCTTTCCAGGACATATCAATTCTATATTTCAAAATATAATTATATGTATTTTAATTCTGCTTCTCTCCAACTCTCCACAAGTTTTCCATGAATACAAAATTAAAAAAACCCCAAAACAACAGCAATTAAAATGTGATCAATGAAGCACGAAAACAATCAAGTCTGATAAAGAATGAAATGTGTCATAAAAAAATTGACACAGATGAGAAGATTCCAGTTTGTTCAATTCTTTTCTTTTTGAACACACTTTAATAGTCTTTGGACTTAACCCTTTTGCAGGCAGAGCAACATTTTTGTCGCTAATGATACACAGGCAGAGTAATATTTTTATTATATGGTAATTTAATGTAAGAGATTTTCCTATTGGCTGCTTTTTAATCAATTCAATCTTAATGTATAGAAAATAATTCACCCACTCTGCAAACATTAAAGAATTATCTACCTGTTAAATTGGTGATGCAACTATAGAAAACAAAACAAAAATGCATTATCTTTATAGTTTTTTCCTACCTAATATCCTGTCTCCAAAATTGAATTCTTTTTCCTTTTTCTTTCTTTAACCCTTTTGGTGCAGAAAGCAACTCTAGTCACGCAAATATACTTAATGCCTGAAGGCAAGATGCAACTTTAGTCCACACTATTTTAAAATTTTGGAATTTGGGCAATATATTTCTCAAAAGTGCCTCTTGTTTGATATATCCTGGCCCTAAAATTTAAAAAAGAATATTATTTCTGAAACTAGTAAAATAGTTATTTTTAGAAGTATCACTAAATAAATTTTTTTTATTAATATACATGTATGATATATCCCAAATGCCAAAAGTTTATTGTAGTATTCTAATTATGAAGATCCAATAAATTTTTTATTTGTAAGTTTTTTTATTTTATGGTCAAAAGTACATTTCAGTCATTAAATTTTTTTGCCAAATGCACCACACCAAAAGGGTTAACAGTTCTTTGCAAAACCCATTTTTATATTTCTTTTTTATGTGGAGAGTTCCTCATCAGAGTGCACTTCTTGATGTATGATTATTCAATCAATCAGCAGTGCCCATGCTCCAATTTTTTTATTGACAGATTATAAATACCACATGTGCTCCTGCTCAAAGTAACCATATAACGCCATACAATTCATTTACAGCTTAATATAGTATGTCTGAACGCAGAAAGCTGCCACAATGAGCAATATATGAAATAATTCAAAATCTAATCACTACCTTCAATACTATTTTCATACAACCTAACATATATAGTGTTTACTAACATCTATACATGAGGTCAATGGGCACCTAGTCCACAAGGAGGATGAGATGATTATTTATATCTTATATTATATTGCTTTAAAATGATCTCTTGAAATAACCCATTAACCTACAAATCATTTCACTAGCCAGCAGTAAGGAGAAAACTCAACTTGATTACACTAGACTTTTATATATGTAGTCATCACTCTTGCAATCAATAAATACTCCTCTTCAGCTGTAATGATTTGCTGTCGCTTGTTCTTCAAAATAAATTTCTTCTATTTTTGAAAAAAAAAAATTCTACTGTAATGGAATCTGGGACACTTTCTATGATATATATATATATTCCTTTAATTTTACATGACTTCACCTCTTATAAATTCACTACTTCCATCATCCTTCCTCTCCTTATTAAGATTACATCTATATTTAGCAAAACAGCTAAATTTTTAACTGCTCCAACTTCCTCTCTTTCTCTCATCTCCACTAACATTAGCTACATTTGTTTCACATTTGTTTATTTGTGGCCCCTGTAGCTGTATTGAATTTCTTTACTGATGCTCCCCCTTCATTGATGTCATTCCCTTTGTCCTCAACTGTATTGGATCACTCTTGCCACCCAAGGATATTCTCTCTATTTTTCATGCTTGTAGGCCCTGCTGACTCCACTTTCTTATCCAAAACAGAATGCTTTCATTCATCTTTCTCCATTGTGCTGCAATGTGATACTCCATCACTGGGAGGGGAGGTTTGACTCATTTGCTCAGCTAAACAGGCACCTATCGATTGATCTGACACATCCATGTGTAACTTATAGTCTTTAATCAAGTCCAAATATAAGAGCTTCATTTAGGCAATAAAAATGCAGTAGTTAAATTGAATAAGGATGGAATATCAGTGCTTCTCAATAATAACATTCATAACTTAACATAAATTTGTATGTTTGTAATAATGTATATAAACTGAATACTGACCATAGATGAAATTGCTTCTAAAAAACTTTTTAAAAACATTTTAAATCAAATGGTCATCACAAGCCTTTATAGCATTACTACCAGTTACATGATGGAAAAATCAACCATCAATCTATCTCTGTGTTTAAGATATATATATGAAAGAGAGAGACTATGGTTGTGAGAAGATTTAAATTGATTTGAATAGATATTTTCAAATACTACTATTATTATTATTATTATTATTATTATTATTATTAAGGATATTGTCTGTGTTACTTATTTGAAATATATTTTTCTAAGTAGTTTTGGTGAAACTTTGGTTATCTACTTTATTCACTAAATGGTAGGGTTCTAAGATATTATTAAAATGCTAACAAAATTTTTACTATGAAATGCTTTTTTTACTGTGTTATTGAAGGGTGGACTTGTAGAAGGGAAAACTCTGAATTCAGAACCTGAGACATATTGTTCATAGAATCCGTTGCACCATTTTTCTGCTCATCCAAAAAATGTGGTTGGTTCTACACAAGTCTTCACCACTATAAACAAAATCACCTGTGAAAGCAGTCTAGCCATTCACATTGACTAAGCTGTTGGATACTCATATGTTAAGTGTGATGGGAGAATCTTTATAATAGTAATATACATATAAAAATTGGTTCATTACAATATAGATATAGTTTCTATTCTTGGATAAAAATGAAATACTTGACTATTTTTTCAAAGTTGATGATACAGACTAGAATCACTACAATCTAGTGGAGGTGTCCTCGTGGTGTAATGGTTAAAGCACTGCCGAATCGTAGTAAGCAAGTTCGAATACCAGTCGCACTATTACATTCACTTTCAGACAAATACCCTTGGGAAAAGTATGAACTCCGCTTATCCTTCCAGCTATTGGTTAAATAGTACCACTACTGTTCTTCAAGGATGGATTTATCATTAAATAACCCAAGAATGTTGATATGCCATTAAACACCAAAACAAACACTACAATCTATTTTTCATGACCATAAAGAAAGAATGAGTCTTGAATTTAAATTAGTTTTTTCTTTTATTTTACACTAAATAAACTTTCAAGGTATAACAAATTAATTTATATCTCTAATTTTAAGATTATTCTTTATCATTTATCTACAAATTTTTCTGACAGAATATTTTAAATCCCCAATTTACTTGAAAACTTGTAGTTATTTACATATGTGATACTACCTGTCTCCTAAGAATTGTCAATTTAGTGTATGAAATACATATAAGTGTAACAACTATTATGGAACAGATATAGTGCAATTGAATAATTTGAATTTTTAGGAAGTTTGTTGGAAATGTGTTCTCTACAAGGCTTCAAAATAACCAAGAATGCCAAATTTCATATTAGGATATTTTTCATTTTATTTTGGTATATATTAAAATCTAAACTTGGATGTTATTTTAAAGCTGGTATTTGTTTTGTAATGTTTTCTTCATCTTAACTTTACATAGACACATTGTTTATTCACTTTTTAAAGATAAATACACTTTAATTCTTTTGTTTTATTCTATTTGTACTATCATACAGAAATTATTTAATTTGTGTTTTATATTTTTTATTGCAGATGGAATTCTATCCACAATTTCTGCCTGAACCACAAATTTCTTGGTTTGATTCAAATCTATGGCAATTGCTGTTCATAATCTTAATAGCTCTTCCAGCTTGGGTCTTTGTAAGTTTATTTATCTACCATTTATATTGAATAACAAAAATAGACTATGTTAAAAATGGAAAAAATATGAGACCAATAAAAGTTTTAACTAAAAGTAACTAATAATTTTGATCGAATTTGAATAGAAAATTGTTTTAAATTATTGCTTAATAAATATTTCCCTTCATTATTAAGTTGTAAACTGTTTTTTCTTATAGTGTATTTTAATATATTTCTGATGTGCTTACAAATATTTTAATGATTTAAGATTTTTGCTGTGCTACAAACTCATTTATACAGCTAACTACAAATTACATTCATGATTTATTTATTCATTTACAATTAATATAAATTAATTATAATATAAATTTTGTAAATAATGGTGCAATTTGATAATGCTTAATGGCTGCTGAAAGTGGCCTTTAAGTGGGTAATACCTACAGTTTTAATTCAAGGAATAGTTGTAAAGGTTAAAATGTAAACAAACAATTCTAAATTTTAGGTTATCATTTCATTATTCATGTTTAGTGGATGTATAATTTTTTGTGATGTTGCTTGTCTATCTCTTCTACTGAACAAAAGTATATTGCACTACTTGACCTACTAAGTGAACTCACAATTCTTTAGTAACTATATATACGTTAATGAACACTTTTATGCACTAGGTCATTATTCCATGATTTAGTTACTTTTATTTTGGATTGTTGATTTGTAGTTATTTATTTTTGTCCTATGTTTGAAAGGTTTTTGTTTATCCCCCTTTTGATTTGTTTTAAAAAGTAAATTTGGAATAAACTTTTGCCTTGTTCAGGTTCAGAATTTAGTGAAATTGAATAATATTCAATAAATTTTAACCTTTTGAACCTATAACTCTATATTCCTGCCTAAGTACTATTTTACTATGTAAAATATTTAAGGCTTGTGAAGATCATAACTGATACTACAAATATAGCCATGTTTGAATTTTTTTAAAAAAGAATGATAGTATAGCTTTAATCAAAATTGTCTGCAAATTTTGAATGCATTTTCTGTTTGCTCTTTTCTTTTCTGAAAGCAGATATAAAGTATCTGAGGTTTAAGGGGTTAAGTGTTTAAAGGATTAAGTCTCATATACTGATCAACTTTAAGGATGTGGAATTAAACTGTAGTATAGGGATTAATTTTTAAGGCTATGGGTTCAAGTGTTCATACAGATACCATAATTAATTTAGAAGGTGTTTTGTTTGTTTAAAGATGAGAAAAAATATGAGTTTAAGATAATGTAATTTGCTGTGAATGAATGGAAAATGGATTTTTTTTCCAGATATTTTCACTTATTCTTCAAAAAAAGAAATTGGCAAATACACAACTTGGTGATACAGTCATGGCACTTTCAACAGCAGTGTTTTTGATACTTTCTTTTATCAAGTAGGTGAAATGTTTTCCCTATCCTTTTTGTCTTTTAACCTTTATAAAGGGATCAATAATTGTTATTCACAGGTAGATAGGATAATATACTCACAATGATATTTACTATTGATTTTAGTCTTGTATATTAAGAATTGCATAGAAATTCTTCAAAAATAAATCTTAAACAATTAAAATATAAGTTTTGGTTTACTTGCAAAGTAATAAAAGATGAAAAAGAAAAAAACACTTTTATGTACTTTTATATATATGTAGTTTTATATCTTTTTTTGTTTATGTCATCCAAAATGATTCAGGAAATTAATGATCATCTCATGCAATAGTTGATAACCAAATATAACAAAAATATTTCTATATATGTGCAAGTTAATATGCTAAAAAGCATCAAAAATATCCAAAAAAGATAATTTTATTATTTCTTAATGATCTTCCATATATGTGTATTACATATTTTCTGTATATAAGAAAAAAATTATGGATCATCAGTTTTTGTTAAATTTTATACCCAATGTTAAAACAGTTACAAATAAATCAGTGCAAGATAACAATAGCATTTGTGAATTATGTTATTGTTAAAAATTCACATTTTTAGCATCAGTGGTACCTGGAAGTTCATTTGATGCAGGGATAGCAACTAGTTTCTTTTTAAGTAGACTCAAGGAAAAATATGGGACTGAAAAGATATTTGAAAATCAAAGTTCATCTATACTAATAGCCATATGTACTGGAGAAACTGGAGTTTGAAGGAGGAAGACCACAAAAATTGAGTGTGTTTGAGAACAATTGCTTCAGAACTTGAAAATTCTTTTGAATGAGTCACGTCTAAATGATATAAAAAGTGACCTTGGAATACTAAATAAAATCCCTAATATTATCAAGAAAAGATTGAACATTATTTTCAACACAATGC